>OX940727.1:32269200-33469200 GCA_954870855.1 Scutellaria minor
ATCATTCTAAGATTACACAGCAATTGAAGAGTTGAGAGTTAAAAGAAAATTGAGAGTTAAAAGAAAATTTTCTCCTACATTCTCCAATAATCATTTTTTCAAGCTAAGTTTAAATCTAAGAAACTTTGACCAAAAGTTAACCTCAAATTCCAAGAATCCCGAAAATTCATTTTGATTCAAATATTCATATTCAATCAAAGAGAGAAGAGTCCCAAAAATTAGTTTTGATTCAAATAAATACAATTTGTGCAAACTTTTGTGTTTATATATTTTAATACACAAAATTTGTTACAGTGATTATTAAAATTATGAAAAAATTAACAAAAAGAGCTTCCAAAAATGCTCGATGATTAGTAAAATCTTGAATGTATTTATCGAAAATTTTAGAAAAAGTTTAACACTTATCTCAATAAGATTTATACAAATTAAGTTGTGAATTACCTGATAAGTAAATAAATAATTACGTGACTGAATCCATTCAAATATGCTTGTAGAAAAAACTTAACACTCTTATAAAAATTAAGTTGAGAATCACCTGATAAGTAAATAAGTAATTCAAATATTCTTATGGTCCGTTATGGTCTTGTGGAGGAACTCAATCAAGACCAACCATTATTGATCATAGGGGTATGTCACATCAGCGGGGTTCCACATTGTAGGGGAAGAAAATGAGATAATGTCTAATAAATAACTGTTAACAGTCATAGATAATGTCTAATAAATAACTGTTAACGGCCATATCTGGTAGGGCGTCTTAACATATCAGAGAATGAGATAACGTCTAATAAATAACTGTTAACGGCCATATCTGGAGAATGAGATAACATCTAATAAATAATTGTTAACGATCATATCTGGTAGGACGTCTTAACATATCAGAAAATGAGATAACGTCTAATAAATAATTGTTAACGACATATCAGAGAATGAGATAACGTCTAATAAATAATTGTTAACGACATATCAGAGAATGAGATAACGTCTAATAAATAACTGTTAACGGCTATATCTGGTAGGCGTCTGGTAGGGGAAGAGAATGAGATAATGTCTAATAAATAATTGTTAACGGCATTTTATTTAGAACACAAAAACTCCTGTGCACCAGGTGCATGGATCTAAGATCCATGCAATCCGGGTCGATCCAACCCGGATCCGCAAATTTTTAATTTTTTTTTCCAGATTTTTGTCTTGACTTTTATGTTATAAATGTGTGACCTTTATGTATAAATGTGTGACATTTATGTACAAACATCCGTACATTTATGTCTGTAACTTAGAAAAAAAAAATGAAGATTTTCAACACAATTTGTATTGTATACCTTTATGTGATATCAATGTGACTTTTATGTTATATTATGTCACCTTTATGTACAAATATTCTGACATTTATGTAATATATAAAAGTGCTAAAGGTCAGAATATTTGTACATAAAGGTGACATGATATAATATAAATGTCACATTGATATCACATAAAGATATACAGTTCAAATTATGTTGAAAATCTTCATTTTTTTCTAAGTTATAGTACATAAAAGTCATTATAGTTGTACATAAAAATCACACATTTATAATATAAAGGTCACACTAATACAACATAAAGGTAACAACCTGAAGAAAAAAAAAAACTAAATTCAAAAACATGCGGATAGTTTCCAATCTAATCTGGTAAGGAAGAGAATGAGATAACGTCTAATAAATAATTGTTAACTGTGTTTAATTTAGAAATCTTAATTTGATAGTTTCCAATCTCTTAATATCTTCCAATCTTTTCATACCCTGCATTAATTTTATAGTTTCCAATCTATTGATACCCTGCATTGATAGTTAGTTTATCTTTCAAGGTCTGGGTCAATAAAATTTCAATTATTTATGAATTAAGATGATTTACTTCCAAGCTTTTTACATTTCTACATTTGTATTTTTTTTTTCATTTTAATAAATTCAATTAGCCCGTTTATTTATTATTTATTTATTTCATAAAAAGGAAATGTCACTCAATATACATAATGCTTAGATTGGAATAATGGAACAAATAACATTAGAAGAATCCACTGGCATTTCCACACTAGCCTCTACAACTTGGTCTTTCTAGCTAAAGTATTGACATTAGATCGGATTCTGTTCATGAGTTAGGTCGAGACAAAGTTCTTAAAGAAAAAAATTCAATTTCTTAAATTCATAATCTTAATCGCGGTTATTAAATCAAAATCGAAAATTAAAAATGAAAATTTCAATAGATTTGAAAACCAAATTGAAACTGGACTAGTTTAAAAACGAATAAAAAAGGAATCAGGATAATCAGTGCGGTGTTGAATTTCGATTGGACTGAAATGTGTATTTGGATCCATGAAAATTTATTTTTAAAATAATAAACAAGCTGAATAAAAATAATAACAATAATTTGGGCCCATCAAAATAACAATAAAATCAACAGAATTCAAATTAAATAATACATATATTCCACGAATCAAAACCATAATTAAAGAATGAAAACTGAACCCGATTTTAACTACCGATTTTTTTTTTTAAAATACAACCGAAATGTTTGGTGTTTCGATTTTTACAGAATTATATTTATACCTATCTCTATATATCCACTCTTGATTCTTGAAATACAATTAGTCCCACAAACAAAAAGAAACTTATTAACCACATTTCATCACAAGCTTGTATACATACATGAATAAATAACACAATGCTTACACCATTGAGCTCTTCAATTCCAACACCATCGCATCCACACTAACAACAACATCATCAAACTAAATCGAGGATATATCCTCGTATACGGTCTTAATCCCGGGCCTCTCGGATACGGAGCGTATACATCGAAGAGCAATGCCAAGAACCTCCTTCATCCCTTTATCCGCAGAAGGAACACTAATCTCCGGTGTCAACACGGAGTCGAGACAATCCGACCCTCGGCCTTCGGCCACTCTCAATCGAACCCAATCGGTCAAATCAACACCTCCATCTTCGCCAGAAACCACATCGCCAGCACATTTTCCGGTCAAAAGTTCGAGCAAAATCACACCAAAAGCATAAACATCGGATTTGAAAGATGGGACCGGTTTCTTGGACGCGGCTAGTTCGGGGGCCCGGTAACCTAAGACCCCGGCATCAAGAATCTGTTCGAGGGTGCCCGATTGGGTCATGAGGCGGTGAAGACAATAGTCAGCGACTCGTGCAACGAGATCGTGCCCGTCTAGTAGTATGTTGGTGGCTTTGAGGTTTCCGTGAGGAAGAGCTCGATCGAAATGGAGATAGTTGAGGCCACGAGCAATGTCGACCGCTATCTTGAGCCTCTGAGCCCAGGTTAAGGGTGAAGCTTTTCTTCCAGGTCGATCTGATAGCCACATCAACGTCATTTTTACTCGACGATCGAGCATTGATATTTGAAAAGCTTATAAAGTTGAAGTTTATGAATAGATGGCAAATATCAAAGCATCAAATCTGAATTAAAATCATTTTTCGTCCCATAACTTGACAACTTACGCAAATGGTCTCATAGCAATAGTCATTTTCAATTTTGTTGACCTTAAATGACATCAAATTCGAGGCTTTTCACGACCTTAAACGACATGGCACCACGCGGCGTTTTTCCATTGGTTGACCATTAAAAAAATTCAAAAAAATTGAAATTACATCTACACATCATTTTTACTATGCCATCTCATCAATTAAAAAAAAATGTCATGTGTGCCACGACATTTATGGTCACCAGAAAGCCCTAAATTTGATGTCACATACAACTCAAGTGACATTTCTCCAGCAGATTTTGAATTTTCCAACCAAAATCGAGCTATGTTTCAAGTAACAAGACAAAATTGAAAACGACAATTGTTATGAGACCATTTGCGTAAGTTGTCAAAGTGATGTGGCGAACAATGCATGATGATCATATATGAGGCCATGAAAACAATAAAAAATCAAGCATCTTAGAATTTGTTGCATGTCATAACAAAGCTTGAAATAAGCAGAATGTAATGAAACGGAGCAGAGAACTTACCATATAGAAAACTTGCAAGATTTCCGGGAGATATGTAGTCGGAAAGAATAAGCTTCTCGTGTTGCGTAGGCCCCCAATAGTATCCTCTCAATCCCACCACATTAGGATGTCTAATATTGGCAAACTTCTTAGCTTCTTTAGCAAACTCCTTTCTCTGCTTTGCCACTCCTTCTCTCAACCACTTAACTGTCAACAACATCCCATTCTCTAGAGTTGCTTTGTAAGATGTCCCATGGCTGCTCCTCCCAAGAACCTCAGCTGGGGCCCGCGATAGTTCCTCAGCCGTGAACGAAACTGTATCATCAAGAAAGCTTAGCTCACCAGCTAGTTGATCAGGGGACCTGATTTCCAATCTCGACAGGTTTTCTGCAGTGTATGAATCGCCAGATTCAGGCGACCACGAGCTAGCCTTGGGTGGCGAAAATCCCACTATAGCTTCCGTTTTCTCGTCTGATCGTTTTTGCGACACGACAACATTCTCTCTCGAAGCTGAAGTTTGAGGGCTAGCATCTTTGTTGGACGTGACTTGTGGCAAATGCCTTTTTGATGTGCGTTTGTGGTACATAAAAACGGCAAGAAGGGCCAAGATCATCACAGATGCCACACAAGTGACTATTATCACGACTTTGATGATGGTTCTTGAATGTTTCTTGCTTCTAGAAGGAATCTTGGCAGAGCCAATAGGAGGATTAGGGAACTGTAGTTGAGAGTTACCGGGGTAGAAAGACGAAAGAGGAAAATTTCTCAAATTATCTGGGACGACACCAGAGAGATTATTATACGATGCGTTGAAGCTCTGAAGATTGCTAGATAAGTTATTAGGAATAGGGCCATTGAAGTGATTTAAAGAGATATCTAATGACTTTAGAGCAGTGAGATTACAGATTGAATCAGGCAAAAAGCCACTGAAATTATTCCCACCAATATTTAGCATTTGAAGCCCCGTAAACGATCCAAACCCCTCCGGGAATTTCCCATCAAGCCGATTGTTGGAAAGATCAAGAACTTGAAGATTCGAATCACTAAAGGAAGTTGAAAACTCAATACTCCCAGAGAGCTTATTGCTACGTATATGAAGCTCTTCGAGAGTTGGTGAGGTTAAAAGATCGGTTAAAAGAGGTCCATCTAGCTCATTGAAGCTGAGATCAAGAACGGTGAGTTTTGGGAACAATGTGATCACTTTCGGAAGAGAAGCATTTAGGAAATTACGAGACAGGTTCAGATAATTCAGACGAAGAAATTGAGCGGTTACCTCAGGAATCGACCCTCTCAACTGGTTTTGACTGAGATCAAGAACTTCTATGTTCCCCCATTTTAACAGCCCTGTTAAAGCTCCCGCCAATTGGTTGTTCGAAAAGTCGACCACAGCACAGCTTCCGGTTAACAACGGAAGCTCACCAGAAAGAACGTTCGACGAAAGATTAAGAATATGCAACGTCGTTGATGTGATCAAGCTTATAGGCCCTGCCAAGTAAAGTCCGTTTGTCAAGCATTGTTAACCAAGGACGAAAATTTTGGTTTCGGCTGAAATTTCGGTGAAATTTAAAAAAATGATGGAAACTTTGTTAAAAATTGGGAATTTGGACATGGTATTGTACAGAATATTATAACTAACCTAAATACATATATTCAACTTAAAATTTCAAACAAAATGACACATTTACAACAAATATAGAAATTTAGCTATTATATAAATGTTGTTCGGTATATTAACATGAGTATTCAAAATAATTGTACAATTATAATGTGCAAATTACAATATTATTTGGATACAAAAATACTTTTTTTTTCCTTAAAAATTAGTGTCAATCATCACAAAATTCTATTATAATTATTTGAAAAAAAAAAAAAAATTACTAACATTTCACAGAAATCGAAAAGAAATTTAGCGAAATTTCACCAAAATATCTTTGGATTTCCAACATTTTCTACTATGATTTCACCAAAATCGAAATATACCAAGATTTCGGTGAAACACTGCCGAAATATATACAACCCCGTTTCTTCAATTTCGGTGAAATTTCGCAAAAAAATTTTCCTCATTGTTAACCTCATTACTCAAAAATGGAAAACAATAGGTTTTAAGTAAATACCTGTGAGGTTGTTGCAACTTAAGTCCAACTCGGTTAGAACCAAGGAGCCTCCTTTGAGAAGGACATTCGGGATCTCACCGGAAAACCCGTTGTTGCCAAGCTTGAGCAGTTGAAGATCATAAGCAAAAGTGAAACCAGGTAATTCCCCAGAGAGGTGATTATAGCTCAAATCCAAGACTTTTAAGCTCCCAAAAGTCCCAGCCTCACCACCACCGATAAGTGAACCGGTTAATTCGTTATGGCTGAGATTCAGATGCTTCACAGATGGAGAGATCCCCATGATAAGCTCTCGGTGCTCCTTAGCAGAGCTCACAAGCAAATTGCCACTAAAATCGACATAACTAGCTGTCGTAAGTAGCAAGAATTCCGAATCAAGTTCACCATCAAGCATATTACCATGCAAATCAAGAACATCAAGGTGTTCCATCACCTCAAGTCCTTTTGGTACGCTTTTCGTGAAGGCGTTTAACGAAAGATTAAGATAAACTAAGCCTTGCAGCCTTGTCAAAGACAAAGGTAACGGCCCGGAAAGAGAATTGCGGCTCAAATCCAAGGAACGGAGAGACGTGAGCCCAGAAATCGTGTCTGGAATTGAACCCGAAAAGTTGTTTCCAGACAACGAAAGATTCTGTAACCGGACTAGTCTACCAATATCCGATGGCAAAAATGAGGAAAACATGTTGTTAGAAACATCAAGATTCTCGAGTCTCTTGAAGTTGCCAAGATTATCCGGCAACTTCCCGGAAATCGAATTGTTGGAAATCGACAGCTTTATGAGCATTGTAAGATTAGTGAACACACTCAAATCCACATCAGCAGATAACCCAAGATTGTTGAGAACAATTCCCACAACTTTACCACTACTACACATGATCCCATTCCAAGATGGACAGCCTTTCAAATTAGTCTCCTCATCGTTCCATGAGTCGAGCACGAAGCCCGTTGGATCGTGCTTGATTCCTTTCTTGAACTCTAGCAATGCTGAAATATCCGGCGATGGGATTTGCCCCAACGACGAAACGAACCAAAGAATGACTAGAAAAAGGCTAAATATCCTCATCTTAACCCCCAAAGCAAACTAGAATTCAATGAAATTGTAGTAAGTTAAACAGCATTTAAGAGCAAGAATTGCAAGTCCAACATCTCATCATTTCAGAATTGCAAGCTTTACAGAGAAACAGAGCTTCATCCAACAGGGAAATTGTAACTTCAAAAACACAATGACAATGAATGCACTAACAAAAGCCAATTTGCAACTTTTGCACAGTGAAAACAGACAAAACATAAGAGGGCCAATTAAAAAAATTAAAGCAAAAGGGTCTTCAAATCTACATTGCAAATGTATTAAAGACAACGAAAGCGATGCCCACAGAAAAGCTTTGGCACTTCAAACCCTAAGAATGGGGGAAAAAGGTTTTAACTTTCAGGAAACCATAAACCTTTAGTAATCAATCACACCTCAAGAAAACTCTCTCTCTCTCTCTCTCTCTCTCTCTCTCTCTCTCTCTCTCTCTTAAATACAGAAAACATACAACTATACAGCACACACACAGTGTGCTTGTAGAGCTATCGCTTTCTAAGACGTGGTAGAAAATTAGAATAGAACCCAACAAGAAAATCCTTAATTACACAAAGAATTTGATATTACTCAGTTACTATACTGAGAAAAGGCGTTGATTGGTGTATTTGTAGCAGAAAAAGACAATAATGTATGCATAAAAAAGAAAGGGTGATGAATCTATACATAATTTATGATGAGAAGAAATAGCGGGAGATGGATTGCAAACTCGCAAGTGTTTTTTGTGTGTATTATTTTACCCGCCAACAAAGCAAGAGAATCTTGAAAAGGACAATGGTGGACATAAAGACGAATCAGTAAATCCAGTTTTTGAGATCGTTTTAAGGTCATCTTTTGCCAAGTGATGACAATTCTTGCATATGGGAGTGACAGTGTGTGTGGGCCATATGATTATGGATGAATTACCCATTCAAGAATAACCATCTATATTTTCCAATGTTCTGAAATGCACCCTAGGCTGCCGCCCAGGCGCTATGCGTCCCAAGCCCGAAGAGAATTCGATTAATTCGTTGAGAAAATCGTCCGGGCGCATAATCGGCGCGTTTTCACCGCCTAGGCGCCGCACAGCTGCATTAAACGATTTTTTTTTTCATTTTTCCCAAATCTCAAAACGACGTAGTTTAATGTTGAAAAGAAAGTCCTAATTCAAAATTTCTTCTAAATCACGTTTTTTTGCTCTCCTGAGTCCATTCTTTTCATAATATAGTTATGAATTAAAATTTTCTTCCACTTATATAGTTATATTATGTATTGTTATTCACTTATTTTGATGATGTATGAGAGTTTGAGACTATGAAAGTTTGAAGTTTGGATGTTATGTTTTAATTTTGGTTGTTGTGTTAAACTTTAAAATGATTTAATAGATTAATATGTTGTTTCAATTACTAAGGTGTGTATTTTTTTTAAATTTTATTATTAAATTGATTTATTTTAGTAGGGCTGCCTAGGCGGGTGCCTAGGCGTCCTAGGCGCTTGGCGCCCAACTGGCGCCTAACGAACTTTAGAACACTGATATTTTCTTCCATCAACAAACCAAAGTTTCTTTTTTTTCTTTTTTTCTTTTTTTTTTCCATTTTTCTTTCATTGGACAAGGATATCCTTTGTTTCATATGATGTACAGTTACGTCGTGTAATGTCCAAGATTGATAATTATTATTATGTTGGGTAAGTTGTTATGTCGTGTAATGTCTAAAAATCGATTATTATATAGTGTAGCGCCTGAAATCAATTATTACATTGTGAGCGTCTAAAAGTCGACTATTATGTCATGTAATATTCAATCTTATAAAAGTGATTTTTTGTTCATTTTATTAAAATTATTTAAGATTTTCTCCGATTGATTGTGTACAAATTTACCATGGACATTCGATGGTAAAAGAGAATGTTATATGTGTCTCATGAGTTAATTAGTTATCGGATAGACATTATAATTATATCTACACTATTGTCCAACATAAGACGGATCAAGAATCTCTGTTACATCTTGATATTTCAACTTTCATTTTATATTTTAATATCTTAAATTTATGTCACACGATTATTGTTGTCATTAATACATATAATTTAAAGTCATTATTTTAAAAATATTAGATAAAACACACAATCAAATAAAATTTAGAAATTTAGAATACACTCGAAAAGGGCATATGGGAAACCTTTTTTTTTTTTTACTTTTTGTGTTTTAGTCCCATGTATCACTTCATCATCGACATTGCATCAAAATTGTACATATAGAATTCAGCCATTATCTATTTTTTTGGACAAAAGTATAAAATGATTTTTAACCACTTTCTAGAAATATTTGATCTTTTACATGAAAAGTGACTTCAAAATAGTTTTATCTTGCCAATCTATGTCATCTATAATAATGATATATACACATAATGTTCATTACCGATATAAGACATGACATTAAAATTAATCCATAAAAGCTAGTAAGTGGAAGAACTATGCCATACAATCATTTAAATTTCATTTATTCTTTTGATTTGTCTACAATGTCATCCTTTCTTACTTTAGACACACAAAATATTGATGAGGGCCACGTCAAGAAACAAATGACTAAAATCATAAGAGGTGAAGTAGGTGAGAGTATAATGAGAAGATATAGTGATGTGGGCTCAAAGTGCAATCAATTACAAGTGGGTGTTAATATTTTGGGGAAAATGGTCCCATCCTACAAGCAATAGGTACTACAAAGATTAATGCATAAATTAAAAAATTAGATCATGTCATGTCACACACGTTAGTAGAGATGTAAATGAAGCAAAGGAGAATTATTTGAAGTTTAACTCAATAAGAATTGGTTTAATGTCTTACTAAGTATATGAATCAGGCTTGAATTTGAAAATATTGAACTGTTAGTACGTGGACAGGCTTGTTAGTAAGATCATGATGAGTAAATTGATATTAGTAGTGTGATATTTTTATTTATAGTTGTCACACTTTGACATGTGATGGATATACAAATATCTATTAAAATTGTTTGATATAATAAATTTATAAATTTAGTATTAGTTATATCTTTTTAGAATGAGTGGATGAATAATTTAAGGATAAATTTCATAACAAGACTCACTTTATAGTTTAATTCTCAATTCTAAACTTAATTTTTAAAGTTTCTCAATAAGAGACTCAGTTTAATCTTTTTTCTCAATTTAAGGCTTGAAATTTAGATTGAGTTCTCAATTCAAAACAAAATTTCATTTTCCTTTTCTTTTGAATTATATTTATAAAATTATTTATTTATTAATATGCATTTATATTATAGATAAATTAAGACAAGTTAGTGCAATTTTGTAACGATCTTCATCCGCGATTTGTATCAATTTATAATATATATATATATATATATATATATATATATAATTCAATACATAAAATATAATTTATATTAAATTGATTAATATTAAAATTTGGTTTCTATACTTTTATTTATAAAATTAAGAAAATAAAAATAATCTTAATTTTATGAATTGCATTAATTATACATATAAATTAATACAAGTCGGATAAAAATCGTTATCAAAATTTCACTACTTGTTATAATTTATTTTAAATATAAATACATATTGAAAGTATTAATGAATTTATGAATATAAATAAAAGAAAAAAGAAAAAGAAAATGTAATTTTGTCTTGAATTGAGAACTCAATCTAAATTCCAAGCCTTAAATTAAGAAGAAGAAAAAAAGTTAAATTGAACTCTTTATTAAGAAACTTTAAAAATTGAGTTTAGAATTGAGAATTAAACTATAAATTAGGCCTTATTATGAAATTTATCCAATAATTTAAGTTATAATTTGTATTTCTTTTTTCTTAAGCTCAAAAGGGTCCAACAATGTCATTAGCCATTAATATGTTTGATATATTAAGTTCATACTCTACTGTATAATCAATGCAAACTCAAACCAATAAAAGTTGAGAATGTAATTATTGTCCACCTAATAGTCCTTCTAAATTCAAAGTATCATTCTCAAGGTGAAATTTGTTTCAAATTAAATGTTGTGTCCTTCTAAATTCAAAGTATCATTCTCAAGGTGAAATTTGTTTCAAATTAAATGTTGTTTTAGCTGTTTTGTCACTTTCTTTTTTTTTTTAAATTTACTTTCAATCTCAATCTCTAAAGCTTCATTTGGATAGAGATTTTTGAAATGTAGTAGTTGAAATGAATGGATCTCAAATCCAATCAAATTGAAGTGGATTCAAAATCTACTCATTTTGCTAAAAAAAATTAGTTCAAAATAAAAATAATGTATTTCAAATTCATATCTATCGATGAATTTACAGAAATTTCAAATCTCTCCTTAATATCATCCATCCAAATGGTCCCTAATTTTTTTCTATTATATTATTGCATCTAGGGGTGGAAATTGGAACGGAATTTCCGAAATCCGCCGAATCCGATCCGAAATTTTTCGATTTTGGAACGAATATTTTTAATCCGAAAATCCGATTTCCGATTTTTCCGAATATTTTCGGATGGAAATTGGAATTAGTTTTAAAATTTTCGGAAATTCCGAAATCCGATCCGAAATATTTCCGAAATTCAATTTTCGGAAATTCCGATTTCCGATCCGAAATTATAAAATGTAGACTTAGTAAAGGCATTTGAGAATCAAACACGAGATCTCTCATACTCAAAGCATGAAACTTATCATCAAACCAATAGCAATTGTTGTAAATAATTCAAACATTTTATATTATATACTATTTGCTATAGAAGAATACTATATACTATATAATATATTTTATATACATTTACTATATGTAAATATAAATATATATATTATAGTATACTTTATAATACTATATACTATATAATATATTTTATATACTTTATACTATGTGTAAATATAAATATACATATTATAGTATACTTTTTAATACTATATATTATAGAATATATTTTATATACTTTATACTATGTGTAAATATAAATATACATATTATAGTATACTTTATAATACTGTATACTATATAATATATTTTATATACTTTATACTATATGATAGTATATAAATATATTATATATACTATATGTATATAGTATAGTTTATACTATAGTTTTATTTTATATTATATACTATAGTCTATACTGTAGTTTTTTAGTATTATTTTATAATATATACTATATACTATAGTTTATACTGTAGTTTTTTAGTATTATTTTATAATATATACTATATATTATAGTTTATATTGTAGTTTTTTTAATTATATTATATTATATACTACATACTATATATTATATATTATATACTTTATGTTATATATACTATATACTATATGTATATAGTATAGTTTATACTATAATTTTATTTTATACTATATACTATAGTTTATATTGTAGTTTTTTAGTATTATTTTATAATATATACTATATACTATAGTTTATACTGTAGTTTTTTAATTATATTATATTATATACTACATACTATATACTATATACTATATGCTATAGAAGAATACTCTATACTATATATTATATACTTTATGCTATATATACTATATACTATAGTTTATATTGTAGTTTTGTAGTATTATTTTATAATATATACTATATATTATAGTTTATACTCTAGTTTTTTAATTATATTATATTATATACTACATACTATATACTATATACTATATGCTATAGAAGAATACTATATACTATATATTATATACTTTATGCTATATATACTATATACTATATACTATATGTATATAGTACAGTTTATACTATAGTTTTATTTTATACTACATACTATAGTTTATACTGTTGTTTTATAATTATACTATCTTATATACTGCATAATATAAGATATTTTGGGACAATTCTGAAAATTCCGAAAATTTCCGATTTTTTCCGATTTTCTGAATTTTTTAATTTCCGAAAATTCCAAAATTTCGGAATTCCGAAATTTCCGAAATTTCCGAAATTGGAATGGATTTTTCATTTCCGAAATTTTTTGGATGGAAATTGGAATTGATTTTTCATTTCCGAAATTTTTTGGAATTTTTCCGAAACTCCCTATTTCCAATTCGATCCGTCCGATCTCCACCCCTAATTGCATCGCATGCTCATTTAGGAATGAACATGAAAAGATCTTTTATATTATCCCTGTTAATTTAGGAATGAGTGAGAAGAGATTGATATTACCAAGGGTATTTTTATCAAATTCTTACACTCTTTAATATTTCACAAAACTCTAGAATGACAATTATTTTAAATCAAAAGTAATATATGGTTACAGCTATTAAATATTTTGTTGATCGATTAAACAAATCTTAAACGACAAATAAATTAAAACAGGAATAATTGTTAGCTTTGCTTTCTTTATATGAGCAGTAGAAGTGGTCCAACTTCATTTAATTCTGGTGGTAGAATTGGCACTCTCTCCATTATATTTATTACTCACTAATTGCAACTATTTCATGTCTCATTTATGGCTTATCGCAGAAATTTCAAGTCCTTCTAAACATACCGAAAAAAAGTTCAGGAAAAATTAAACAAAATTTATCATATAACAAAATAAAATGAATGGAAAGAATATTTGAATCTTAATTCTTACATTAGTAAATATTAGATCCACAAACTTCAAATTTTACTCAAAATCCAGTCAGAATAGTAGACCTACTTCCAAAAAAAAATATTAAAATAATAATAATAATAATAATAATAAGATTAAGAAAAAAATACATATCTGGGCACCTGTACTTGGAACTAGATCTTAATGCAAATGAAAGTAAAAAGAAATCTTGCAAATTAAATTACAATGACCTAAATAAAATAAAATTGCAAGTACATCAACCCTCTTTTTTTAAATGGAAATAGAGGGGGACCAATGTGTCTACCTAAGAAACATTTCTACACAATTTTATAGGCAAATCTGCACTTCTTGCATCACACAACATTATACCAATAATTTAAGGTTCCACGATCAACAAATAAAACATGTTCAGCTAACACGAACATAATCGACAAATTTCAGAGAGTACAACACAGGGATATTTTATATTTCTGATCAAGATACCGAAATTTGTACAACTCTCATGAGATGGATAAATCCCAAGCAATTTTAAGTTACATTAATTTTGTTCCCAATTTTTCAACCACTAGAAAACTGGAATAGGGAAATAGGAAGGGATGTAATAGAAAACCTCACTTCTTCCCACCGCCAGAGACGTTAAATTTGAAGAAAATAATGTCTCCATCCTGAACAACGTATGTCTTACCCTCCTGCCGATACTTACCAGCAGCCTGTGCAAGAGAACAAGTTCGTCAATGTTCTAGTATTCCAAATATGTAGCAAGAAATGGCACAATTAGATACACTAATTATACCTTTACAGCTGACTCACTTCCGAGTTCCTTTAGATCTTCAAATTTCATAACCTAAAACGCAGCATAGGATCAAAATGGTGTTGCAGTTCAGAATACAAATTTCTCTTCACAAAAATTGCTTAAACTCATATTCTTAGGGTTAATTTACTGAGGTTTTCATAAAAGAGAACACTTTCATGAAACTAAAATGCAAGAGCATGAGTACAAAAATGACTAGTACTAACATTTGAATATCCAATCACGTGCAGGAGAGGAAAAGAAAGATACGTGAATATGTAATTAAAAAAGTCCTAAATGTTTAGAGAGAGGGAATCAGAGTGCGGTAACAAGTATTTATTATAGATGATATAGTCCAGAACAAAAGGAAAAGTATTGGAACTTTTGGTCAACTGAAAGTGAAATTTGTGAAAGGAAATAGATACAAGAAACATTACAGGTGGTATCAAGACAAGCATAAAACTAAAATCATTGATGAAAAGGAAAATATAAAATCATAAAAATATAGTATGATAGTATGTATATCTAGGAATAAGGGGAAAAAGAGCATGCAACTACCTCAGCACATATGAAACCTCTTTCAAAATCAGTATGAATTGCTCCTGCCGCTTGAGGAGCCTTACTCAGACGACGAATTTGCCAGCACTTTACCTGCATGAGAACAAATTCATTCTCGTGCATGATCAGTAAGTACCAGTAACCATTGCTTGCTTGCATCATATTTTGAACAGTAACGACAGGACGGAACATAACATTTAGGTCATTGCTTATAAAAAGTTGAGAAATTAGCAAGGCAAAAAACATAAGAAGATAAGATAAATAATCATGCAATAAATTTATGAGGACTTTGCTAACTACTACTAACAACCCAAGGTCTTAAAAGGTAGTCATAAGTTTGTAACAGTATCAATTAATGTTCAGAAGCTAGAGAATATAGGTTCTAAGTGCATTAAAGAACAAAATGGCCAGATGGTATAGGCTTCAACTTCTACTTGAAGAGACAAATGATAGGATATACTAAAGTGGTGCTTTCTTATCACTTGAAAATACGTGACGAGTATATACTTACATCATTCATAAATCAGTCCAAAGTGACTGTCATGTTCACATATCTAAAACTAGGAAAAGAAAGTAATCTATTCTTGACCACCAGAATAAAATTAAGAAAAAGAACAGCTTCATTTATCTCAAAATTAATTGGTCATGTGTGTATTTTTATTTAGTTTCATAAGACATTTATTATTTGAATAATTTTGTTGAAAGCTTCGTTTAATTAGTGAGTAAATTTTTCTTTGAAAGAAAAATAATGAATTTCCCTTGTTTATATTCAATCTCCAAAAATAAAATTTTTAAAAAAATATAGAGTTGGAATGCTAGTAACATAAAAAATAACTAATAATTAAAAATATTATTACAAAGTTGCCATCATTTAAGAGCTAAAAAGACAGTGTCCGCCGGCTAGCGGTTTTTGTAACACTGGTTCTTGATGGCAATGACAAGTAACAATGCAATCAAACAGGTGATCGAATATCTTATTCTATCCATTAATATCACTAGTATAATTTAAATATTAGTTTTCTATCAAAAGAAGCTATTTGTGCAATTATTATAGATGCAGTTTTACGAAGTTGGGTTGCACATCAACATGACAAGTCACTTGCTAGACAATTATGTTTGTCTCAGATTAACTCCTCTATTTTCTATCAAGCAATGAAAATAGTGCAAGAATGAACTAAATAAAGTGAACTGACAATACAAAAATTTATGAAGTACCTCATCTGGTCCTGCAGTGAAAAAGTATATAAGATTAATGGCAGAGAATCCAGTCTTTATGATCTTTGGAAGAGCACTGTAACATAAGAAACTCATTTCAGTCTTATCAATCCTTTATCTCCAGCAATACAATACGATAGCACAACCAAAGTTAGAATACATATATCCAGTTTTGCAGTTTAATTAACCTCGCTCTTAACCATAACATTCTAAGCATACAATTGTTGACTAGTCTAATAACTTTACCAATTGAAAAGATTATGCTAAAGCTTTAATTAATACTGCCTTGCATACCAGCACTGTTAGTGCATATTACCTCCCTTGATATGTGAGGATGGACTTCAATTTACAGAAAACAGTTTGTGTAACAGAGAAATCATCAACTTGAGGACCTCCAAATTATGGGATTAATTTTGTCTGATAGCTAATGAATAAGGAAATACCCATTATTTTAAGGAATTGCTTTAATATGATAAGAAATTACTGCGAATTAAAAGGAATTTGAATGTTGTGATATCAGGTTTTTCCAAAGTATTTTAAAAGAATCCATAATAGATGAGAAATCAATCTCGCACCAACCTTTGAACCTTGTTCTCCTCACAATATTTAGCAGCTTCATCTGGGGACAAATCAGTAAGATTCCTCTCTAGAGCACAGCTGAAAGGGATTATAGTTTCACCACCATGCTCCTGTACCCTACATAATATCAAAGAAACTTATAGAAGGCAATAGTATGTAGAAGAACAACAGTGAGCTGAAACAATCATTCCTTCTAGCTTAGGGTATGTTTGGATTGGGATGTGCCCATCCGGATTTGGGACGGGCAAAATCCCAATCCTTGTTTGTTGTGGGATGTAGGTGGATTTGCAAATCCTATCTACATCCTACTTTTTTTACAACTCCCAATAAAAATATCTACTTTTTCTACAATTCCCAAAAAAAAATCTACTTTTTCTACAATTCCCAATGTGATGATGACATTTTAACTATAATCTTACCCTATAAAATCCCAAAACAAACACAAGATTTTCAAAATCCACCTTTTTACAAAATTCACTCAAATACCAAATCCAAACTTGCAAAATCCACCTCCGCCCCAATCCAAACATACCCTTAGCGTCTTCAGAAAATAAATATGGACACTAATTTGTGAATAAAACAATAACCATGAATTAGATTAGTCAACGTTTTATTCTAACAGGGTAGAAGATTCACCAATGAATAGTCAAAACATTTCTGCCATTGCTTAAATGCGACTATATGCACTTTGCTCAAACATAAATATGCATTTCTTGAAATACTGTTTGTAAAATGTATATATAATGTGGTTTATGCTCAGTAGGCAGTAATTTCTTAATAACAGGAACACACTCCCCAGTGTATGCAGAGTTCTAAGCACAGAAGGATCAGAAAATTGTAGATCGATGAAACTTACCAAGCATGGATCTTAGGAAGAAACTTGTTCTTTTTTCTTTGATAATCTTTCTCATTCATGTTTACCTGTTCAAGATCACAGCCAAAACACAGGGACAGAAAAATTTCAACTTACTGAAAACTGAGTATGCTACATGTTGTAGCAAGTACCAACAATTTCAGGCATGAAATTTTCCTGAAGCTTATTTTAAAAAAAAAAAAAAAAGTTACATAGTAAATATGTGGCTAATCAAGGGGAAGGCAGCAAGGAAAATCAAGCATATATGATATATGTCCTTTTCCAATTCAACAACTTTTTATAATTTGGAAGGCATAATTCCATAAAATGACTTAGATTAACCTAAATAGATTTTATCTCTCATGAGGATAATTTCACAGCAATCAATATATGGAGCAACTTTCTCCGGCCACATTCAATGAAATTCCATTTAGTTCGCCACAAGAAGTAAATGTCTGAGTACAAAATTGATTTAAAGTGGTCTATTATTTCAACCAAAAGCATAAGGAAATGGATTACTTATATATTAAATAGATAACACATTGTTCTCTCGTAGTCATAGAGAGAATTCATTTCTGTTCTAGCTTTTGTTCTCTCATAGTCATAGAGAGAATTCATTTCTGTTCTAGCTTTAATATGACAAGACAGAAATTTTTGATATTTTTCCACAAGGTGGTTAAGTCTTAAAATTGGCTAAAGAGAGGATAACATATTTATCATGTACTTTGCAGTGATTCCTAAACAGCTAAAAATCAGCTGACCACTTTTATATGATAGGGAGGGAATAACTAATATGCACTCAGCATAAATAAACTAAAATCACCATATTGCTGAAAGGGAAGACTTTTCCTAGCTATATTTCAAAATAATAATAATAATAATAATAATTAAAAAAAAAAAAAAAAAACAGAAGCACTACCACATTTTATACCTTCCTACAATATATTGTTGTTCACTCACCAAGTAAACAACTGGCTTTGCAGTGAGCAACTGAAAAGTATTCAAGATCTCAACTTCAGCAGCTTTCCAATCCACCAGGCGGATATCTTTTCCCTCGTCCAAACTTGTCTTGACCTTGAGTACCCATAACCATCAAGAGTCAGTATCAAACCCTCCCTCCTTTACAGTGAAAATAATTCGTGTATGGCTGTTGCTGAGAGTTAGCATCACTCTTTCACCAACACACACCAAGCATACATTCATCATAATCACAATATGAAGCAAATATTCAAAAAATGGACCACGATCGAGTAATTCGCAAACAAAAGTTGAGCCTAATTGTTCCACATACACTTAAGTAAAAGTTGTCCAACTCACACAAGGAAATTGATTCTTAAAACCACCTCCACCCCAACCCAAAAAAAAGTCATAACACTACACAATTGTCAATAACAACCATAATATATAATGAAAGCAAAAGACCACAAGTATCTCGTAGATAATTAGAACTTATTCAATAAGAAAGCAGAGAAACCAAGAGCCTTGAGGCTATGTTTGGTTCGCCCTTCATCAATCGAATTTTATACGTCAAAATGACAAATCCTCATTTGTTCTGATAAGTAAAATCGAATTTCCTAATCCAATAAAATCCTATACGGCTGTAATTACCTACATTTATTAACATTTTTACAATTTAAAATAAAATCTATTTCATCCTTCCTCATTCCACATTTCCTAACAAATTTTACCACAAAATGATATTACAATAATCCACCTTTCCAGGCTCCAGCATTGATGTGACATTTATAGTGGAATCATGTACTATACAATCTCATAACAAACATATAATTTCACTATTTATTAAGATTTCTTAATTCCAGATTTCCAAAGGTAGCATTTCCCTCAACCCAATTAAGTCTAATCCAAATATACCCTAGTGGATCTCTTCCAGAACAACTGAGAAAGTGAGAACTATAAGTCACTTAAGATAAATAATAAAATAACTGAAGATTAAATGCATAATGCTAAAAAGCAAAAAAGGTCAAAACATGGGAAATAAGTGTCCCTAGTTTGACTTAATAGTTAATAAATAAATAAGCTGTCATTGTTAACATCTAAAAGGTTAAATGAGCTTATAACTAACATCTAAAAGGTTAAATGAGCTTATAGCTAACATCTAAAAGGTTAAATGAGCTTCATCTTTTACACAAGCTTATAAGATTAATCTCCAAAAACACTTACAAAATGTAACAGCTCATAAACTGTTCAATATGAACTGGCCAAATAAGCTCTCAGATTCAACTAACAATGTGAATCAAAAAGGGGATTGAAAACCCCTGATATATATGAATCAAAACAGCTGATAGAGAAAAAAATTATTAGCCATGTAGTGATCTATCGATATTTAAATAATCTATACTGAAGTTATGGCAAATAAATTAAACATAGAATGACAAATAACATGTAGGCATAACTCGCAAATTAAAGAAAAGTATATACCCGTAGGCATAACTCATGCTCAATTTTCAGTTGCTTGTCATTGCTCCTCTTCATGCTCTTCTCAAGGTCTTCAATTCGCCTCTCCATGAACTCGATATCCTAGCATCACACAGCATTTCAACATTCAGGACATCAGCAAAACCCATGACACCATTGAATCCACAACTTCTAAGAGCATACAAAATCTAACCCATAGCATATACTCAACCTTCCATATCCTTCTCTTAATAGGGAAGGAATGAAGAACAAAATAAAGTTTTCTTCAAAACCACAACAAACAAATCTTAATGCTAATTGTGGAATCAACTTACCTTGAGCCTCAATTCTTCAGATATAATTTCTAGATCCCTCACAGGATCCACCGTGTCATCAACATGGATAATATCAGGATCCTCAAATGCACCTATAAGGTAAACACTATTTAGATGTACATTAAAATGACACCCAATAAAAAAATTTGTAACAAGATAAGAATGCCCTTCTCACAACACAAAGAAGAAGAATGCTCCTAACACCATGATTGCACCATTTTATCACATGGCATCAATGCTACAGAGTGTTAAAATGAAAATTGCTAGAGAGGTCAAAGTCTTATATTAAAATATAGCAGATCAAACCTTTTTGTGTGACAATGAGACATCAAAAAAAAAAAAAAGGCCATTCCAAATCACCTTATACATGGAAATGGGGGAATCTGAAAGAATAGAAGATAGCATATGGTATCTAGAAATTTACAGGTAAATGTTACATATCCTTTAAACCCATGATAAAAGCTAATACTCTCATGCACAAACATAAGGCAATCAATCTGCATCCCATTTAAAAATATACATGATAAATAAATAAATAAATAAAGAATCCAAAAAATTATCAGCTTACGTAATACATGAAAAATCCCATCAACCGCACGAATATGAGCCAAAAAATTGTTCCCAAGTCCTTGTCCTTCATGAGCACCACGAACAAGTCCAGCAATATCATGAATTTCTAAGAAAGCTGATACCTATAATCGCATATATCAAAAGCTATCATTAATAACTCGCGGCAAAAAAATGCAACAAAATTCCCCACTAAGGAAAAAGAAAATCAAATTTATAATGAACCTCGCTTTTTGGCTTGAACAGTTGACAAAGCCATTCAAATCGCTCATCGGGGATATTCACTCGAGCCTCATTGGGCTCAATGGTACAGAAGGGAAAGTTTTCAGCTGGTATAGATAACTTGGTGAGTGTATTGAATAGGGTTGATTTTCCTACATTTGGCAACCCAACCTGAAAATACATCCAGTAAGAAATCACAAAATGCTAACCCCATAGATAAAATTGGAGTCTATAACGTTTACTTCAGCAATCACAATAATTCCTTGATCAGTGAGATAAAGTCACTCAATATCCATCACACTGAACAATCAAAGCCTTTTATTCCGCATATTACACAGAAACACAATAAATTTACTCAAACTATAGAATGAAACATAATGATTAAACACTGAACCAAGTACAAACACAACTGGTGCTTTTTCAATAACTCAAAACACACGAAGCTTAACAATTCAGCTAATTATCATGAGCAGGAAACCACATATATTCATTAAAACGAACACATCACAACATTATCTTTCTCTGCCTTTGATAGATTACAGTCAGTAAAAAATGCAAGCTCAACTCCGTAAAACCATCCAATAGATACGGTGAAGTTTTACATATTAGAATCGAGAATCGAAACCATAATAGAGCTTACAATTCCAATTTTGAGGTGAGAAGAAAAACGTCCAAGGATAGGCCTCTCCGCAGGAGCATCCTTCGATTTCGCTGCTTTTGGAGGCATTTCACTGTACCTTGATTCTTCTCTTTCTACAAATTACTGAAAATTAATGGAGAGAGTTGAGAGAGAGAAGTGAGTTTTAGCCTCCTAGGGTTTTGTACGCGAAGGAGACGACCCAATAACGCTTTAAGGCCCATTATAGGCCCGTTTACGGATTTATATTTGGGAGAGTCTAAAAGCACCCCATTGATTTCTAAGGGCATCCAAAATTTTATAATTAAATTTAATTGAATGTGAAAAGACTAAAATATCCTCAATGCAAATATTATATTAAAAAAAAAAAATTCTCCCTCCACTCTCTTCTCCATTCGCGATTTTCATCTCAGGAGTGACTATCAAATTACATCCCTTATTTTGTTAGATTCAAGTGCAATGGCTGATGAAGATTCAAACCCAACAAACAATGTAAGATTTCGCCCAAATGTACATCGTTTTTAAGAAGTTTATGTTTCATTTTATGATTTTCGCGAAAATCGAAAACATCGCGTAGAACTAACCTGTTCGGCTAGCACAGACCGAACGCTACTGTATGAGTTCGGTCAGGCCAACCGAACAAAGAACTTATGAGACGATCGATTCAGCGGACACTTTCAAGACAAGTTCGGTCAAGATGACCGAACAGTATGCCACGTGTTCGGTTGTCTTGGCCGAACAGTTTCATTTTCCGACGTTAATCTTATACCACTGAAATAAGCTTCATATATGCAGATGTATGAACAAGAACTGACAGATTCAGACGATTTAGAGGCTCACTATATGCAGATTGATTTCACTGATGATTTTACCACTGACGAAGTATTTGAGTCTCGTACTTTGATGATGAATTGGATTAATATCGTAGCATTCCGACATAATATGATAGTATTGGTTGTACGATCTGATAGTGGAAGTAGTGGTCGTCGACCTCGAGTTATGTTGGGTTGTGAACGAGGTGGTGTATATCATCCGCGTAATAAGGCAAAACATCTTCTAAATTCAATTGATGGTGGGAAGAGTGTTTTAAAAAAAAGCTCTAGAACTACGGCCACAAAGAAATGTGAGTGTCCATTTCTTCTAAAAGCTATTCAATTGAACGAGTTGGGACAATGGTCGTTCTCGGTTGTCTCTGGTGTTCATAACCATCGAATGGGCCGGAATTTGGTGGGTCATTCATATGCCGGTCGACTAACACCGGTTGAAAGTCGATTTGTAGCAGACTTGTCTAAGAATAAGTGTAAAGCTAAGGATGTTCTAAGTACTTTGAAGGACACATTTGTGCAGAATGCATCCACTCTGAAGACTATTTACAATGCTTGTCACAAGCACAGATTATTGGAGCATGGAGGTCGGTCTCAAATGCAATATTTATTTGAGAAACTGGAGCAGCACAAATATTATTACCTTGTCAACAGATGCGAGACAACAAGTAGGGTGAAAAATCTCTTTTATGCCCATCCAACTAGTGTGGACCTGTTGCGTGTCTTTCCAGATGTGTTGCTCATGTACTGTACATACAAGACTAATCGATACAAGATGCCACTATTGGAAGTCGTTGGGATCACATCTACGGATATCACATTTTCTGTGGCATGCATTTATCTGGAGGCCAAGCGCGAGGAGAACTATAGATGGGCGCTTACGACTTTGAAAGGATTGATGGACGAATCATTCTTACCACAGGTCATTGTCACTGATCGGGAGATTGCTCTGATGAATGCGATTGAAGTTGTGTTCTCAAACGCAAAACATTTGTTATGTCGATGGCACATTAGTAAAAACATTTTGACTAAGTGTAGGAAGGAATTTCATTCGAAGGCGAAGTGGGATTCATTTAATTACTCATTCAATACGTTGGTTCTTGCGGAAAATAAAGTGCATTTTAATGAGTTCGTTTCAAGATTGAAGGCCGATTTTGTCGACACTCCAAATACCGTGGATTACGTCATCTCGAATTGGCTAGATCCTTATAAGAAGAGATTTGTAGCATGTTGGATAAATAATGTAAAGCATTATGACAACACTACAAGTAGCCGGTACGTATATTTCTTTTATCTTATTCATATTTTTCTCGATCGATCCGTATAGTGTTATATTTTGACAATACGATGTGGTATGTTTACACAGGGCGGAGAGTGCTCATTCAAGGTTGAAGAAACAACTTGGTACCAGCCAGTCTAATTTTGAATTATCTTGGGAGAAGATACACGGGTTGTTGATCACATCTCACACCACTATCAAGGCTTCATTTGAGCAGAGTCAACACAGAGTGCATCATAAATATAAGTCTCCTATTTTCAAGATCATTCATGGGTTGGTGTCACATGCAGTCATACATAAGATTTTTGAGGAGATGGAGGGGGTCAACCCAGCCGGTTCTGATTCGTTGTTGTGTGGTTGTGTATTGAGAAAGACATGTGGTCTTCCTTGTGCTCATGAGCTTGCAGAATTGATACGTATTGGTGAAGCAATCCCTCTTGAGAGTATTGACAGATTCTGGAGGAAATTAGATTGTGAACCATGTAAGACAGACATTAGTGTTGCTGCAGATTTGGGGAGTCGGTGGACAGAGTCAGTTGATGATGTGAATGGGTTGTTTGCACAGGCCAATGAGTCACAAAGGTTGTTGCTACTGAAAAGACTCAGGGAGATAACAAACGTCTCGACATCTTCATTGCTTGAACCTGAGGTTCATACATGGGTTCGTGGTCGCCCAAGCAAGGTTAAGAACCGTGCAGAAAAGTCTACCAAGCGTGAGAAAAGTTCTTTCGAATATGTTGAGTCTTTCAAGGATAGTAATTCCAGTAATTCTCAGAACATATTTGTTAGTGATCCCTCAACTTGTGCACCAGTGTTTTCGGCAAAGAAGAGGCCACCGAAACAACCGATTCTACGTCGATCTGTACGAACATCCTCGAAGATTCCATTCTTACAAGTGCTACCCAATCGTGTCCGTCCTTACACATCTAGTACGAAAAATGTGAAGGACGACGGACATTGCGGTTTTCGGTGTCTTGCTGACGCACTTGGTTTAGGTGAGGATTCGTGGCCGCAAATTCGAAATGATCTAATCGGAGAGTTGGTAAACAATCGGGATTTGTACACTGCTGTATGGTTTAACTGTACGCACACGGTGGAGGGGATTTTGACGTTGATGAGCTGTTTCAAGGATGAGGTATATGACACTCGTTTTTTGTTCTCATTCCCTGAGTGCTATTACCTGCGGCTTCCACCTATAATATGGCCATAGTTCACATTTCTCCCCAAATCAGTGTTTTATTTCTTCCTCTTAGAACACAAGTGCCGATCAACCCGGGATGCATGTGTATGGCACTTGTCGATGATAATCACTTTATTCGGGTAACATTCTTGTTTATTTTTTTATATAGTCAAAGTTGATTTCGTTGAGCAACACATTAATTGGTACTTATGTTAATTTGTTCTATTTCTAATATGAATGTGAATTTGGTCGACGGTGCGCCGCTTTCGCCTATCATAAATATGTGGTTTGCGTGCCGGCTTCCTTGCGCAGTTAGCTGGGGGGTACTTTTCCAACAACAAATAGCAAAGTGGGACGCGGCCGATTCAAGTAAAAACACCTCGTTCGACGTAGACACCATTAGTTTAGATTCCGACTAACATTTTAGAACATTATTTCAATTTGTAATACTGATTAGTGTAATATATATTATTGAGTATGAATTGGTCTTATTGTGCCATATGTATTTTCGTTTACAGCCTTACGCACCGAGAACAGGTCACACGTTTCAGCGAGAAAACGGTCCGAATGTTGGCTGCAAATCCCCACTGTTCGGCCACAACTACCGAACAATTCCATACATGTTCGGCTGTATTGGTCGGCTCATTTGTGCCCTGTTCGGTCTACCTGACCGAATGTCGTGAGACCACGTCGGTTAACTCGGCCAAACAATAGCATTGTCGTTCGGTTGGATTGACCGAACAGTCAGTTCAAAAAGTTTGCGATGAGTAACATATACAACGTAACAAATTTGAGATGACTTTGTGCAACATATTAAACACACTGAAGTCGAAATATTTGTCTTGACATAGAAAAGTTAAAAAAAAAAGTTCACAACATCTAAGTCATCCAAAATACATACAATCACTTTCAATCAAAATATCTGTCTTGCTCAAAGTTACAATAGAGGTGAAAGTACGAATACATAATGTAATGATCTAACTATGTCCTACGAGATCTGTGAGTTCTACGAGACCTGCTCGTTGATGGACGCCCGACGGGTTCTGTCAAATTACTATCATCCACAGATAAAGTCTCGTACGCCCTAATCACATAAGGCATCACGTAATCCAAGGACAGGTCGGGATCGTTAGCCATCCACCGTTGGACGATCGGATGAATATGCGCACGTGCACTCTCAATCATATCCCAAGGCTGTGCTTGAGAATGAGCAGAACTGGCGACAGCAGACATCCTCTGGGGATTTTGGATCATCGGATGTGAAACGGTACAGAACCAGTCCATGTAGTCGGCTGTGCATTCCCATGCTGGACTGGCTAGCCTACCCCTGACCTCATCGACCAAAACGTGACTGCTCCACATCCGAAAGTAAGAACTCATAACATCTCAAACAAGCTTGTACTATGCACCCGTGCTACCTCGTCGAATTGAGAGTGGCACCAACGGATCCTCGGGAATCGTCTGAACATGTCCAAACTGCCTCAGAACGCGGTCAGGATGGTATGGTTCGACAACATCAAAAGCTCGGATGCATCCGTGGTAGAATGTAACCTCATGTCGAGGGAATACATCCCTTATACTCGCGTACGGAGTCCAAACAACCTACGAAAATTATCATGGACAATCATTATAGGTTGAACTTTTCTTCTATACATACATATATATATATTAACGAGATGCTCGCAAAACCTAAAACTTACAGAGTTCATAGCACAGGCATCTAGCGTCTCCCTCCAAGCTATTAAACGATCGATTGAACCCCCAGGAGAAGCTTGTTGGGCCCACTGCAATGCCAAAGGTTCACCCAAGTTGTAGTTGACATTATGTGTTGGCCGCGTAATAGGAAAATACTCGTAAATCCATGCCTGGAAATAAAAATGATGCTCAATCATATAAAATGTCCATATAGGTTGAGAAAAATAAAATAAAGTAATAGAATTTACCTCCAACAATGTCAAGTACCCACCCATCTGCTTCACTCCAAATCGAGATGCGAGCCCTAACTGTCGGTACAAGTACGCTAGTGCAGCGGCTCCCCAAGCATACTTGTGTACTTGGGTAACATTCTCCAATAGTCGGAGAATATTTGTACCCACTCTGGTGCCGCTCTTATCAGTGAAAATTGTGCAGCTTAGCACAAACCATAAGTACGTCCTTGCCGAACAAAGTCTCTTCTCTTCATCAAGAGAAGTGGCATCACCACTAAATCTCGATCGTATCCACTCTAACCTCACAGAACTGCCTCTTTGGCCCCTTACAGCCTCGCGTGCCTCATCACATCCCAATCCTAACAGCCGTTGAAGCATCACCTTTGGTGCTTCATCACGTTCTTCCTGCTGGACAATAGATTTTCCAGTAATAAGAAGCCCGGTAATGCAGAGAACGTCGTCCAGGGTTATTGTCATCTCACCAAACGGTATGTGAAAGCTGTTGGTCTCCGGATGCCAACGCTCAACGAAAGCACATATTAGGTTCTTGTTAGGGCTCTTATACGATATGGATCGTAAATCGGCAATTTTTGAACGGCGGAGCAACCTAAACCACTGATCCAAATCACCCTCAAACTTCCAAGAATCCATCTTCGTTGTGTGACATAGACACCTAAGAATATCTCTCTCATTGCCGAACCATATCCTCAATGCAACATGTGTCTTAAAACTGGGTAGAAGGCGGTGGTCGGTCGGGCCTCCGGGAAAAGGACCTGTAAGTACCTCGGACTCCTCTTCTTGTTGTTCGTCTGCTTGTTGTTTTTCTTCTTCTTGCTCTTCATTATCACGAGCGGCCTCTTCAACATAATCACGATATTCGGCCTCGGGAATTTCTTCTTCATTTTCATTATCACGAGCGACCTCTTGCTCGTGAAAATCAGGATATTCGGCCTCGGAAATTTCTTCTTGCTCTTCATTATCACGAGCGACCTCTTGCTCGTGATAATCAGGATGTTCGGCCTCGGGAATTGCAGTCGTGACTGGGATTTTCGGAATATCGACAACCACTTCTGGCTCTATTTCAAATTCCACATTCAGGTTAGGTTCTTGCATGCCCGAACCTTCGCCACGCTCCAATTCCCTACGCTTCTGTTCTGAAGTGGTTGGTCTATTCTTCCTAAAATACGGCTTACCTGTAATACAAATAAAAAAAATTGAGTCAACGGAACACAAAAATTAATCAATTGGAAAAAAAAAGGGATCACACTATTCGGTAGCGATAACCGAACGCGCGCGACACTGTTCGACCAAGCCAGCTGAACGCATGCGAAACTGTTCGGTCAGGCTGGCCGAACGCGAGAGCTCTTGCTCGGCCGAGGCAATCGACTCTTTTCTTATTTGTTCGGTCAGATTGGCCGAACAGAACCAAAAATTTCGGCCAACCAATGTCGAACAGTTTTACGATTTTCCAGTTTTCAAACCTTCGATTTTTTCAAAAATTCAACCGAAAACATAATTTTTACACACAATTTCATCAAATTGAATTACTAATTCACTAACCCATAACAAACCCGACAACATAAGGTAAAGAAATTTCTACAAAAACAAAGTAATCAATTGCAAAATCGAATGAAATTATTGAAAATTAACTTACCCGATAAATTTAGCTTTCCAAATATCTGTTAGAAGTGATGTTCCATTGTTGGCGACGTTGGACGAATCAACCGAACAAGATTGAAGATGGTGGAGGTTTGAAAATGGTGAAGAATCAAACGGGGGCTTGGCCGAACAAGATGCTGTATTGGCCGAAGAAGATGGGAAATATGGTGGAGAACTCTCTTTTGTTTTTGTTTTTTTTTTACAAGGGTAGTGTGGGAAATAAATGGGGTGCCCTTAGAAATGTTTTTAAGTGGTATTTTCTTTGTTGGGGTGCTCTTAGAAAATGGGGTGCCCTTAGAAATCAATGGGGTGCTCTTAGTCCAACCCTTTATATTTAAGAATATAAGTATATACATTATAGCATTTTCTCATAATGTACTTTATTTATCACGTTTTTTTATAAATTTTAAAGTTGATGTATTTTATAATTTAAAAAAAAAAAGTTGATGTATTTTATAATTTAAAAAAATAAAAAGTTGATGTATTTTATGATATCAAACCAAATTCAACGGTTGATTTCGGACATATGTATAGCTAAAATTTGTTTGATAGTTGATACTATAAGATACATCGAATTTAAGAGTAGTGTTTGTGTGTGCGAAGTGTATGGATCATAATTCATGCAACTGGGTGCGTGCGGGTCGGGTCCGGCCCGGATCCGCGTCCAAGTTTTTTTTTTAATTTATGACATAATCTTTATGTTAAATGAATATAACTTTATGTTATATTAGTATAACATTTATGTACAGATATCATAACATTTAAGTAAAATTACTTTTTTTTTTTCGATATAAAAAATATAATTAAAAGTTATGTAACATTTATGTTAACCGAGTATAACTTTTATGTTATATTAGTATAACATTTACATACATATATAATAACATTTAAGTGATATTATTGAGATTTTTTTTCACTATAAAAATTCATATAATATGGCTTAACCTTTATCTTATAATAATTTAACATTTATGTTATATTAGTATAACATTTATGTACAAATATCATAACTTTTATGTACTTAAAGAATAACATAAGGTTATATTATTATAACGAAAAAATTAAATTATTATGCATAAAGATTATATTACTACAATATAAAGGTTTTGAAAGGTATTACAGGTCTGTCATACACTGTAAAAAATTATGCGAACATAACTAAAAGGTTATGTCAACATTACTGCGAAACTAGTGTTTGGACGCATAGGATGCTTGAAATGCACCTTCGGATCGGGTCGAATCGACCCAGTTGCACGGATCTAGAATCCGTTCATCTCATGCATAAAAACATGTATACGAATTTAAAATTTATACGATAGAATGTTATGTTTTGAAAATTTTATTTTAGTATTATTTAAAATTTGAAATCACAACCAACTTGTTTTTATTATAGGCGATATTAAATATAATCTCACAGCATCTTGCTCAAGTCTTCTTACAAACTTTTGTTATTGGATTAACCATACACTTCACATGTTAAAATTTTCTTTCATTAAGCTTCACGTGGATGTTGATTTGGAATGGACCATGTGTTTGATTGAATTCATCTCGAAGTTTCAAACTATACATGTGTATTAATTGTAAAATTATATGTGCAACGAAAGAATTCAAACATAATTTACATGCACTTCATAATTGATACAACCATTAAAATTATTAACCATTAATATCTATTTTACTTTAAATATTATATCTATCATATAATATTATAAGGACAATCAAATAGTAGATAGTAAATACTAATATAAATCAAATTTGACATTTCAATCATAAGTACTAAATACAAATATCAATGACATCATCTTCTCTTTAATTTGAAGTAAAAGTCTATAAATAGAACATACACAACAACGATGCGATGTTTTGGGCTACAAATAAAGTCAAAATTTGATAATAATCATTCTCAATTACTTCAATAAATCTTAACAATTAAACAAACAACACAAATAAATAAATTTAAACAATAAGTATATTCATCTCGATTCAATTCATTTACAATCTTATATATTATACATTAGAAACTCCATAATGATATATAGCCTCTTACTTTCACCTCCCTCGTAAGTCTATCATCTGCGAGAATTCGTCGATCCCGACGGCCATCGGGTTGAACGGGTCCACCTCGTTCGCAATCTTAAACCCTAACTCACCATCTTCTCGACCCGTCTCTTGTGGGCCCGTTACCATTTCAAATGCAACCTTGTCGATCAAAACGACACCGTCTTCTTCGTTTCTACTCAACCACGTGTCGTGGAGTTGAAGCACATGTTCCAAATGCCATAAAACTTCCCCCATTGTTGGCCTTCTCTTCCCCTCATCACAACAACACCTCTCCGCAATGTCTCCAAATACGATCAACGATTGTGGACAATACCGCCCTCCGAGCGCCGGATCAGCAACGCTTACGAGCAACCTCTCTCGTTGCATACGTAGGGCCCACTCAGCAAGACTGATCTGATCTTTAGGCAATGCAGGATTGATAACGGCACGAGCACAGACAACCTCAAACAAAACAACACCAAACGAGTAAACATCGGATTTATCAGTCAAGTGTTGGCTTCTGAAGTACTCGGGGTCGAGATATCCGAAGCTACCCTTCACTGCAGTGCTTACGTGAGTGTGTTCCAACGAAGGGCCCGTTTTGGAAAGCCCGAAATCAGACACTTTAGCGACCAGATTCTCATCCAACAATATGTTTGTTGTCTTAACATCCCTATGAATGATTGCTCTATCTAATCCAGTGTGAAGATAATGCAATCCTCGTGCTGCGCCTATGCATACTTCCACGCGCTGTTTCCAGCTCAATGGTGGCAGATCAGACCCGTATAGATGGCTCCTTAGAGTCCCCTTCGCCATATGCTCGTATACTAAGACAAGTTCACTCTGTTCATCACAGAATCCAATCAAGGAGACAAGATGCCTATGCCTTAGTTTAGACAGCATTTCAACTTCTGTCTTGAACTCTGCCAGGCCTTGATGTGATTGAGGATCCGATCTCTTGATAGCAACGAGCGTTCCCTCGTTTATCTCACCTTTGAACACCTTACCGAACCCTCCTTCTCCGATCACTAAACTTCCATTGAAGCCATTAGTTGCATCTTTGATCTCACTTAAGGTAAATCTCCTATCAAACTGGCTGCTACCTTTTGAATTAGCATGGAGGAATAACACCTTCTTTGTATCGTGTACGTCTCTTTTCTTCACGAATCGGACGAAAACCAAAAATACAGCTGCAAGAATCACGATACAACCAACGCCCACTCCAATTCCCACCCAAAGATTCAATCTTGAGGTTTTCTTGATTTCAAGATTGCTATACTTCTGTACATAAGCAAGACTGTTGTTTCGACTAAGCTTGAAGACCTCTAAGCCATTCAAGAGAGCATCAGTTCCAGCAGAGCCACTGATCATCTCCGGGCCCAGCTGGACCCAGATATGTTTGCTGTTAGACGAGACAGAATCGAGGTAGTCCTCATGATAAGCCCTGTGCACACCTCCAGCTCTAACATAGATGTCAAAGTTGTGAGCAGCTGTTTTGTTATCAATGTATATTCTGAAGATCCTCTGGTTCGCCTTTTCAAAACCCGGTTCACAGAAGTGAAGACGAACCAGATAATCGAAATCTGGGTCAACTTCGAGTTTCCATGACATGTTGAATCTCTTCTCAGTCATTCCAGTGGTGTTGCTCAGAGTTCTTGCTGTTTCATACACTAGATAAGGAGCTAATTTAGTGTTATTAGCATAAGTGATATCAGATATGTTTCCGATTTCTAAACCAGCATCCGAGTTGATCATATAGCTCGAATCATCCTCCCAAAATCTCCAAAAAGGCGAATCTTGGGAGGGTCTAATAAACGAGCCCCCAACGTTCAATCTATACATTGTCTCAATCCCTCCTTCGCTCAAGGTCAAAGAGGTGTCTCCACCGCCTTTAGCACCAACTCTTCGCACCAAATCAACGAACATCTCGTTTCCCTCTTGAACGATTTCAATGGCATTGATGAAGCCATAAGAGCCCCTTGAAGGAACAAAGCTAACAACAATGATACTAGCATCAATAGAAAAGAAATATTCCTTCACCAAATAGGTAGAATCCATGTTCTTATTCAAAATCTCTCCAAGAACATTGAACTCGGAGACGAGCTTCACACCGTTTGCCTCGACTGAAAAGTAAGAATCATTGGCATTGTATCTACGGAACGAAAACGGGTGAAAATGAAGGCGAAGGAAATAGCTCCCACGTGTTGCTCGAAAAGTGTAGTTCAAAGGGTCGATGAAAACACAAGCGGTTTTGTAAAGAGGAGAGTACGGTGGATCGCCATTGAAGGTGGTAGTCGAGGCTTCGTCACATGGAGAACTGAGAGTGACATTGCTCTCAGAAGATGAATCACCAATCCATCTCCTACCATCTACATTTACAGTAGAGTTTGTCCCACAATTTATCACAAAAGACACCATTTGAGCCTCACTAGATTTAGCAACAAACACATATACAATTAACACAAGAAATAAGCTCATAATTTCTCTTTGGACTTTCATCATTCACCTTCAATACAATAAACCCAACTCTCTCTCACTTTCTCTCTACATAGGAAAAGAACCCATGAAAACTATGAACATGTACATGTGAAGAACTGCAAAATCAAGGAAAAAATAGATATAAATCAGTCATAAATCTTGAATTGTGCAGTGCAATACTTACTCAAAAAAGCAAGAAAAATGCAATCTTTTTATGGATGAGATTTGTCTAAAAAAATAAAGAGTAAGTCTCTTGTGAGACCGTCTCACGAAATTTTAATTCATTGCGTGAGACGGATCAACCCACAACTCAATTACCCATCATCCAAATCCTACAATTAATATGTTATTTGTGTTGATGGGGCTCCGTCTCACGGAAACTATCCGTGAGACCATCTCACCTGAGTTTTTGTGAAAAATAAAAAACTGAAAATGACAGTGTGAACATTTAAATTCTGTCACTATTTGTTTGATTAGAAAAGGGTCAAGAATCTTGCATGGACACAATTATTTTCAGATATTATCCAACTTTATTCATTGCACAAGGTTGTTGTAACTGCTGAGATGTCATTTTCTATGGCTAACAGCTAAGTCGTTGAAATAATTCATTGCATTATTTAGTTCCATAATAGTTAGTTTGAAAATTGTGGTGGACAGTCCTATTCCTTTACTTCTTATAATAATTTATTTTTTATTTTTCATACGCATTTTTATATATTAATAATTATTATCATGTCTTCTTGATTTACGTACCAACAACCAACATTATGTCCTCCTGTACTGCTTTCTATTGTTTAAAAGATTAAAAAAGAAAATTACTACCTATTTGCTAAAATTAAAAATTCAAAAAAAAATAATAATAAAGTGTGGGACAACACATTTTGTGGTTTGAAATCTTGGATTTTTGTGATGCGATAATTACTCTAAAGTTATTGATTTCAATTGAGACCATTATTACACCTTTTTGAATAAAAGATTCCGTATATAGGGTATTTTTGGAGTCTCATTTCAAAATTGTTATATTATATAACTCGTAAAAATGCTTTAAAATAGTTTGATATAAAATCGTAAACATCCAAATTACAAAATCTCTCAAAAATATTAATCACAAAGTTTAAATTCAAATCATCAAGTTTATAATGCTAAATATTTAATTGAAGTTATTCGATGAAGTTGAAGAATTGGAAAGATAATTACATTTGTTGACAAGGACAATCACACATAATTTAATTGTCAACAACACATAATTGGGTCTTAAGACATAATTAGGTCTCATAACAGCATGATTAGACATAATTATTTGTTAATGGCAACAGACATGTTTGCTGATTTGGTAGGGAACATTGATCTTCTCAAACAGATATAAACCAAAAATAAAAAAAATAAATAAATAATCAAAGAAATAAATAAATGGTTGTTCAAAGTCCATATTTAATGTGACGGTGCCACCATGTAATATTATTACACAGAGGTGGTTGAATAGTTATTATTTAAATCACATCTATAATGTACTCAAATATTCACTGAAATAAAGCAGGAACACTAAAATGGAGGATATCAAATATTTCAAAATAACCTCCGTTTTAGAAAGTATATATCTTATTTCAATCTTTTTTCATAATTCTCAAAAATGTTAATGATTTTCTTTTCTTTCAACTTTATCTCTATTTTGCGTTTCGAATTAAATTTGTATTAATGTTGACATAGATATTTTATAGTCATAAATTCATAATTATACCTATTGATAGAACAATCAAGAAAAATTAAACCCCAATCATTCAAGACGAATATCAAAATTTACATTACAGCAATTTAAAGAGATTAAATTATTATTCTCAAATTAGTCAGACTAAATTTAGAACTGAGTTATCCAAAAAAAAAAAAACTTACCTGCTAAGCATTAAAATTGATAAATTCTGAAACGGTATCCAAGTATTTATACTAAAATTGAAGATGCATTCCAGCATCTTTGAACAATAGTATTCCCCTTTAGATGCATTATGTAGAGTGGGCTATATGGATCATATCTCATCGTTCCATACAATGGATAAACGTTATCATGCAAACAAATCAAGGATATAAACAATGCATATCGCATAGACCATGCCAAACCTGTCGATTGCCATCAATCTTAGCAATAAAATTCGCAACATGATTGTACCACGAGACTAGACGATTAGATATGGTAAAAACTTTTTTTACACGAGTGAATTTGATGAGATTCTTTGAAAATGAAATGAAATGAATGAATATTTACGCAACCTGCTTTTTTAATTAACCGAACTAGACTGACAAAAGATTTACATGGTAGTCATATTCACAGAACAAGTTGATGGGAAGTGAGCAGAAGTCTACCGTAAAACCATAGGTCTCTCTTCGTTGTAAGTCTTGTAGATAGTTCTTGGTCGATCATGTACACCACAAAATGGGCTCTTTACCTTATCTGCCAAGACTACAGGGTGAAACTTCTGGTTCAATTGCCACAAATTGTTCAAAACGGTAGCCTTGTAGGTCGTGCTGAGTTTGTCCAGAAGGGGGCCAAAACACGTTTTTCCACAGACATGATATCATCAACAAAATGGGTCAACGAAGAAATTTGCATTCATCCTGAAGAAAAACAGTTGTCTTTATTGAGATCAAAATCAGTAGAATACAACAGTACAAGTTAAATGCTCTTGCTTATTCATGAAAGACGTCTGGATTCTACTTTGAGCAATTACAAGTCCTTAATAGTGCATCGTCCTACCAAGTCTTTGGATCAAGTACTAGTTCTATATTTTTCTCCTGTATTTTTCCATCTCCATCTCTTTTAATTCTTCAAATTGAAAATCAAGAGTAAACATGCATTAAGATCTAGTTATGCATGTTCTAAGTGCATTATTTTCGACAAAGAAATTCCATTATACCATTAGTCTTACAATTTTAATTTCACCACCCTCTATTGGTCAAAATAGAGCATATGGTTAAAAGTCTAGGCACATGTATGGAAATTTGTAACTATTACAGAGTAGACATTGTTCAATGGTTTCAGGTCAATACATGAAGCAATACATGAGCTTAATTTCATCACCACATGTTTTTGTAGTGAACCATTGGGAAATAAAAAACAGCAAGAAAATTAGAACATTAATTTCTTATTTTAGTAAAAATAGAGAGCTTTTTTTTTTTTTTTTTTTTGGTTTGGAAAGATGAGATTCTTGGAATTTTGAAGGTACTAACATTTCGGGGTTGCCTTCAGGTCAGATGACAATCTTACCTATCCATGGAGTTGATCATGGTCGAAAGGTAGATTCTCCAGTCAATTCCCTCCTGACCAGCTCAAGTATCTCCATAATCTGCAATTACATTATAGGATGTCATATTTGACACAATATTTGCCATCATGAAGCAGATATAGCGACAGGTTTTACTATTTATGACAGAAAGCTAAATGGGGATACATAAATGAGGTTCTAGAGCATTCCTTGTAAGCCAATACATACCTAAAAGAATCATCCAGTTTTCTCCAAAAACCTCATGCAAGATTTCAGATCCATATGACAAAATCAAAAAAAGAAAATACATATTCAGGTTTAGTGGCCAAATTTTAATGCAAATAAAGAGCTCAATGTTTATAGATGGAAGTACAAGACTGTAGTTTCAATGAAAAGAAAACTTCAATGACCCAATGTTTAATAATCAGACGGCTCAGGAATCAGGACCTGATTCCAAAATATTTTCTAATAAGAGTGAAGGTGAAGGACCTAAAGGCTAAATGGGGTTCCTCCAAATTAGAAAAACCAAAAATGTTGACATTCCTAGAAGACTAATTTGACTTACCCCAGGATAATGCTTCAAAACTGGAGAGTAATGATCAAGTGCAATATATATTTTCTCAAGTAATCTCAAAAGAGTATCAACCTCATCCCCCAATAGATCAACCTGAAACAGGAAAACACTCAAATACATTAGAAAGGGTCAGAAAGCACAAACATTAAAATTGTACCAACTGCAAACATTCAGCCAAGAAAATATATTACAGTAAGAAAATTCCTAAAGTGTGATTGCCTGGATTTCCACGAATCCATCCAGGACGTGATCTTCTCACATTTTTTGCAGGATTTTCTAACTAAATTTCTAGATGTGAGTTTTCCCAAAAAATAAAAAGAAAAAAAAAACACTAAACATCCAAATAGCTTTTTACAAAATTTGAGACGAGTCGTGTCCACTGAAATCAGTACACTCTTGTTGCTCATCTAAACACCATTCAGAAATACTTCCTCAAGGTACCTTTTTTAATACAAAGACATGCCATAGCATTGTAATTATTACAGTTTTATCCCTCAACCAAAGACATTCTAAAAATCATTCTCGCTTTCTTTAAAAAAAAATTATCTTTTCAATTGTATAATTTATCAAGAATGGGATGTCAGACAATCACATATAAGGAAGTGGTAGCTACAGTAACAGGCACATAGCACAACATTGTTTTGTTGGGAGTGTAAACAATAGTATATTACAAATATGATTCCCTATCCAAAAATAACATCCAGAACAAGCAAGTCACATGTCAGCTTTCAATATTGATACAGATGAATGCTGCATCACATTATTTGAAGCAAACTAGAATGATCACAGTATGCAGTTGTAATATTTACAAACAAAACTATCATGCCATTACCTCAGCTTCAGCCTTTTGGAGATCAGTATATCTCTGCTCTAATTTATTTTTGTACATCAGCCCTGTTCTTTTAAGTACATAAGTCATCTTGGTAAGAGCTTGCAATTGAAAACTAATATCTTCTAACCTGAAAATTATAGATTTGTGTTAAAAAAACCAACACAATCAGGATTGAATATTAGTCTTGTATTACAAGAAAATGACACCCAAAAAAACAAAAAAAATAAAGAGGTCGCTTTCAAACAGAAATTCTCTAAGAAAAATGCTCGATAAGCATGTTCTAGGCATAAAATATGGTAACAAAATTGGACGTTTAAAAAGTAATGTGCATGGGATCCGAGAGAGTAAAAGTCCAGTAAAAAAAAAAAAACAAGATAGGAGCAAAGCTAGAAAAAAGTCATTCACTTTCTTGGTAGTCAAACAGCGACAGATAAATTGAAACATATTTTAGTTTCTAAATCGACAATTATTTTGAATTGATGGAGTAAATAAGAAACACTAGACCGGGATGCACAAGGAACTATCCTTGTAAACCATACTAATATATGAGCAATTGTAAATGAAGTTTTCTCTTCAACCAAACCTTTATGAGGAAATATTAGAACAAGGTAAAGATTGGGGCGAAAAAAGAAAAAAACTACTTGATCCCAACAGACATAAAGGCACACAAGAATATATAGAGAAGATAACTTAAATATATATGCTCAGTCAATGAGGATTATCCAATAATTTAAGTTGATTTATTTTACAGAATAGTAATTACAAAAATAAGATCATGTTATGTACCTTAAACTATTGCTTTTTATTGCCCCTGAGACTCTGCATCCAAATACATCGAAATTTTTTGAGAATCCATTGGCAGCCATTTCCATTTCCTTTTTTAGAGTCTGCTCTCTAGCTTCACTTATTAGTAACTTATCATGCATTTCTTGGGCAAGAGTAAATGCTTCATCTCTCTCTCCCTTGGCTTTTGCTATTGCCTGATCAAGCTTTTGATTAAGTAATTCAATCTGCTCTAATGCTTCCAAATGCTGAGACCTTAATGATTCTATTTCCTTGGTGCTCTCAGTAACCAATATATGTTGTTGACTTGCATATTCTCTTAAACTAATAAGCTCTTGAGATGCTAGATCAAACTGCTCCCTCCCTTTTGACAGCAAATCTGATAAATCCATTGCGAACTTCTCTTTCTGTTCAACTGTTGTTCGTAAATCCAGTATCTCCTGCTTCAATTTCTCCTTCTCATAAACCTCCAGTCTTAATTCATTTTCCTTTTCAAGAACTTTTGTCTCTAAACCAATTCTCATTTCTTCATCAGAAAGAACTTTCTGACACAAGCCATTGAGTCGTCGCCTAGCATCCCTGATACCTTCTGTCAATACCAATTCATTCAATTCTTGCATTATCGATGATTTGATTTCTGAATCTTCAATTCCATATACATTTGCAGTTTCTTGAGTCAACAGAAAATCCATATTTGAATCCACAGAGTCGCATCTGGTCTGTGCAATCTGCTCCCTGAGAGCACATCTGTATATTTCTTCATTGAGTGAAGCTTCTATGTATGATTCTTCCTCTGCTGATTTGAGGTTTTCCACAAGCTTCATCATGTTTTCTTCAGCTGAAGAACGCTGCAACAATTCTGCAGCAGCACCTGAAAGCTGTGACTTTAGACACTTCACCTCATTTTCCTTGTCAATAATACAGTCTCTCAGATCACGATTTTCAGAAAGTAGGCTCTCTAGTCTATGCTTCAATTTTTCCATACTTTCAAGATTGTTGGTTAAAGCCGGAAATTTTTCATTTTCCGAGAGGAAGTTCTCCAATTTCGAAATAACTTCCGGAATCTTTTTCCTCAGAACATCAAATTCTTCTTCCTTCCTTTGTGTCATTAAAACCCCCTTCACTTTCAGGTATTCCCGTTTTAGACAATAATATTTTTCAGTCTTCTGATGTAGAGCTGACTCGTGATCTCTCTTGATCTTAGTAATCTTCTCATTAAAATAATTTACCAATTCATCCTTCTTCATGTGTTTCAGCAAGTCGTAGCTCTCAGGAACATAGGTAATTGATTCATCTTCGGTCCCATTTTCTCCAGAAAGTGTTTTGTGGTGCAAATGTTCCAAATCATGAGATCCATGAGAAACCAATTCTGTCTCACACATGGAGAGTGACTTCATAACTGCATCCAACTTCGGGCCTAAACTAGATATATCATTAAACTTGTCAAGCCAATTCATGTTCTGAATTCCACAGAATTGAACATCCTGTTCCAACAAGTCCCCCTCAAATTCATCTTGAAGGCTCCTCACCGCGGTTTGTATAACAACATCCTCAAGTGTTTCTAATATATCTATGTCCTGGTGCGTCTCGCAAAATGAAATATTCGAGGGGCGCAATATATCATCCACCTTCCTGCAGACAGAGTCCACTGTAGTCTTCAAACTGTCCAACATCTTATTCACATGCATCCAGCTTCCAGACTGCTGCTTATGCAATATCCCACCCAACCCCACCAATTCAGTCCCCGAACCCATCTTCTTGAGCGAATTAGATACTCTCACAAACTCAATCTCTGTTTTAACCTTCTTGAACTGCTCTCTAGCCAAATCCCTCAAAACATTCAAATCCTCCCTCATCTTTTCATGTTTCTTACGGGCATCAGCTGGGCAAGAAAAACTCTCAGATTTCCCTGCTTCATATGCCTTCTGTGCCTCATGGGACGATAGACATTCCTTCAAATTGGCCACTTCCAATTCCTTGGCTGAAATCTTCTCCGTCGCCTCTTGTTCCACAGCACTCACCATTCCCTTTATAATCGAATCACTGACCATCCGTGAAATCATCAACCGATCACTAATATCTTCCCAATATTCCTCCAAATCCTCCAAAACCTCCTCGGCTAAATTCCCTTCCACCTTCTCAGCAACAACCCCTTGCACCGACGCATTTTCACAGCATCCTTTCTCTAACCTATTCTTACACGAAACAACACCACCCCCATTCAAAATCCCACCATTCACCATCACCTCGTGACCCTCACCACCCCCATTTGAAATTCCACCATTCCCCATCACCTCATGACCCTCACTACCCCCATTTGAAATCCCACCATTCACCATCACCTCTTCACCCTCCATAACACAGATACCCACCTTCATTACAGCCCCAAAAAAAATTCAAAATTAAAACAAATTCAGCTCGAACAAAAAAAAAACAATAAATTCAATCAAACACTCACCGTAACTAACTCCCAGCACATAAACATGCAACAACCTCAACAAAAGAAAGAAAAAAAAAAAGCAGACAGACTTACAAGCTTCTTCACCGCGATAATTCAAACCCAAAGCCTTCGAAAAACCTAGCTGCAACTTCAATTAATTATAATACTTCCATTGAATCACTCTAATCATAAATTAGGGTTTCTAGGGCTTAGGTAAGTGGAAGAGTAGAATGGGGGAAAATGAAAATATGAGCAGCAAAAAGGTTGGAAAGAGCGGGAGTGAATTGATGCAATTAATGAGGTCTAATTAACGCGTAATTTACGGCAAATGCCATCGTCTAACTTTGTGTGGCTTTCGATGTCTAGGGGTAAATTCGGTAGGTAAAAATATATAATATTTCAATATAAATAGGCGGCGTATATTTATTTTGTTGGTATTTGAAGTGTGACAGCTGTTGACCCCTTCTTAGCAAACAGTTCTAATTTACTGTGGGGGGCTTGCAAATATATGTATTCCAAATGCAGGACCAAAAAATAAATTATTCTGAAATTAATCCCCTTTTTTAGAGATAAATGTAACCTTGGTCACATAACTATTGGGATGTGAGTGAGTCATGTGATGAAATTAATTTTGTTCATTTCAGATTGTCTTGTTTTTTTGTGTTAGATTTTTCATTTAATCCAGATTTTACATACTACAATTAATTTGGATGAACGGTCCGAAATAATTTGAATTTCATTTGCTATAAAAACATTAGTGATAATTTTACTTTTACATCGTTTTATCAGCCAAACGTTGTTAATGTAACATCTCATGGGATTGACCATTCTAAATAATAAGAACTAAATTTAAAATATTTGAAGAGCTTTTAAAATATTTTTAGTATTGACCATTTCACTTAAGGCGGTCCCACATATTACCTACTACTAAATATTCTCATCTCATTGTAATTTATTTCGTTTTCATTTTAAATAAATTCTTCTAAGTATGTTCACGAAAATATAAGTTGGTATTTAAGTGAATTTTATTTACAAATATAAAGGTCGTTATATATGTATACATGTTAATATGTTGATTGTTGGTGTATTAAAAAAAGAAGAAATAGATCAATTGATTTTTAATTTTTTAATTACAATAAAAATTACATATAAATGGTAGGCATATTAATATGCATTTATGATAGATAATGATGCTTTCCTTTGATAAGATATGATATAAATTATCAAATGCAACAAAATGTTCAAATTGATTTGTTAGGTGGGTTCATTAAATTTTAAAGCTGGTGAGAAGTGTGTTTTGTGGGCCATGGTATATTGGTTATTAATTGATAATAATAACTAGTTTACTAAATAATTGTGTACTATTTTTAGATATTAGGGTTTGGTTGTTTAGAGACTATTATGGCTAGGGCTATAAATGAAGTGAATTTCAGTCTAATAGTTTTTCGTTTGGATTTTGTACTATAAAAGTTAAATATGAATTTATTTCATTTAGGTCGAATCTAGATAAATTTTAATGAGTCAGAAACAAATTGAACTCAAACAATTTGATTTTTTTTTACATTTTTCTTTTTTGACCTTTTATCTAAAGGTTCAACGGAGCTTTATATTGCTGTCATTTTTCCACATAAGAAAATTTGATTGCTTGAGACATAATTCCCATCATTTATCTTTAATATATTCTTATTCTGATTTTATTTTATTAACATACAAATATGATAATAATACTATTGTATTACGTACATCAATAAAATAAAATATGAGATTACCATACAAATCAAAATCAGTAATAACTTTCTCATCATAAATATTAGGATAAGTATCATTTTTAGTCCCTAAATTTACCTTTATTTTACAATTAGTACCTCTATTTTCGATTCACCATAAATAGTTCCTAATTAATAGTTTTTTTTACCAAAGCTCGTCGTTTCCATTAAATTCGTCCAAATCGATGGAAAACAAATTAACTTTTGAGGGAATTTTAATGGAATAGACAAGTTTTGATGAAATTTTAAAATTTGGAGAGTTATTTTTATGAACCAAAAATTATAGTTATCAATTCCGAGATCATGACAAACTAAATAGGAAATTGAAAATAATATTTTACCTAAATATTACGATGGAAATGCGTTTACTTTGTTCATTCTCTTACAACTTGAATTTATATTCAGAATTCATTTTAAAACTTGCTATACTTAATATATCTTTTCGTACACCTATGGATTTATGTTCCAAGTTGCTACTTTTACGTCTTTTAATGGAAAAAAGAAATACATGTAATCAATTAAGTTTGTGTATGAACTCCGAACATACTTTTAGTCAAAAATCTAGTAACATTGGTTTAACGGAAAATGAGTGTTTAAATCAAACACAAAAACTTCTATGCACTTGGTGTATGGATCATAAAATCCATACACTCGATCCGATCCGATCCAAATCTGCCTTAATGCATCTCCACGTGTCCAGGTGAATGCGCCCAAACCTACCCAAACTCGTTCACAGGTGTTGTACATTTATATTATATTAGTCATATATTTATGTTATGTTAGTCATATATTTAGACATATTTTTAGACAGTTATTAATACATTGCATACCTTTTAGTTATATTAGATATATCTTTAGTTATGTTAGTCATACATTTTAATTATTTTAGTTGTACATTTATATATTACATAAATGTATAATTATGTTGATATAAAGGTACAAATAATATCACATAAATGTATGAGTAATATCACATAAAGGTAAACAAGTAAAAATTGTACAGAAATTAGGTTTTTTTTTTTTTAAGTTAAAGTATTACATAAAGGTATGATATTTGTACGTAAAAGTATGACTAACATAGTATAAATTGTCAGCGATTTTTTTTTCCTAAGTTAAAGTATTGCACTAAGGTTATGATATCTTGACATAAAAGGTATGACTAACATAACATAAAGATTTAGAAAAAAAAATGCACTTATCCAGATTAGATCCACCTCGACCCAACCCGACCCGACCCGAATGCATGAATCTAAAGATCTACGCACATGATGATGGATAAGAGACTTACTCTAAATCAAAAATAGAAAGAATTTATATAAATTTGTCTTCAATCCCTAATTTATAGGTTATTGTTTTATATATTGATTCATTTACAAAATTAGACAATCTTAGTAAAATTATATTTAAAAAAAAAAAAAAAACCTGCCAGTAAGCACTCAAATATTTCTAACCCACCTATACTTTGTTGTTGAGTATAATGTTTTAACACAATGATTCCTAATATCCTAGTGGATTCACTTTAATTATTCTCATGAACAAATAAGCCAACATTCTCTTTATTTTGATATATTGTGTATCTTAGTTATAAATTATATTTCATTTTATATTTTATTAAATTTCGTAATGACTTTGATGAATATTATTGATTATTTATGTAGATATGTGATGCTTATGTCAAAATTGGTAACTCCACGTCATCAAAGTTGATGTCAGCTACAAGTTTAGCAACTTGTGATTGAACACATGAAGATATCTTCTATTCACAAGCCGTTCAATATGACTCAACCTAAGAAAATAGTGTATGATAACAACATTTATTATTTCCTTTTTTTTTCTTCCATTTTTTTTAATTTTTTTATTGTATTATTTTAATTTATTAATAACATGGTTTAAAACATCAATGCACATGTCTAAGCAGCAACAATTTGGTTTTTCACTAACTTTAGATTAGTAACAAATGTAAAATATGCATTGATATAAATGTCATTTATTAGTCTTGTAATATTATTTGTTATTTTCTTTTCTGTCTTATAGGTCGTCCCAAATACACTTTTTGTTTTTTGGTTCTTTTAAGACTTCATTAATGTGATCCATACCATGAAGTACAATAGGAATTTATGTTGATTGCCAATCTCACTCAACTCTCCTCCTTATTATGGTCTCAAACCAGAAACTTCTAACTTGGGATCAACTGCTTATAGGTGGATAAAGCAATAAATTCACTCAAATTATGCAAACTTGAATTTTTCAACTACAGTTTACTGGATTGGAAATGGGTATCAGAAATCACTTGTACTCTCACTTGATCTCTCCTTAATTTCCCAGTTGTTGTCAAAGGAAAATCCTTCGTCCATAATACAAATCTTTTGGGAATCTTAAACCTGCAAGGAAACAAACAAGATTGTACATAAATATGTGTCTGAAAATCAAAAGACTAAAAGGGGCATTGGTTGTGAAACATATCCTCTATTCCAAGTCGTGTTTCAATGTCGTATTTCATTTTATGTGAAAAACACCATTGGAAACATAAGATCCAAACATACCCTGTTAAATTTTTTTCTTTACAAAACTGCCTGAGGATCTCACTAGACAAGCCTTTTGTCGAGTGATTTGCATCAGAGTCGATCCATTGGCACCCGTCTGTTAGTCTAACACAGGCGATCACCATCTCTGTCAACCTCGAATCTGGAACTCCAACGACAACAATGCTCGAAATTCCAGGATGTTGGGATAGAACAGCCTCTACCTATAAGCATTGTTAGATGCATATCAATCACGATTAGGAAACATGAGATTAAAGATTGATATTGTGATTACCTCCTCTGGATAAACGTTCTCGCCTCCAGTCTTGATTCTATCCTTTTCGCGCCCCACAAGCCAGAGATTGCCTTGTTCGTCTATCTGTCCGATGTCTCCTGTATCAATCCAGCCTTCATTGGCAGAATCTGAACACTTCAATGGACTTTGGCCCCAGTAATGGAGCATGGCATGAGGGCCCCTCATCAGTATCCTCCCTGTGTCTGAAGAGTCTTCGACTTTTAGTTTGAGTTCAACATGTGGAGCAGGTTTTCCTACACAAACACCTCCCTTGAAACTCTTGATCGCATCATATGACTTCAGCCCTTTTGTTGGATCGTAAAGAGTGGTGAAGGTTAAGGAAGAACAAGCCTCAGTCATTCCTGCAGAGAATCAAATTCGATGAATACTTATGTTCCATGTGAGAGGATCTTGAAAAACAGATAACACACCATAAGCTGATTGAATTGTGGCTCTTGGGAAAATCTTGATCACGTGTTTGATTAGCTCAACTGATAGCCCACCACCTCCATTCAGAATCTTCTTCATAGAATTGAGACTTTCACATGTTCCTTTTGTCCTGAAAAAACTCTCTACGTTTCAACATCTAGTAATCTGGGAAAATTAGATAAGGACAGAAAACCGCTGTTAATATGTATTGTTTACCGATGAAAGGAGATCAGATCAGCCATCATTGTTGGTACAGTGATCAAAGAAGTCACACTGTGTTCCCTTATGGCTTCACATGCTAACTTCACCTCAAACTTAGGTATTATAACATGGCAACCTCCTACCATTAACATGGCCATGGCCGATGATATCCCACCTATATGGCATAGAGGAGCAGTGTGAAGATAAACCTGCAAGAATTCATGAGTTCAGAGATGGATTCATCACCAAAACATAATGCAAAATTCTGGCTTCAATTCTTCTGCTCTATTTTTCTTATTCCACCTTCTGCCACACTTTCTTGGATGTGCATATCTTGAAATATTCAATGGTATACGTTTAATATCACATAAACATATGATGAATCCAAACAGTGGAATAGAAAAAATGGAACAGAAGATCTGAGCTCACAAAATTTTCCTCGTAAAGTTTCAAGAGGAAATACATACATCATCCTCATCATAGTGAACAATTGCAATTTTTGCAAGGGATTGCACAACCAAAGCGGAGTGGCTTATAGTAGCTCCTTTAGGCCTTCCAGTTGTACCTATAAGCATCAAGAAAAGCCAAAAGCATCTACGATACGGGATCAATTATCAGCTTGTAGTATACATAAGTCTTCATAAAACTATGTTTGATTGGCAAACCTCGTTTCACACTTATTCAATACGAAGCACAAAAACAAGAACAGGGGAGTATAACCGAATACTATGATAAAGAAACTAACATATACCTGAAGTAAAGCATATGATTGCAGCTCTTTCGGGTGCCCAAAGATAGTCCAGTGCAACAGATCTTTCAGCAGGCCTTTTAAGCAATTCAGTAGCAAAAACTGCAAATTTAAGCAAAAGCTATTATTACATGCATCTTCATACTATGATGTATGCTTCATTTCATCTAAATTTCAAAGTAAACACCATACTTGTCCCGTTGCTGTTGCCATTAACAGGCATATCCATTAAGACATGCCACCTTAGAGACGGAATAGAGTCAATCTTGAACTTGGAATGCCAATAGCCAATGCTTGAATCCGTCACTAATAACACAGGCTGCGCCACATCCATAGCCGATTTTGCCTCTTCCAAGCTCTGCACACGAGTTTGTCGATTATAAGGCCTCGTTTAACGGATAAAAGTTCCTAATCTTTGAATTTAAATGAAATATTTTATGATTCAGTTGAAAAACTTCTACTGAGATCAAAGTCTATGGCTATATTGATGATACTAAGTACTAACCCATCGATAATTGAGCGGAGCAGCAATTCCTCCAACATAAGTAATAGCAAGAAGCCATTCCAAATACAGATCACTGCAACAAAATTCAACCAAAAGCTCGATTTTCGATAAACATAACAAAGCTTGACTTAGCCAATTCTACTTTCTATAACGTATAAAGTCCGGCACGAACTTAATAATTAACGAATCAAACTTTTTTCCAAAAAAAAAAAAAAAAAAACGAATCAAACAAATCAGCTCGACTTCTGTTCATCTCAATTCGGTTGATCAAAGTCCAAACTAAATTAATAAACTCAAATATAGTATTTTAAAGCTACATACAAATTCAAATAAACTTAATCAGTAGAGTCATCAACATGAAAGCATAATGCACAATTGCAATTAAATTATGTCTTCTTTTGAGATTGAAAGCAAACCTGTTAAGAGCAGAAATGGAGACGACATCACCAGGCTTGATTCCGAGCTGGAGAAGGCCATGGGCGAGGCAGATAACTCCATCCACGAACTGCATTCCGGTTTTCCGGCGGCCTCCATTAATCGTGACGGCGGAGTCTCGGCGGCCGGCGGCGAGGCGGCTCAAGCACTGGCAGATGTGACCCTCCGAGTAACTAGCCATTAACGGGAAGAGAGAGAGAGAGAGAGATAGATGTGGAGGGAACAACAAAGAGCTGATTCTATTTATCCATTACAAACCCCAACGACATTTCAATTTTAAAAATAAAAAATCTATAAAAAAAAATTAGAATAACTTTTTTTGAGAGAATTTTTAAAAATAGCTCATTACTAATTAAAAAGAATCGTAAATATTAAAATGCTGCACGCCGTTTTATACTATTGCGTTACTATATCATATTTTATTTCATCAATGTAAAATGTGTGATAATAACTTTAAACATAACATATAAAAATTAATTCAATATAGTTCGTTAACTGAGTACAATTTTAACTGATTAAGTTGTGAAACTAGCATAATTTGATTCAATATATTTCGTTAACTGAGGTTGTGAAACAAGCACAAAACCTCTATACCGTAATTTGATTTTTCAGGTTTCTAATTTCAACAAGGTCGAGTCAAATCTACAAAATAAAGTTTTACTTATGAAAATTGATTTAAGTTGTTAATATTAAGGTTTCATTTTATAGAATTATATAAATAAAATAGTCTCACATACGGTTTATTTTTTATCTGTATGTATTAAATGACATTACGTATTTGGTCTATGTGTATTAAATGGCATGCCCATATGAACACTTTTGCAAAAAAATAATTCAGAAATTGACCAAAATCATTTTAAATTGACAAAATCATGACTTAAACAAGAAGTAAAATGTAGAATAGTGGCCAATTCAAATGTAGGGCTAGCCAATTGGTTTTCAAGGCATACTGGAGTAAGAGTTGGTCTCTTGTGAGATCGTCTCACATACAACGAGATTCAAGTATGCATTTTATAGATATAATATGTGTTTTATAAATATATTTTTTTACAAGTATAAGTATGAATTATATAAATATGTTTTTTTCTTCTATAAGTATGATCGTTGCACAGTGCAACAGTTGCACATTAATTTTTGTGTTGGAGTAATATCATTTTGAGGAAATGCCAAATTATTATAAATACTTAATTTAAGTCCCAACACAATATTACAACATTTACATATCTAAGAGTTGAAATTTAATGCAAAATAAAAGATGTCATAAGGTTTCATGTATTGTAATAGGTATATTAATTGTAAAATTTATTATCCTCTAATTATATATAATTGCACATGATCATATATATGATTTTGTGTAAAAATGATTGTGCATACTAATTTACTAAAACATAAAATACATATATACTCATAAAGGTTTTTTCTTTTGGGTGCGGCTATCCGCACCCCACTAATTACTAAACACACCCCATTCCAAGTGTTACTGTTCACATCATATGTGAACAGTAACACTTGGAATGGGGTGTGTTTAGCATTTTTTGGGGTGCGGCTATTCTTTTTTCCATTTGCATGTGCTATCTGAAATTGAGCATAGATGTTTTACCGTGAAATCTAGAATATATATTATAAAATAAGCCGTTAAAATGAGATATATTATAAAATAAGCCGTTAAAGTATTATTATTATGTACAACATTTATAGTTTATTTAAAATGAGATCTATTTTTTACAAATTATTTTTATAGAAATTTTACAAAATCCTTTATCGCCTAATATGTTTTCATTATCTTAAATCTTATGTGAGCTAAAGACTCCAAATGTACTTGTGGCTTATCAATATTTAGATGATATAATAAAAAAAAATTAATCTCTATTTTATGAATTATAAACCGACTTGTTTAACATAATCTAATCTGTAAGACGATTTCACAATATTCCAACTCATATATTTGACCCACAAATAACATCTATTAATTAACTATGTTGATTAATTCAACAAACAATTCTCTTCAAACATTTTGAAATATTGACTCAAGAATAATGCAAGAATATTTAAATTATTAAATGTCATGGTTGCATCACGGTGTGTCAATTTCATGCCAAATGCCCTATTTTCTAGTTAGTTTTTTTTGTTCATCTTTTTTATTAGTTTTGAAATAATTGCATTATACATGATAGTCAGGCTACCTTGTATTATAACTGAAAAATAAATAAACCACTTGATATTTGACTTTCAAATTAATTAACAAAAAGTTTTGTGAGCTCAATTTGTTAAACATAAATAAGAAGCTTAACTAATTGGTAATATATCTAATTATGCAATACATATCAACTCACAAAACAAAATTTGATTTTTTTGTTATGAATATTTCAATCGTGGAGCTCCGTCTCACCAAGTTATATTAAAAAAAAAAGGGTTTCATATTATAATTTATGTATAACAAAATAAATAAATAAATAAATATATATATATATATAAATAAAGATTACAGTTCCAAATGACTAATTATGTTCCTAGAAATAAGAACTATATATGCTTTTAAAATTTAGCATAACCTAAATAAATTTATATATTTAAAGAAATTATATAGCATTACTTATTTATTTTATGTAGAGGCCCAAAACCAGGCTTTACTAATTACTAGGCAGCATGCCTAGCGCAGCCAAACTCTATTACTATGTCACATTCCTCGTGGCCATCTCTGACTTTGATTTAATTTTTATATTTTATTTTCAATTACATAAAATTTATATTTAGTTTTAAAGCTTTTGTTATTTATTAGGGATGTGAAATTTGGATGAATAAAAGGTGTGTATCTTATTATCAATATAATAAGGATGTCATTATATATGAGCTTCAAAATTACATCAACCTAGCTACTTCATACAAAACTCAAGATTAATCCCCTTGAAGCTTAATATTTGAATTGATTTAATGAAAACATTAAATGAGTGAATATATGTTTGCATTAATTTCGCAAGTAACTCTAGCATAATAAGTAAAAGAAAAAAGAAAAGATATATAGAAAATAAAAGAAAATGAAAAAAGATTAAATTACGCATCTAAGTTTGAATGGATCATGCCCAATTTGATTGTTAATCCAACAAACTCAAATATATATAAATTCTAAAATTCAATAACAGTTCAAATAAGTTGTAGACATATTATATTATATGATCTCAATATTTACATTGATAATCAAGACATTGTAATTTTTATAGGGACCAGCTTCCTATATGAGTTTATGATGTTTTAAGATAGTAAGTATGATTGATAATTAGGTCCAATTATCTTATTTTTAATTGAATACTCCCATCATAGTAAAATTTATTTTTATATTATTTATTAATGTTGTATATTATCGATTGGAACGACTTATCTCTAAACCAATCCATTTATGTTATCTTGAATTTGGATCAAAACGAATGATTGCTTGCTTTATCGTATGTATGATATTTGATAATTACGTCTCACAATTGAATTTAGAATTTATAATTTCTTTTATTTGCTGAATTCAAATTCTATAAGTCAAATGTATAATTCAAACATCAAATTAATAATTTATCGACATAATCTTCTTTCATTTTTTTAGAATAATTTTTTTTTCCCTAAAGGCAAAAACGGAGACCTTTGGGCCAAATCGAATCAAAATGGGCCAACATGCAGCATCATTTTAATTAAGCCCAAGGCAAACTCTTGTGACTATCGATACCTTTTATTTATTTATTTAAACTAGGCATATCAATTTCTATTTTATTTTATTTTATGAATTTATTTTGAAATTACAAAATGGGAAAACAGGCCACAAGTCAGCTAATCAAGAGTATGAATTGGTGTCTCGTTGAAATCTTATAAAAGTCTTTTTAATCTTCTCAAATACAATTGGTCCTTTATGAGTTAATCAATCTCATGAACAAGCATGTTCTTCAGCATATCCTGACACTCAAACTCAAATCACTGATCGAGCTCAGATTGAATTAAAGATAGAGATGAATAATGTGTCGTAATATCGTTTCAAATAAGTTTTTATGTTTGTTATGAGACATATTTTATGTGTATGAGGTCCAAAGAGGCATTTGACCCTTCTTTTTTTAACCCTAAGGGTATTTCTGGTATTTAAATTTTTATTAAAAATATATATGTTAATTAGTATTAATCCAATATTATCTATTTTTTTCTTTGAGGACACCAATTTTTAAGAATTTTAAGGTGAATTCTTCATAAATAAACTCACTATTTCTTTTTTTATTGATTATCAATTAATAGGAAATATATAACTAATTCATTCTTTTTGCTTAATGAAGTAGGAGTTACACTTAAAAAATATTATTATTTTTTCTTTATCATACCATTGATTATTTAACTGTTATTATGTGGATATACAGGAAAGATTTTATGGAAAAATACTACTTATAATATAAAAATGTTTCAAAATGAACATCAGTAAGAGTTCACGTGACAAGCAAACAATCAATACACTATTGAATTATTGTATAATAACATATGTTAAAAATGATGTATTTGAAAATATTAGCAATGAAATAATTATGCTAACGTTTTATAATATGAAAGATAAATTGAATAAAAATGGTGTAATAGTTTAAATTATTAAATATTTATAATACCACTTTATCAAAATTATTACTAATTTACGAAGTTATCTCGGAATTATTGTATACTATTTTTATAATTAAAGCTCCAACGTGGAAGCACTATATGTATGGAGGTGGGTCCATATATTTGCTCATAATTCTCAACTTCATACTTCATTCAATCTACATAGTACATAACTGCATAAGTATATAATTTTATTAAACAGTTGCCAAATAGAATTTCAATTTATTGAGCAGTAATAATCTCCCCGCCATTTGCGGACATCAAACTTCAAACCTACTTTCTTTTCAACTTCATACTTTTTTTTTCACCTTTATAGTTGTATTTCATATTAATATAAATATTTAAAAAGAAAAGTTAATATAAATATTCATGAAAATGGTACCAAATAATAGATCACGTATGTGTAGGAGTTTTATAAGATCATTTTCAATGATCTAACATAATAAGATGAAGAATATGTTCTTATGAACGAGGTTATGAACGAGGTGCACGATCATGATACGTGCAATTGGGCGCGTGCAGGTCGGGTTGGGTCCAGATTCGCGCCCAATTTTTTTTTGTTTTAAATTGATATCATAACCTTTATGTTATACAAGTATAACATTTATGTTATATTAATATAATTTATATGTGTACATATATCATAACTTTTAAGTGAATAACTTATACTTTTTTCAGTATAAAAATTCATGTAGAATAGCTGAACCTTTATGTTATAATAATGTAACATTTATGTTATATTAGTATAATTTTTATGTTAAAATATCATAACTTTTGTGTATTTAAAGAATAACACGAACATAACTAAAAGGTTAGACGATCATAACAAAAAGGTCAGACGTGTGGGTTAGGGTTTGAGCTTGAACCTAGACGTTTGTGTGGGTGAGTGTAGACGCATGAAGTGCGCGTGGGGCGCGTGAAAAGTACCAACGGGTTGGGTCGACCTAGTTGCACGGTTCCCGACCCATACACCTGGTGCATATAAATAATTGTGTAAGATGAATCAATTGACAATCCACATATAATTTTTTAAAACTTTAGTTTATCTCACAAAACTATATTCATAAAATCATGCAAGATTTTTTTTTTTTTTTTTTAAAGATAAAGAATATAATAAGGTGAGTACAAGGGATACTCAACCATACAAAAAAGCAGAGTTCGGAGCATCTTACAAAAGGGATGATAGAAAACAATCTATCGGATTAGTAAATCAATCGTTAAGAGAGTAACAAAAACATAATGAGTAGTGACTTTTGAGCCATTTTCACGACCAAATCTTCACAGCCTCAACGATTTTCATAACATTTGGTTTAACTTCAATGAAAGTAAGATAATTTATTGCTCTCCATAAACTCCACGCCGTGCATATCAAATTTAAAAATTTCCTAGCAATCTTCTAAGGTTTGTAGTAGCAAAATCATCTAAGTTTCTCTAATTACCTGAAACACAAAAATTTATGTGAGACTGACGAAACTTTTAATAGTTTTATGTGAGATCGAAATTGATCATATTAAATGAATTGACCCGCCTTTATTGATTAACTAGTATAAGGCCCGTGTAATACACGGGATTTTTTATAAAAAATTTAAATAAAAGTTGGTAAATTTGAAAAATATAAATATTATTTAATATTAAAATTAAATATATGATTTGTGCAGTGCATATCATTTAATTGAACATTAAATATAACATAATATGAATAAATAATTATTTAATTGTAGAATTATAATTAGTTCCATTTGTAGAGGATCATATTTTTTTATTTTTTATTTTAAAAAGAATATATATTATTATGTCTATTATGTTATTCATCACATCCACCTATTTTTTTATTTTTTTTTTGGTTTGCCTTTTATTTTCAACGTCTATAACAAACCTCACCTTTCTTTTCAAATAAACGAAAAAAAATGAAAGTCAAAACTTTAAAAATAAATTTCATAATTTATTTTAAATCACATATTCAAAAAAATTATTCAATTTCATTAATTAATAAATTTGAACAACTATTTTCAATCAACCCCATCTTTATTTAGTTTTTTTCTATTTATTTATATTTTTTCTTTAAACTTTTAAATTTAACAAATTTCAATTATGGAAATAATTTATATTATTGAATTTTAGCATATGTTATTTAGATAAATCTATTAACATTACTATATTATTTAATTAGTAATGTTTCTTAATTGGCTACATTAAATGTGAAAATATTGTACGTTCGTCATGTGACATTCTTGATCCTTCTTATATATATATAAAGATATGAACTCCGTCTTACATAAAATCTCGCATGAGACCATCTCCCGTCTCAGATCTATCTTTTATGAAATACCTTCATATTGTTTTCAGCCATAATTATGCAAGGACAAAATATCCCGCGGCGGATTTCACAAAATCATCCTAACATCTTTGTAACAAACTTTAGGTAGTGTACAACTTTATACTTCATATAACTCTTCTGTCATTATCACTTTTCTGTTGTTACTCCGACAACCAATTCAAATCACGCGTTTAACTCTTTTTAATTTTGACCATTTTAATCCAACCCAAACATTATTGATGTGATTTGTCTTTATAATATCAAGAGGGTTTTAAATGAAATGTGATTAACAAGTTTTCGAACTCAAACACATGTTGTTCGAGTTCATTTTTGAACTCAACTCAAACTTGTTCATAACGAACTGAACTCGGAGTATACTGAACTAAAGATTTTCAAATTTAAATCGAGTTCGAACTTCACTTTTGAAATTCAAATCAAACTCAGTATTGAAAAAAAAAAAAAAAGCTTAACTCAAGCCTAGAGATATTTGCGGTTCGTTTACATCCATATTCTCACACACACATTTTACAAATTTGAATCCTCTATTCTACATTAAAACATTGTCATTTCAACTATAACAATATTAAAACCACAACGTATTTTCAATTAAGACTTTTATCTAGACTGAATTTATAAATGTCAACTTATGTATAGCAGAGACAACATCCCTTTATTAGGGATGACAATGCACCCAATAAGAGGTATTCGAAGCCGATTTACATAAAAGCTTCCATACTCATCCCAAACACGATTAATAGCACTATCTCGCAAACTTCTGATCAGCCCTGTTACCCTACTCATTATGGTCATGTTAATATGTGTTTACTGTTGATGTATCAGATATTTAATATATACATTAATTTCACTTTCCATAATTTCAAGGGATGAGATCATTACACTCCACTGTGAACAAATTAAGAATTGTATACGGCAAAATTTTTAACAGTTTCTAACTTCTGATATCCAATAAAATCGGTTTACGTTAGATTGTTTTTATATAATTACATACAAATATATATATAATGGTTACGTAGGGATCCAATCCAAATCCCACATGTACACTCTAACCGTACACACACGTCACACCTCAAAGGCGATGCAGCGCAATCTCTTTCCATACGGCGTCGTAGCCTTCGTCACTTTGGCAATCATCCTCCGCCGCGCCGCCGCCCGAGACCTCCGTCCGTCGGAGCACGGCCTGTCCTACCAGATCGACGCAACATCACCGACTCAGAAAGGCAGCGCACAGCAAATGCGATCGTTCTTCGCCGCGACGACGTCGTCCGTGCCGCCGCCGCGTATCGGCGACGACACCTGGCTGAGCGGTGACGACAGCAGCGGATCACGGGACACTCGGAGAGATCACGTGAAGTTAGCGCTGGTGGTGGCGGCGGTGGTTTGTGGAACCGCCGGCGTCGTTTTGCTTGTCGTATCGGGAATCGTCTTCGTCGCTCGCCGGCGGCGGAAGCAGTAGGCGGAAGCAGGGAGATTATAGTCAATTTCTGAGCTCCATGCAGTCAACGGTAAGTAATTATTAGTAGCTTAATAATTAGTTAATCCTGATTTATTAGCTTAATTAATACTCCACATTAATTATTAAAGAAAAAAAATTAAAGAATCTCAATGTGTTTTGTTTTTCCTTAAATATTAATGTTATTTAATTCAAAATTTGTAATTAACAATACCTGATTTTCTCTCTCGGAATAAATATCAATTTTGGAATATCTTTTATTATTAATATTTTTAATCAAATTTCATTTTATTGCGATACCGAATAAAAGCTGTTAATGATTTGGCATAAAATACATCATTATTATTTTATTATTTTGTCAATCATCATGAATAAATTATTAGTTGGTAAGCAAATGTCGAGGACCACCACCAGTCAACTCACAAAAAAGTTGTTTATGATTTCTTTCATTTAAAATCTACTTTATTTTAACAACTCAAATTTTATTATTGATTTTCAAGATTTGTGTCAAACATATTTTCTAATTTTTGCATTTGTTGTATACACGAGTAATGTAAAATGCAAGATCTAATTAAAATACATTTTCGAAGATTAGACGATCAACAATCCACATATAATTATATCAATAAGATTCACTCATATAAGTTTTTGATAATTCTTCCAAAAAGAAAAAAGAAAAAATAATTGCTAGATATAACACTGAATTGTTTATAGACAATTTTGCCTGAAATGACAAAAATAGAATGGAATCTGAGTAAATAAGTTTATATACACAATTGTACATCTCAGGTTTTATTGCAAATTTATTTTATTATGTATTTGGATAGAGTGATTTTAACTCATGATTTGAGATGAATGAATTTGAAATTCACACACATTACTCAAAAATTATTTTAAAATAAAAGTGATGAATTTTAAATTAACATTTATCCAAACATCATTAATGAATTTGCTATAATGATTTTAGACAACCTTATTATTATTATTATTTTTGGTTAATTTGAGCTTATATATGCAGACTTATAAGTTTTTACTTCTTTTACTATTATTATTATATTAGTGCAGAATGATGTAGCATATTTTATATATGTAAATTATATTGGTAAAATTCCATGAGAAAGATAACCCACAACTCATAATCTCATCTACACATATCAATCTTACCAACCTTGTTCATAAATCTAAATAAAGAACCTGCATAGGACTAAAAAGAATTAAAAAAAAAACTACTAAAGAATAGCAAAGAAGAAGTACATGTTAACAGTCAAAAAGAACTTCATACATGATGAAATTTATTCTGAAAACAAGAATGAGATGAGAGAGATGTATGAATATATACAAATAGTAACTATGCTAAAGCTAAAGAGGAAGCCACTCTAGTTCAAGTTCAACTTCACCAGATTCTACATTTTGGAGCCTCAGCCACAGCTCCTGCTTCACCTTCCCAGCAACAATGTTGACTGGGCTATCTTCGATTAGCGGATTGTCGTACGATTTCAGCCACTTCCCGATCTGCATGTCCGAAAATTTTGCAGCATCTCCAAAAGCCATCGCGGATGTTATCATCGGCTGTATATCTATCTCCGCCTCCCCCATTATATCGTCAGCAGAAAACATGTCGTGATCATAAACTTGCTGCGTTGTAGGGGGGAAATAATGTCATGTTGCATATAAGTATCGAGTATACGTCACGGGTGCAAATGAGAGCTACTCGGCATTGACTAGGAAAAAAATCGAATTCGGTTCAAAAATAATCGAGTCAAGCTCAAGCGAACGTATTAATACTCGGCTTGATAGGCTAGCGAGCGTAATAGAGCATAACCGAGCATATGGTAAATTTACAACTTTGCTCTTAATAATTTAATTTTTTATATTAAAATTTCCATTTTCAATATTTTTTAAGGAATTTAAGTTTTTTATAAATATTTTCAGGTATCGAGTCGAGTCAAGCCGAGCTTATCGAGTTATTTGTCGAGCTCAGCATTAAAAAAATAGGCTCGATTGAGTTCGAGCCCAACAGTACTTGGCTCGTCTCGTCTCAACTCAACTAGTTTACGCCCCTAGTATATGCACTCAAAATGGAAGATCATAAGTTGGTGTATAGATATTTCATCTATATTTTCTCAAATTTTCAAAAAAATTTATTGTGAAATCACTGATATCGAAACTGACATTTGTCAATATTTTACTGCAATTCTAATGAAATTTCATAACAGACTCTTTTGATATTGGAACTTCGAAAATTTCAGTGAAATTTCACGAAATTTTCATCTTTGCATACATTCGTAGCTACAATTTTCGACAAGAGTAGAAAGAAGCAAAGTGTGGATGAAAGATGAAGACGAAGATTACCAGTTTCATCGAGCCATAACCTGGAGGAACAGAAAGTGTAAGCTCCTCGTTCCAGACAGGATTCAAGTTGCTATTCACCACGCTCGTTTGCACTTTCTAAATTAGAGAGAACCATCGTTAAACTCTAAAGATTTTGAGAACACACCACTCGTTTTACATGAGAACAAAGTTGTTGACTCATCGTCTCTGATTAAAGCACGAGAAAATATACTAACCTGTTGTCCGAGAGTCAATATAACATAAGGATCGCTTGATAGCATATCTCGAACAGCTAAATTCGTGCCTTTAAGTACTTTAACCTTCAACATTCCAATAAATCCATCCGCACGTTTCTGTCACCACATTTAACGTTAAGGTTCACACACATATAAGATAGTAACTCGAAAAGGCACAAAAATCCCAATGTAAACACTATACATCTTGATGACTCCATAACAACCTAAATGAATCTGTAACAACAAATAGACATGTAAAACATAATGCATATCATATGCTTATACATGATTACCCTTAGAAAATCAAGAAAACAAGTATGGAAACGTACTGAGTTTTCCGATGAACTTGAAGATCGAAAGCTCTGAATAATCTTCTTGGATAAACTAGTTTGTAAAGACGAATGCTTTTTGGAAGAATCGGATAGTATACGCAGGCTAGGTTTCAGAAATTCTTGACGCTCATACTTAGACCTACGAAGAGCAAAACGAAGACAATAAAGTCCTATGAACCAATGACTTGGTCTTCAAAGAATAATAACAGAACACATATGATACCACCTGATAAACTTCGTGCGCTCTTCATGGCTCGAATCTGGTTGGGGCTTTGTTACCCCTTCAGGAAGATAAGCTTCGAAAATGGAGTTTGCCGATGCATTTCCACCAATCTCAATCATTGCATCGATTTCTTCATCAGACCAGTCATCTAATGTCACAGACAAAACCTACAGAATACAAGATCATATGGCAAAAAAGCCGATGAATAAGAACCCTAGATAGCACAAACTCTAGCTAACGAGGGAGGTATATATCGTGCAGCAATCACCTTTGAAATCTGTGGACCAAGGCTTCTGTGAACTCCACAACATTTTAAGCATAGAAATACTCCGATATTTGATGATCTGAACAAAAAAACCGATCCATATCCACATTCTTATCCCGACCCCTAAATTCACATTCTATCATAATATCAAACAGTCACATAAGTGAGTGAACTTACGCCCATTTTGGGTCCGGAGCACCACAATCCGCGCATACTTGATTATCACTTTGAATCAAGAGATCTTTCAATCTTCTTTTACCTATATAGATTATTAAATAAAGCTAAGTAATAAGAGAACCAACATCATGATCCTATGTATATTGCACCCAATAGGAAGCTAATGAACTCCATAACACATGCATTACTTTGAGCAATTATTCATTTGCAACTTGTTGAACTCAAAATCTACATTACTCGAAAAAAACTCAAGTGAAAGATCGATTAAAATGTCGAGTTGAGATGAGACAAGCTATATTACCTGAAGATGGTCTCCCCAAGCTCATTGCTCCGTTCACAGTTCACACAATTCTATCATTCAACTCCAAACCAGCCCTTTATCAAATACCTGCAAACAATTATCCCCAAATATTAACAAACGTATCATTTTTAAATCCAAATTTAATCATCTCATTTCATGAATCAACCATACCAAAAATAAATATCAAAAATATGTGTGTGTAAATCATTCTACAAATTGAATTATGTTTTTTTTTTTAAATCATTCCTGAAATTGCTCAGAGCACAGAAATTCCATACGGATTTGGAATTTTCGTATAAAAATATTCTAGAAACATGAAATTAATATCATTAAAAAAAAACAGGGGGGAAAGCAGAGAAAAATTAATGTAAATTGCCTCTGATCTTGATCGAACTGAAAAGAAAATCACATTGTAGATAAAATGATTGAATAAATCTCAGAACATTTGAAAGAACAATTACCTTTTATTTTTTCTGGAAATTATGGAGAAACAATGGTGGTGGAATCAGAAGCAAAAATGGAGGAGGAGAGAAGTGGAGACGAAATAGGCCGTTATATTTGATAATAACTGTTTTCTTTCAGCTTTTTTTATTTTTTTTCTTATTATTATATTTTCATTGTAAACAAACAGTAAATCTTTATTTTATTTTATTGAGTAATAGTACATCATTTTTTTTAACCCCATTTTTGCGAAAAATAAATATGATAAAGAGTACATTTTAGTTTTATAAATTCTTATATTTAAAAAATAAGTTATTAAAATATTTTGATATCATATATTAGGAATGATGTGTGTAATTTAAATGATAAAATTTGAAGAAATTTAATAAAAATAATATCTTATTTTACAAAGAAATTCGAGCTTCTTACCTTTTATCTTTAAATAATTGTAAAGTCAGTCATTACATCTTATTTTTAAAATGAAATAAGATTTTATTTTATAAATTTAACCAAAATTTATTTAGATATCAAACATTTTATCAGATGTTAAAGAGTTTAACATCATCTATATCATACTAATGATATGCACACACACACACACACACATATATAATATTTTAATGAATGTTAGAAATCTAGTTTTATAGAAACCAGACAAAAAATAAAAAATAAAAAGCATAAGCCTAAGTCCCAACAAACAAATATATAGTTATGTTCTATCTTGTTTCACCACCACAGCATGAGAGAGAGAGAGAGAGAGAGGCCTTTTTTCAGACAACATCCATGAATCTTTCCAATTATGTTTCTCCAACAAAATGCTACACACAAAAATCTAAAGTTCCAACAATTCAGTTCAACAAGAAGAATGCAACATCATCATTCCATACAAGGAATGAATGATCATCAATACTATCAATTCATCTCAATAAACCTCAACATGCCACTGTTTATTCTTCTTCAGTTGTGCGAGCTTCTCGTCCCAGCTCTCACCTCTCGCCTCCGCCACCCTCTTCAACGTCTCCTGAATCCCCGGCATCATCCCCTTCAGCCCACAGAAGTATATGTGGGCCCCCTTATCCAGAAGCTTGAACACCTCATCACTATACTCCTCGATTTTATCCTGCACGTACATCTTCCCTCCGCTCTTGTTCTTTTGCTCTCTGCTAAGAGCGCGATCAAACCTGAAATTGTCCGGATAGTCTTGGAGATACTTGGAAAATTCGTCGTCATATAGAAGACTGTCATTGTTGGCCACCCCGAGGAAAAGCCAGGCTAGCCCTCCGAACTTGTACGTTGGGACATCCTCCATGAACATGCGCCGTAGGTAGCCTCTATACGGCGCAACACCAGTGCCAGTGGCAATCATGATGTGGGTCGCGTTTGGATCCTCTTCGGGGAGAAGCATGATCTTACCCGAAGGACCTACAGAAAGATTTGTGCAAGATTACAAGTAAGTCCCTCAACAAATAGTTAAACGGTGGAAAAGAAACATTGTTCCGAGTACCAGGGTGTAAATGAGAAAATATAGCTCGTGAGCCAATCGAATTCAACTCGAAGATGGTCGAGTCGAGCTCGATCTCCACTACTCTGCGAGCTTGACAAGCTCGCGAGCCTAATCAAGCAGAATCGAGCATTTGTTCGATTTTATATTTTACCCTTGATAGTTTATTAAAATTTCCACTTTTAAGCATATTTTTAGGAATTTAGATTATTTTATAAATATTATTTAGGTATCGAGTTAATTCGAACTCGAGCTCAAGCCTCAAGTTTTGAAATCGAGTTCAAGCTCGAGCCAGGCAGTTCTCGACTCGACTTGAGTCATTTACACTTTACACCCCTAAAACACACAAATATGCTCGATCATGTGTTTTTGTTCGTATCGTGTTATATCCCTATAATGTAACCTACCTGTGATTTGAACCTTGTCACCTGGCTTTGAATCACATAGAAAGTTGCTGCATACTCCATTCTTTGAAGGGTCCTCTTTGCCAGTCTCGGGGTCGTAATAGACAGCACGTCGAACACATAAACTAGCGGTCTTGCCATCAAAAGAGTCCCCATACCTTGTAGATGCTATTGAATATAATCGAACATTGTGCGGATTTCCAGGCTTTTTAGGATTCTCTCCCTGAATGATACATCAAAAGTAACACAAAAATAAATCACAAGCGAAGAACTACAAAGAAATGCCCATAAAATACAAAGAACAAGTAACCCCACCAAGTTATTATACACGAATTCATTTATTTTGGCATTAACAAACATTACAACACCCGAAGAGACACTTCCATCAACACATTCATCAAATGCCTCAATAAAAACACTAAGCATAAATGTTCTCGATTCAGGGTTTAGGGTTTACAGGGTCTATTCAATAATGTAGAGAAGATAGTACTTAGAAAACATACTGGCGGAATGATTCCGTAACTCTGTCCTTCCCAGTAGGGAACATTGCCGCCATGATCGATCACAATGTGACACGTTTCTCCAGGGGCATTCAGACCAACGAGCCTTTCAACGGACACAATAGTCCCAGTATACGGTCCCTTATTCTTGAACAGATGCATTGGTGGCTCTTTTGTATCTTCCAAGCTTAAAGGCGAAACTGCAACCTTAGCCTTGCTGGCTTGTTGCACTGACATAGATATCATGGGTCGCGTCCTGGACCGTGAGTTTGCGATTTTGAAATCCAAAGATAGATGAGAATTCCATGATTTCTCGTTAAAAGACACATTATTGCTCTGCAATAGAACCGAATTTGACCACTGTTAAGAACCATGAAACCTTGAAGCATAATTTTAATTTGTAAATTACATATTAACACGTTAAATTAGAAGTATATAGAGCGAATAATTCGTGAGATCAACATTGCATGCTCGTCATGAAATCATCAACAAAATCATAAACTGAATTTTCATTAAACCCCATACAAACATCATTAGATCCATTTTACCAAGTAAATATCGTTTTCGAATTAACCAAACAACTTACACCGTGTTGCTATCTTACATTTAACTTCAAACTCACAAAGAAATTAGGCTGCGGAGATTACAAAGCACAGAAATTCAGAAGAAAATATTAATTCATACACTGATTTCAGACTAGAATTACACAGCACATATTTCCCATTTTCTTGAATGATATCCAACAACACAAAATCAGCTTAAAAGCTACCCAATTAAACTCAATAAAAGCAGTAATAATTTGGGATTAGTTTTAAAACAGCAGCTTCAGATCAAAACATCCGTAGACAAATAGCAATTTTTTTTAATAAAAATTGGATCTTGACATGAAAAACATGATGAATTCAACGAATAAGAAACAGGGCAAGGATCAAGAACCTTCAAGACGGATTTAGAGAGAGATGAATCATTATAGATAGAGACAGCAACTGGGACCTGCAAAAGGGGCAAGAATTGTCCCAAGATTCAGAATAAATCACTTAAAAATACCAAGAAAATTAAAAAATGGAAATTTTAGAAAAGCCCAACATTAAAAGGTAAAGATTTACCTGAGACAGAAGTGAATGAGCCATGATCGGATCAAACAGAGGTTCAGGTCAGAAGAGAAACAGTATAGAGAATCAAGAAAATGGGTTAAAAATAGAGAGGTGAAGAGTAATATAAATAGGAGAATTAGATGTAGTCTTAATAATAGGGTGGCGAAAGCTTTTGGGCAGCGGCAAAGGACAAAATTTTGGCTCTTCACTCTTCAGTTGTGCACTTCAATGCTCTCTCTCTCTCTCTCTCTCTCTCTCTCTCTCTCTCTCCATCTTGTTTGCAATTCTATTTTAATTTTATATGTTTCAATATATCAATGTTTTAAGTTGTTTAATGATTCTATGTTTTAAAACAAGTGTTGTTCCGGAATTTTTATCATACGTTAAATAATTATATCATTAATTAATAAAGAAATTTAGAAATCAAAATTGAAAAGATTATCAAATTAATTCATTAAAAAATATTATTAAATCCCTAAATTTTAATTAAGTACTATTAATAACAATAATTTGGAAATAAAATTACATAGAAATCTAAACGATATATAATTTAAAATAAAATTAAAATTGCAAAATGACACTTATCTTGAATATGTATTAAGAAAACACTTAATAGTTTTAAAAAAACACTCAATAGTTTTTTCAAAAAAGAAACACTTGATCAAAATATCCATTTTTTAGTATTAAAGTGAGATCACAGTAAAAATTATGAATATTTATAGATAAATGAATGCCTTGTACAAAAAAAAAAAACTAGAATAATTGGAAGAAAAAATTAAATCGTACTGATAATCAAATAATATAGATTGAAATAAATTTTATTTTGTGAATACGCAGTTATTTGAAATATAGAATAAAAAGTCCATTAAGGAAATATGTCATGGTATTATTGATTTAAAAGGAAAAAAAAAAAAGATGCCAAAAATGAAACATAAAATAATGTAGTAACATGGCCCAAATGTACTAAAAAAATTGTGCGACTCCTGTTTAAAGTGTGATTAACTATCAGAAATAATGTTTAAGTAGGGCCATGAGCCACAACTATAAAAACCCACAAGGGTTAAGCTATCGAGTATCGACATTATAATTGTTGATTAAAAGTTAAAACTATATTAAATAATTTAGTTTATTTTAGATTGACTTGATTCACTTGAAGGACAAGCACACTTTGAATGATCAATTTGAATCTAAATGTTACTATAGATTGGGAGATGAGTTTTGTAAGTTCACAAGACTAATATAAGACCTAATAAATAAAATACAAAATTGAAACATAATATATATATACATATATATATTTCATATAGCCTCCCCAATTTGTATTTTTATTTTTTTAAGATTAATAAAGTCCAAAGCCACAAACCACAGTCAATACTGCCAACTGATTTATTTAGCTGGTCAAACAAGGTGAATGAATTGTAACCTAAAATTGAAAGCAATTATATTTGTGACATAATTGCTATCACAATCATAAATATATATCATACAAAAATTATTGTTTTCTTTAATCAATTTATAATATTTTTGTTGCAGTGTTGTGACACCTGCAATGTCCCCTAATGTTAGCTTTTATTTTCTTCATGGACTTTTAAGTAATTATCACATTTTAATCCTAAATTTTACGTCTCAAAGTAAATGTTGGATTGAGATAGAAAGTATCCCATTCTCAATTTAATCAAAAGTAAACAATGGATAATGTTTTGAAATTTATTCATATCCCATGAACTATCCTGTATTTTACCAATCCAACTCAATCCTTACTTGCAAACTAAACAAGGCTTAGAATTCTACAAATTCTATTTTCTCAATAAACAACACATAAGAATCACTTCAGCTGATCTGCATTATATGTCTGTTTGCAAAACGATAGATACAGTTCAATCACTTACATTCTACAGCCAGCACATTACACCATACGTAGAATCCACCACAAATTCTACACACAATCTGACACCTGGCGTACCCCGTGTAGGATGGAATGCAAACTTCAGGATAACTTCCCAAAAACATGAGGGTGTTCAGACAAGAATGGCGAGGCCCTCCTTTTTGGGAGGTACAGCTGTCTTGTTTCCAGGGAAGGCGTTGCGTGAGATGTCGACCAGGGCTTTGAAGCTGTAGGGCTCGTGCATGGAAATCTCGGAAAGAACCTTCCTGTTCAATTGAATGTTCTCCTTCATTAGTCCGTGCATGAAGTTGCCATAGTTCACCTGTCACATAAACAATGGATGAGATCAAGTGGGTAAATCGCAACTTCTGAATGCAAAAATAGAAACTTGTAAAATGGAAACACATAAGAAGAGGCTCAATTATCAAATGAAAGCTGTGGATGGAAAAGGCAATTCACATGATAAAAGACAACATTATGATTTTGTGGGATCACTTAAAACTCATCAGTTTGTAATATTGCTAACAAGCAAAAGATGACTCAGGCGCGACAAACCCCATTCAGTCGATGATTTTCAAACTTATGACTGTATTGAAGGAATAAAGTATATGCTAATCACCATTAGTAAACTGGAAGAAAGTAAAATGCATTACAAGATTTTCCAGCTATGTTTAGCTTTTCTCAATCTGACCAACCCCTTCTATTTGGAACGTAAACTCGTAAACTTTACTTATAATTCGTCATCTACACGAATGCCAATTCACATATACACCAATGTCCAAACAAAGCATAACATCTATTTTCAAGCAGTATAACAGTCATCAAACTGAACTCATAACAGGTTATCTGAAACTATAATTCAAATACCACAAGAACAAAGAGTATATTCATCATCAAATCATGCATTGCTAATAAATTCGTACACATTCATAAAACAATCATCTAAATTGCTTCAAAACATACTGAACTTCCTACATTGACAAATAACACATAAAAATCACAGAATTGAACAATAAATAAACTCAAAAAAATCCAACATGAAATACCAATTTATTCATTACTGAACTCATGTGTTGCTAATAATTCATTCATTCATAAAATAATCACTTCCAGAAAGGCTATTCTTCATCGAAATTGCTTGAAACACAAACCTAGCCTCATACTTTGACAAACAACGCATAATCTCGGAATCAAAAAAAAGAAAATCACAAAAATGAAATAAATTGAACAATAAATAAATAATCAGTGAAGAAATGCACAGAACTCAAACAAATCAAGCATAGCTACAACACACCCACACTTCTCTCAAACAAATCAAGAAGAATAGCGAAATTAATGAGAGTGAAAATGGTAGAGCGAGAAACAGACTCCATGCTGGCGAGTGCCGGCATTAATTCGCTGGATCCAAAGAGAACGCATATCACGCTTCTTGTTGCGGCGATCTCTGTAAGAGTACTGAAGCGCTTTCTCCACTCTCTCTCTAGCAATTCTTATGCAATTCTTCGCTCTTCCCCTGAAACCCTTAGCCAATTTGAAAACCTCTTTCTTGTTCATCTTGATTCTGATCTCTCTCTCTCTCTCTCTCTCTCTCTCTCTCTCTCTCTCTCTCGCTCTCGAATTACACGGTTTTGTTTCTGGGTTTTTGCTTTCAATCTCCAATAAGGGTTTTAGACAGAGCTATTAATTTGTGTTATTTACACTTTGACCCCTCAAATCTGGGGTATTATTCTCTAGGTCCCTAGGGCATTTTTGGAAATGGCTTTAATAAAGGATGAAGAAATCATATACTTTGAAAATTGAAATCCATGATTGAAAAAATCTTGAAAAATTGTATATGTTTTTTTTCTTTTTCTTTTTTTTTTGAGATTTTATGAAAAGATGTATTGGCAAGTGGGGGATAGTGATTGGAATCATTAGATGACATGTATTGATTAATATATATATATATATATATATATATGATTTTATCATGACTTATTATATATTTATATATTGGTTTATATTCATAATATTTATACATATATTCACATGTAGATATTAATTAAGAAATATGAAATATTCAAAATCCTTGGATGATTTTAATAGATTTGTGCTCGAATGGAATGGGATTATAAAATTAACTTAGAGTTATAATTAGATAAGATATAAAAATAAGGTCATTTTGATGTATGACTTATGCATATAAATTTACGTTTGGAGGTTAAATGTATTTTTGAATTTTGCGGCAGCAGTTTATGGCTGGAAAACGCGTCAATTCTTTATTTTGGGTAACAATTTGAAAATTTTGTAAAGTATGGGTATTGTGTTGATTTTGTTGGGCACCAAATGAAAAAAAAAGTTAAAATACAAATTATATTTAATATTGATCCCAATATTAATAACGACTCGCAGTGTACCCGCGCGTTGCATGTAGTGTCATATAACGAAATCATGTTAATATAATAAAATTTATTTTATTGTAATATTAATAATATTATTTTTGAGGTTGAGATTTGTCTACTCACCTTAATTAAATATTTGTTAAAGGTATAATATATTTTGAATAATGTTTAGTTAGTAAATATAATATACCCATATAATACTTGGAAATATATAGACCCAACAAATTTAAAACCCAACTTTTTTAGCCAAAATATGTATAGCCCATAAATAAATCATTAACCCAATAAAACACTAATTTCCTAAGAGAAAAAAAACATATCAGCCTCTATCTTCCTCCTTATTTTAGATAAATCATTAACCCAATAAAACACTAATTTCCTAAGAGAAAAAAAACATATCAGTCTCTATCTTCCTCCTTATTTTAGATACAGATACGCAGTGTTTTCAATTATTTTTTCTCTCCCTCTCCCACCCTCACGTAGTGGTTTTCTATTTTTTTTTTTTTTGCATAAAATGATATTTACCAATATTTCCATGATATTTCACTAATTTTCATATAATTTGTACCATGCAACCACCGATATCGAAATCGATACCGATATTTATCGATATTTCGTCGATATTTTTCTGATATTTCACTTATTTTCCTACAAATTTTATCGATATTTCGTTGATATTTCCCTGATATTTCACTTATTTTCCTATAAATTATACCATTCCTATAAATTATACCATGAAGGCATCGATATTGAAATATCGATATTTCATTGATATTTCCCTGATATTTCACTTATTTTCCTATAAATTGTACCATTAAAGTCATCGATATTAAAATCAATATTTCGTCGATATTTCCCTGATATTTCACTTAGTTTCCTACAAATTGTAGGATGAAGTCATTGATATTGAAATCGATATTTCATCGATATTTCCCTGATATTTCACCTATTTTCCTACAAATTGTAGGATGAAGTTACCGATATTAAAATGTTCCTAAACATTAAACTTTGATACTCATGTGTTCAATAAATTTCCAATGACATTTTCATGAGTTTTAATGTCTTATTTAATATATTGTGATATTACAAATAATATTTATACAAGAATATATAAGACTTTAAGAAAACATTTTTTTAATATAGATAAGATTACTATGGCTATTAAATATTTTTTATCAGGAATATTTACAAATAATTAGATCTATAATCGTATTTTAAAAACTAATAGTTAAAACATAATAAAAACGCATTTCAAATACTGATATAAAGAACAGTCCATTAATTATTTGTTAACCAATAACAGCTAAATAATATAAAACAACAAGCAACTAAATAACATTAAACACGCCCAAACGGTTCGGAAAACCGGAATCGGGCCGGTTCGAACCGGCGGTCAACGGGAACCGTTGACCCAATTTCGGTTCTAAACCGAAACCGAAAACCGCCGGGAACCAGTTCGGTTTCGGTTTTCAATTATACAAACCGGCGAACCGGTGGTTTAATCGACGATTCGAACCGCCGGTTTTATGTATATATATATATTTTTAAATTAGAGCATGTCACGTATACGGCTGTGTTTGAATCAAATATAGCCGTTGAGGACGAATGGTCCGGATGAAATGGCCGTTGCAAACCGGCCAAACCGAACCGAACCGGAAACCGTCGGTTCGAAACGACGATTTGGATGAATTTTGAATCCAACGGCCGAGATCAAATGGCTGTTGGAAATTGACGACTGAGATGAGTCGAACCGCCGGTTTGAACCGAACCGGAACCGACGGTTCGAACCGGAGCGTAGCAATTTCTTTTTTTTTTTTTTGAATTTTTGAGATCTATAAATAGGGGTTCAAATTGTGTATTTGCTCACACCAATTCTCTTGCTTTCTCTCTCTCAAGTCTCAATTCTTGCATTCTAGCTCACTTTAAATTATTTCAAGTTCAAAATCTCTCAAATTCTTGTTATATTTCGATTTCTTGTTCTTCGTCATCAACTTCTAATTCTATTTCTACTTCTATTTTTTCTATTGTAAATTCATCATGTCTAGAAGAGGTTCTTCAACTTCATCATCTAGTGGGAAGGGAAAGAGTCCCATGCCACCTCCACCATCGTGGAATCAACATTAAAATTTGGTCAAAGATTGGTCAAAACCAATCTTCTCTTCCAATTTTCAACACTCTTCACATTCACTTGATTTATAAGAATATGAAATTACAAATAATAATAATAATAATAAGAAGAAGAAAAAAGTTTCACAAATATAGATTACTAAAAATAAATTTTAAGAAATAATTATTAATGGAAAAAAACAATTACCTTATACTAAACTTTACTTTGTCTATATGTTTTTCTATCATGTTAAATATGGTGTGACGACCTTGATCCAAATGTCGATTTGAGGAACAAATCGCTCAAGCCTTAGCCGATGAAGATGATGAAGAGGTGTATCCGACACAAGAGAGTTTGAATGCCACTCAAACCACTTCAAATAGAGCACATTCTTCACTTCGAAGTGATATTTTCTCCATTCACTTCAAGAAGGAAGCCGTGCCGAATTCGGATGTCGACTACGTAGTCACGTGCAACCATTGTGGAAAGCAATACAAGTTCAAGCACGGAGGGGGCTATGGAACGTTTAACAACCACATCACGAAGAAGCATCCCGACAAGGTTGGATTGGAGCGCTCTCAAACACAACTACGAGGATTCACCGGGTCTTCACAAGGTATGGATTCTTTAACCTTTAAATTTAGTCAATTAGAACTTAGGAAAGGCACCGCCGATTTTATTGCTTCAAAACATCTACCTTTTTCATTTGCTTCCGATGACATTTATGAAGATTATGTGAGCACGTATTTACAACCACCCGCTAGAATGATAAGTAGGAACACGGCCACTAGGGATATTGATAAAAGAGTACGTGAAAGAAATATAAATTAGTATCCGATTTAGCTAACCTTAAACAAAAAGTTGCAATATGTTGTGATTGTTGGAAAGATCCTTATAATAAAAATGATTATATGGGCATTACATGCCATTGGATTGATGATGCATGGGATGTTCAAAAACGTTTAATTGCTTTTATTGATTTTAATAAAAAACATATCGGTTTGCATATTTCACAAAAAGTCATACATGTGTTAAATGATTATGGTATATTAACAAAAGTATTTGCTATAGCTTTAGATAATGCAACTAATAATAAAACTAGCTTGCCTACAATAATTGATTTTTGTAAACCTTCATTAAATGGTGATCTTTTTCATACTAGATGCATGTGTCATGTTTTTAATTTATGTGTTCAAGATGGATTAAAAACTTTAGAAGTAGAAATAGATAAAATTAGAGATGCAATTAATTTAATTTGTCATACCGTACAAATGTGGAAAAGATGGGGCACGTTTTGTAAATTAAATGGATTAGAAGTAAAAAAAATTTGTGAAAGATGTGCCACATAGGTGGAATTCTACTTTTTACATGCTTTAAGATTCGTATAATTATAGAGAACTTTTATGTGCTTTTTTTATGGAATTTGGTGATAATAATGTTGTGTTAGTTGCACATTCTTTGGATTCTTGTATAAACATGATGAGTTTGTTAAATTTTTTTGAAGAAGCCACTAGGGAAGTTAGTGGATGTTATTATCCTACATCTTCTTTAGCTTTAGATCAATGTGTTAAAATTGCTTTGGTAATTAACTCTTACAAAGATGATCCTATTTTAAGTGATGCAATTATTATGATGAAAGCAAAATGGTTAAAATATTATCATGAGCTACCCCCTATATTTATATGCTAAATTATTAGATCTTAGGATTAGAGAAGATGGATTAGAAAAACTCTTAAATATGTACTATAATACATTGTTCCCATGTGGTTTGATTAGTGAATATGATCTAGTAGAATATGTGTCTAATCCTAGGGAAGTAGTACAACGGGCAAAAGATTATTTGTATGATTTATTTAGATAATATAAAACAATTCATGGTGATGCAAGTAGTAGTGATGAAGTAGGAGATCAAAATGTAGGATCTAGTAGTTATCTTCTTCTTCATCTAGTTTTAGACCAACTCTTAGTCAATTTTACAACTTCTATGACATAAGAACGCAAAAAAGAGCTAGAGATACCAACCCATCACAAGAATTAGATTCTTCTTTAAGTGCTACTTTTGAATCTATTGCTTTCGAGAACAATTTGGATCTATTAAAGTGGTGGTCACGGAGGACCACCATATATCCTATACTAACAATTATTGCCAAGGAGATCTTTGCATGTCCCGCCTCCACGGTCTCGGTTGAACATGCCTTTAGCATATCGGGCCACACTTTGAGTGCGAGACGAGCAAACTTGGCCGCCGAGAATGTCCAAAACCTTATGCTCCTTGAGGATTGGGTCAAGGCATCCAAACGTCAACAAAACCTCGATTGCACACACTTTGAGGAAGGTGAACCGGACTTGTATGGTTACGACTCAAACACAACATCCTCCGGCGGTAGTGGCATCAACAACTCCGACGATTGGGCGTAGGTAAGTTGAGGTAAGAGAACTACGTGAGCTTTGATTCCTTAATTTGATTTGAATTAAGGATACGTAAACAATTTTATTTTAAGTTTGGAATTTGAATTTCAATTCCAAACTTAGAATAAAACTCAAGCTCTTTCAATTTTTTCCCCCTCCTTTTGGCTAATGTTGTTTCATATGTTACTTAGTTAGATACTTAGATCTTAGAATTGTATTATATAATTCAAGATAGATAGATAATTGTAATTTTAATTGTAATTCAATATAGACTTTTATTTCTTTTAGATAGATATGGACTTTTGTAATTGTAATATATATGAACTTTTGTAATATATTAAATCATAGATTATATAGAGTTCTAACTTGTAATAATTTTCCAAATTATAATGATAATGAAAAATGTTTGTTCACTTAAATATTTCAATTTCTCATGGTATAAATTATGATATGATATACTTCAAAACAAACATTAAAAATCAAATTTGGAGTTGTGATTTTATAATTATAAAAAAAAAAAAACCGACCAAAACCGCCGGTTCGAACCGGCCGAACCGCCCGGTTCTGGTTCAACCGGCGGTTTGGAACCGAAACCGGAACCGGCCATCACACGGTTCGGTTTTGGTTCCACCAATTCGAAACCGCCGAACCGGCGGTTCGAATCGGAACCGTAACCGGCGAACCGTTTGGGCGTCTTTAAATAACATAAATAAACTAACAACAAAACAAGGGGAACAGTTGTTGCTGCTTCTTTGACCAACATAAACAAGGGGATCGTCACTGCTTCTATTATTATTTGGGAGGGTGTCCGAGTGCCCGTCGGATTTCAGCACCAGATGTCTTGTTAATTTCGACTTCAATCAATGTCGCTGGACTTGGTAGCTCCAAGTGTTTGACAACCTTAATAAATAAAGAAAGTTATAAATTGATACATATGTAAATATTTTACGTATATTAATTGTAATACCTTAGCTATAGCAGCCAATCGTGTGAGATTCCATCCCGGCCCTTTGAGGTGATCACCAGCATGGTTCTCCAGATAATTTACTAACACTTCCCAAATCTGCAGCAGAGCATTTCACAACAATGTTGCCAACTTTGAGATTTCCTTCAAACAACACTTCCCAAATCTGCAGCAGAGCATTTCACAACAATGTTGCCAACTTTGGGATTTCCTTCATCGTTTTTGAAGGAATCACCGAGTTGTTGGGCAGCAAGATTGGTTAATTCAAACGTAGTTCCATCCTCCGCAATCAAGGATGAAAATATCCTGATACACGTATTTTAAAGGTTGCGATATCGATATGAGGGGGTAAAAAAAAATTTCGGGATATTCTGGATATATCGCGGATATATCACAAATATCCAAATCTGTATCCATATCCATCCATCTCAGTTTAAAAGTGGAAAAAATCGAGAAATATCGTAGATATATCGCAAAATATCGGGATATATCCAAAAATCGAGATTTTTTTTACAAAATATGTATTTTTAGACCAAAAATAAATTTGATTAAAATTTGAAAAATATTTCTTAGCAACAATAGTTCTTTTATTGGAAAATATTTTAAAAAAATTATTAGAATAAGATTTGATTAATTTGATTTATCATTTAAACATTGCCGATTATCGCAAATCCAACAAATGTCCTATGGAAGCATGTACCAATCCACACTATTCAATTCATGGTAAAACCATTGGAAGAGATAGATAACATACCAACAACACGATGAATATAATGGATGATTTTTATCAGGAATATTTCCTGAGGATATTCCAGAAATATTCTGGACAATGATGTGTGGGGTTTTTCCCATTCCTCTTCCCCTATTAGGGAAATAGGATCCTCTGCCCGGCTGAATCATATCTGTAGTCATGAAAAAAATTATCTTGTCAAATTATTTTTTTTCCTTGTTTATAAATAATTTGAAATCAAAATGGGCTAAATAAGTCTGCCATCTAGCAAACATTTGTTTAGAAATATCATGTTTAAAATCTTTTTTAAAGATTCCTTTTGCTGCTTGACAATCAATCTTTATAATAAATTTTTGATTATATAAATCATCTTGAAATTTTATAACACATTTGACTATAGCAAGTATTTCTTTAGCTACAGTTGCATAATATTTTTGTGCAGGATTCCATTTTCCTGAATAAAATCTAACCCTAGTACATGTTCCTCGACGCTGAGGACATCCCCCAAGAGCGGGGGATTTCGAATAATTTTTAGATTATATATATATATATATATATCAGTTGTCTCTCCATGAAATTTCTTTATAATTTTTTCGCGAGTTATATAATAAATTTTCTTGTAGATATAAATATGAAGTTTTCGTGATTTTTTACTTTGTTTTGTCTTTTTGTTTCTTTAGTGAAATTTCATTTTTATTTTTTGAATTTTTTAGATTTCATTTTGGGATTTTTTTTTTGGTTTAGCCATTTTTTTTCTATTCAAGTTTTCATATGAAATTTGGGATTAAGAGAAGGGTGAAAAATCTTAGATCTATAGTTGTTTAATATAATGGACACCGTATAGACCAAGTTCTTCCAAATTGGCATACTTATTCATTATCTTTGAATCACCAAATTGGCATACTTATTCCTCATCTTTGAATCAATGGTGAAAACTCAACTATAGATTGTTTTCTTAGTCAATAAATAAATAGTACTAATATATATCAGTATCTTTTTTTTTTTTCTCTTCTCATATCTTCAAAAGAATCATGGTTTGAGGACAATAATCCTATTGTAAATTTCAACATTATATTCTTATTTTGTCTTAAATTTGAACAATATACTTGTTTGAACTCTAAATTAACTGATTTTGTGGAGTTCTCTGATTCATCTAGTGAAAATCCTCATAAAGTCTATTCTGCATTAGAATATAACAATTGAGGATAAACTTAGGCCAACTTTTTGTTGCTGAATTCATTTTGAATTTGAGAATGTACATCAATTTCATGGGTTATATATACATCGATATCTTGAGTAGGAAGCTAGATCAATGGCTTGGGGAGGAAGCTAAAATCCGTAAAAAAATATTTGTTACCAATCAACTAATTTTTTATTGGTCAATAAAAAGGTGGTGTCATAATTTTCTTGTCTTGAAATCCCAAAAGTTAGTACACAATAGAGAAAACAAAAAAAAAGCAGGTATTTACAAAAGTCAGCATTATGATGTGATATTTTTTAGCGGAAAAATGACAATACGGTAATTTTTCTTTTTTTAGCAGGAAAATGGCAATACGGTAAATTTTCTCAATTGTCTTGCTATTAGTATAGTATAGATGTGAGTATTATAATGAGATTTCAAGCTCTGCTTTTAAAATTGTAACAAACATGAATTTGAGATTTTGAGATTCCAATGAAGTTGTTTTGCTCATAGCCTCAAGTATTTTTCTAGTCACTCTATTTCAAAATAATCATCGATTTATGAAATATAATTGTTGCAATTTTATCTCTAGTTTTTAGTTTATCTAGATTTTCCTCCCTTTATTTTAAACCCAATTGTTTGGTTGTCTAAAATGAGGTGTTGTGGTACATCATGATACACACTACCACAATTATTAAATGTTTCATTAATTAATGTGTAACAACCTTAAAAGCTATAAAAATTGAAATGGATAGAGTGCTTGTGAGTCTAATCTTCTATTTTTATAGTATTTTATGTACATAAGTTTCAAACACATTAAAAAATTAAGGTAAAAATTTAGATGAGATCGTCTTCTGAATTATATTATGTGTGACACAACCTAATTCAATTTATGGATTACTTGAATCGATTTATTTTCTCTAATTTTTTAGTGCAGCTTGGCCAATTAGATCTACAATTAAACCTAACCAAATAAAAAATCGAAAATGAACTACCATAATTTTGGTAAACCGAACCGAGCAATATATAGGTAAAATAGAACCAAACCGAATCACTTGGTTTGGTTCAAGTTTGCTCACCCCTACTAAGTAAGTTTTGCACGTGTTCTCGGCAAACCTCAAAAACTTAAAGTGAAACGCGTGTATGGCCAAACTTAGGTGATCGAGGTTGGCCTCATTCCTTAGGCATATTTATCTTTGAAAATAACATCAATTAACCACTCATCTTGATCTGATCAAGTGGATTTGGCGAAGGTATGATCGATCAAAACACAGGTATCTTTAAAACCATCTACATCACAATTAATCCATCAAGATGCACTCTCTCGTGAAACATACGTTAGAATCTTGTTTGTGGAATGAAATCTCACTTGGAATATTCAAAATGTAGATGACTTGTTTTGACTTAATAATAAGGTGAAATTAATTTAACGAGTCTTTTTCATCGAATGTGATCCTGAGAGTTGGGTTTCTTGCACTTCTTGTGAAAATCATGTGTTTGTATTTTAGCCCACAAATTGCTGCTCTATGGAAAGCCTCGATCATCTCTGCCATTAAGGCCATCTGGTTCTTCCAAAACAGAGCAACTGTTGATGACAAAAAGATCTCTCAGCTTTGGTCGTTTATCGCTAGATAAGAGGATGCATGTTTATTACACTATCTGATTTGCTTTGTCTTACCAATCTTGGTATTTTAGGTAGGCTAGGAAGAGCTTCTCTCAAAAGGTCAGTCCGATGGTTTGCTCCTCTTTTTGTGTGGGTGAAAAAAAGGACGAAAATTTTGATTTCGATATCTTGATTTTACGGAAATTTCGGTGAAAATTTCGATTTCAGTGGAAATTTCTATAAAATTTAAAAAAATGACGAAAACTTTATTAAAATTTGGGAACTTGGATATGGTATTGTACACAATATTATAACTAACATTAATATATATATTCAACTTAAAATTTCAAACAAAATGACATATTTACAACAAATATAAGAATTAACTATCGTATAAATGTTATCTGGTATAATAATTATCATATATATGTTATCTTATATAATAACATACGAAATTCAAAATAATTGAATATATTGTTACTAATACAAAAATAAACTTCTATGAGGTAGGTTCAAATGAATAAGTTGTCATGTCATCTTGATTTTGATTTTGAATGTAATCATGAAATTATTTGATTGTATTATATACATTACTATTATAATGTGCAAATTATAATATTATTTGGGTACAAACAAGGACAAAAATATCGGTATCGGTAGAAATATCGGTACCTTGATTTTAAATATGGAAACTTTGTATATCGATTTCGGTAGAAATATCGAATTTTTTTTTTAAATACGGAAACTTTGTAAAAAAATTGAAAAATATATCTAATAGTTTACAGAATATTATAACTAACATTAATACATATATTGAACTTAAATTCCAAATAAAATGATATATTTACAATAAATATAGAAATAAACTATTATATAAACGTTGTCTATTATGATAACATGACAAATTTTATATAAAATTAATACATGAACTAGTAATAGTTTGAACTCCTATGAGGTTGAAATGAATAAGATGACATGTTATCTTGATTCAAACAATATTGATGCCAACTTAAGATATTAGACCAATTTTCAACGTAATCACGAAGATAACATTCATAGGTTTCTTTATTTCTTCCAATCGTAATTCCATAAATCTGATAATGTAGATTGACCTAATATGGTAGACTAGGTTGATGCATGTTTGAACCTCCATGTGACATTTCAGGTAGTGGGTACTGAAAATCTTTTTATTCTCTAAAAATCTTGAATCCTCTTGATATAGAACAATACTTGTAGAAAGAGAATATTTGTGGAGTGTGATTTTGCTAGTTGAAATTGTTATGAAATGTATAAAAATATATCATACATTTATAGACAAAAAAAAAAGACAAAAAATCCATGAAATGACTGGTGTGCTGTCGCCGGCACCCAAAAATAAAATATTCACCTTAACTAACCTGTAGAAGGATAAGTAAGAAGTCAAACCCATAGAGAATAGTGTAATTCAATTAAATAAATTCGTGTATGAAAATAATAAAATGGGGGGTTGGTTGGTGTGGTTTGTAGAATGATCATGCAACAAAAAGATTTCGGAAAACAATAGATTGAATAATCAGATTGATAAAATGATCTAGCCCTTGGATAGCCTCCCCTAAAATGATTCTTCCCAATTAATTAGCAATCCCGATTAACTCGTCCCTATCTCAAATCTTGCCCCTAAACCAGTGGTACGACCAAACTAGTTCGAATTATTTCTTAAGTTTAATTAATCAGCAGGTACGACCCCCAATTAATCTACCCTATGAATAACCCCAAAACATGTATTCAAGATTCAATTCATAGAATGCATTAACAATCCAAAATAATAGGACAAACTACACCATGAAAACGGAACGTCCAAATCATGCAACCTAGACCTTGTTATCCCAAGCTACTATGATCACACAATATAACAATTACGGATTATACGTGCAAGCTAGCGATGAATAATAAATCAATCAAGTAAGGTGATCAGGCTTACAGAATTAATAAATATCCCATGCATAGCATAAACCAAATAACAATGAAATCGAGATAGAGTGAGAAATCGTTACTACTTAATTAACGGTTGAAACATTCAAGGTTCTGGCGTCTCCTTGGACTAGAAAATATAAATCAGCCTCTAAGCATGGTCATGAAAATCACAAAAGTCTGAAGAGAATTCCTTCTCCCAATCTCTTCTGCCCCTACTGAAAACGGCGTCCACCTTTATATACATAAGCTCTAAGATATAATTAAGAAGCTAATGGGCCTAGTCTAATGGGATTTTAATCACGTAAGTGATAATTCAACGTCCACATTCCCAACACTGATCCCCATAGTGTTGGGCTTCTTCTTCACTTTCAGTCCGTTCAACTTGTAACTTTTATATCCTCTCACTTGGCTTGTCTCACCAATCATCATATAGTATGCAAAACAACCTGAAATCCACGGAAAAATATGAAATCAAAGCCAACGAGATGAATATGATAATAATTGGGTAAATGCAAAAGAATAGCGAGCAATTAATTATAATAACTGTCGCATAACACATGAAAAATACGCATAAAACCCATCTTATCAATGACTAATTTTTGGATAAGAAATCTCATCTCCATTTTAATAAATGATGTGGAAAGTGGTTCCACTCAAAAATTCATAAAAGAAAAAGAAAAAATCAAAAATAAAATAGAATATCGCCGATATATGCATAAAATCGATATATAGCCGATGCCGATATACCGTGGTTTTATGAAGGGACTCACCGAAATCGACATTTGAACGATATTTTACCGAAATATCGGAGATATTTTGATGACAAAAAATTATTGCGTATTATTATTTCGGTTCATCCATTTTAGCGAAATTTCGGCAAAATTTTACAACATTTTCTTCCCTGGATACAAAATAAATTTTGTTCACTTAAAAATTGGTGTAATTCATTATAAAATTCTATTATAATTATTTGGGGTAGAAAAGTTTTTTACTAAAATTTCACTGAAATCGAAATCGAAACAAAATTTACCAAAATTTCGACACTTTCAAAAAATTTCTAATATGATTTCATCGAAATCGAAATTTACCGAAATTTCACTGAAATTTTAGTGGAACATTGATGAAATTTTTACAATCCCCATTTCTATTTCGGTAACTTAATTTTATCGAAATTTCGGTAAAATTCCGCAATATTGTTATCCATGGGTGAAAATAAATACTGATGGGTGCGCAATTGGTTCATTAGGACATACGTAAACAATCGATATTTTTCAGAACGTTATGTGATTTTTCGTGTGGTTGCTTCTCCTTTAATTGTGGTGTTTGTTTTGTGATTCATATTGAGCTCTTTGGAGCAATGTTTGCAATAAAGATTGTTATTGAGAAAATAATCTCTTATATGAAATGTGCCATTTTAACCACTGGACTCGGGAATGACAAAGCTAGGGTACCCTACCATCTAAGGAAATTCAAACTATAACTTTATTAATATCATACTACATGTACTCATCCTATTTTCATTTACAACTATTCATACATGTCTCATTCCCCCGTTTACCAAGTATAACCATTTTTTATTTGAATCTAAACGAGTATTTCATATTTTTTTAAATTTGTAGTATTTGATATGCGAAGTTCGATTCTTACATAACACAAGCTAATACACATATATCATATGAGTTTTAATGCACAAGTATCTGTAGGTACTCAATACCCATACCCTATTATATAAATGAGTATATATTGTATGAGTTTTAATGGGCAAATATCTATGAATATCTGGTACTCATACCATATTATATAAATGAATACGCGTAGAAGGTATCCGAGGGTAGACATGACATGATTCGGTTCGGTTCTAAAACAGTCGATTCCCGATTCCATGTATAGAGGAACCGAAACACAACCATATAATATAGAATTTCAAATTCGGTTTCGGTTCTGGAACCATCGGTTCGATTTTGGAACATGCGGTTCCATGATTCTTTTTTTATATAAGAAAAAAATTTGTAAAATAGTCGCTGGAATCGGCAGTTGCGGTTCTATTCGCCGATTCCTTCCCAACGATCATTTTTTTTGAATTTCAGCCATATATCTCAAACGATAGAGCGATCTAAGCCCCTAGTTTGAAAAATCTGATCAGAACCGTCAGTTCCAATCGATCCATGAAGCCGCTAACCGTAACTGAACTGTATAAAACTTGATTTTGGAACTAAAATCGGGTCAACGATTAAATCAAACCATTGACCACGATTCGAAACTGGAACCGTGCCCACATCTATCCAAGGGTAACTTCCCAAACCCTACCCATATCTTAATGAATTTTTTTTTCAAATCCATCTCATTTATATTTAGAGTGGGTCTCCTGTGTCCCCAACTCGTGGGCCCTACATAAATTTGAAAAAAAAATTCGCTCAGTTTTTTTTTCCATGTATATACTGAAGGTATCCATGGGATACCTGATAGATATCCTATGTATACCTTGAAGGTATCCATGGGCAAGGTATCTACATGTATACCTTGAAGGTATCTGTAGAATATTTTCAAGGTATCCACATTATAAGCGCGCGCGGTGTGGGTGCAGCGTGGGCGTATGGGTACGCGGTGTGCGCGTGGCTTGGTGACCAAGATGCGTGCAGGTATCCACATGTATACCTTCAAGGTATCCATGACGTGGGCACGCGTGACGTGGACGCATGGGCGTGTGTGCGCGGCGTGGGCGCATGGACGTGCGGTGTACACGAGCAGCGTGGTGAGATGCGCGTAGGTATCCATGGAATATCTTCAAGGTATCCACATGTATACCTTGAAGATATCCAATATCCATAGAATATCTTCAAGGTATACATGTGGATACCTGAAGGCATACATGTGGATATCTTGAAGATATTCCATGGATACCTTGCCCATGTATACCTTCAAGGTATACATGGGATACCTATCAGGTGAGCGCGTATGGGCGCGCGACAAGTGCCCACGCGTTCGCGTGGGGCACGGGACGAGTTGGGGATACGGATCTAAGATCCGTGTCCCGGGGACATAGAAGTTTTTGCCTTATATTTAATATAAAAACTTACGTGAGACGGTCTTACAAATAGATTTCGTGAGATGGATCCTGTTTACCCACAAATCAAATCCATTTAGATTAATTTGTATATGACTTGTAAAATGTGGGTTAATCCATCTCAAATAACATGACTTTGTGAGACAGTCTCACATAAAATTCACTCCTCATTTAAAAGTAGGGATAACACTCGAAAGTACCACACCAATAAAGGATCCCAATTTTACCACACAAAATAAAATTGAGATCTTTTATACCATAAAATATAAAACTTGGATACTTTTTACCATCAAATATAATTGTATACCCAAAAATACCACAAAATTATCATTGACTTTATGGGACATTAATTGCCCCACAACAATCTACCGTCCAATCACTTTGAACGGTCAAACACGAATTAAGAGGGAATCTTTGTCAATTTGCAAAATCCCCATATAATCCTATATTGTTAGAATATAGAGTTAAATGGGAATATATGGTTAAATGAGGATTTTGCAAAATCCCCATTTACAGGGGTTAAACGGGGATTTTGGAAATTTTGCAAAATCCACATTTAACCCTATAGTTTACCCTGTAAATGAGAATTTTGCGAAATCCCCATTTAACCTATATTTTAACAATATATAAATGGATATTTTGCAAAATCCCCGTTTAACCTGTAAATGGGAAATTTTAAACGGAGATTTTGGGGATTTTGCAAAATTCTCGTTTAACCTGGGATTTCGCAATATCCCCATTTAACCCTATATTTTAAAATATAGGGTTAAACGGGAATTTTGGGGATTTTGCCGTTTAACCCTATATTGTTAAAAATCCCCATTTAACCCTATATTTTAACAATATATGATTAAATTGGGATTTTGCAAAATTCTCAATATATGGTTAAATGGAGATTTTGTAAAATCCCGGTTTATAGGGTTAAATGGGGATTTTGCAAAACTCTCAAAATCCCCATTTACAGGAAAATCCCCATTTAATCCTATATTGTTAGGTAATAGTTGCATGACCAAATCTCATCACCTGCAAAAAGTAAAAAATATCATTTGTCATTTCAGCTACTATTCTAATTTGACTTGGACCAAAAAAAGAGGTAGAAAGAGACCAAAAACTATATTTTATGATAGAAAGAGACCAAAAACTATATTTGATGATATATTGAATAATGAGTAGGTCTCCTGTGTCCCGGGGACACGGATTAGATTCGTGTCCCCAACCTTCGGGTCCCACATAAATTTAAAAAAAAAATTTCACTCAGTTTTTTTTTTCATGTATATATTGAAGGTATCCCATGGATACCTTAAAGGTATCCACATGTATACCTTCAAGGTTTCCATGGCGTGGGGGTGCGCGGCGTGGGAGCATGGGCGCGCACGGCTTGGTGACTAAGGTGCGCGTAGATATCACATGAATATCTTCAAGGTATCCACATGTATACCTTCAAGGTATCCATGGTGTGGGCACGCACGTTTGTGAGGTGCGCGCGCGACGTGGATGCATGGGCGCGCGGTGTGCACGTGCGGCGTAGTGAGATGCGCGTATACATGTGGATACATGAAGGTTTGTGGATACTTTGAAGATATTCATGGATACCTTCAAGGTATGCATGGGATACTTGTGGGCGTGCGGTGTGGGTGTATGAGCGCGCGGTTGGTGAGGTTTTAGAGGTTTGTCTTATAAGTATTACAAATATGAACTAAAGATATCTGATACCTTAAGAGTATATGTGAGATACCTTTAGAATAAATATGGAATACGTATCAGGTACGCGCACATGGACGCGTGGATGCGCTGGACGCGTGCGTGGATTTGCGTGGGCGCACGTGAGTCCTCGGGCCGAGTTGGGGATACGGATCTAAGATCCGTGTCCTCGGGATACACAAGTTTTTGCCTTGAGTAATAGATTATATGTTTGATGGTATATTGAGTACTCTCCTTTTTAAAATTACCCATACACATTCTATTAAGGGATAGCAACTCAATTTACCACAAAAAATATTAAGTATGACCAAAAATACCATCCAAAATAAAATTGACATTTTTTTACCATAAAATATAAAAGTGAGATACTTTATACCATCAAATATAAAACTAGGGCAAAAAATGCCACATTTTTGGATTGACTTTGATGACCACAATTATTACCCAATAACAAGTTTGGTCAAAGGGAATCTTGGTCAAAAAAGTACTTTCTCTCACCTCCACCCAAACCAAACCCTTCTCTCCCTAAACTTACGAATTACAGCCGATTTTTATCCTCCATTTTCACCTTCAACCTCAACAAAAAATTGACCAGCTTATTTCACGTTTACATCTTCAATTTTGTTGCTGAAAATTGACGTTTAACGCGAAGATGTCAAACGAAGAAGGAGAGGTTAGTGAATTACCCCCTTTTTCAGAATTTTTTTGAAATTAAGCTTCGAATTTGCAATACTTTCTTGAGAATTTGTTGATTTTGGTTGAATTTGTTGGACAAGTGTCTTAATACTTCGATTTTGTTGAGGATTAGTTTAAAAATGGAGGGTTAAACGTGGAATTTGAATTTGGTTGAACCCTAAATTATTTAAGGATTAGATTTAATTAGGTTTAATTTGTTTTAATATATGCTTCAATTCATGTTTGGAATGGTGAATTAGGGTTTAATTTTGCATTTGATAGGGTTAATTTGTTCAGAATTAGTGTTTGAATTCATGTTTGAACGGGTTAAACATGATTTTTCAATTTATTCACGTTTAACCCTAATTATAGGGTTAAACGTGAATAAATTGAAAAATCGATTTTATAGTGTTAAACGTGATTTTTCAGAATATTCACGTTTAACCCTATAATTATAGGGTTAAACGTGAATAAATTGAAAAATCACGTTTAACCCGTTCAAACATGAATTCAAACACTAATTCTGAACAAATTAACCCTATCAAATGCAAAATTAAACCCTAATTCACCATTCCAAACATGAATTGAAGCATATATTAAAATAAATTAAACCTAATTAAATCTAATCCTTAAATAATTTAGGGTTCAACCAAATTCAAATTCCACGTTTAACCCTCCGTTTTTTCAACTAATCCTCAACAAAATCGAAGTATTAAGACACTTTTAGTCCATTTTTATAATCTCCGTTGAATAATTTTAGTCCATTTTTATAATCTCCGTTTAATAATCTACACTTAATACCAAATAATTTATTAATCCATCTAAAATAATAGGTAGATAATTTTAATAATCCCCTTTAATAATCCTAATTTCTTAATTAAGTGTTGTCAAAATATCCTAATCCCCGCTGAATATTCTTTGAAATTTCTATACTATTCGTTTAATAATCAACACTTACTGCCAAATAATTTCCTAATCCATCTGTAATAATCCTCATATTCATCTGCTGTAAATAATCCACTAAAAAAAGTACAACACCATAAACTAAATGGTTGTGAGACTTACAATTTCGTTTCAATTTAATAGTCCCCGTTTTCCCTTTTTTTTTGGTAATTTATTAATCCACGTTTTATCTAGCTCAACTAATTTGAATAACTAAAACACCCAGCTTTATAAGATTCATATATTGATTTTCTAGCCAAATAGTTAGACACTAATTCGCTTGTGTTCTTTCAATCTGTATATTAATGTATTAATTAATATGAATATTTTTTTGTTTTTTTTCAGGTCTATTGGGTACGTGAGGATTATCAGACAAAACAGGCCTACATTAACTCGTACACTCGTGTTAGAGTATTAGGCTTCATAAAGGTTGTCTTAAAGAAAACTGATACTGAATGTGTGGCTGATTTTGAGAAAAGTTGTTTCGGCCATTTCTTGCGTTGGGCTACTGAGCCTGATAGTTGCAAGAGCTTTCTGCACGCCCTTATGTCACGTGAGGTGCGTGGGCCCCAAACCCCCGCCGATGAGGTGTGGTTCCATATAGGTGGAGACCGTCGTCTATGTCGGTTCTCAAGAAGAGAGTTCGCCTTCGTGACGGGTTTACGGTTTGGCGACTCAAATTTCAAACCGGCTGTTCTAAAGCATCCTGAGTTGTTGGATGGTGTGTTTTATCGAGTCAGCCCTGTCGGGGATAGGATTACTGTGGCGGCTCTTCTGAGGAGATTTAGGGCGGAGGAGTTCGTATCTTGTCGGGATGACACGATGAAGATTGCTAAGATTATCCTCCTATACAGCATTTTACTCGGAGTCGACTCGTCAACCACTTCAGTTGACCCTTGGGTTTGGGACTTGGTGGAGGACGAGGAGCGATGGGATATCTTTCCATGGGGTAAAATTTCTTATCTTCACCTTCTGAACAAAATCAGATAGCTACCTTCACCACTACCGGACCCAACTACGAGCAGGCCCCCGACCTACCACTTCTACGGATTCTCTTTGGCCGTAATGGTTAGTATTAGTTGCCAATTTTTTGGTTCCACATTTTGATGTCAAAATGTAATGTACTTACAAATGTGAATTGTTGTTGTAACTTTGTAGGTATGGGCTTTCGAGGCGATTCCATACACCGGAGTGTATGCCGAAAAACGACTTTCGAAGTCTCACAAGGTGTTGCCAAGACTTTTGAGGTGGTCGACGAAACTTCCACTAGACGACGTATCGAGGGAGCTAGATCAGGAGGTATGTTGATTTCGGTCTTAGCTTACACACATATGCTTAATTATCTTTCTTTCCACGTACTTACGGGTACTTCTAATTCATTTTATTGTAACTACCTCTACTGCAGGATCTTGTGTGTTACGAGAATCTCAGGGTCGAGAGTCGAGAGACTCAACAGATATACATGAAGTACATTGACGATAATCTCACAGAGGGGGTTCAGCTTCCAACACAGTCCCGTTGGGGTCGACCAAGGCTGTCGACCCGGACGACGGGGGAGAGTTCTCGGCGGCCTACCCAACGCGACTTACCGGCCACGGAGCAGGGTACTGATGGTGTGGCCGAGCATTAGACCGAGGAGGACGATCAGGGTAGAGCATACCACTACGTAGAGGTCCTTATATCATATATGCATGATAATTCGAGATAGAGTGATGGTTGGCTACCCACCTCCAACACCGAGGGTTATCAGAATGAAGGTTATCCAGTATATCAGACACAGCATCGCGATGCATTTGTTGACCATCAGTCACCGGTGCATCCTCCACATGCATCTCCTATGGCCGACCAGCTAGGTTCATCATATCCGAGGCAGTTTGATCCATCCGGTGTTGGACAGATGTTTGATGAGCTGAAGAACATGTTCAACACTGGCTTTGAAACAATGAACGCAAGCATGATGAGTATGAGAGACTACGTTGGGGATCAGTTCTCTGAGATGCGGAGATATGTCGATGACAGTTTCAGACACCTGGATGAGAGTCGACGCGAGGACATGGAACGCTTGGAGTTGGAGATCCCGAACATGATTCAGTCTGGGATTGCGGACTACTACCAACAGGTACCCTTGTATCACGAGCAGTTTAACCCACCGGGTGAGCCAGATTATCGCGGCCATGAACCTGGATTTTATGAGTCCACTTATTTTCCAGCGGATCCACCTTTTGAGCAGGATCTGGGTGCACATGAGGATGTTGTTCCGGAATTTACTCCTATTGTCCTCCCGACACTGGTGAATCTCATAGAGTTATATCAGTTGTACAGTTTGATTTGGGGACCTCTATAGTTGGTGGTGCCCTTGTACCCTACACACCGGTCGACACAGTAGGAGGATCCGAATATTCGAGCTCATCGTCCCATATCCCTCAGACGAGTGCCGATATCCGAAATGTGAGATTGAGAGTCCCGAGCAAGTATGTCCGTAGCCCGTTCATAAGGGATGAAAGACGACCAAGATTGCTCGCAAAGGAGGAGGAGTTCGAGAGATACATGGCATCCGGTTCTAATGCCGAACAGTGCATCCCCCATCTCGTCAACATATAAATCAAATTTTCCTGGTAATTAGTGTTAACCAAATTTTCTTTAACATTTCAGGCTTAATGTGGGTACCTGTCACGCCCCGAAACTTAACCATATTTTATAATAAAAGATTAACAAGTTTAGGAAAAGTATTTTAATTATCAGAGTATCACCCGACAGGCGTGCAGGAAAGAAGAAAAAGAAAGGAAAGAGAAACGATGAAGATTTATATATATATATCGAACTTTATAAGTTATCGATGTACAGCAGCGAATTTTAAAAAAAACACGTGTTTAGACCCAAAAGAAAACGTAAGCGTACGTTGTTCCGAAACAGTTTAACAAATCATCGTAACAAAATATCGTAACAACAAAGAAATCTTTAACAGACAGGGCACATCTCTCCCTTCAACTCTTCCCAACAAAATCATCACCTGTAACGAACACGTAAGCGGGGTGAGTGCATAGAAAATACACCCCGTGGAGACAAGTTCATAAATTAACATAAAACTTTAAGTCAGATAAGCAGTTAATCACAACAAGTACAATGCACAGCACATAAATGACGTGGGCGCAAGTATATCCCGCCTTACCCCACCACCTTATCCTCCTGGTGATTATTTGGTCAGGGGGACTTCACCAATCCTCCGTTTTCCTGTTAGGACTTAATCCCAACCTGTCTTCCCAAAGACCGTGCACATGAACACATATCTTATCTTAATCCCAACAAAGGATTCAATTCACAGCACGTAGACAAAACACATATAACGGACATGTATAAAAATTAATAGCATGCTGATATCATCAATCACATTTCATGCTGATAATCTCAAATCGCATATCATATAACGTTAATCATCATATCGAAACCCTAGCATGCGACTATGTGAGATAAACGTAAAGTTAAACGTTAATTCAGAAATTACCCCTACCTCAGCCTGGACGGTGCGATTAACACGTTCTTTTCCTTTTAGTTTTGAGATGGATTCGAAGCGTTTGAGCCTACAAACACACAACGTAAATTATTAGGTTATATAATTATTTAAGCGTTTATAATTAAATTCTCGGAAGAAACAATGAATTGAAATAGAACAGAACTTGACCCGACTAGGTCTAGAAATATAGAGAATTCAAAAATGAAGGTTTAGAGAAGAGAATGGATTAAAACGGATAAGAAACGAAGCTAAACGAAGCATTTTAGTGTTTGGAGGGTTTGAGGGGTAAAACCGTAATTACAGATAAATTTTGGAGTCAAAATGAAGTTTCAGGAATTCTGGGGGGTCAGAATGCAATATACAAAAGTCTTGGGAAGGAAAGTCAAAGTCTTGAGAAGTTTTGGGGCGAAAAACAAAGAGTTGGAAACTTCTGGGGGTGAAAATATAATTTCCCAAAAGCTTTAGGACTAAATTGTACAAAACCAAAGTTGGGGGACCAAAATGAGAATAGGCAGAAAATAGAGAAATTGCAAGTTGGTCCCTGAAGATAATCAAATTCCCAAAAACCACCCCACCCCAAACCACCACTGCTCTCCGCCATTCCCGCCACTGCCACCTCCAATTCCCGACGTCGGCGGCCCCTGCCGCCGGCGAACTCCACCCCCGACCACTCCTTCCTCGCCGGTGCACCGAGCGCCGGCCTCCTTCGACCACGGCGACGCCGGAAAAGCTGCTGCCAAACACCCCTTCTCCACCACCACCAAACACCACCAAACTCCATCTAAACACAACCAAACCACCATGCACCGCCGGCGCTCCTTGCGTCGGCCACCCACTCACACGATTGCACTGCATGCGCTGCCCCGACCAGCCAAACCCGGAAGAGAGACGAGAGGGAGAGAGATGAGCGCGAGAGGGAGAGTCGATGAGCGCGAGAGCAAGGTGAAGAGAGAGAAAATGATTCTACAGAAACTTTGACCGGCCATTTTCGGAAATCGGCCGGTCCGATCAATGATCTGAGCCCGGAATCGAGACGGGCTCGGCGAGAACTTCAATTTAGACTCAAGACTCGCCCCGATCGGTGGCGGGATGGCCGAGAACGAAGAAAGAGAAAGTAGAGGGTTTTTAGAGAGAGAAACCGAATCTTCTTCGGCGATTTGCCGGCGAACGCGGCGGTGGATGACAATTCCGAGCCCGGGGTTGGAACGGGCTCGGCGAGAGCTTTAAGATGGTGTAGGTTACGATACATTTCGGTTCGATGAAAATTCCGGCGACGGTGGTCGCCGGCGGCGGCGACGGCGGCGCTCCGACCGGCCGGCCGCCGAAGAAGATGAGAAAAGGAGGAGAGAAGGAAGAGCATATTTACCTTGGGTTAAAAATCTTAGCATATGCTTTTTTTACTTAGGATTATACACTTCATATACCTTAAGTTAATTAAATCATTAAACATATTATAATCTTAAACTTTATATTAAACTTTCTTATGATATTAATTAATTTGGGATATCAAACGAACTCCAATTTGATTCATTCTTTTTGCGTTTTGTTCGATTTTTCATTCTCGTTCATCTTGTCCCACTTACAAATTATTTTATCGACTTTGTAATTTTACAAAATAAATCTCCCAAACGTTAAACTTAATTAAAGCATACTTATAATTAAATTTTCTGAAACGCACATAATATAAATCAAATAATTAGGGTTTAGATATTTAGTTATCAAATTATGTATCGATAAATCCTAGTCGTCACAGTACCGGCTACACAGTAGGTCCTGAACTTTTCAGTGCATTCGTGGCCCCGGGTGTGGACGTCAACTAAACTCTTTGTTCGTAAATGTAGATATTCTTACTATTTGGATATGGGCAAACGGTGTGAGAGTATTGACGCTTGGTCTTGTGCTATAGCCGATTGATGCATACCTCGATATTCTTCAAACAAATGCAAAGTTTGTCGGCGTTAGACGCGATCGTGCTTTAGCTGGCAAGCTTCTTGTAGTGGACACACATTTTTTTGTAATGCTCTTTCACTCAGATTTGTAATGATTTATTATCTATTGAAATAGTACTAACATTTAATTGTAATGACTTCTTTAGTAAAATGCAAGACTGTTTTTGAGGAGGCGCATGCTGGTGAGACAGAACACAAAAAAAATATAACGTCTATCAAGAGGGAGAACTTTCCAGCTGCATCTCTGGAGGTGTTGATGCCCTACATCAGAGGTATACATCCTAGATGGGGACGCATTAGACCTTGGTGGAGGGTCGTCAATAGTGTAAGTATAATTTATATCAAGCACATTATATTATACCGATTTTGAACATAACTTACGTTGAAATCATATCAGTTCAGATATGTTTATATGTCATTAAATTGGTGCAGATACTGACGGTGATTAACATCAACCAACATTGGACTGCCTGTGAGATTCAACTGAGCCAAAGACGTGTTGTATTCTATGATAGCATGTTGCACACTTACAACAAGAGCAAGGAAAGAACCCGCTTGGTACAGACACTGTCTCTCCGTCATGTTCTCCCACCCCTTCTCGAGTACGCGTCCTTTAACGACAAACGACGAGAGAAGAACTATGATGTTTTCCCAATCCCACCTGAGTATCAACTGGTCGTAGGAGATGAGGCACGTTGTTATGTACAGAATGACAATAGTTCGTGCGTTATATTTGTGTTGATGTCCATCGAGGGTTGTCTGACTCGCACGTGGCCTAGACCCTATTTAGGCGATGGTATAGATAGGATTAGATGTCGGATGGGTCTCGACATCTACAAATGGAGCACTGATGGAGACACAGTGGCCCTTGATTTCTTTGATAGTTAGTACATCACCGATGAAAATAGATTTTGTGGTCCGACAATCCACCTATTGAATTCACGTTTTGCGTGTTTAGTTTCATTTATTTTGTAATAGTGGATCCATAACAACCTTTTACTGATTTCACATTCTAATATCTTATTCAAATTATCTACAAGTTTTGGCACACACATTTTACAGGATCAAAAAGTATTATATAAAAATCTAATTATCTACAAATATCGTGACAAATGTGAATTGAAAACCAAATTCGAATTACATGATAATCCCAAAGCAAACTGATACATAATTATACCCTGTTGTACACACTAACAAGTTATCCATCTGGTGACGGATTGATTCGATAAATAGGACACTTCTTTTTTGTATGTTCTTCAGAATGACACAAACTGCATTTTTTATGTCTTCTCGTCCTAACTTGCGGTTGCCCTGCAGACGGATTTTCGTTACCGAATCCATCTTCGCCCTCCTGTTCGGATATGGACACGACATTTTCTGGGCATCTGACTATATTGTGACTCGAACCACCGCAACGACCACATGGCCCTGTCCCCTTCTTCACCCTGAAAACTCACCCGTTGATGGAATTCGTTTACCTTTGGGTCGACCTGCCTATTTTGGTTTATTAGGGGCCCGACATAGAACATCCCGAACATCGGTCGGCACGTTCCAATCTTGTGCTTCGGGCACAGGGTTAACATCACCGGCCTACATCCCCCTCAACGACATCGCAGTGTAGTAGGCAGCAGCGTATTCAGTCACCGATTCATTCGTGACACTGTAGGATACAATGTTTGGTAATGTTTAGTGGCCAAGATAATGTCAAATTTAAACAATTGATATACTTGAAAAAATATTTTATGGTGAATCAGCTACCTGATGGCGACACTGGCGTGTGAGCATGGTATCAAGTCCATCTGGAAAAGGGAATATGTACACTCATTCAAATTGAGGTCAACAGTAAAAATCCTCGAACGGTCTGTGACCTTGAATTTATGGCGTCTAAGCCTATCCACATTCATATGTCGTCCAAGTCTTATGTAATCAATAAGTCGATCATGTATCACACTTGTTAGAATTTCTTCTCTATTTTAAGCAACCGTTCTTCTTTCGTAAAACCACTACTCAATTATCTTTCGAGCCTCCTCCAGAAACGAACAAACCGGAAGCCTCCGCACCCACAGGAGTCGAGCATTCCACGTCTCTGCAGCATTCGATGTCATGAAGTTAAACCTTCTAACCGGGCAGTGCACGCGCGACCATCTGTTGATTCTTGCTTTGTTTAATGAATTGAGTGCACCCTGAACCTGTAATTCATTCAGATTGTTTATGTACCTGAAAAAATAAATTGCCAGATTTGCTCAAAATAATAATGTATACTAGTGCATGTGTATAAGGGAGTCGAGTAAATCACTGATAATAAATAGGGTTTATAACGTACCTCTCGAACTCGTCACGGTCATAACAATAGGCAGTCCTCTTGAAAATTCCAACCAAATATGCTTCATACCTCGCTAAATTTTGTTGAAGATGATAGCAACATAGACCTTGGGTTGCTTCTGGGTATGCACTTTTTATGGCATTTTCAATACTACGGTGTTGATCAGACACAATGAGTAGCTGCTCTGGGCATCCAAAAGCTGCACGAACATTTTTCAAAAACCATGTCCAAGATGCATCGTTCTCAACGTTTCCCACGCCAATCGCAAGAGGGAATATTTGATCGTTTCCATCCAAAGTAACAACAACAAATCCAATTCCCTTATACAAACCTTTCAAGTGACACCCATCCACCACAATTATCGGCCGTGAATATCTTACAAATCCCATAATTGAGACGGCCAATGCAAAAAACACATATTTGAATTTTCCGTTCGAATCGATTTCCAAGGCTGTGTAAGTACCAAGATTCGTGTCCTTCAAAACATGCAAGTAAGATGGAAGATTCCAAAATGACTTCTTCGGATCACTGTACGCGAGGAACATTGCATGACGTTTTGCCTTTAACGCAGACTTATAACTGATTGTCAAACCATGTCGCCGTTGTATTTCGTCAATGATCCCCCTGGGTCCGATAGTCGATTTCTCCTTCCGAAGTGTATCCGCGTAGTACTCACCGATCAAAATAGAAGAAAGTCATTGTGGAGCACTACGGTTCAGATACGACGAACAAGTATGTTGCAAGACACTCTTTGAGATTTTCCAAAAGTCAAATTTCTCGGTTGCATGAAGAGTGAAAAGACAGTCTTGTTGCCTACAACTCACAAACCATCTGTGTTTATCGGAATGGTCCACGCGATATTCTACTTGATTTTCCAGATGATGTTGGCCTACCACAATCTGCACTTCCTTTTTACTGAGGAAGGTGGACCATTTTTGTAAAACGTGTGTAACTTGCTCACCCCCCTCGAACTCCCCTTCATTGGGTAACTTGATTTCCTACATATCGGGGATAGACCATTCCGGTCTTAATATGTACGTACAAAATTGCTCATGCTCCTCTCGTTGTTCAGCATTCAAAGCATTCTCCTGATCAGTATTTAATTCGAAATCGTCAACTGCATTGTCCGAACCTACATACAGATAGACATAATCACAAATAATGCAACCGATGAATTCACTACAATCAAAATGAAATGAAGTAATCAAGAGTGCAGGATTACCACTTGGATCATCATCTTCATGATCTGGCGTTGGATCACGTCCCGTTTCATCAAATGTTCCACGTGATTGCAACCCTTCTTGTCCGACCCGTGTAGGAGTGTTGTTTAAATCGAGTTTGCCACCGAAATTATTTCGATCATGATCTGATGGTGAAGGGTCCCACTGCATCCCCGAAGAACTCCCAAATCGACTACTGTCATTTTCATTGGGTATTCCCCATCTTGCCTGAAATCCATCATCGGATTGGAGTCCGAGGGGAACAGAACCAAAATCCCGAACAGAACCAAAATAGGGATTTTGGTCGGTGTACACATAAGACTTCGGATCCGTGTAGCTAGAAGAAAACGGAACACTAATTTCACCACACCGGTGACTTTGGTCATCTGTCGTGATGGTGTCTTCTGGATGATCGTGACAAGACGATCCCCCTGCATGTGGTGTATTTTCAGGCTCTGGAGACACGATAATATCGGATTGTCCAACGTCTAACCTCGTTAGGGTAACAAAAACAATGAGAGCCTCACCGATCACTGACAATATTCGTTGCAAAATGGTTGTATTCTTTATTTTTATCTTCTTCACCCTCCCGTCAGTTTCAATTAGTGAGTGAATCATATATCCCCACTGCGTCATGTCGGCACGGATAACTTCATGAATGGAGGACATTAAATCATATAGGGTTCTTTCACGAAGGTGAATTACCTCTTCAAAACCGTTGGTGTATTCTAAACCTTCCCAGTAGCCTCCATACCATACAATAACTTCAATTGCCATTTTTTTGTGGACACTGAAAAAAAAATTACAAGATTGTCAGTACCATAAAACACATAATAAATAACAAATAAACTAAAAAAAACAAATAAATATTTAAATGTTTCAACCAGAGATTATAACAATTGAGAAACAAATAATAGGTACATAATAATTTTCTTATCAACAAACTAAATAATTAATAGTGGATTTTGCTTCCAAACATAATAAATCTTTATTTAAATAAAATTAGGTCTATAATCAAATTAATTAACCCAATAAATTAAAAAAATTAATTATTAACATTAGTAATAAATTATTAAAGGGGATTACTAAAATTAATAAATTATTTCGAAATCAGACGCGAGATTCCATAGAGATCTAAAGATTGGGGTTGAAGAAACGAGATTGAAAATTCAGTCTAGAATGCTAAGATGATAGAGAATGAAATTTGGATGACAACGAAAAAAGAATGAGCTCAATCGGAGTTGAAACGAGCTCAAACGGGGCGTTTTAAGTTTAGGGGTATTTTGGTAATTTTGGTCAAATGGTTGACTTTGACCGGGCCCACGACCCTCAGTCATAGACTTCTCATCGGCAGCTCTTGATGATGACATCCGACGGAAATAAAAATGGGCATCCGATCGAAAACACGACGGGGCGCACGCGTGCAAGCGCGCACCCAGCGTCGGGTGAAAATCTCGACGGCCTCGACAGCTTCTCGGCGGCTCGGTGGGTGCTCCTCGGCAGCTGCCGAGTTTTCTCGGCGCTTGGCGTGAAACGTGAATTTACAATTTATTCACGTTTAACACTATAAAATTCAAATTTTATAGTGTTAAACGTGATTATTCAATTTATTCACGTTTAACCCTATAATTTATAGGGTTAAACGTGAATAAATTGTAAATTCACGTTTAACACTATAAAATTCGAATTTTATAGTGTTAAACGTGATTATTCAATTTATTCACGTTTAACCCTATAATTTTATAGGGTTAAACATGAATAAATTGTAAATTCACGTTTAACACTATCAAATCTGAATTTTATTATGTTAAACGTGATTTTACAATTTATTCACGTTTAACCCTATAAATTATAGTGTTAAACGTGAATAAATTGAATAATCACGTTTAACACTATAAAATTCGAATTTTATAGTGTTAAACGTGAATATTTCTACTTTTAATCACGTTTAACATTATAATTATAGGGTTAAACGTGATTAATCCCTATAATCACGTTTAACACTATAAAAATCGAAACCCTAAACGTCGATTATGCCCATTTAACCGGCTCAAACATGAATTCAAAAACATATTCAAACAAATTAACCCTATCAAATGCAAAATTAAACCCTAATTCAACATTCCAAACATGAATTCAAGCATATATTAAAACAAATTAAACTTAATCCCTACATAAATTAGGGTTCAACACTATTGAACATACCTTTCTTATTTCAACGATATTTCTTCCAATCTTCCAATAGCCAAAACGTCAAAAAAAATTTATAGATAATTTGTTCTTCAAAATGTTGTATGATAATTTCTTATTGAAATTATCAACATATATAGATGGAGAAAACACAGGAAAATTGCATGTGAATTCACAGTATAAAGTGAATTCACAGTAAATAATGAGAAGAAAAAAACAAAAAAATTGGTGTAATAGTAACTCGTAGTTGCAAAATAAAATTAAAACACGTGCATATACAAATGCAATGAACCCAGCAATAAATAATGAAAACAAAAAAAAACAAAAAATTAGGTTGAATAGTTGTATGGGCAAACTAATAGTTGCAACCCTAGCACTACACGTGTCCTTCTAATTGAATAGTTGTATGGTCAAATTAATACTTGCATTGCCAAATTAAAAGTTGTTACCCTCACCCTACACGTGTACTTCTACTTCACAAAAAAAATAAAATTATATTAATTGTCATTTCATCATAGTTGACTTTGACAAAAAATTTGGTAGAAAATGACATACTATTATATTTTATGTTATAAATTTAAACACTATTATATACCATGGTAAAAAATATAAATAATTATATTTTTTATGGTAAATTGAACACTCTCCTCTTCTATTAACTTTCGGACAAATAGGATATCGGTGAAGATGCCATTATCAATTATCAAATGTAATCCTAAATTAAAAAAGAAAAAGAAAAAAGAAAACCATAAATGATGTGAGAGGAGAGAGAAGATTGAAGATGGTATTCATAGCTTGGTAGCTAATATCATGTTATTCCCAAAAAAAAGACCTTACTTCTCTTCATCTACTAAAGCCACTTTCTCTCTCTTCCATATATTTAATCTTTTTCACCCTTTTGTTGTGCTTCTTTATTACTCCTTTCTTCTACTTAGAAAATTTTCTCAATCTTTTCACTCTTTTGTCCATCTTTATTACTGCTTTCTCCTGCCTTGAAAATTTTCTTTCCTAATTTCTCATAAATGCTTATTTCAGATTGGGAGTTTGGATTTATTACAACCACCATCATCATTAATGTATAAAATATTTTCACTATCAATGTTGATCGAGGGTTAAAGATTTGTTTGTAGATTAATGTGGGTATCAGTCAGATAACTTTAGTACAAATAGGGCCAAATAATATCAGAAATTTTAAATTTAACAAATTGATCTGCTAATAAATGAAAATAATAATAATAGTAATAAATAAGAATAACAGCAATATTTTAGAAATAGAATGTATTTACTCATCCAACGCAACCCATTATGATTATTATTTTTAATTGTTAATTCTTATAATAAAGCCGGATATGTTCACAATTTAAAACTATTCATTCTTAAATTTGTTTTTTTTGGGATAACAAATCTTATCATATTTTAATTTTATAACATCTCGACATAATATTATTCATACACAAAACTACTTAATATAAGTGATTTTGCACCAATCCAACACTCTTCTTCTCCAGACAAAAACTCGAAACCTCCGACTCGAATACCTGCAAAACAAACACCGGGGGATTCCCGGCGATGGGACTCCGACGCTCAAGTCAATAAAGTTGCTAGGCAATTTTTTTAGTGAAAGTGTATATGTGTGTTTTAGCAATATGATTGTACATGAAAATGAAAGAATAAGCATTATAAGTTTATATACTCCATGTGATAGATGACAGTTGGAATCATCCGATAAATATGGGAAGTGGGCGACTGTTCTGCGAAAATGGCGGTCATTTGAATTCAAACATGTTCGTCTTGCTTCATCATTAATCAGTTCGACATCATGTCTCAAAACTTAATTAGTTCACACTTAATCAGTTTGCAAATGTCGTAGAACAGTTCGCTCTTCCTGAAGTAACCCTTGTTCGCCTCTTTAAGTTGTTCACGCATGTTGACTTTACTTTGGTTCGGTTTAAGGAAAAAAACCCGGTTCACTTCAGTTCGACCATATCAATAAGAACAAAAACTTCACTCAATCAGAATATCCAACTCAAACATGTACGTTGATTGAATCTCTTGTTTATTTTTTATGAAGTAATTAAGAATTCTTATGGAATTATAAAAAAAAAGTTCATACAGTTTATTATCTATATATTTTCCAGAAATTTAATGTTTTGTTGTAATTTTAGGTTAATTGCATTTATGTAATTCTTTATAATATTCTCTACCAAATTCATGCAAAATATTTAGCATTTTAATAAAAATTAAATCATTTGTTTTATATTATAACTTCCTCGGTTTCAAAATGTTCCGTCGCTTTAAAAATTATAATTTATTTCAATTCATCTTTTGTTTTTTTATAACCCAGAAGAGTAATTGATTTTTTCCCATTTTACCTCTATATTATTTTGTTTGCTAAAAATAATTGTGCCTATTGAATAATATCCAATATATACATTTTATATATATAATAACTTTACTTTAACTGTTATTTGCTTTCATAATCTCGGAGAAACAATCATAAAAATGGTTATTATTTAGAAAAGAAGTGAGTATTAACATTAATAAAAAATTATTTCATAAATAAAAAGAAAAAACTTTTCGTATATACAGATTTTAAACTTTGTATGGATGTATATACGATGGTATCTCTCTCTGCTTCTCTCTCTTTCTTTCTCTCTCTGCATTTCACTCTCTGAAATCCTCGAGATTGGCGTCAAAGATAAAGACCAGCGAACCTCTCTTCCAATCTCAACCCTCATCTCCCCATCCATCCCTCTCTCTCTCTCTCTCTCTCTCTCTCTCTCTCTCCACTTATCTCTAGAACACAACACAACCTCGATGAGAGAGAGAGAGCCCAGCCTTTCATCAGTTCAAAAAAACGCAATCTTGATGAGAGAGAGAGCAGGCTCTCTGTGAGCCTGTTCATGCAACGCCATTTCTCTTCCAAGAACACACCCTCTGTTAAAGATTTCCCTTTTCTTGAATGGCTGTTTCCATTCATCGACATAGCAATAGCAAACAACAGCAGCAGCAGCAAATGGATGGTGGGAAGTATGTGAGGTACACAGCTGAGCAAGTTGAGGCTTTGGAGAGGGCTTATGTTGAGTGTCCCAAGCCCACTTCTTTGAGGAGACAACAGCTCATTAAGGACTGTCCCATTCTTGCTAATACTGAGCCTAAACAAATCAAAGTTTGGTTTCAGAACCGCAGGTATTGAATGGGTTTTCTGGGACTCTCTCTTTCTCTCTCCTTCATTGTCTGAAAGATGTGGGTTTTCCTTTCTTTTTTTTCTTTTTTTTTTGGGTTTCTTTGCTTTTTGGATTGTGTGTTGGTGAGAATGTGTAGTGGTTTATGGTTTGGGTGTGTGATATGCTCTTTTCATCTGTTTGTGTTGGTTTCCTTTGAATCAAGCAGTTCTATGTTGATTTATTTGATGTTGGAAATAAATGTTATGTGAACAACATGGGAATGTTTGACTGTTACTTTGACTAAGCTTCTTGTTGTGATTGAATTCTTGATATTATGCTGTTTTGAGTAAAGATATGCTATGATTTGTAGATGGTTTATGAATGTTGAAGTTTCAAGCAGTTTAATTTTCTTAGTGTTGAATATGTAATACCTGATATGCTTCAATGTTCTCTCTCTCTCTCTCTCTCTCTCAATCTTTCTGGTTTTGTCACTCCTATTTGAGGTCTAGTAGGTGTGTCTTTGACAATTCTTCATCTCTAATTATCCGAATATGGAGAACATTTATTCCACACTTCATGATTTCAAAGCATTGATTTTCCTGTATGATATGCATCCACAAAAGTTCTAAAATTTGATTGATGTTAGAATGTGAATGAAATAATATTTCTGCTAAAGTCCCTTAAATAATTTTATTGATGAAATTTTGTACTTATATATGAGTTACCTCTGTCCAAGCTTTGATTCAATGAGCATCTGGGGTGAGCCTTTTCCTTGTAACTTTGTTTTCATCATATGTATAATTTAGGAATCTGTAAGTTTGGTCTTGCAATCGATTCAGTTTCATGCTCAACTTAGTGAGATGTACAATATTATCCAGGCATGAATCTATGGGGAACTGATTTTGATTTTGTGTTCTTATAGATGCCGTGAAAAACAGAAGAACGAAGCATCTCGTCTTCAGACTGTCAATAGGAAGCTGAATGCTATGAACAAGCTGCTGATGGAAGAGAATGACCGCCTACAGAAGCAGGTCTCGAAGCTCGTTTACAACAATGGCTTTATGCGTCAGAAACTTCACACTGTGAGTTTGTTTCCTTTGATTCTCTCTCTCGCCTGGTAAAGCCTTGTTTTGATTCCCGTTTTAGTTTACCATTGAATGCATTGTTGTTGTAAACAGGTAAGCACAACGACCACTGATGCCATGTGTGAATCTATGGTAATGAGTGGTCAGCAACAACAGCAAAACCCAACTCCTTCGCATCCTCAAAGGGATGCTACTAACCCAGCCGGGTAATCGAACTCATGGCTCTGTTCTTTTTGACTCATTACACAACTCTTTAGGCTAACACTATTCTTTGCAATTTTGCCTTATTAGTCTTCTCGCAATAGCTGAGGAGACCCTGACAGAGTTCCTTGGAAAGGCTACTGGAACTGCTGTCAACTGGGTCCAGTTGCTTGGGATGAAGGTTTGCAGTTTCATAAGGCCTTTTCGTTTACGTTTCATTTCGAAATCGATCTTTTGGTTCTAATGTAATAATGTGTCTTCCAATGTTTTTAGCCTGGTCCGGATTCTATTGGCATTGTTGCCGTTTCTTGCGATTGTCGCGGGGTAGCAGCACGAGCCTGTGGCCTTGTGAGTCTTGAACCCACAAAGGTAGTTTTTTCGATGCCACTTTAGTCTGTTGCCTTCAGAAAAAAACTGGTTCTTTTTGGAGTTCAGATTTGATCTTTTTGGAGTTCAGATTTGACAGTAGTTAGTTTGTAGGTTGCTGAAATTTTCAAAGATCGTCTTTCTTGGTATCGTGACTGCCGATGCCTCGATGTAGTGAGCACAATCCCCACTCCGAGTGGGGGTAAGATCGAGCTCCTATATATGCAGGTTCGTTGTCTTCATAAACTAAATGCTAGTCTAGTCTTGTCTGATTATACTAATAGCTTGCAACTGGTTTTGAAATTTCTTCCTTAGACTTATGCACTGACTACTATGGCCTCGGGTCGTGACTTTTGGACTTTAAGATATACGGCCACTTTGGAAGATGGGAGTCTCGTGGTGAGCTAAATCGAAGCTCTTTACCTTTCTTGATTCAAATCTCTCTATTGCCGTATTTTAACGCCAAATTATTTCTGAAGATTTGCGAGAGGTCGTTAACATCTTCCTCGGGTGGCCCGACTGGACCACCATCTACTTGCTTTGTGAGAGCTGAAATGCTGCCAAGTGGTTGCCTGATACGTCCCTGTGGGGGCGGTGGCTCCATCGTCCACATTGTCGATCACATCGACTTGGATGTAAGATGTTATTACTTGAAATTTACATACTAAAAATTGTTGTCTATCCTCGTATCAGTAATATACTAATATCACTCTTAATTTCTATCAGGCTTGCAGTGTTCCTGAAATTTTAAGGCCACTGTACGAATCACCGAATATCCTAGCACAGAAGATGACGTTGGCCGTGAGAACTTTCTGCTTTTAATTATTACAACTTCGTTTGAGCTTCATGTGTTCATCTTAAGCAGCTCAGTGCTTTCGATTTTTCGATTTCAGGCCTTGCATCATATTAGGCAAATCACTCGGGAAAACAACGGAGAAATCCAGTGCAGTAGTGGTCGCCAACCAGGCGTTCTTCGAGCATTAAGTCAAAGATTGTGCAGGTAAGAAATCTATCAACCAACCACTGTTATGATATTATAGGTTCCTTAACGGTTACGCGTTTAACGAATCACAGGGGTTTTAATAATGCTATCAATGGAATTGTCGATGATGGTTGGTCGATAGTGGACTCGGACGGGGTGGAAGATGTAACCATCTCCATTAACTTGTCTCCAAGCAAGTTTCTTGGTTCCCATTACAACTCTCTCTCGATGCTCCCCAGTTTCGGGGGAGTCCTTTGTGCACGGGCATCGATGCTTCTCCAGGTTAGTTTGGTCGTTTATTTCACCCAAGAAACGACATTTCTTGGTTATCATCTTTGGTGATTGAGTATTCTTTATGATGCAGAATGTACCCTCTGCCTTGCTCATTCGATTCCTGAGAGAGCATCGCTCAGAGTGGGCTGATTACGGGGTTGATGCTTACGCTGCTGCTTCTCTTAAAGCTAGCCCTTATGCAGTTCCTTGTGCAAAGCCTGGCGGACTTCCTACCAGTCAAGTTATTTTACCTCTTGCACAAACCGTGGAAAATGAGGAGGTTCGTTTTTCACTTTAATACTAGCCTCGTCACTAGGGGTGTAAATGAGTCGAGTCAAAACTTGATCAAGCTTATTTTTTTAATGTTCGAGCTTGACTCAGACAGATAACTCTATAAGCTCTAGTTTGACTCGACTCGATACCTAAATAATATTTATAAAATAACCTAAATTCCTATATATGCTTTAAAATGGAGAATTTGATAAACTATCAAGGGTAAAATAGTAAATTTAACATGTGCTCAATTCTACTTGATTAGGCTCACGAGCTCAATTATCTCATTTACACCCCTACTCGTCAAGCTATCTAATCTTGCTTTGTTGCTTCATTTCTCCATTTTGACATGCATCTTTTTATTTGTTTTTAATCTAGTTCTTAGAGGTGGTTCGTTTGGAGGGTAACGGATTCTCTCCAGAGGACATAGCTTTGTCTAGAGATATGTTCTTGTTACAGGTTTGGTCATAAGAATTCAAATTCAAATCAATTTCATATTCTTTATTTTTTCCCATACGGTACGAGGTTTATTCTTTTCAATGAAACACTGCAGCTATGCAGTGGGATGGATGAAACGAATACCAGTGCTTCTGCTCAGCTTGTTTTTGCACCGATAGACGAAACATTCGGTGAAGACGCTCCTATGCTGCCTTGCGGTTTCCGTGTCATACCTCTAAACCCTAAATCAGTTGGGTGAAATTCCTTATTTACCCTCCAACACATATTTGCAAAAGCTCTCAAGCATTAGTGTTTTAATGTGTGCTACATTCTTGATACAGGATGGGACTTCAGCGGCTCGTACATTGGACTTGGCTTCTGCCCTTGATGTTGGACACAGTGGGGCCCGTCTAGCTGGCGAAGCTGACTCGAGTAATCAAAATCTTCGGTCTGTTTTGACTATTGCATTCCAGTTCACTTTCGAAAATCACTATCAAGACAGTGTAGCTGCTATGGCCCGCCAATATGTACGTGGTATAGTGAGCTCGGTTCAGAGAGTCGCCCTTGCAATCGCTCCGTCTCAAGTCGGCTCCCATATCGTACCTAAGTCGAATCCAGGTTCGCCTGGGGCTACAACATTGGCTCGTTGGATTTGCCGAAGCTACAGGTATGACTAGTCCAACTCTATTCTAAAATTTCTGAATACAAATATATACAAGGGTAAAATTGTAATTTAACATCCAAACTATGTCAGAATGCACACTGGCAGTGAGCTCTTTGAGGCCGATTCACAAGCGGACATGGCTGTTCTAAAACAACTTTGGCACCACAATGATGCTATTATGTGCTGCTCCGTCACAACGAATGTCGGTCATTTTCCCATTTCTTCTGATTTTCGGTTTTCTAACTCCATATTACTAACATGTTCGTTCAAATTTCAGGCATCAGCTGTTTTCACATTCGCCAACCAAGCAGGCCTTGACATGATGGAGACGACTCTGGTGGCTCTTCAGGATGTATTGCTCGAGAAGATTCTAGATGAAGCTGGTCGAAAGATTCTACTTTCTGAGTTCTCCAATATCATGCAACAGGTATAATAATCAGTTATACAAACTTACAAGTAAACATGGGATAATTCGGGATAATTTTAACCCAAGTAAACAAATAAAGATTGCTGAGAAGGGTGTTTTTTTTTTTTTTTTTTTTAAATGTGGTGTTCGATTTTGTTGTAGGGCTTCGCCTATTTGCCAGCTGGAGTGTGTGTTTCGAGCATGGGGCGACCCGTGTCTTATGATCAAGCCGTTGCTTGGAAGGTTGTTAATGATGAGGATTCCAATCACTGCCTGGCTTTTATGTTCATCAACTGGTCTTTTGTGTAACCAAACCGAGTCTTTTGGCTATTAACTATCTGCAACTTTTAAGGTATTTTGTGTATTTGTTTCGACCGAATCCTGTTTTGTTCAACGAGCCAACTCAATGAAATGCCGTTTCTGTTCTTTATAACATCATCTTGATTCTTGCACAAGTTTAGTATTTGTGTAAGAGGTTTTTTGCTCGAAACGGTTTTCTTGTTTTTGTTTTACATAATTATATGCATGTCCATGAAACGAGTGGTGTTTTATCTTCGATTTTTGCATAAATCTTTTGTCACATGTGAATTATAAAATTTTATTAAGATGTCACATCATGATGGAAAAAATGAAAAAATGTGACTTACCATGTTTCAAAAAAGTGGGTATAATTTTATAGGAATATAACTCCCATGTGAAAAGGTTTACCACCAAAAAATCTAATTTATTCTTACGTACTTAGAAATAAATTGTGGATTGTATATTGTTGTCAACACATGTAACAAAATTAAAATTGTGAGACAATCTCACAAAAATCATTCTCAATATATATATATATATATATATATTTTTATGCTATTGGTTGGATTCCAAAATCCAGGCTATGTTTGTTTGAGATTTCATGAGTCAGGATTTGAAATCTAAAAATCTCAAATCTCTATTTAAAGCCTCTTAACAAATCTTATTTCACAAAAATCACTATAATTAACCCTACATTCTAACCTATTAATATACAAATTTCAATACACAACTACATTTATTATATTGCAATCATCCAATTACTCTTACATCAACAATATAATATTAAAATACATTTTTAATCAAAACCTATAAAATCTCCTAACAAACACATTTTAATTATTTCACTTTATTTTGAAATTTTAGAATTTTAAAGTCGGATTTCCTCAAGCTTACTTGAACACCAAACAAACATAGAAGTGACCTGATCCCAGTCCAAGCACACCCTTAGATGCATCAAAATGAATTAATCACAATATTTTGTCACACAAGAGGTGATACATTATACATCAATCATTAAAACGGATGATAGATAATACACCGGAAATATAATATCGGGCAGAGCTTGCCCATCATTGTAATCACTCGTCTCTGGTAAAAAAATCGCTCCTCTGTACAATAAAATCACTCAGCAAGAAATCAATTTGCAGTATGTTAGCACAATTACACAGTTTTGAATAGTAATTACAAGCCATTCTTTTGAACAGATGGGGGCCAAGACAATCTCCTGTTAGTGGCACTGCCATCAACATAATTCGAGTCGCCAACTTGGCTACTTACCTCATCCCCTTGTGGCTGCTCGCTACCTTGCCTTCTCAGGCCTCCAACGGCTAAATCATCGAAGCTTGATTCAGTTCTCCAAGGTGGGGGGGTTACACAATCAGATTCTCCCATAGCTCTTTGAGAGGAATGGCCGACTCTCAGAGTCTGAAGTTTGGCAAAGGATTCTCTCATTGCAGTCATGGCTTCAAAGAACCGAGTGCATGATGCTAAAGCAACGGGAATTGGACGTAGCATTTCCTAAATTACAGAATGACAGTCTCATGAATGCGGAATGTGTTGGGTTTAAATAAAAGAAATTTTTGTTTTTCCAATCATCATATGCTTCCTTTTATGCGCAAGACAAAATATTAGCCTACCATCTCGGTAACCAACCAGTGCAGTATTGGCTTTATAGTTCACAATTGATCGGCCAGAACATTATTCTATTTTTCCATTGATATACTATATTTCATTCAAGATTTTATACCACAGCACTGTTCTTATTTTCATAGTGAAGGATATATATAGCCAATTCTTTACCCACTGATTTCATATGCAATTCAAATACTTACTGAGATGAACAGACACCAACAAGCATGTATCTGCATTGGAAGGTAGAGAGAAAGAGAGTGGGGTTAACAACTTACCCCCCATACAGTAGGTGGTTCTTTAAAATTTTGGCTCCATTGAAAATCAGCAACAGAAGCTGTCAAGGCTCCATAATCACTAGCCGCCTTCATTAGCAACTCTGAAAATTGTTTCTGTATAAAATCAGAAGCAAGAGAACTAGCATTAGAGATCCCTCAAATCATTTGTAGTAACAGTTCATCACCCTGAAGTGACATTGATGTCAAGTAAACTAAAGAAAAAAAAAATTGCATCGATAGAGATAACAAACACAAAGTTAAACCAAATTTTGTGGCCACATTGTAGTTATAGTCATGAAGAACATTTCAGCAAGCATCACCTTTTTTGGAATTGTAAGTTGAAAGCACAAGGACATAAGTAAAATTATCAAACTTGCAGTTAAGTAAATATTTCCTAACATGCTAAAAATAGAGATGCCATTACAAGAAATCAAACTCATAAGCTGTTAAGGCAACTTGAACAGCTTACAACATCTATTTATCTAAAATACTGCTAGGGCTTTGTTTATTTATTTAATTTTTTTGGCGAATTTGAGAAATTAAAAACTTATTGGGTTCAGAGGCCAATTAAGAATTAATTTCTCAAGGTTAATAATTATGGTATAGATACCTAAACCCTAGATTTATATTTTATTATGCGAATTTTAAGCTAGTGCAATTTCAATTCACAAAATATCCATGTGAAAAGAGTATAAATGCCTGTATAAGTGAATAAATTGCAGCCATCAAATAGAATATATACCTGGTACTCAGCTTCCACGGGTATGCAATCCAACGAGTAAGGTTGCTGGAGACGAGCAATAATCCGATCCTAGAAAGCAATAAAAAAGTTAAAGGCCTCTACACAATGATGAAAGTAAACATATAGTCCATGAATTATCTGAACAAGAAAAAATGCAGTTTGCTCATAGATATCTCAGAACACATTCTTATTGAAAGTCTGAAAAACATGGCATCATTTCAAGTTGATATTTACCTTATTCTGAATAACATCTTTTAATATAGTTGTGATCCGAGCTAATGTCTCGATCTTCTTCTCCATTTCACTCACGTGTGTTAAATGAGCAACATTCTTGTCCTCCTAAAAGTTCCACAAAGAATTGTATGAGCTCCCATATAGAATTGTTCAGCAAACTTAAATTAGGGTTTCAATTTCAAAATTACCAAATAACATCACATCATTCATCAACAGTAGTTCAATCGAGTATAAAATCAACAAACACCTATGAGTGATTAAACTTTAAGTGAGCTGGAAATTAAGAATTCTTCACCTTTCTGCCTTGGAGCTCAACTTGCAGATCCGCGATTTTTCTTTGCACGGCCGTCAATTCTCGCAATATTCTGATCAAATCGTCCCCCTTTTCGCCAGAACCAGCGGATAAATTCTGGATATCTTCCTGATTTCAGTGAAAAAACAAAGTCAAAATAAGCTCACTGCAGAAATTGTAGCAACACGAGATCAAGTGAATATCGCAAACACTTTCAGTGCGTTTTTGTGCGTGTATGGAGTGGCTACAGGAAATGGTGATTTAGGAGACCTGAGAAAGGGGCGGCGCGACGGAGTATCCGAGATCGGCGGCGATGGAGAGAGCGTCGGACATTCCACCCACTCTTCTTAATGGCTTCTTTCCAACCCAAGTGGTGTCGCTTCCCATCGACATTTGTATGTAGAAGGAAGGGTGTGAGCTTGAGGTGGCGGCGGTGGAATTGCCGGCGGGATCGGAGTAGGTTACAGCTCTGAAAAATTCAAATTTAGGATTTTAAAATTTGAAATGGTCACTGCCATCGTTAACTGCCCGATAGTGGAAGTGGATAGCTGACCGACTGAAACGGGCTGCCATTTGGCCCGACCACCATGATTATGATCCGGATAAATCCGGCCCAACATCTAAAGGTGCGCAAAATTGAATGGAAATTGTTAATCAAATTATCTTATTTAATTTTTGTATGCTTGTTGATTTTGTTTCGGTTTACTGGTAAAAAATGATTTTGGTTTTAGACCGAACCCCTAGATTACACTATATGTTAGAATCAAATCAAATCGAGTGATTCAATTAGGTTGATTCTGTGATAAAATGTTTTCAATTTTCGTTTTTCGATTATTTCAGTTCGATCTAATCAATTGTTAACTTCGACTACGACAACCACAATAAGCTCATATGTGGTAAAAATGGACCTTATTCGATGAACTCACTGAAACAGTCTTAAAAATAGTTAATATTATGTTTGCATATGTTGATTTGATTCACTCAAAAATGGCCGACCTGATTTGACTCAATGTTAATGCCTTCTCATTGTTGCAAGAATGTTTTCTACTAACAATGGAAATGTGATGTCCCTGCAATCTACCTCCCGTGAGATCTATCAAATCAACTCCAACTATAGGAGTATAACAAGAAGAGGACACTCTATATTAACTCTTGTTTTTATAGATATCGTAGATTAATTAAATTTGAGCTAAATTGTGATGTACGCATCAATTGCTAGTTTGCTACCTTCGTTTAGGTTTTGTTTGGTTATTCATACAGACATTTTAACTTTACTTGAGAGTTCTATTTGGTTGGGATATGAAAATTAAGATGATTGATCTGAGATTTGTTTTCTAAAAAATGCATCACCTCAAGTGTTTGTTATAAATTAGACAATTGTCATGGATATCTAATTAAAACATTAGTTTGAATGATGTATTTTATGGAATACAAGAGCAAATATATGTATGTTCCTTTAAAATTATATGAACAACGACATCATTACAAGTTTTATTTTATCTTCTAACATCTGTGAGAGATCCACATAGGAGGAGCAGTTGTTGTAAGACAATGTTGGCGGTGGATATGGAGGTGGCAGTCATGGCCAGACCTATCAATATTTTGGTCCGAATCGAATTTCAAAATAGGCCATAATATCAATTGTATGTAAACTATAAGATTTTTGACACATTTATATCATTTAAGATATTAATATTATCGTAACTAAAATAAAAGGAGCAATTTTGTTTAAAATAATTATTTAAATCCAATTTGACTTTAAACTAATTTCTCTATCATTGATTTTGTTTTTCTTTTATGATATCTAGACTCATACTTGAGAGACATTATATAATAATACTGGAAATATAAATTAAATTAAGTTATAAATAAATTAACAAATCATGAATTATTTTGTCACTAAAAATTTAAAGTAGAAACATACAAAGATGAATATAAAAAGTAACATTATACAATAGTATCAAAACTATAAATTAAAATAAAAAGCTTAAATTAACAAATCATGCACGGATAGTGGTGCTCACCCAGTTCGGTTTGAAGCGGAACCGGCGGTCAACGGTTCCGGGAACCATTGACCCGATTTTGGTTCAAATCGAAACCGGGAACCAGACCCAGCCGATTCGGTTTCGGTTCTAAAATATCCAAACCGCCAGATACCGCGGTACTGAGAACCTCCTATTACGTACTCGTATTACGTTTTTGCATGAACCGTTGGTTTGGCGGTTTGGATATTTCAGAACCGAAACCGAATCGGCTGGGTCTGGTTCTCGATACCGTGGTACTGAGATGCAGAACCCAGCTTTATGCAAAAAAAAAAAAAAAAAACCGAATCGCCGGTTCCGGTTTAACCGGCGGTTCGGAACTGGAACCGTGACCCCCACGATTTGGGGTGGGCGGTTAATCCGCCGAACTGACGGTTTCGGAACCGTGAGCACCACTATGCACAGATTGTTATATCAATAAAATTTTGAAAAGAAAAACATAAGTATATTAATATAGAAAAAAGACATTATATCTAATACTAAACATATAATACGAAGCTAAAAATTTAAAGTAACAAATCAAGAATCATCTTAACAAACTTACATAATAAATGAATTTAAAAAAAAAAAAAAAAAGAAGATTAGAGGGCACATGACTCCAAGATCAATCGATCCTGGGTCTTTCATGGAGAGAGGTCTACTTCATTGGGCTTAACTACAATAATTGAATATATACACACATATATTGAGATATATAAACTTTTTTCGAGCCCCTTTTTTGACATGAGCCAATAAAAAAGAAAAAAATTATAATATTGAACCTTAGAAACTATCCATCCATCTCTATGGATAGCTATATCATACGACTATATAATACACTAACAAACTTTTTTATATTATGGACTCACATGCAAACAAGTTAATCTTGTTGATAAGTTATATAACAAGCTTAATAATGACAAGCAAAGGGTTTAGCTCAGTTGGTTTCGGAGGGTAGATTTGTTTCAAGGTGCAAGGTTCAAACCCCACAGCCTGCGCTCCTGTTGGATAGATTTGCCCCTCACAACTCCTGTCGGACCGGGACCTTTGCTCCAAGGTGCAAGGTTCAACCCCACAACCTGCAGTGTGGGCGATGTTTGCTCCAAGATGTAAAGTTCAAACCCCACAACCTGCAACCTGCGCGATGTTTGCTCCAAGGTGCAAGGTTCAAATCCCACAACCTGCAGTGTGGGCCCAATGTGCTCAACCTGCAATGTGGGCGATGTTTGCTCCAAGGTGCAAGGTTCAAACCCCACAACCTGCAGTGTGGGCCCAATGTGCTCAACTTGCAGTGTGGGCGATGTTTGCTCCAAGGTGCAAGGTTCAAACCCCACAACCTGCAGTGTGGGCCTTTCAACCCCACAACCTGCAGTGTGGGCCCACATTAGGCCTTTCACAACTCTTATCGGACCGGGACCTTTGGTGCAAGGTTCAAACCCCACAACCTGCAATGTGGGCCCAATGTGGGCCTTTCACAACTCCTGTTGGATCGGGATGGATGTTTGTTGCCTTTCACAACTCCTGTCGGACCGGGATGTTTGCTCCAAGGTGCAAGGTTCAACCCCACAACCTGTAGTGTGGGCCTTTCACAACTCACCGGGATGTTTGCTCCAAGGTGCAAGGTTCAAACCCCACAACCTGCAGTGTGGGCCCACATTGGGCCTTTCACAACTCCTATCGGACCGGGACTTTTGGTGCAAGGTTCAAACCCCACAACCTGCAGTGTGGGCCCACATTCGGCCTTTCACAACTCCTATCGGACCGGGACCTTTAGTGCAAGGTTCAAACCCCACAACCTGCAGTGTGGGCCCACATTCGGCCTTTCACAACTCCTGTCGGACCGGGATGTGGGGGGTCTTGATTTACAACCTTCCATTTTTTACAACCTTTCACAACTCCTGTCGGACCCACAACCTGCAGTGTGGGCCCACATTGGGCCTTTCACAACTCCTGTCGGACCAACTCCTTTGTGGGCCCACATTGGGCCTTTTACAACTCCTGTCGGACCAACTCTTGTCGGACCGGGATGTAGGGGCCCCTGATTTACAACCGGGGTGATTTACAACCTTCCCTTTTTTACAACCTTTCACAACTCCTGTCGGATTGGGATGTATGGGCCCCTGATTTACAACTTTTCACAACTCCTGTCAGACCGGGATGTAGGGGCCCCTGATTTACAACCGGGGTGATTTACAATCTTCTATTTTTTACAACCTTTCACAACTCCTGTCGGACCGGGATGTAGGGACCCCTGATTTTCAACCTTTCACAACTCCTGTCGGACCGAGATGTGGGAGACTCTTGGAGTTGGGGATTCAACCTTTTGCTCCAAGCAAATGGACTCTATATAATAATAATAATGTTTCTAAAAATTCTTTCATCTATATAATAATAATAATGTTTCTAAAAACTCTTTCATTTTGATTGCAAAAGGGAAAAACAGACATGTTCTTCCCTTGTCTTGCATTATATTATACAACATAAAATCTATAGTAGGTTAATTTTGTCTGATTCATTTACTATATATGAGCCATATTTTTGCAACGAGCCAATATTTTTAAAATTGCTATATCAATTAAATAAATAAATGGGGAAAAAGCATACTATCCCCATTTATTAAAAAATCAGACCTCCTGTATCAAAAATCCATGTAACACTCTGTGTACCACATCCCAAAACACGTTATATTGATTTTAAAAGTAAAAATGGTTAATTTTGAAAATAAAAATGGTTACAAATTATAGATTTTTTTCAATATCAAAACTACATAGTTTTGATGGTGGGATAGAGATTTTTGGTTAAGAGGATCCGATCTGATTTATTAGAGGATTAACGACTTCAAAAATTAAATTTAAAAAACTTATAAAATTGTTTTTAAAATTGCTATATCAAATAAATAAATAAATGGGGAAAACGCATACTATCCCCATTTATTAAAAAATCAGATCTCCTGTATTAAAAATCCATGTATCACTCTGTGTACCACACCCCAAAACACGTTATATTGATTTTGAAAATAAAAATGGTTACAAATTATAGATTTTTTTAAATATCAAAACTACATAGTTTTGATGGTGGGATAGAGATTTTTGGTTAAGAGGATCCGGTCTGATTTATTAGAGGATTAAGACTTCAAAAATTAAATTTAAAAAACTTATAAAATTGTTTTTAAAATTGCTATATCAAATAAATAAATAAATAAATGGGGAAAAATCATACTATCCTCATTTATTAGAGGGTTAAAACTAAGAAAATTAAATTTACATATACTCCACTAAGATAAGGAAAACTTATAAAATTGCCTCCTACCAAAGGAAAAAATAAAAATTAAAAGAATCCAAAAATATTAAACATATCCCAAAAGTTATGTTTTTATATCTTAATAAAATGGGTGTGTTTACTAAATTATAGTGTGTATAGCTTAAAAGAAAAAAAAAACTTTTAAAATAAAATATTAGAAAATAGAGAATCCCAAACCCTAAAATGAAAGCTCAAGCACAACCGCCGCTTTCACTCATCCTTCAAACCCTCAACAAATCCTCTTTAAATACCCTTCAGTTTCCATCACCACAGCATCCAATCTCAAACACCTTCTCACCGCCGCAATATCTCAGAAATCTCCACACACGCTGCACAGAATAGTTCTCAATCTCTAAAACCTTCATGATTTTTGTTAGATCTATCTACAATTACCGATGAGGAAGAATTCCCAAAGTATAGGAAGTGCCGTATGACACTCTTAAAAGCAGCGTTTACGCCGTCGGGGCACTCTTCCCATCCACCGCCGTCAATTGCGTGTCTATGTGGCATTCATTGTTCGTCGGTCGGGATGATCTCCGCCGTGCAGCTGTGTGCGTGATTTTGAACGGGTCTCTGAGGTTCATTGTTTCTCATTTATTATTTTTTTTCCGTTTTCGATTTGTTTTTGACCGTTTGCGGTCCGACGCCACGTCGCCGGTAGCGTATACTCGCCGTGACCGGCGGTGTCAGTTTTGGACCTAGATCGAACTCTTTCGCATCTTGATAGGAATCTGTGGAATGGTTAATACCCCATCCATGGAGCCGTTTTGTGCGATTACATTTATTTTATAACTACCTATTTTTTCCATTTTAAACAGTTTCTAATTGTTTTGCTGGAAAAGAGAAATCGTTTTTGATTTTGAATGGAGGCCTATGAGGATTAAATATTAAATATATAATTGGAATTACCGTCTGAATATAATTTGATGTGACAAATATCTGAGGCCTCATAACTATTCAGTGCAATTTAAATTATAGCTTGTAAAAAAATCCTGAGCTTTTTTGTTGGAATTTTATAGAAATAGCTAATTATTTTGATTTTCTGAATGCTAACCATTTACCAATTGGCTACTTGGATTAAATATATTTACAGTTTTGTTTAAAATAAAAATCGTTTGGTGATAAATTTCCATAAGTTTTCCATGTTTTTTGGTATTTTTAGTTAGGATGAGTTCAATTTTTTGAAGTTGTATAATTATACCTTTGATTAAAAATGTTTATGTTTGTGGAAATATTAGAAAAAATATTCATGCTTTTTTAGTTCCAAACTAAACATATGAATGTCTATTCAAAATTTGGATGTGTCAAGTTTGTGTTTTTTCTTTATACTTACTTTCATTTTAAGTTTATTTTTGGATTTTTGATGTTTTTAAATTAGGCTATGTGGATTCAGATTTACAAATTTCTTAAAAGTTTATAGTTTCTTATACTTGCTTACGATGGTGGGGCATGTTAGATTTGATCAACGGTTATTAGCAGGAACGAAAATATCGTGAAATTTTGCCAAAATGGACCAACCTTGATTTTTGGTAAAATACTGTTCAAATTTTGATTTTGGTGGTCCCTTTATAAAAATTATATATGGGCGATGGTGATAGGTCTTATGCATAGAGGAAATTGATGAAAATACCATCACCCCTTTATTATTGGACAAAAATACCATTAAATAAAGGGAAGAGGCAAAAATACCACCTTAAATAAGAAATGAGACAAAAATGCCACTATTTTATGATGAAGTCAACAATGAATAGTTAATATGTCATATAAGTTTGGGACATGATGGCATGTGATTGGGTGGGGCCACGCAAGTCCTCGCATGTAAAAATACTGTTTTTTACCCATTTTTATGTATTTGGAAAATTTAATTTTTTTATTTAAGGATTTATGATTTTAAATTTTTTTATTAATAATAATTAATTTAATAATTTTGAATTATATTTATATTACTGTCCGTCTACTGTTCCTAATGCTAAAAAGCTCAGAACGATCTCCACCGTCCAGAATGAACTACAATGTTTTCTGAACGTGCTATCCAAAATACAGCTCGATCCAACGGTTGGTTTGTGAGAAACGACCTCTTCAACTCAGCTACGGTTGGTTTGTGAGAAACGACCTCTTCAACTCAACTGCGCAGAAATAAATCGCCCAGAAAACAGACCCCTCTGTTTTGGCTATTCCCGACAATACAGAGCTCCAAATGCGATCTCCACCGTTCAGAATATACCTCGACGAGTCCTGAACGTGTTGTCCAAATTTCAGCTTGATCCAACGGTTGAAGCTCAAGATATTGCTTCTGCAAATTTCTGGCTCTTGGGATTCTCTCAAAAAACGTGAAAAACAAAAATTGGGGGTTAATGTCTCACTACTCTCTCTCCTTTTATATCTCTTGCTGCTTACTTACAGCAAGAAAGATCTTGCTTACAGCAACAAACTTACAGCAAGAAAGATTTTGCTGCTTACTTGCAGCTACCCTCTCTTTTTTACAGCAACAAACATACAGCAAGAAATAATTGTTAACCTGTTTAGTTGAACAAATATTTAGTGCATGAATACAACGAATGCTTATTTAAATAATTGTTTAGAATATTTGTAACATATAGGTATCATACATTTATAATGAAGATCACAAACTCTGTATTCCACATATAATATATTCCAACATCTCGTTTTCATGCAGTAACAAGTTTGGATGGACAAAATATTTCAGTTTATTCTTCATCTACAAGTGTTGTGCCCAAATTTAAAGGGCACCTTCTTTTGTTATGGAGCTCCGATCCACACATGGAACATTTCTTCTTCTTCTTGGTATTTACGTTTTCATCATTTGTCATGTTTTCACTGCTACCACGAACAGCTTGTGACCTGCCAGACACCTCACCTTTTGAAGGAATCTTTTCTCCCTTAGGGCGGCCTGCTTGTTTTGGCTTGTCAGGAGGACGACATATTTCTTTACGAACGACATCAGACACCACCCAATTTTGAGGGTCGGGTATAGGGAGGACCTCTCCAACCCACATCCCTCGCAAAAACATCGTCGTATAATAGAGGGCTGCATAAGCACTTAACGATTCTCCAGCAAAACTGTGTGAGAAGTCCATGTAAATGAAGTTATTATTTGCCAAACATACCCTAAACCCATGTAGTTGTATGTATAATAGTTCGTTTATGGGGTTACACACACCTTATTACCGCGCACGCATGCGAGCATGGTAGCAGGTCCATCTGGAACACAAAACACGAGCACTCCCATTTTTCTAGTTCAACGAGAAAAATCTTCGTTCGATCTGTAACCTTGTATTTGTGTCCACCGAGCTTATCGACAAGCATCACCCGACCACGCTTTGCTTCTTCCAAGACACGATCATGGGCTGACTTCGTCAGTACGATGTTTCTTTCTTCAGCTGCGGAACTTCTCTCATAAAACCATTTTTTTGTGATTCTTCTAACGCACTCAAGAAACGAGCATACTGGAAGCTTTTTCGCCCAGCGTAAACGTGCATTCCACACTTCTGCTGCATTTGAGGTCATAAAGCTAAATCTTCGGACGGGACAATGGACGCGTGACCACCGACACAGAATGGCTTTTTCCAAGGTGTCGAGTGCACCCTGACTCTTGGTTGCAATGAGACTTTTGTGGTACCTACGATATTAAAACAAATAAGTTAGTGACCCTTTGTTTGAAACAAGTCCATGATCTAATGTTTTTCGGAAAAACAAACCTCTGGAATTCAGCATAATCGTAACAATATGCTGTTTTCTGGAAAATTGCCACCAAATGTGATCCATGCTTGGCCAAATTTTGTTGAAGATGAAAACAACACAAACCATGAGCTGCATCTGGATACACATTTGAGATGCTGTTACTTATGCTAGCGTGCTGATCGGAGAAGATAAGCAGTCCGTCAGGGGAACCGAAAGCTTTACGAACTTGTTTCAAAAACTATATCCATGATTCATCATTCTCCACATTGCCTATGTCAACCGCGAGCGGAAAAATCTGATCGTTTCCATCTTTAGTCACGGCCACAAACGCAATTCCTTTGTACTGACCTTTCAAATGACAACCATCGATGACGATTACAGGCCTAGAATATCTGCGAAATCCGTTGATGGAAGCACCCAAGGCAATAAACACGTGTTTGAATTTTCCATTCGGATGGGTTTCCAATTCAGTAACTGATCCCGGATGTGTGTCTTTCAACACCTGCAAGTAAACGGGAAGCATGCAAAACGATTGTTTCGTATCTCCATATGCAAGTTTCATTGCATGCCGTTTTGCACTCAAAGCAGTCTTGTAATTGAGACTCAAACCGTGACGTTGGTTCATGTCTTGGATTATGTCCTTGGGCGAGAGATTTGAGTTCTCCTTTCGTAGTTGATCAGCGTAATACTCCCCGATCAATGCAGATGGCAAACGACGTGGTACAAGACTGTTTAAAAGATCAGCACAACTATACTGCAGAACACTTCTCGAAATCTTCCATGTCCCATGTTTTTCGCCAGCAGTCAGATTGAAAGTACACTCTGAGTGTCTGCACTTCAAATACCAACGGTGCTTGTCCGAATGATCGACACGGTAGTCAAGCTGATTCTCCATATGATAGAGGCCAACTGCATTCTTCAATTCAACCTTACTCGAAAAGGTTGCGCCTTTTTCAAGAGCTGTAGAAGTTATCTGGCTAGATTCAAGTAGTAGTAATGACGGTTGCTGCAATTTTGGAATCTCGGGGATAAACCATTCTTGGCCCAATATGTAATTCACAAATTGGGCATGCTCTTCGCGTTGCTCTTCATCCAGGGGATCCTCATCATCGGTTTCGATTTCAAAATCTTCTACAGATATTCTTGTTCTTGTTTCGTCAACTTCTTTTGCTTCTTCATCCACTACATCTTCATCATTTTCATCATCTGCATAAAAAAAAAAAAAATCAAACTAGTCAAAAAATTATCATAACCCTTATATATATGAAATATTGATTTTTAAGTGTTACCAATTCGATCATGTGCATCTTCTTCTTCCGCAGGCCTTTCTTGTTCCGGAGGCAGTTCGTGTTCCACGTCAATATCGTCGGAACCTTGATAATGACCCTCGTTTTGTCCGAATTCTGGTGCACCTAAATTCAAGTTGAGTTTCTTGAATTCCCCAAAATTAACACGTCCTGTCTGTGAGGGCCAAGGCTCCCAACCCCTACTTGAAGACGTCCCGCAATAAGTGTTTACCTGCTCAGGCGTAGTTTGGGGTTCGGGAGGTCCGGGATAAGATGATCCACCTCCAATTCTAGAATTTTCAAATGTCGGTGACAAGAAATTCTGGGGAGGGCCAAGATCAAGTCTTTTAAGGGACACAAATACAACAGGGACCTCGTTAATCATTGCCAATATTATATCCAAATCCGACCCATTTTTTATTTTTTTCCTCTGCAGTCTTCCCTCATCCTCTATTAATGAGTGGATCACATATCTCCAACAGTTCATATCGGCACACACAAGTCCATGAATTGCGTACAATAAATCATAATATGTCATTATAGGAAGCTCTATTACCTCTTGAAAACCACTACTGTATTCTAAACCTTCCCAGTGGCCTCCGTACCATACTATTACTGCAAAAGTCATCTTTTCAATACTGTAACAAAAAGAACAAATTTCTTAGTTATTTTTCCATAAATAAATGAATAAAGATAAATAAAGATGAAGATGTCAGTTCTTTCTTCCCGTAATAAATAAATTTGATATAAATGTAACTAATTAAAAATAAATAAATATTTCCGTCATTTTCCTAATTTGATTAAGATAAATAAATCAAAATATTAATAAGTAAACACGCAGAGATAAATGAAGATATATAAAATTGCTAAATAAAATTGTTAATTAACTACTCCAGGAATATTAAAAAGAGGCAAATTACTTTTTTCCACTACAATTTAAATAATAATATATTACAGTACTAAACATTTTCAAACCATCATATTAACTAAATCAATTTAACTATTACAGTACCCTATGCCATGCAATTTAACTAAATCCCCGTTTATTCCCTATTTTGCAGAACAAAACAACTGCATAATTCTCAATTTCGAATCCCTGTTTAACCTAATTCAACAAATACTCAAACAAATATTCAAACACAAATCCCTAATTCAACAAAATTACAATCTAATTCCCCATTTCAAATCCCCATTTAACCTCCATGCTTTCGATTTCAAAATAAATCTAAGAGTAAGAAATCACTAACCTGTCCACTGGGGATTGACATCTTCTCAATTAAACGGGGATTTTCCAGAGATTTGGCTTGATGTTTTTCGCAGTGAATGAGAGTAGTTTTCTTGCAGTAATTTTTTTTTTTTTAACTTCAGGAAGAAAGAGGGTAGAAATGCCCCGTTTTTACCATATTTACTTAGGGATAATGAGTGGATGGGGGTGGTTGGGGCCCTTTAATGTTTCCCTCAATTTAACTAAAATTCAACATTAATTGGACTTTTTTAACTTGGACCAAAACTAGTGGTATTTTTGTCCATTTTTTATATATGATGGTATTTTTGTCACTTTCCTTTATTTGATGGTATTTTTGTCCCATAATAAAGGATATATGGTATTTTTGGGTGGGGTCTCCTATGCATATGTATATATATTTTTTGATTTTTTTTTATGAATTTGTTGAGTGAAACATTAATTAATTTACATGAATTCATGAATTTACAATGATTGTTTTTACTTTCCACATCATTTATTTAAAAAAAAATTATGAATTTATTGTGTAAAACATTAAATAATTTACATGAATTGTTTTCACTTTCCACCTCATTTATTAAAATGGAGATGAGATTTCTTATTCAAAAATTAATCATATTCAAGAACAAAAATATTGGTATTGATGGAAATATCGGTATCTTGATTATATATCGATTTCGATGGAAATATCGGACATTTTTTTTAAAATATGGAAATTTTATAAAAAAAATTGAAAAATATATTTAGTAGTTTACAGAATATAACTAACATTAATACATATATTGACTTAAATTTCAAATAAAATGATATGTTTACAACAAATATATAGATGAATTATTATATAAATTGTCATTTATAACAACAAATGATAATTTTTGGATATGAAAATGAAATTTCATCTCTATTTTAATAAATGACTTGGAAAGTGAAAACAATCAACAAGCACAATTCATGTAAAACAATTATTTAATATTTCACTTAATAAATTCATAAAAATAAGAAAAATAAAATAACACAGTATATTGCCGACATATGTATAAGACAGATATGCGCATGCATAAGATCGATATATCACATATCGGTCTGACCGATATGCGCATGCATAAGACCGATATGTGCATGCATAAGACCGATATGTATCGGTCTTATGCATATGTTGGTGAGATACCGCGTTTTTATGAAATCGCATATCAGTCTTATGCATGCATATGTTGGTGAGATACCGCGTTTTTATGAAGGGACTCACCGAAATCGAAATTTGAAAGATATTTTACCGTGACTCACTGAAATCGAAATTTCAAAGATATTTTACCGTGACTCACTGAAATTGAAATTTGAAAGATATTTTACCGAAATAAAATTATTGCATATTATTATTTCTATTAATCCATTTTAGCGAAATTTTGACGAAATTATTTCCACCGAAATCGATATATCTATCGATATTTCTGTTAAATTAAGGTACTGATATTTTCACCGATATTTTCGTCCTTGGTTATTAGTTAAGGTCAACGGTTAATGGTCAATGTCAATGTTTAATGGTGATTGTTGAATGTTAGTCAACAGTTAGTTAATTCATTAACTTTGTTCGTTGACTGTTGACTTTAACTGATGATTTGATTAAATCCGACTTGTTTAATGAAATGAAATTCTATCCGAAGAATTTAATGAGTAGGTCCTATGTGAAAGTATTGTAATAGATTGGTCTAACATGATTTTTAGGTGTCAATACTGGATCCACTACGGTCAATTGATTTTATAAATATTACATAATATTTTTATTTATCATTTTGTCCTAGTTGATCTGGTGTTGATCCATGTTTATTAGACGTTGGCTTCAATTGTAATATTTCTGTTTATGTAATGGTATACCTTAGAAAAAAACATTTGTTTACCGATAATGTTTAGCTAGGGTTGATTGGGACTTCCCCATCCCTCAATTTTGGATGAAGCTATCTTCGATTGTGAATGTCCATGTTAATATTGCATTTATGCATAGTAGAAAGACCATATTTTTTATTAAACGTTTTAATCAAGAAATCGTTTTCTTGTTATAAAGATGAAACGAACAAAAGTATTTCATTAATTGAAGGAAGACAAAAAGAGTTAAATCATTATCAACAAGAGAATTTGCCTCAAAAGGCACTTCTATAAAAAAAGGTTCCAAATTAACTTTAGAAGTGAAATGCACTAAAAATGAGCCACTTTATTTGCCTGATTAGAAGTGAAGTAATTTGTTAAGACCCTCGTCACCTCAATATCACTATCCACCCAACGACCGTCATCAGTATGACTAACATAATATAAAAGTTAAAACAAAAAAAATACGCGAATCCGAGTCTGATCCGGTTCGACCTGACTCAAATGCATGGATATGAGACTTACTCAATCTTAAATAGATTAAATAGGGAAGTTCAAAGTTCAAAAATATTTTAAAGGTATGTTTGAAAAGGATTTTACTTGGTGGGATTTATGTATGTTTATTTTCGTATTTAAATTTGGATCATAAAATTTGGACATAATCATGATTACCAAATACACAATTTTCATAATAAATCATTACCTATATTATAATCATCTAATCATTACCAAATACACAATTTTCATAATAAATCATTACATCAACCTACTTTTCACAATAAAATATTACAACAATCATCTTTTTCAACATTGATTTAACATCTACAATATAATCTTACATACTAAAATTCAAGATTTCAATGACGGGATTTCCCCAAACCCACTAAAACTCTTCCAAACATACCCTGGAGTTTGAGATTGAGGGTAACCTGGAAGAAAAATGACAAGATAACTAAAATTACGCTTAATGAGAAACAAGATTTAACCCTTTAAAACGACACTTATTTTGATTGAAAGGAGTATATTATATTACAATTTGATTTTTGCTTTTGGACGACATCATATCTAAGTTTGTTTTTTATATGAATTATAACTCATATTAAAACATTTAGAAAATATATTAAAAAATTTTATTTTCTGGAAAAAATATTAAATTAAAAAAATTTCTATTGATTTATTTTATAATAAACTAGTAGTACATCCGCGCGATACATGGTTTATTATTTATTATAAAAATATATAAGATTTCCAATAATAAAATGAAATTGTTATATTAAAATATTTTTCATGACATATTATCATTTCGAAATTTGTAAAAATCTGTGATTTTTTTTAAACATCAATATTCAACAATTAAATATGAAAATAAAATTGAACAGTGTCTATAATAATAATAATAACAATAACAATAATAATAATTTGGTGTTTGTGAGTTTTAATTTCTAAATAATTAAGAAGTGATTAATTATACTTACTAATATGTTTTATTCATATTTTTGTTCCTTTATATCTTAGAATTATTTTTACAATTTGAAAATAATTTTCTAACTTATTTTCAGATGAATTTGTTTAAAAAACATTATATTTATTCCAAAATTTAGTTTATATTTGAAAAAATTAGGTTTCGAATTAATTTTACATTTAAAATGATATTTTCTTAGATTTTTGAAACCATTTATCAAATTTTTTTAGACCGTATTATAGTTTTTTTGAAATAATTTTAAATTAATTATATCTATTTATTTAAAATAATTTTGAACAAATCACCAAATATTTTTATTAGTTTTAGTAAAAAAAAAAAATTCAGTTTATTGATTTTTATATAGTACACAATATATATTACATATATATTTGAATTAATTTTTAAATTTTATTTGTTGATTTTAGATTGTTAAACTTAACTTAAACTCACAAACCATATTATTATTATTATTATTATTATTATTATTAATTTCAGATTTTATTATTATTTTAATATTTGTATAATAGTTTTCAAACTTTTAAACATTTTACAACCATTCATAAATGAAAGTGAGATATTAAAACTATTTTTTACATTTATATATTAAAATTATTAATTAATTTTCAATTTTTTTAATTTTTGACAATGTTTAAATTTCATTATTTTCAAAATTTAATCATATCATCAAAATATAATCATATCATTTAAGATAGCTTCTTTTGTTTCATCTCTACTCCTATATATATATATATGTGTGTGTGTGTGTATTAAGATATAACTTATTATGTAAGATATATGTGAAGTTTATTCTATAAGATATTTAAAAGTTATTATTATTTTCTTTTTTTCTATTGGTTGATAGTTTGGGAGGGAAAATGACAAATTTGTAAAATTTGCCAACTTCTCTCATTTTGTATACTAGCAGTACACCAGCGCGATGTGCGGTTTATTATTTATTATGTTAATATTTACAATTTGTAATAATATAATGAAGTTGCATAAACTAATATGTTATTCATAACATCTTTTATTATTTTAATTTAAAACATGTACCATATACAAATGATTTTTCATATTACTCATGTGCATTGCACGAATTGCCATATAACTTTAATAATTTTAATTGTTAATTTTGTTTTTAAATATTTTTATTTTATTTGTTGATTTATATTTTTGTCAAATTAAAATTATCATATACAATAATATTTCCTTCAATCATAATAATTAATCTTTCCTTTTATATTTTTTATAATTTGTATATTCCACTGTCATATTTGAATCGTCATTCATAGTTTTTTTACGTCATTTCTTCATTTCTCTCTCACAAAATTATTTTTTCAATTTGTGTTTAGTGTACAAAGTCAATTTGGTAGGATCTCCTTAGATGAAGATACGAGACAAAACTTTTTTTACCTTTGAATGTTTAGCAAATCTTATATTCTTTCATTTTTTTAGTTTTATATAGATTTGAAATATTATTATATTTATGATTTTCTATTGTTCTTTTTTTTCTTTATACGTTTGAATGTTTAGCAAATCTTGTATTTTTTCAAAATTTTCAATTTTTTTAGTTTTATATAGATTGGAGAAATAATTATATTTACGATTTTTCTTGTTTTTTTTTTCTTCATTCTTTCTATATCTTGTTTTTTTTTTTTTTTTTTTCCCATTTTCTATGCATCTCTCTTTTGTTGAGAAATCACTATATTTTTCTCCATTTTTTAGTTTTACATAAATTTGAGAAATCAATGTATCTCTCTTTTCATCTCTTAGTTTTATATAGATTATATAATAACTTTTAGAGTAAGATTAATCTTTTTTTTATTCTTATTAAAGAATAGCTTATCAAGTAATATATATATTTTTTTATTGACATAATATTTTTAGGCGGGAAAATGATAATCTTGTAATTTTTGCCAACTTTCTTACTTTAATATATACTATAGATATTTGATATGATTTTACAAACGTGATTTATTAAGTACCAACTTTTATAATATATCTGTATTTCATAATTTTGACATTTTATTGTAAAACCATCACAAACACTTGATTACATATTAATACCAATTTATTTTCTTGATTCACAAGTCAAACCTTAACTCTACTTCCACATTTCATGGCTTGACAGTGAAACTTAGTCCTCTTGTTTTGTCTAGATTTTCCATCATTTAATTCACAAATGTATGACATAGAATAGCAACCAAACATGCCATAAAACACAAATGTAAAAAAAAAGGCAATATAAGTTAAGAAAATAATTGGAGTTTATTAAAAATAAACTCCCATAGATTATATAATATTGAAATAATCATTGGGTGTTACACGTAATTAAGATATTCTTAGATTTTACATTTTTTTTTGTTGACATTTTTCACATTCAACAGACATTTAACTAATTTTCTACAAAACAGATCGTATCGAGTTATCCACAAATTAATCAGGTTGAATACTTGTATTCATGTTACAATATTTAACAACAATAGTAAAATAACTTGTGTTCTGAGTCATAAAACATGACAAGCATGGTAACATTGTTGCTTGTTTTCCTAAAACATGGAAGGCTTTGGTCTTTTTGAGGCATTTGCTTTTTAAATGGATTCCATTTAATTATTAGCTTCATCATACATTATTGTATCTCAATTCAATTGTTCATAGCTCAACAAATGAGTTTTGCCCATATGTTGACTCAAGTAATACCAGCTATTGTCTGAATTTAGATTTAGTTTTCTTTCTTCTTGCTCAAATTTATTTTAGAAAGAATAAAAAGATAATAAATGCAATATAAACTTTCTTTTCTAAAATATAAAGCATGTCTTAAATAACTATTTCATAATTCTTTTCCTTTTTTCAAAAATTAAAATTCCCGATCAAACTGATCAGTCCGGTTCCACAAACATTGTCCGAGAGACTCTTAAGTCATGCCACTAAAATTGGAAAAAAAAACAAAAAAAAAAAGTACTAACAATAAACAAAAAAACAAAACAACATGGAAAAACTTACAACTCCAACTATATGCAACTGCCAAAAGAAAAACTTACAACTCCAACTATCTTTCATACAAAGTGAGTCTGAGCTTACAACTTCGAAATCAACCGAATTTTCCAAAGAGGCCGACAATGCAAAAACATAAAACGGAGTGTTTTGCACAACTAAACAGGGATGTATTTATCGAGCACAATTTGACTTACTCAATGACTGACATCTCCAATGCTATTAACTGTTCAAAAGAACCCAGGGATTTCTCCTGGCATAGGAGCTAACTCATTGTTACTAAACCTTTCCTCATCATAAAAGGACGCGTGGACAACCCGACCTCCAAAGAAACGACCTTCAAGTTCTATGAGTGCTTTAGTTGCTTGCTCTAATTTTTCAAATTGAATAAAGATTCTGACAGCTTCTTCGTGAGGGAAGTTTGGTTCCGTGATCTCAAATATCAGGACGCGGGTCACTGTACCAAATTTAGTACACTCCTCTGCCACCTCTCCTTCTAAATCATCGTCTACCTCACCAGGGCCAACCTTAAAGAAGCACCAATACATGGACCGAAAATTTTAGGTGACTCTAGGACAATATATAACTTAGCAAAGAATACAAAATATAGTAAACTGTATATTATTCCAATCAATGGAGGCCATGAGCTAAGTTAAACAGCAATATCACACAATCAACAGCCAATAACGGATAAATTGAGAAGCAAAAGTGATTGAAAATTGATATATAGTGCCTACAATATCAGGTGAGACAGCTTCAATTTACAAATTCTAAGTGCAAAATGAAAATGCATTTGAACATTTCAGGAACAAAAGGGAACAAATAAGAATAAGACAGGATAATGCTATATACGATCAACATATACACATGCTGAACCTGACAACTGAAATTGAAAGAGCAATAAAGTGACACATAACAATAGAAACTGATATTAGAAAGGAAAAAAAAAAAAGTAAAGAAGTGATCAAAGAAAGAAACTGATAAAGAATTGGTATTGCCTAGACCTCTTTTAAAGAAGATGAATCAACATTCACTTTTTAGAACACTCAATTACTCAGTTGGAACCTTTCATTTAGCATCTTATTAAAAACTACAACTATTAAAAACTGTAGATTTTAAATAGACTTGCAAAGAGAAATCCTAATTCGGAAACAAAAAAACCTGCTCAACTAAAAAAAATATGTACTTCTAGTTACAACCTAAGGTTTCAATTCATAATCACGAACTGATATGCTCGGCGTCAGACTCTCCAACACTGATCTACAAGCAGAAGCAGTTCTTCAATTCCATTCTCTACCAAGGTTGAGCACATCTACAGCGATGCACACCATCCAAACAGAAGGAAAACATATTCAACTAAGCTTTTCTGTAGGTACACCAGTGCCAACAAAGTCATAATTATCCTAAATTTTATTCTAAATATAAATGCTTTGGCAATTAGATACCATATTACGTTACCAAACTCTATATAATATTAAATCAAAGTTAACTAAAAAGTTCAAACCCCTCTACAATGTGGATAAATAGAGGGGAAAGATTCAATATCTAACTTCACCTCTAATAGATGAAACTAAGATCTAAGTTCTCGTTCAACATATCAAACCATGCAACGCATGGGTGAAAGACTACTTAACTAAAATATTCAAACCCCTCTAACAATCTGGAGAAATAGAGGGGCAAGATTTGACATCTAACTTCACCTCTAAAAGATGAAACTAAGTTCCAAGTCTCAACAAGTCAGACAACTATTCAGCTAAGCTCTCGAGCCTTCTAATCAGAACTTGCATTACCAAAATCATTTCCAATTACACAAACAAATACTAGGAGCAGAAAATGACTTCCAAACTGAGGATCTTTTTCTTAATTATCCAATAATATTGCAGATCACAGAGCCCCTAAAAGAAACTGCACTAATCTCCTATTCAAAGCTCAAAACTTTACAATCACAAACACAAAACAATTAAGCAAAAGTGATAACCAAGTGTATATAAGACAGATATACATACCATGTTTCTCAGAAGCACAACTTTCGTTGGTGGGCCGTTGAAATTGACACTCTTAACCTTCTTGCTAGACTCACTAGCATTCACGATCACCCCACCTCTCTTATCCGTCTTCTTCGCCATCAATGGAGTCGTAATCCCTTGCTCTTGCTTCCCCAAACCCTGCCCCTCCTTCCAACCCATCTTCGCCATCATCCTCTGTGCTGCCGTCATCTTCCCTTCGGCTCCTAACCCTAATCCCCCACTCTCCGACTTCCCAATCCTGAATCCTTCATCTCCCCCATTCCCCACCGGCGGCGGAGAAGGCGATCTCGGCACGCCGCCACCTCCGCCGCTCATAGCCGCCCTCCTCCGCCAAGCCTCCTCTCCAGATATACTCAATTCCTTCTCCCTATCTCGATCTTTCTCCCTCCGCTCTCTCTCCTCCCTTTCCCTTTCCCTCTCTCTCCTCTCTCTCTCCTCCAGCTCTCTCCTCACCTCAGCCTCCGCTTGCTTCCGCTTACGCTCGCGGCGGTACTCCTCGTAGTCGTTTGGCCGGGAGGGATCGTATTCTTCGATGACGGAGCTGGTGACTCCGACTAGGGCAGGCTGAAACGACGCCGTGTTCGGATTAGGGTTTCTGTTCTCGTCGGCGGTGGTCTTTGATACGGTGGTGTGTTTATTTACAACAGTGGGCTGCGCGGGTTTCGGCTGCGGCGGCTTAGGGCGGAGGATTGTTTGGGGAGGGGGAAAAGGTTTGCGCAGAGCTGCCGGGGCCATTTTAGCGCTGCTCGACCAGACATTTGTGGTCGATGTGGTGGTGGAGCTTTCATCGGCAGTGGAAGACGGTGGTGGAAGGTCGCCGTACAACCCACCAAGCATTGTGTACGACTATCCAAAAGGTCTGTGTTTGCGATTTTGAGAATTAGTACATGGAATTGGGGAAGAAATTACGTCAGCTGGTTTGTTTATATATATGTATGAGAGAGAGAGAGAGAGAGAGAGAGAATTACATTATAGCCACATTAGAATTTTGTATTTTACTTTAGCCCCCAATATTTCTATATTTCTTTTCAGAAAATTTACAACTTTATGTGATAACTATTGATTGATTTAAATTTAACTATATTTTCTTAAATAATATGTTGATTCAATCATTGGTTTCTGATATAGTTCAGGTTGAGATATAATCTAGAGTTTAATGGACATATTAATAGTTTTTTTTTATAAGGATATTATTATCAATATAACATTAAATAATTTCAATTTGAAAATGGACAACTTTACCATGCGTGATATTTACTACTTATATCCTTTTAGGTGAAAGTGGATATATCGTTCTATGATTTTAATAAGACGAGTTTTGAAATGATTTTAAAGGATGATCAAGGTCATTTCATAGTGTGTTGGTCAAGCTTTATATCAAGAAAGATTTGTGTTGATGGGGGTGAGAGACTCTTTCATAGATCAAGAATTTGGATTTCAGACAGGTGATTTCTGAAATAGATGCTAAAAGAGTGTGTGATGCAATTTGTTTTTCCGAGCCAAAATTTTCGGAGTTTGGAAATATGGTACATTGTTGTAGGTATGTTTTATTGTAAAATCTTTTATTTTAAGTTGTTTTGATTCGTTGTAATGTATATGTCGAACCACATCGAATTAGGACATCTCACAATTTTACAAGCTCTCATTATTGATTCAACCTCCATCATTAGAAAATTTTACATAAATTCAACAATAATCTGAGAATTTAATTACTTCCGACCAATTTTATCAACTTAGTTATATATAATAATCACATGATTTGGTTTATTAGTAATGTTAAATTTGAATAACACTATTTTATGATCAAACTAATATTGCAATTCACTCCTCTTTATCAACTTGGGCCTTACTTAAATAATCAGAAATAGATTCAAACCTAGGCCCAAAATGAGGCCCAATAAGTAAATTGATTGCCATTCTCTGCAATTTCGCAACCCAAAAACCCTACACCTTAAACCTCTCAACTTCCGCTCTCTCCTCTCTCTCTCTCTCTCTCCGACAATCACCTTCTGACACCGGCGAGTGCGTCGGCGATCCGTGAGGCCTGATTCTGAATCATGAAGGGCGGTAAAAACCTCAAGAAGAGTAGAGAATCTGCTCAGAATGCTAAGGGCAAGAGCAACAACAAGAAGCGGTTCTCATCCATAGCGAATGATTCCTTTTTCGACGCGGCCGAGCAGAAACGGCGCCGTAAGTTTAACGGCGATGAAATCATTGAGAGCAGCGATGATGATGGCGGAGAGTTTGGTTCGGAGGGCGAGAGGGAGGAGGAGGAGAAGGAGGAGAAGGAGGAGGAGGTAGAGGAGACGGCGGCGGAGAAGAGGAAACGGTTGGCTGATACGTTGTTGGAGAAGCTCAGGGCAAAGGAGAGGGAGAAGGAAGACGATGAAGAAGAGTTCGAGGATGATGTTGCACGCCTGAGGGAGAAAGAAGGGGAGAGGGATTCACTAATTGCGAAGATTTTGCAGCAGGAGCAGCTTGAGGAGAGTGGACGTGTTCGAAGAGCGATTGCTTCCAGGTATTTTTTCCGATGCTTTTCTGTGTAATTTGTTGAAGCTTAGGCGCATCTTTGAAGCAAGTAGAATGCTATAGTAATGAGTAATTTGGGTGTTAGTTGGATTGGAGAATGGCGTTGGTGGAACATGGAAGTTTTAGCTGAATTTCTTATTGAGCAATTTACGTTCTAGGTTTGAATTGCAATTGGTTTGTATCTTGTTTTTAGAGTTCAGATACCAGAAACGAGTCAAGGATTTCGGTATCTAGTAAAGCACAGACAACCTGTCACCAGTGTAGCTCTGTCCGAGGATGATTCGAGAGGATTTTCAGCTTCCAAGGATGGTGCCATCGTTCATTGGGATGTTGAAAGTGGGAGATCTGAGAAGTATCTTTGGCCTTCAGAGGAAGTTTTGAAGTCTCATGGTGTAAAGGACCCACAAGGTCGAGCTACTAAGCACAGTAAACAGGTCCTAGGATTGGCTGTTAGCTCTGATGGTCGATATTTAGTTAGTGGAGGCCTAGATCGTCATGTTCATCTATGGGATATTCGCACACGCCAGCATATTAAGGTGTGTTCCATTGCACCACAAACAAGAGATGTTCAAATCTTTTTCTTCTTGAAAAGAACAGGTTAATAGTACTTACAATTAAACATCATGTGAGTGTTGAAATCATGCCAACCGTTATCTTGAAGAAAGTTTGGGTTTGTACTAAGACTACATACTTTTGGGGATTCTTGAGTATTGTTTGTAGATATAACATATGCTTTATTCATTTAATGATGCGTAAGATGCATACACTATTATCTGCAGCAGTAAAAGATGGAATCTTGCACAAAAGCTTTTACCTGATCTTCCTAATGCTAAAATTTGCTTATTGCATCATCTCCAGGCTTTCCCGGGACATAAAGGACCTGTTTCATGCTTAACATTTAGGCAAGGGACAACAGAAGTGTTCTCTGGTTCATTCGATCGCTCTATCAAGATTTGGAATGCAGAAGATAGAACTTATATAAGCACATTGTTTGGTCACCAGAGCGAAGTATTAACCATTGACAGCTTAAGAAAAGAACGTGTATTGACTGTTGGACGTGACCGTACCATGCATTTGTGGAAGGTAATTCAGATCTTTTAGGAAGAGGTTGTAACAACAACTCTCAAGTTTTTATCAGGTTAACTTAAATGTCCACACCTCTGGATATGTGAAGAGAAAGAGCGTGTGTTCAATTTCTGTCATTCTTTCCACTCTTCCGTTTTACAAATATAGCATAACTTAAGTAAAGATGGTACAAGTGAAACAAATATGTCTGATAGTGTAAAACATGCAAGAATAGGACTTGAAGCTAATATTGGTTTGCAGCTTTTACACTAGAAATCTTAGGGGTTCATTTGGGAACTTTATGTCACGCCATTTCTGTTTCTCCCTTGGACATTAATTACTCATCAACTTGATTACATGTTTGCAGTTGATGGCTTTTCCTTCTCTTGCTATCATTTAACGACCTTTTTTTGTTAAATATGGAAGAATAGGTCCCGGAAGAATCACAGTTAATATTTCGAGCCCCTGCATCTTCGCTGGAATGTTGTTGCTATATCAGTAATGATGATTTCTTGTCGGGTTCTGATGACGGAAGTGTTGAGCTTTGGAACGTACTACGAAAGAAGCCTGTCCATATTGTAAAAAATGCACATCCCTTGAGCGAACACATTGAACAGAGTAATTCTGAAGGACTATCAAATGGCCATATAGGTAATCAATCTTCCAAGTACCTTGCAGATACAACACACAATCTTTGCTTCTTGTTATTTTAGGTCATGGGAATCTTTAATACTATTCACAACTCTTTAACTCATGTTCTGCAGAAAATGATGCCCAACCTTCAGTTAGACATGGTTCAACAGTTCATTCCTGGGTTAACTCAGTTGCTGTATGTAGAAGCAGTGATCTTGCAGCTTCAGGAGCTGGAAATGGTTCAGTACGCCTTTGGGCAATCGAGAATGAAGCCAGAGGCCTCCGTCCTTTATTTGAGCTGCCCCTGGTGAGTTTTTAGTTACTATGTCTTTCATGATCTTTCTGACATCATTTCTCTCATTCTGAGTGCAAATTTCATGGGCTATCATTTTGACACCATGTAATGCAATTAGGAAGAGATGGGTGCTTATTTTATTTGTATTGACCTAAACTTGTAATCCTGCTGTATGATTAATGCTATATACAAATCATCAAGTGTGCCACTGATTATTGAATATCTATAATATTTCCATCTGCTTCAAGGGCTTCATCTAAGTGAGTGGAAATATTGAGTTTTTTAAAGTAGATGCAAAAACTTTAGTCCGTCCACATTTCAAATATTGGTATTATGAAGTAAGAAGTTTCTGTGATTCGGTCATACAGTTGAGGAAACTTATATCACTGGAGAGTTTCTTCATTGCTTGCTGCATTTTAGATTTTTTTTACCTACTCAAGGACTAGATCTAAAGAGTAGTCATATATATATATATATATCTTGCTACATCTCTTAATGTTTTTCTACTCTATGGCTTACATGATGCTGCAATGCACTATACACAGGTTGGATTTGTAAATTCATTGGCGTTTGCAAAATCCGGAAAATTTCTAATTGCTGGAGTTGGGCAGGTAATTTTATTTTTAGTTATCTCTGTTTCTTGTTTTAGAGTTTCCCACTTTATGGCGTCGAACACTGACCTGTAACATTGGTAACATAGTCAAACATTGAGTGGAATATACTCTCTACATTGTGAACTTATGAATTTTTTAAGTGGTATTCAGATGCAAGTATCATAGTCAAACGTAGCTTTTGCTATCATTACTGGGACCATCAACTTGTTTTGCTATGGTTTCAACTCGTATATATGCAGTGCCAACATGGAAAAAGAATTATCAGTGAAGTGGGTAGTAGTTAGAATCGTTTTAGTTACCAAGTTATATGGATAATCCTAGCCAAGGAACAAAAACACTCATTGGTTTCTTGACTTGTAAACTATCATTTTGTTCTAATTTTATAGACTTTTGAGTGACTCTTAAGTCTCTTCATTTTAGACGTGTAGATCATTATGTATTGTCTCTCTGGAGTTGGCTAGAGTTGAGTGTCATAAAGGATCCCTTTTCATCTTTCTGGAATTAGGTCGTGTAGATATTTGGACACCTGGACCAGATATTATATATCAGTGTTCTCTCAGCAAATGGGAGGGGAAACATTAGAAGCATATGGTGTATGGCAGGTCTAACAAGGGGTAAATACAACCAGGAGACGTCCATTGATCGATCCCATAAGTCATAAGAGAAGTTAAAGCAGTTTGGTCTAATGCACAGAAGTTGAGCACCTTTACTAGGTCAAGGTTGATGATTATAGTTATTTGAAACATTTATGTACATAAATATATTGGACTGCTAGATAGATAGATACAGTGTGTCTTATTAAGGAACCTAGCATTGAATTCTTTATGGAGCCAAATATGTGATGTAGCAACTTGTAAGCCTATCACCCATCCTGATTAAAACTCACCTTTTATTTTCTGGTGATATTATGCATACACACACTATCTTTCTCTCTATACACACGTGTGTGTGTATATATATATATTACATACATACATACATGATACATGTATTCTTTTGGAGTTTGAAGTCTCACATCAACTAAACTCATCATCATCATCATCATCATCATCATCATTATCATTATTATTTCAGACACTGTTATCAATCTAACACTGAATGAGTCTCTTTTGACAGGAGCCTCGGTTGGGAAGGTGGGGCCGTGTTGCTGCTGCTAAAAACGGGGTTGCATTACATTCATTTGAGCTGTAATGAAACTGCGTTCCAATTTTTGATCTAAACACGGGAATATAGAAGGGAAGGAGAAGCGCCAAGTCCGACTCCAATTGGGATCCAATGTTTGCCAGAGTGTGCGTTTACCCCGTCATCTAGTTTTGACCGATCTGTGGCTCTAACAGCATCCAACACCTCTGAAATTGTACCATGTTGTACCCAAAAAAATGGCATGCAAAAGATATATCTATGATGCAGCAAATTGCAAAATTTTGTTCTTGCTGGAATTTGGTTTTTCCTCTTTACCTTCATAGTTTTGGACTTTGTAAGTCGATGTAGTATTTATCATTCATTTTTAGTGGAAGCTATATTGAATTTCGAGGGTAAAAATTATCGGAAATTTAATTTTCCATCTGTTATTTGAGGAAAATATGAAGTGATATGTTATTTTTCTGTGTTTGTTTTGATTCATTTTATGTTTTTATTTTATGATCAATGTCTATGCTTGTTATCTAAAAATTAAGATGCACTATAAATGGTAAAATTATGTTCTATGATGATGCACTGAAAATTATAGAAAATCACATTTAAACTAACAAATGTTGAAAAACTCGTACTAATAAGTTGTTGGTAAATCATTGGTTTAATACACTTTTTTGAGAAAGTGAATTTATTATAAAATGTTTCATGCTATTTTTTATTGTGAGATGTTTACTTTTCATGTAATCATAACTCTTCATAATAATATTTTTCTTCTATGTTCAAATTGTTCATCTTATGTATTAATTTCTAATCACTTTAAATTGATTTTGATAACATCAGTATGCAAGCTTCATCTACCCAAAACATAGATTATGTTTGTTTCAGTTTCCACTAAAAAGATCACAAAAAAAAAAAAAAAAAAAAGCAAAATTTGGTCAAACATTGATCAAAACTAATTTTTACAAACCAATTTCCAACATAAATGAATTTTTATTTTTACATTTAATGTGTCAAAACTCAAAAACATTTACTAAATTGCTGCATCGGTCTCATAAAAACAATTCTTTTTATTTGCACATATATATTAAGAAATAAATTAATGTAATTTGAACTCCAATTATACCCTTATTTATTGTTTGTTATCGAATGATGATAAATATAAGTGATAAATTAAAAAAAAATCAATCAAAGTATATTAAAAGAATTAATATAAAAAAGAAATGCCCTTATATAATGTTTGTTTTCGAATGATGATAAATATAAGTGATTAATTAAAAGAAATTAAATAAAAATATATTAAATAAGAATTAATATGGAAAATTAACTATAATTTTGGAACATATAAATAATGAATGATAAAAATATCTTTATGAAATCATCATATTTTATATAAACTATTTTTATATAAGTACATATCTAATGCAAGATTCTCTTGAAATATTATAAAGAAATTAGATCATGTGAAATTAAATTAAAGTGAGATTGAAGTAGTGGAAACTCCACGTTCCAGAGGAGGAGACAAATTTGATGTTAGATTGAAGAAGGCAATATACTAAGGTAGCAGATTTAAGGAAGAGGGGCAATAGCGACAAATTGCATTTTCATGGTAATAGATTGCTAGCATGATTCTTGATTCTTGAAAATGCCTTTTTATTAGGCTTTGTTAAAATCGCAAGTTACAGCCTTTCTTCACCGGCTTCTCTTGTATACGAGTTGTCTACGTATATAAGTCTCTCTCAATCCCATCAACAAATACGTAAAGAAAAATCGTTGCTTTTGTTTCTTCGTTTGATGGATAGTTTTGTGGGGGTTATTTATTTTAGTGCATCACATCAGATTTTTTGTTTTTCTTGAAAAATATGGGCGCCGTTTGTAATTGCAGCAGATAGTTCATTTATCGCTCTCTCTCTTGGTGAGTGGGATTTATTGTGAATTTATGATACATTTGGGAATCTGGGGTGTTGTTTTCTTGAAAAATTGAATGAAGAATTGATGATTTCTTGGGTGGGATTTGAGGGATTTTCTTGATTTGTGATTTTTGTGCAGAGTTTTTGAGGTAGGCTAGGGTTTTTGAGTGAACGGATCTGGGCTTGAGTCTACTGTTCAATAATCAAGATATTGGATTCACCATGTTTTGGCATATGGCTGGTCTCTCCACTTCATCGCCGGTAAGTGCCCGGAATTTAATTTTTTAGATTAATCTTGTTTGTGTTTTATGTTGTTTCTTGGATCCAATTTCCCGGTGTGTCGTTTCTGGTTATTGGATTTGATCATGTGGAGTGATTTGCATTTCTTGGAGTTGGTGAGATTTGAGTAGTTGTGGGGAATAAGGTTTTTTGGTAGTTGAGAAGACTGTGGAGCTTGCATGCTTGTTTCTCTTGTTGGTCAATGTGCTTTGGTGATGATCATGAAACCATTGCGTAAGGCTATATAACAGTATGCCCAAGTGATTTATGCCAACTGGTTCCATGGTGCATTTACTATGAGTATTTACTATATTTTACAGTCAAGGTTAGAAATCCATGTTCCTATGTAGCGTTGATGTATTGAATTAAGAGAGAATGGATGTTATTCTGATTGTTTTGGATAATAGAGTGAATTTTTTATAATGGGAAATATCTTTGTCAACTGGGCTCAGAGAGAACCGATACATGTCTCAATGGACTGGTGAGGGATGTGATCTATGATCCAAAATCAATCACCTGATGCAGCACATGAGGCTAGTTATGATTTTATGGTTTCCAAATGGGAAATTATAACTCCTTTTTATGGTGGAAGGATGATCAAGTTTTGTTTTGATTATAAATTGTTTCCGACTTGTTTCCTACTTTCCTTTTCTGGCAAACCTTCCTCTTCTTTTGATTGCTGAAGACCGATAAGTAGAGGGCTTCACAAGCATTTACATTTTTTACCTCCTTTGTCAAATGCTAAAATATAGCTATTTTAGGAAAAGTAATCAACTATTCCCTATTCTTTATCTTCTGACTGCATCAACAGTTCCCTATTCAATCACTTGTTGCTGAGACTTCCAGTATATAAGTTTTAATTTTGTGTTCTTGACAATTTGAAATAAGTTTTATGCCCTTCCATAGCTTTTCAATTAATTGTTATAATGTAAAGTACTGTTATGTGTATGGGTAAGCAAGCAATGGTAGTCTCTTGTTGATTATTTTAATGTCAGGTGGAGGCCATTTTAGATAAGGATAATTTCACACTGGAGGAGCTATTGGATGAGGACGAAATAATTCAAGAATGCAAAGCTCTTAATGGACGGCTTATTAGCTTGTAAGCTCCCATAGTACCTTTTTTTTTTTAACAATATTTTGTTGCAATACCTAATTTTTATCCTTTGTATTCCACTTTCTGTGATATTATTTTGTTTTATTATTATTATTTTGCGTTTTAACATTTATGTCTTGCTATAAATGGTTCTCAGATAATTTTTTCCATGGTTAAACTTGAACCAGTTGTTTCTTCACTCTTAAGAGGTTGTAGGTGATCTATTAACTGCCTACTTTAGGCTGGAATTTTCTTGAAATCTTGTGACCCATGGGACAAGGTTACTGTGCCTTGAATACTTCAATAACTAAATAAGAATTCAGATGAGAAATGAAATTGACTGCTAAGTTATATATGTATTTTCTCCCTATGTTGCTCGCCTAAGTTATGTTTACTAGTTGATGGAATATGCAAATGCTGCCATAGAATGCCTCAACTGACTCATTTTTGCTTTTATTAACTCAAAACAGAAACTGTGCCACATGTCACCTTGTGCAATAATAACAAGATTTAGGTCTGTCCAATTTTAGGGAGTGTCTTACTGTTTGTTTTCTTTTACAACTGTTCACTTAATCTCTTCCTCATTCAAGGTGCTTTTCTGATTCTGCAATAACAGACTATAGTCAGTTATCCAATTTCCGTATCTCTGTTAATGCTGAGGTGACCGTGCACAAAATAATTTTGTACCAAATTGTCTTGCAGCTTGCGGGAAAGATCTCAAGTCGAACAACTCATTCAATATATAGTGCAAGAAGCTCCAGAGGATGCCAGTAAACAACGTATTTTGAAGTATGCTTGAGCAGTATAGAGATAGAGTTCTTAGGAATAGGTGTCTGGCTGTTTTCCTATGCTGCCAGACACCTAGTCCATTTTAATGAAATTGATAATGCATTTAATAATAGAGACCGGTGATGTATAATTTTCTTCTTTTGCTTGTAGGTTTCCATTTGTTGCTTGTGAAATTTTTACGTGTGAGGTTGATATTATCCTCAAGGCTCTGGTAGAGGATCATGAGGTATGAAGTTATTGCAATTTCACATACTTCTCTGGATTATTTTTTATCTATTAATTTCCTCCTACTTTTGGTTCACAGTTGATGGACCTGCTGTTCTCTTTTTTGGATACCGAGCGCCCCCATAGTACTCCACTGGCTGGTTATTTCAGCAAGGTATGAAAAATGCTGCTTTGATTGGCAGATGTTTATAGCATGGTTACTGCCCCATTATTCCCTGTTTAGTGTTGAAGACCTAAAAGGAAAATAAGAAGCTGAAGTTTGTATGTTGCTAAGTGGTGTTGGTATAAAGTCTGGATGTTCAGAGCTGATATTTTCATAGGGCTTATAATTGCTCCTTGCATTTTTTAGTATATATATGTGTAACAATTATTTGTTATTTGCATGTTCAATTTTACTTGTTTGATTCTCTAAATGTATATTATAATTGTCTATTCATATTTTGTGAGATGGTGTCTGATAGAAGTATACCTTTGCAGATGGTGTTGGGATCTGAAAATAAATGGTTGGTTTTTTGTTTAGAAAGTGAATGAGGGACGCTAAGACTTAAGGAACTTGAATGTTGAAAACAAATATTTTTTGACATTTTCTATGCTGTGTCATTGGTTAAACTCATGAATTCTATAACAGCTTGCATCACCAATTTTGATTAGCGAACATAATTAGTTTTGCTTAAGAATATTCCATGTTTTGCTGTCCTTTACTGCAAACAAGTATTGTTGTCTTTCATTAGGTATTTGATACTCCTATCTTTATGTGTTAGGTTGTTGTATGCCTCTTGCTGCGGAAGACAACTCCTCTAATGAATTATATACGAGTGAGTTCAATCTATTTTATTAATCATTTATTTCATTTTCTTTCATCTAGCCTTCCAATTATTATGAGTTCATCAAGTTGTGAGGTGTATATATTTTTCATATTTTTCTGATGAGCTAGCGAATTGTTGTGACTTATGAGCTGGATGGCTGTCGGGGTCATGTTCTTATATATTCTTAAATTTTCCGAGTCTCTTATAATTGATTTAGCAGTATATTTTCAGGCTTCAATTCTTTGGATTTGTTTGTTTTGCAACATTTAATAATTCATATGCCATGATATGACCCTTGAATCTAATGCTGTGTTTGATATAGTTGGTTGATTAACATTCATATGTTACTTGTTATAACAATTAAGGTAAAAAGCCACAGCAAAATGATTAATTAATGTAGCATCAATATCAGTCTGCTGCTTGTGAAGGAATTAGATATCTATCTTTTTTCTTTTTTGTTTATTTGGGGGTTCTTTTGGTGAGAGATGCTGTTTTATGAACGTGTAACAGGTATTCATATGTTTCTTTCAATACTTTATTCCAGGCTGTTTAAATGTTATGTGGAATAGTATCTAATTGGCTATATTTGTCTTAATGTTACAGCCTACTATATTATATTTGGTATTGAATTCTCCAAAGGAACTTAAATTTTCATCTAATGTTTGTCCAGGCTCATCAAGATATCATCAAAAAACTTGTTGACCTTATAGGAATTACATCTATAATGGAGGTTTGTTGTTCAGCCCCACACCCGGTCTCTCTTTTAGAAGGTATCTTTGATTGAATTCTAATAGATTTCTTGTTGAACAGGTGTTAATTCGTCTGATAGGTGCTGATGAACATATTTATGCCAATTGTGTCGACTCTATGCAGTGGTTGGAAGATATGGATGTGCTGGAGATGATTGTAGATAAATTCAGTTCATCTGTAAGTTACATTAGGCAGCTATGATCTTGCATATTCTTATCCTCAAGCCTCTTCTCGTCGTGTCAGCTGTTCATCCTTTTGTGTGTTTTGGATTCTTGAGGGCATAATGTTTATTCCGCTAGAATTACATGGCTAAGGCTATTCTAAAGTAAAATTTTACGATTTAGGGCTTTGCCTTTTTTAATTGATGGATCAATGATCAATTTATTGCATTCTATATTGAACTATTGATGAACATGAAGTTTCATCTCTCTTTTGCTCAAAGAACTCAAGGAGACGAGTATGTGTATTTGCAGGACTGCCCTGAAGTGCATGCTAATGCTGCAGAAACTCTTTGCACTATTGCTCGATGGGCTCCCCCAGCGCTAGCTTCAAAAATCTCCAGTCCAAGGTTGCACCCCACTATGTCTAAATTCTTCCTTCTTGTTCCTCTATTCTTCCTGTTTTCTTATCTTACTGGAAATGGACTGCTATCAGTTTTATAGGAAGATTATTTCGTCATGCTCTGGAGGACTCAAGACCAAAATCAGTTTTGGATAACTTATTACTGGTCTGTATATCCCTGCTAGACCCCAAGAGGTTGACGTCGGGGGTTTATTACATGTATAACCGTCAGATGTCTCATGGAGCTGGAATCACTGCTAATCCTGAGACCGTGCAAGGCATGCTGGAGAACCTAGGTATGAAAACTTGGGATTCATTTCTTTTGTTTATTTGACTTGAAAGTAAAATCTTGGTCGCTCTTAATAAAGATTTATACAGATTGTTGTGTAATTTGGCAAAGAATTTTTTTTGAACTGAATGATTGTTAAGCTTGCTCTCCATATTTATGTATCGAAATTCTGGCTTGTCCACATTTTGTACAAATATTTGTACTGATTGACTTTTGAACTGAATAATCGTAAAGCTTATTCCCCATCTTTATATCTGTTAATATACTTGAAATAGATGTCTTTTGAGGCCGCTGGCTTCAGCTTTTCATATTGTATTTGTTGGTGTGGGTAATCTGAATGATGAGTCATTTGATAATTTACTTTAATGGGTGCAGATAGTTATGTTAGACTCTTATGTTTAATATTTGGACTTGTATGACCAAAGCTAGGGCCTCTAAGATAAAAAAGGCAGCACCTACCTAAAGTTATTAAATTTCTGCATCGCCAAGGACTGAATTTTGTTTTAATTATATACTGCTGTTTGGGAATATTGATTGGACAGTTTTGAAAGTTTTTATATAGTCATTTGATTATAATTCAAAATTTTGACATATGCTTGCTGAGATGTAGAGAGAAATGAAGGACAATAGAAGATGACATATTCAGCATCCTAAAGAACCAATAAATAAATTTAACTTTCTAAAGAATAGAAGTTTTGGGCACGACTCTTCTTTTATTGTTTATGTGAATTCATCTATTACTTAATATAAAATGTTAGTTAATTGAATTTATTTTTGTGGTTTGAAGTTTGAAATATTTGAGTAGAAATTCCATAACCAATTGACCCCGATGTTGGTCATAATTAAGTATACTCATGAAATGCAAGAAGCCACTAAATGGTTTATTGTGGGCAGGTGATCTACTCAAACTTTTAGATGTTTCATCTGAGGACCATACCTTGCTAACTACGTATGGAAAATTGCAGCCTCCTCTAGGAAAGCATCGGCTGAAGGTACCTTCTGCATGTTACCATATGAGCCCTGAAAATTTCTTTATTTTTGCGATATGTAATTTTTTATTGATTGCTTCATTATTAAGTAAAATAACTTCCTTTGGACACTACTTTGCTTTCAAAAATCCACTTGTTTATCCCATTTCCATTTAATGCTTTTAAATTTAGATGCATATCTGTTGTATCGATCACATTGCTTGTTTTCAAAGTGCTTTTCCTGCATTTTAATCCCTCATGCATTTTGGTTGAGCATTGTAGTTGATTGTATTTTTGAGCTCAAGGTAGTGGTCATGGAGTTTTCTGACGGCTGTTGGTGGTTGGAAAATATATAAAAAATTGAGTTTAAGTTGCAAATGGATAAACCTGTAAAGTATGTTAAGTATGAGCAAAACCTGAAAAACCTTTTGGTTTAGGCACCAAATAGGAAAAAATTCTCAAGTATATGTTACATCTTGATATTATTCCTAATTTTTATGCAAGAGGAATTGGTTGATGCTGTTAAACCTAAATTTGACTCTGTATGATGATGGCTCTCTCAGATTATAGAGTTCATCTCGGTCTTAGTGGCTGTTAGTAGTGAAGTTGCCGAAAAGGAACTGATTCGCCTGGGTGCTGTGAAGACTATTCTTGAATTGTTCTTTGAGTACGTGGACCTCCTTCGCTGCTTCAGCTTTTTATACTATCTTCGAGCACTCCTTTTTTTTTTTGACCCTTTTGATTTCCATTTAGTAATTTCTAACACCATCAATGTAGGTATCCTTACAATAACTTCTTACATCATCATGTGGAACGCATTGTAATGTCTTGCTTGGGGAGCAAGAATCGTCAGCTTGTTGAACATCTTGTTCATGAGTGTAATCTCGTTGGGAAGATTCTTGAAGCTGAGAAGAACTCTACTTTGGTTGCAGATGAGAGCAAGGTAATTTTACTCTGTACATCTTTGGTTCAGACTGTTGTGTGTTTTCTGTTTTATCATTTTTGTCGTATCACATGCCTGTATTTTGCTTCTTTTCTTGTTGTTTTTGGCTTTTTTATATGTTGGCCAAAAGATATATTAACTACACGAAGCACATTTTTTTGAATGTGCCTGCAGCTAACAGTTCCTGCTGAGGGAAGGTCAGCACCCAGGATAGGGAATATTGGTCACCTTACGCGCATAGCTAATAAACTTATTCAACTGGGGAACAGTAACAGTGATATTCAGAAATTCTTGCAGGTTTATTCAATACCATTTTATTTCCATCTTTCTGTTATGTTATTCAGAATTCTTGCAGGTTTATTCAATTCTTGTCTTATTTCATCTTTCCACTATGTTTCACTTTATGTTCCATAAAATCTCCATACCTAAATATCAACCTATGAAAACTTAGAGCAATGCTGATATATTTCCTTTTATTTTATTCCACTTATATTTTTTTTACATTTAATTGGTTAGACAGTTGCCTTCCTTTCCATTTATGTATCCTAAGGCATTATCTGTTATTCTGGTGTTTGTGTACATACATTAAGAAGCCAGCTCTTGTAGTAATCTCTAAATTGAGTGAACATTTCATAGCTTCAATGCTATTTATCATATGCTGTATATGTTAAAGTTTCATCACACCTTTTTATTGACAGGAAAATAGTGATTGGGTTGATTGGCAGACAAATGTATTGCTTAAGCGCAATACGGTAGAAAACGTCTTCCAATGGGCGTGTGGGTGAGTCTTCAATATTGGGTCTACTTATCTTAACTTGGTATCTCCAGCTCCAAAGATGTGTGTGAAGTGTTCTTTTGTTTGCTATAGTAGCCGTTATGTACCATCATGTTCGGTCATTGAGAGTTTTCATGAATCTTATGCCACTGGAAAGTTGAGGCCTAGAATGGGAAAACAAAATGGAAAGCTACATATGCATCTAAACATTTTAATACTTTTTACAAGGTCAATTGATAGAGTAAAGAGCAATAAAAATAAATTGGGACCTGGAAAATTGAATTTTATTGATGAATATTATGATGAGAGATACAAGAATTCGGATTAATTCCCGCTAGGAAAACTTTGCCCAACCTATTGGTCGCTTACAACTAGACGTGGGCACAGTCTGGTTTGGTTCTGGAACCGCTGGTTCCTGATTTCAGATGTAAGGGAACCGTAACCGAACTGTATAAGATATAGTTTTGGTTCCGGTTCTAGAACCGGCGATTCCACGGTTCTTTTTTTCTTTCTTTTCTTTTTCTTCCTAATTGGACCCGCAATTCAGTTCCAAACCAGTGGTTCCATTAACGGTCATAATTTGTTTAAATTTCAGCCGTTGATCTTCAATGATCAGATGATCTAAGTTGTTGATTAAAAAAATCTGAGAACCATCGGTTCTAACCGGACCGTGAGACCCCTCATTGTAACCGAACCATGTAAAAGTCGCTTCCGGAACCGGTCAACGGTTAAATCGAACTGTTGACCATGGTTCGGAACTGGAACCATGCCCACGTCTACTTACAACTCTTAACTCAAGTCTGTCCTCCAAGATATTTTGAGCCCCTTATTTAGATAACAATATTCCATGTTTACAGCCCGCCTTCAATCAATCAGCTAAAATCAAGCCATAATCAATCCACACAAAATTAAGCTAATTTCCCTTTTCAAGTATAACCCCAAAAGGTACGAGCACATAAACTCTTTCTTTCATCAATATTTTTAGAATTTCTTTCCTGTTTTTTCCTTGGTGGTAAAGAAGAATAAGGGCCCGAGAATAAGAAGCTATGTAAAAAACAACAACAATCAACTGTAATTTTGGGTAATGGGGAAATAAGACTGCTAGTATTTGTAATTTGTGTGGAACATTAGTGTAAAAAGTGGCTTGTTAGTTAAGGGTGCTTGTTCTCCATTGGTTAAGAAGTTTGAAGAAACAAATACTCCTTGTCTTGTTAGGTTCACCTCATGTCATATGTTCTTTAGTCTTCGTTGTTTACATTGTTTTTCATAGTTGGCCTCTTTTGGAATCAGTCTGTTGCCTACATTTGTTTGTTCTATTTCGTTAAGTCTCGTTTTTCTATTTCTAACTTTGGATTATGAATGTTTTTCATGAATTGGCCTGCAGGAGACCCACCACTCTACAAGATCGAAATAGAGACAGTGATGATGATGATTACCAAGATAGGGATTATGATGTTGCGGCTTTGGCAAATAACTTGAGCCAGGCCTTCAGATATGGGATCTATACTAATGAGACTATTGATGAGGTCTATGATTTGTTTGTTATTTCTTATACTGTCCTTTAAACTTTTTGTTAAATGAACTAGACCCAGAACAGTTATTTGGAGAAGTCGTAAAACTTGGAGATGATACTGCATAATGAATAATGAGTATTTATCTGTTTTCTATTTTGCAGGGTAATGCCTCACTTGAACGGGATGATGAGGTATGCTCATGAGAAATTTAACAGCTATGCTTATCTACGATAGATTATTGATAACGATGGCTAGTGAATGGCTTGTTTGCATATGACCTAAACAGATACCTCGCTCCCTGTCTTTTTAGTTGTCGTTTTATATATAAATTATAAAAATTGATGTTTCAATTAAAAAAAATAGAAATTTTGGAAATACCAATTTTACCATTTAAGCAAAAAAAAAAAAAAAAAAAAAAGAAAGAAAAGAAAAAGAAACCTAAGTCTCTCTCTTCCTCCTCCATTTTCCCTCTATTTTTCATCCTTTTTGCTTCTTTAATGTTATATCTTTTAATTTCTTGAGGAATGTAATGCCAACATAATGACGAACATTTCACGGATTAGTTCAATTGTATGAAAATCATGTGAAAATTGTATGAAAAAACATAAAAAAATCGATCAAACTCAACCAGCTCTATTCGGTCTTGGTTGGCTGAACACGTAGAAGTGTTTGGCCATGAGAACCGAACACATAGAAGCACGTTCCGCCATCATGGCCGAACGTATGATGGCCGAATGAAGCTAGTAGGGTTTGACTTAAAGGGTAAAATTGATATTTTTATGTTTTTAAATTTTGTAAATTGAAAAATGTATGAATTGGGGTGTGCTAAGTAAATGATGGGGTGTCTTTAGTCCCACCCATAATCCTGCGCCTAGGTTTCTGAAAACTGTTAACACTTCACAAAATATGGCATTCTAATCTTTCTAATGTGTGTTGTCTATGGGGTGGGGTGGGGTGGGATGCGGGTTCAGTTAGTGGACCATATTTTCAAAGTTAGCTCCATTTGGTAGCTTTTGATTATGTAAAGCAAGATCACGTGTTTAAATGAGCTATTTCTGTAAATTCCACAGGATGTGTATTTCGATGATGAATCTGCTGAAGTCGTCATTTCTTCCCTTCGTTTGGGAGATGACCAGGAAGGGTAAGTTCATAGACTTGATTATACCCACTGCTCGTGTTCATAGCTTAATTTTTCCTCGTGTTTACAGCAGATCCCTTTTCACAAACTCCAATTGGTTTGCATTTGAGGACGAGAGAATAGCCAACGAGCATTCAGCCGGCCCGGTTGCTTCCTCATCCCCCGACATTGAGGGGCATGCTGACATGGACGAAGGAGCCGATGATGTCATCCTCGACGAAGACAAGGACATAGCAGACACTGCAATATCCAGAACCCCAGAACCGGAACCAACTTTAGAAGGTAATGTGCCTGAGACAATCAGCTCCAACAAACCACCCGAGTGGGTAGAGTGGAGGGAAAGCTCCGATTCTGTCGAATTGCCTCCAACCTCGAACCCCGCTGACGAAACATTGAACACAGCTCAAGACCCGTCAATCCCAAACGGGGATGAATTGGAATCTGATGTCAAGCCAGACGATGTGGGACTGGAAACCAGCAAGACCGATGATGGTGGGCGTTCAGAAGAGATTATCGAGCCTTCACAATCGACAGAAGTGGGAAAAGGGAACAAAGAAATTAGAGAGATAGAAAGAGACACTGATGAAACTGCAAAATGTGAAGAGAAGAATTGACCTGTGGTGGGAATAAATGTAAATTCTTATTCTTAGTGGTGTCGCGATGAACCTTACACTTCTCGTGTTCATGGAGTCTGACGACTAACGTGCTGCTCGTGAATTTTTCGAGCATGTCGATAACCTTATGTGGTATGGGGTTTACAGTGAGCTAAGCTGAATTCTTTTTCTATCAATTGAAGCCTAACAGCTACTGAATTTGTATATCAGTTCTTTAGTTTTTTCCCATCTTTTCTCAGTATAGATGCTTTTGAGTAATTGATACTGAAATGTTACTAATGTATGTTCACAGGATTGTTTTTCTTCACCCTCAGTATAGATTCTGTTTATGTGATCGTTGATGGTCTTCTAGTCATTTCTCTTTAAGAAAATGTATTAAGTTTGATTTTCAATAAAGTCGAGTTTGGATGAATTTTTATCGAATCGAACATGTGTTGTGTTCGAATAGTTTTGATCCCCTCACCCCCTATTTGACATTCTTTTACGTATTGAGTTTGAGTTGAGCTTTAGAATTGATCATGCATAAAAATGTAGTAGTTTATATGTTATGTTTATTGAATTGAGCTTAAACAAATTTCCAGTGAACCTCAAATCAAGTAATTTCACCTGGTTACAATTGTAATGATAGATTTTATTTTGGTGAAAATAGATTGGAAAAACACACTTTTTGATATTTGGAAGATACAAACAAAGATTGAACATTTGGGCTATAAACTAAAATAATAATAATATATAATTCTAGATGTGCAGATTTTGTCTCAAAAGTAGCATTGTCTGAACCTATCTTTGAGTTACAAGTATCCCTCTATTAAAACAAGAGGAAACAAATAAGCATCTAAATGTTGTATACACAAATAAAATCCTACCTTTTCCTGTTAATTAGCTCAGAAATAATAAGTTAATAATAAAAAAAATACTAAACTCTCAAAACCCAGCATTCATGATTCACATATCTATTTTTGTGATACACATTTTCCACAACTGCTTGTGGTACAAACCCAAAGTGGCTCCAATTATCAAACCTTATATGACTAAATGAGTTCACCAGAGATAGCAGCATCATCTGCATCCAAGCTCCTCCTCTTCTTCTTTCCTTCCCCATGTCTCGACCTTCTCGGTGCCTCGTCCTCGCTTTCACTTTCATCGTTCCGATAGCTATTCCCAGCGCTATAACGATCCTCTTGTTGAGCTTTCCCTCTTTGCTGGCTCCGCCCATCATCACCCGGCCCACCAATCAAACCTGCAGCTTCTTGTCCCTTACCTTGATCGAAACTCTCGTTCCGATCACCAGATGGCGCCTTTTGATTCCTGTTGGATCGGTTTTGAGAAGGTTGCAGTTGTTGTGGTGGTGGATAAAATGGCGGCACACCCACCGGTCGGCCACCTCTTACATTGGCGGGCCCACCGACGCCCATTCCACCCATAAAAGGTGCCCGGCCCGGGCCCGGGCCCATCATCATCCCAAATCCACCGGATGGCCGGCCCGGAAACATCATCCCGGAGGGAGGACCTGCAAAATCACCACCAAATCTAGGCCCGTACGGCCCGAAGCCGCGAGGAGCCATGCTGAAAAGATCGGGCATTGGAAAGCCGTCAGGGTTTACAGGTCCGTAAGAAAATCCATCACCTCCCATCATGTTAGGGGGGAAACCACGCATCCCGGGGAAAGGTCGAGCACCTCGTGCAAGAGGCATGTGGTTAGGCCACATCATTCCTCTACCCCTTCCCCTACCTTGAGCTGCAAAAGCCTGTCCAGGGCTTTCATCCTCTTCTTCACTTTCTTCTTCTTCGTCGTCTTCATTGTCTTCGAAGGGTACAATATCTGGGTTTTCAGCTCCATTATCGATGTTTACCCCCTTAGCCTTCTCCTCTTCTCGTTTCTGTTCTGCTGCAACTGAGACAGCCTACAGAAAGACAATAATTTCGGATTCTAAATTATCTAATGTCAATTTAAAAAATGAATAGCAAATAGTACCACAAAAAAATGTAATTGTAATGGTCATGTTGCTTCCTCATACGCATGGGGTAAAACAAATGCTAAAAACAGAAAAACTGACCTAAAATTATTGATAGAGAACTTATTTGCAGGCAAACAGAGAGCTGTTAAACACCAACTAAATACTTATACAAGGGAAGACCACGACACACTGAATATATTGACTAAATACGTGGGTAAAGAGCACCATAGTAAAACCAACACTAACTAATAATGGATAACAGAAAAAGACATTGGTTTCATTATCTATAAAAGGTGAAAAACGAAGCAACAATAGCAAGATGAAGCTACTGATCTTAGGATGATATCTAACCAATGTATTTGACCACACCATATACTAGATACAGTCCAGCGAAGTATCATGAATCCAAATTAAAGAAATAATACCATCAGATCACTATCTGGCTCGAGGTAGAGCAATGATCCCAACTGCTCACCAACTGAAGGCTCCAATTCTTGACAGTCTCTGCTAATCTAGTAAGAGATGAACAAAGTGATGTCCACTTAATCAGTAAGTCCTGGATAGATAAGATACAAGTCCAGGAAATGAAAGAGCAAAACAAATATATGATATCAGATTTATGTTGAAAATTAAATGATGCTTTCATTCTTTGAACCATCTATACAACTGATTTATAACAATTTTCGTTAAACCACTGTTACAATTATCTTCCTTTCTGATAATCTGTATTTGCCCATGATCTTAGAGTGTTTGGCTGAGCTTACAAGCTCTTTAAACATCTTAAAAGATATTTTAATGAGCTTATAAACTCCTTAAAAGTGACCAAAGTTTTAAAACAAGATCTTATTTCATCTCAAAATAAGATGTTAGGAGTTAATAAGTTGTTTTTAAACAAAGTAAGGAAACCACATCGTATTTCTAAATTAAGGTCTTATTTTGACAAACTCCTTATTATTTTTATTATTTGAAATTGAAAAATTGACATTACTATATCTTATAAGCTGTATCATCTTATTTTATCCAGACACTTCAACTTATTCTTAAAATAAGATAAGACGTCTTATAAACACTATAAAACAACTTATAAGATGCAAGAGCTTATAAAACTTTTAAATAAGATTTGCCAAACACCCTTTATTCACAAGCAAATCCCCAAAAGATGAACTTCTAAAGACATCCTAGAAAAAATTATTCTACCAAATGAATATACTTCCAAAGAAAGTCAATTCTACGTATTATAAAAAAACTGTTCAAGTGGACATGGTACCAACTAAAAAACATAGATTCAATTCTCAGTTCCGTTTCCAAAGACAATTTTATTTCACAAGATTTCACAAATGCCGGGATTGATCAGGAGGATCTTGTGTAACAGTGAAATGCAGTCATATGAAAGAATAAGATTTTTGTTTGTCATTTCCAAGAATTGTATGCCTTCAATGGTTTTAACTGTTTTTCAAAATCAAATGAGCAGAGAGCAACAAAAACACAACTTCCGTTTCAAACATATTTGGACATCTGCAAGACATGCAACTTCCAAGAAGTACCTTCACTGGTAAGTTCTCATTGTAAGGGTTTCTCAAATGTCGAGTTTTGTCGAAGGACAGTTCACAGAGCTGCAAGCATATGTCATGGAAGGTTAGTGCTTCAGAATCTCTCCATTGTTAGCATATACAATTATCAGAAATAGCAACATATATAGCTGAAAGTACAAAACAAAAAGTAGAACTCCAACATTGTGAGCAACAGATTAGGGTATTCTGTATTCAGAAAATTTAAATAACACTGCAGGAATCCAGATTCTTTCACATTTACAGATGACTGACATAGACATTAACACAAAAAGCAGTCTGTATGACCATTGGATAGCAGCCATTGTTAACAATCATCAACACGATCAACATGCAATAACCGATGACCTTATATCTAACTAGTCAAATATCATATTTCAGTAATCAAATAACATCGTACAGCATGTGAACTGGCTCCAATTCCATCTGCGAGGACACAGTTATTCGTAAGACTATCAGGAAACAAGGATATGGCACAATGAACTATACAATACACGCAGAGTAAACAATGAATCACAGAAAAATTATCTCGTCATACTCTGACGAGCTAAGCCAATCAATCAACATTTCCAGATATGATTAGTAAGGACTCAAAGAATTGACTCTAAAACATAACACACTGTTATGTTGCCAGATAGTAATCCTTGTTAGCATGATGGATTTGCTGCTATTTTATTGAAGATAATCATGGAGGACATTTATTTATCGATATCATGAAAAGTGAAGGATGCATGAGATAGTAAGTCATGTAGAAGTCTACAAGCTATATCGCAGGTGTAAGCATCAAATAACTTGCAGATTCCAACAAGAAATATGAGGTGACCTATGTTGGATGAAGGTTCACATAATTATTTACCATCATATTCCTAAGTATATGCAGTTTACTAATCACCCTATATCTCAAGTTACTGGTACTATTTACTGACTGTTGTGCCAAAGAATCTGATAACCAAAAACAAAATTCCAACATTTAAGCCTATATGTTCTCCAAAAGACACTGACATGAAACAACAGAAGGTAGCAACCAAATTTGAACAATGAAGCTCCTTCAACAATATATAAACATAAATATGGAAGTGGTGAAGACCTTCAACCATTTGACAGCAAAATTACGTCCATAATGAGCAGTTCCATGAGCATGCTTCCAGTTCCCTCCACCAACAAAGCCACCAATTCTGGATGTCATCTTCGCACAACCCTATTAAACCAAAAATAGATCTATCACTATGACGAGTCATTGTTCCATGCAATAAAAACCTTATTAGGATTTCTAATATTTTTATCAGAGCTACCCTCAAAACAGAATCTAATCTCAATAACATGCAAAAAATGACCTGAAAGTGTCTAGTCTTGTTAACTGAAAAGATCAAAATGACATTCTCAACAGATTCAAATGCTTCATTAAGTTTAGCTTCATTGCTTCTCTGAGTTGCCCATACTCCTTGTTGTACAGATAGTTCCAGATTCTCCCGGTTGCAACTTTTCACCACAAAGTACCTAAGTAACCACATGCACATGGAATACGTGTATAAGTTACATGCACCAACTGAATAAACCTTTTGCGTGTGTGAATGATTTTGTTTGGGGTGGAGCATTTGGGGGGGGGGGGGGGGGGAGGAAATGTTTCTTGCAGATTATTAGAACAGATGGTAGATGTACAGGCTACCCAAAAAATGTAAAAATGAGTGAGTTGCAAGTTATACGCTGCCGAAAAAGAACTTAAACCACCAGTTCCAACACTAAGTCATGAACTAGAGTTTGACAAGCAGAGCTTATGAATAAATAGTTCTACATAAAAACACCAGCATGTAATACCTACCCTACAAACTAGCATAAGTTCTACATGTCAAACTTACAGAATGGCTCAGATTGCAAGTTCTGTGACAATCAATATATTTATGTGAGGGCAGGAAGCTCACATGAATCTTCAAGACCTCCAATAAGGGCACCAAATAGTTATATAACAGAAGCACCAGTTCTTCCCAAAAAAAAAAAAAAAAAACCTACTTTTCAAATCAAAGAAGACACTGTAATGATAATTCATAAACAATCATTATTGCAGACCTCTATCAACTTAAGTAGGTATTCAGAAGTCTTGTGAAAGAGACTCGTCCTCTTTGAGTTTCTAGCCATACAAAGACATCAACAAATTTAGCAACTTAATGATCCTGGTATAGAATTGGGTTTTAACGAAAACTATCTCATTACTTAATTTGAGTCTTCTTCCCCCTTAACTGTACTGATATAGTCAAACTTAGACAATAATCTGCAGTTTAAAGGTGTCAAAGGTAAATCAACTGCGCCCACCCAACCCAAGGAGAAACTGAGAGGAAACCTGCTCACCCTCAGTCCAAAGCCCTGGTTTCTTGCAGACATTAACAGTTGAAGGAAAAAAACTGAAATTACAACGAGGATCACATTCAGAAGCATTACCTGCTTCATATCATGCAAGTATTACACCAAAATTAGAAAAACCACCAAACCCCAAGTTATTATATATCACAGGCCCATAGAAATTCATACAAAATTAGGAAAAGGATGTACAGGCAATACATTTGAAAGCATTACCTGCTTCATACTGTGCAAGTACTAAAGCAAAATGAGAAAATCTATTCTAAGCAAAAATATTATCAAGCCAACAAACATGTCATACAGTAGAAATCCAGGAAAGAAAGTACAAGCAATCAGGTTTAAGCCCCCCTTTCCATCAAAGTACGCATTGCAGATGAGGAGTTCTCTACACAAAGAGAGCACTGTGTTCTACCTTCAAGAACTAGATAACGATTAATATAACCTTTTAATCGGTATTGCTAAAGAGCCTTCTAATCCACCTCAACAAAAGGCCAGTTTTTCAGACCAGAAACATTGCCTACTATTATGCTATTTGATTTTAAGGTATTCCTTTTAGATCAATCTAGTTGCAAGAAAAAGATACGGTAATATTGGGAAAAAAAAATTTCCTTAAGAGAGATAAAGAATGTAAGTTTTTCAGTTGTTCAATATATCTTTCAACCAAGTCAATCATAACTCCTCAAAGATGAGATATCTTGTTTGGGAGCTTTTTTCTGGACTCACTATGTGAGAAGCTTTCCAATAAACCTAATAAGCTTCAATGCAATCACAGCCAATAAATTTCAGAAAAGATAAAGCAGCATAACGGTGACTTACTAACAAAGGATGTTTTATTGGCTAAAGTATGCATATGGTTCACATCAATTCCTATCCTACATGTTTATAGGGCCACATATCAGCCAAAGAAAAAAAGAAAGAAAGAAAACGAGCAAAGCTATTCTATACATCATTCGGAGAGTGAGGATAACCAATTTAAACACAGGAAAACAGTTATTACAGCTGATGTGGGACAGATCTCTTAAATAAAGTCAACATATAAATACATGAACTGTTTCACCTAATTAAAGGCCTTGTTTGGAACACACCTAGATGTTCCTTGGGGCAGGGGTGTAGCACTCCTACTAGCTTGATTTTGCGGGCCATTGCTTGTATTCTGTATTTGAATTTGGCTGCCCTGCTGCTGAGGCTGCTGCACTTGTTGTGGCAGTTGATGAATGTTACCGGACTCTGTCGCATTGGTTTTTCCTACTTGATGTGTACCATTGGGTCCTTGTGGAAACTGAGGCTTTTCTGTTTGCTGAGCATAATTATTATTGCGTCCTTGAAGAAATTTGTTTCCATAATTATATGATGTCAATTGCTGTATCTTCTGAAGAACTTCTTCCACAGGAGGTGGAGGTCCAGGCAGCTTTGCATGCCTGTACCTACAATCAGGACCATTTGGACAAAATCCCAATTTATACCTGTCACAAAGCACGACCAATCAGATAATGGACTCATAAAGAGCTAACAGTTCAAACCATGAAAATGAAAGACATTGAAAAATAACCCCTTTTTTTTTGGTTAATCAAAACCACAGGTGAATGAAGAATCAACACCAAACAAGAAACAAACAAAAGTTCCCTGCTCTTTTGTGCAGGATAAAAATGTCAATGAAAATAAAAACAATTATCACAATAAAACTGGAATGACTACTACTATTGCATCAAAGACTACCTTCTCCAGGTATATGTTTGTCTTACACATGAAATCACAATAACAATTTCATAGTTTATGCCTATATCCACATGTTCTATATATACAATCACAAATCACCAGTTTGTGATGATCATTCAGCCAAGCAAGATCCAAAGCATCCCTTTTTCAATCCACATTCATAAAGCAAGAGGAAGACGATCACCAACAAAAAACAAAGAGAAAATAGCTCAAAAGCTGCACGAGTTACATACATATTGCATTCCTTGATATCTTCATTGGTATGTTTGTAAACGCAATCCTGCTCCCGGCACTCCCCGTAGAGTCGAAAAAACCGGCAAACTGGCATCCGCGACTTGTCATACTGATGAAGGAATCCACACGCATCACCTTTCATACACAGAGATCGCAACCAGTGCCGGCACACCGTCTGCCGGAAACTTTTCCTGCCGCCGCTTCCCATCCCTTCCGCCAACTGCGTCGCCGGCGCCGGTGCGACGGAAGGGTTATTAGAATGAACCGCCGCCCCGGAGGCTGCATTCACGTCGGCCGACGGTTGAATCACGGGCACGGATGCAGTCGGATGCGCGGGGCCCGTGTCTAACCCTCCCTCAAAATCAAAGCTTAAAGCTCCTTCTCCATCATCCATTTTCACACAGTAAAGGTGCAATTTTGCGTAATATATATTTATGTATAGATGAGGAATTCAGAGAAGTAGGGTTTTGAGTTGCAGAGTTATGGAGGTTTTTAGGGGCAGAAATTGGGGAAGAAAGAAAAACGAGAAGAGTAATCTTAGTTCTGGTATTAGGGAAATTAATTATACTGTTGCCAGATTAAGGTTACATGTTATTTTTGTGAAATCGGATATGTGGTGAAATCAATTTGGCTAACAATTTTAACATTCAATTATTTAAATCGATTCGATTTTAGGGTCCAATTGGTTACATAAAAATGACTTGTCGAAAGTGGTTTAATTGATTTTATAAATTAAATTTTAGTAATTTTTTCTTAAAGTAATAGCCTATTAAAATCAATTTAAAATGGATCATCGACAAGCACATAATTGAATAATAAAAAGATAATAAAAGAAAAATCTTTTTATACAAAAACATGTTAAAATTTTCGTTTGATCGATTTTTGATTGTTTTTCTTTATTCGTTTTAACAACATTTCCAAAATTTTATCTATTGGATCAGACCAACAATAGATTCTTGATCTGAATTGGTTGGATGGATCGATTAAATCCGATTCCACAAAAAGTTGATTTTGTGTGTACTTGGTGCACTTGCAATTTGGTTAACCCAGTTTTGATCCGGACACGCGTGTTTTCAATTTTCATTTTTTTTTGCTTCAGATTGTTACCTTTATGTTGTATTAACGTGACCTTTATTTATAAATGTGTGACATTTATGTACAAATATCATGATCTTTATGTACTGTAACTTAGAAAAAAAAAATGAAAATTTTCAACACAATTTGTACTGGATATCTTTATGTGATATCAATGTGATATTTATGTTATATTATGTCACATTTATATACAAATATTCTGACCTTTATGTAATATATAAAGATGCATAAATGTCAGAATATTTGTACATAAATGTAACATAATATAACATAAAAGTCACATTGATATCATATAAAGGTATACAGTACAAATTGTGTTGAAATTTTTATTTTATTTTTCCTAAGTTACATGTAGGAATATTTGTAAATAAAAGTCACACATTTATAACATAAATGTATCAAAGTCATAACATAAATGTACACATATTTCCCCAGAAAATGCAGAAAATAGTCTAAGTGTTTGACGCCCTCTCCCCAGCGCGTGAGGTGCGTGTCGGCACGTGGATGACCGTATCAATGTGTGGAGGACTGTACCGAATCGGATCGACATGGATTGTACGAATCTAGAATTCGTGCATCAGTTTCACGGGAGTTTTTATCTTCCACGAATAATGGTTATCTTGTTAACACTACTATTGCCAATTAAGTTACAACAAGTTTGTTAACTAGTTGTTGTACATTTCTCTAGGTGGTAAAAGAAAGTGGACTGGCATTATTGTTTTCACAGGCTGGCCAAAGTACTATCAAAATGTACAACTGCGATTCGAGTATGGTACAGCATCTTAATGCATGCCTTGGTCTACTTGGTTGCACTTGTTAAGTTGTAATAATATTCCAAAATCAAAGTTTGAATTTATGTTTTATTTTTCCTTCTGAATTGTTTTATATTGTTGTGAACAATTTCTTATTATGTTTAAATCTTGTATTTCATTTATAAATATTTGGTGCATTTATAATCTATATCTGATAACAAATAATCTAGTATAAAAAGAACGGGAGATTTAAAGATGATTGTAAAAAAACTAATTCTTAATTTATAATATGTAGTTTGAATGTCAAGTAAAGATCTCATATTGACCTATTATTTCAAGTAAATAGATTAAAAAATGAAAATTTTACAAAACTTGGATAGATAAAAGATAAAAAATCTAAGAAGTGAAATTAGAAGAGCCAAAAACTTTTTTTGTTTTTCCGAATAGTTAATTAGTCAAACTATGAGAATTGTTAATTTTAGTGAAAAATAACATTAGATATAACTTTGCCTTCATAGACTTTTAGTCCTTTATTTGCCAACTTTTTTATTTTATTTCTTTGATTTTAAAAATATTTTATTTTAGTTCGATAGCTTGCTATTGCAAGTCATAGTGACTCGTTGTTGTCTACTTAACACCCAAATTTATGTATATATATATATATATTTTTTTTTTGAATCTACATTTATGATGTTTATTTGAAATTTTGATTAATTTTCAGAATTATAATAATAACATAATTATCTATAATTAGTTGTTAAAAATAATAGTTATTCGAAATAATATCTAAGTTTTTTTTTGGTTTTGTTTCTAGCGAATTAATAAATTTCTATCTTATCAATGAATTTATATGATTATTATAGAGATATATTCATTTATAATATATAGTTGGAGATCAAGTAAATAACTCAAATTGGTATATTACTGTAGGTAATCGTACTAAAAGATATAAGTTTTTAAAACTATAAGATAAAAATAAAAAAGAGAGACAAATGATAAGGAAATTAAGTAGACAAAGTGAACTAAAAACCATTCATTCCCTAATTTTTTATTGTCCGAAAGAACTTAGAATTAATTTGATTGGGTACAAGAGATAAATTGAAGAAAATGTAGTAGTTTCTAGGATGATGGAAAGTAAAACAAATTTTTTTTCCTTATTTTTATTATTGTGATAACTAGGTGTATAATGATATATATATATATATATATATATTACAATCATTATGAAATTGTCTCATAAATCTAATTTATAAGATAAATTAATTCACAATTAATAACATACAAAACATAGTTTGACATGTGAAAATGATTCAAAACATAATTTACTTATGAAAATGAGTTTTGTGAGAGTGCACTAGTTTTTGTGTAATATTTATACCAATCTTCTCCATTACAATGGTCTAACAAATACAAAAGAAAAGACTGTACTTTGTAGATTAAAACTACATGATCTCCCTTGCATGGAAATGCAAAGCTACCCTTTGAAAGAGAAAATACTCCAATTATTGTGTCCAAACATTTTGAACATATTAAACAAATGTTAACTGAACAACACATGCGATTTGCTATTGCATTTGAATATTTCATCTTCTATTCCAATACAACGACATCAGGGCTCGATCGTCTTTCCGTCAAACGCCTTAGCAGTGTCATACGAAGCATGCAACCCAAACAGAACATAATAAATCAAGAGAAACCCGGTCCAGATCACAAACCTAATATATGAGTCCTTATCAATCGAGCCGAGGAGAAATATATTGATCGCAATGGATGCCGATGGCAACCAAGGCACCAACGGGACCCCCCAGAGCTTCGGCTCACGAGCCTGAGGCACTAGATACGCGAGCCCTACAGTCGACAACACCCACATAGGCACAAACACAAAGTACCCCATCACACCATCCACAAAGAGAGCCCAATAAGCAGAGGTACAAGCAGAGGACACAAGGATTAGGACAATGAAACCAATGAGCTTATTCCGATTCTCCATTGATGTCTCCCCACTTACATAGTACCTACGAACAAGAAGTGCAACCGCTACAAGCATAAAGATGAACAAAGTCGAGATCGAGAGCAAGTTAGACAGAACATCAAGATCCGTAAAGAACCCTATCGTCCCAGATAGAACAAGCATAGTAATAGTGGCAGTAATAGGAGTCCCTGTATTGGGGTCCACAATTGCAAACCATGGGGGCACCATATGTGTCCTAGCAATGTGGGTTAGGTACCTGGCCTGACCCACAGCGCTAGCCAATAGGACCGAGGTCATGCCCTTCAGGGCCCCGGCCGCCACTATATACTGGGCCCAATTCCACCCTACCATCTCAAAAGCACGCGAAAAAGGCGCATCCACATCAATACTTTGATAAGGGGTCATCAAACATAGAGTCACCGCCAGAATGCAGTATATAACAGTGGTGAGCATCATCGATCCCACAAGCCCGATAGGGATATCCCGGGCCGGGTCCTTAGTCTCCTCTGCCATGGTAGACACAGCATCAAAGCCCACATATGCGAAGAACAGAACAGCAGAGGCCTTGAAGACCCCACGAGCACCAAAGGGCGCAAAGGGCGTGTAGTTCTTGGTGTCGGCATTCATGAGGCCACAGACGATGATAAAAATTATAACGACCATGTGGATGATGGAGGCGATGGTGTTGAGACGAGACGAGCCCTTGGTGCTCATGACAGCGAGGACGCAGACGATCATGATGATGATCACTGCAATGGGGTCGAGCTGGTTGTAGCCATGGGGGAGGCTGTGGATCTGGATGCGAAAATCGGACGGCTTGTGATTGAAGAGAGTGGCGAAGTAGGATGTCCAAGACCGTGAGACCGCGGCGCAGCTGATTATATACTCCAGAAGAATGTTTCCTGCTGCTATGAACGCCATGAAATCACCAAGCTCCACTCTCAAGTAGGCAAATGAGCCACCTGCAACAATAATCATAATATTTGCAATAATTTAAACATTTAATTCAAATTAAACTTTTTTTCAACCTCATTAGTCATTTCTTACATTTTAATTATGATAATAATTAGAATTTAAAATCTATATATAGATAGATCATTACGATATTATACATTTATTCATGAAATTTGTGTATCAACTTTATACATATTTATTCTTCTTAAAATTATATTGTTTTTACTTATTATTTATTATTATTGAAATTAATCACGTGACATCTAGCTACTCTCTCTCTCTCTCTCTCTCTCTCTCTATTAGTTTATTTATATTCATTTTTTGTAAATTTTAATTACGGAAAGTTTACTGTATGCTATTCTATATAATTTATTTTGATTTTTTATATTCATTTTGTAAATTTATATTTTTGACAAATTTTGCGTCATACACAGGTACAAACCTTATTAATATATTAATAATATTATATTATATTTAAAATATAAAATGATATGACACTATTTTTTTGCTAACTACTAATATATATTATTATTACTTATTTTGTTAAATCAATTTAAAAAATTTATTCCAGCCTTATAAACCTCGTGTATTAAATTTAAACTACACTGATGTTAATTAATATATAATTTGCATACTTTTACTGAGAATAAACTTGTCAACTTTGGATACAATTATCATATAATTTTTTGAATATACACTTTATTTTGTTAGTAAATTAATAATCATATTTCTAAAATTTATAGTTTTTTTAAGATCATTCGATGACGAACAAATCAAACGCAAACTATCAACAGTACGATTCGACTGATCCGATTCGATCACATTTATATATATGGAATTAATTACATGCATATATATGTATCTATATATATATATATATATATATATATATATATACCTGCAACAGGAATTTCAACGGCGAATTCAGTGTAGCAGAAAACAGAGAGCAGAGCAGAGACGCCAGAGACGACGTACGACAAGACGACGGCGGGGCCGGCATCTTTACGCGCCTCCAGGCCGGTGAGAACGAATATTCCAGCGCCGATGACGGCGCCGATTCCAAAGCACATCAGGTCCCACCATGTCAGCGTCTTCTTCATCGCGTGGTTACTACGCGATTTCACTTCCAGCTCCCCCTCCACACTCGACCGGGTGAAAAGCCGGTCCACGAACCGAGCCGGAGTCTCCTTCAGTGCATTGACGTAATTACCCCAGCTCTGGAACGACTCCTCAGGGAGAAAGTCGTCTTTTGCGCACCCGCATAATCTTCTCCTCGTTCCTCCTCCTCCGTTACCGTCAGTCACCACCTCCATTTTGCCGGTAAGTATTTATTTATTTATTGGAAAATACAAAAATTAATGATTTATTTATAATACAACAGTGATTCAGTAATTATACTGTTTGTGTATATTTTTTCAGCCAAGATGATGAATGTATTTCACTGAATATAACAAACATTTTACACACGCGAAAAGTGGAACTGAACGGGTTATTAGTTAACTTTTAACTGTGATTTCTCTCTCTTAAATATTGAATTTAGAGTTTTTTTTTTTAAATTTATTTGCATGTTGTTATCAGAAAATAAATAGAATTATTTGCATTTACGGACGTAACAGTAAGTAGAATAATTAGCATTTATTAAGGCATAATAATCAGGTTTTAGTACAAGGAAGAATAGATGGTAGTGAGAGTGAAACAGTTGTAGCAAGAAAATAGGAGAGTAAGGTAAAAAGAAAAGCTAAAGAAAAGGTTAAAGATGCCATAGATCCGAGGTTCTCGAGTTTTACTACTAACTGATTCCACTGTCAAAACAAAATCTAAAGAATTAAATAAGAGTAGGTCTTCTTTCTCTTCTCTTTCTTTCTCATCTTAATAAATTTTGACAATTAATTTAAAATCACAATTTCATCACAATGATTTCAAAACATTGAAAGCCAGTTATTTCAACAATATGAAATCATGAGTTGTAGAAAATTTGATGAAAGAAGACGATTGAAATTGCAAATTATATTTTTAGGATTTTAAACTTATACCCTATAAAACACTAATATATTGTAGTTACACGAGTAATACCTTTTTAACTAAACAAATAATACTTTTTAACAAAACAAAGTAATACGGTAAATAATTGAATGATACCTACCTTTTGGATAATAAATAATATCTTAAGATAAAACAAATAATATCTTTTCATAAAACAAAATAATAGCTTTTTATGTAACAAATAATACATTTTGATAAAACAAAAAATACCTTTCAAGTAAACATATATTTTAATTATACAAGTAATACATTTTGAATATAGAAGTAATATTTTTTAAGTATAGAAATGATACCTTTTCACTTATGGTAGTATATATTTAATATTTTTTTAGCATATAAATAATATCTTTTCACTTATGTACAGATATATTTGGATAGATGCGGACGCACAGATCTAAGATCCATATTCAGGGATACATAAATTTTAGTCAATAAATAAATGCTAATTCTCCCTAATACAAGCTAAAATCGCACTTTTAATTTTGAACCATGATTTTATAGATAATATATTCAATACATAACTAATTTATAATAATCACACACCATATGTATGTGTAAAATAAAGGAATGTGTTAAATCCACGGAAATAGGCGCGTTAAGTACTGGAAAATGAGCTTCTATTATATCAATCTCACTTGAATCTTACAGGATTCTTTTCCAAAATAAAATATATATCAACAAAATTTTCTTTAACAACAATTTGAGTGCAAAGTACAAGGACATGAAAACAAGTCTTAGAATCAAAAGACTATGTAAACAAAGTGACAACATCTCTACGGTAACCTCGAACTATCAATAGCCTGGGCACATTTTCAACCAATAGGTCCATATACTCCATGTAAAAATAGCTTGGGTGGTTCACCGGCGGCGGCGGAAGACTCACCAGCACAACCGCCGCCATTCTCGAGTATCGAAGGATCGTAGAATTCAACTTTAACGTCGTGTATAAAAACTTCTCTACTTGCTGCTCGTTCACGACCACGGCCTTTCCATCGGCCATCAACGGGGTCCCTTCCTTTTGAGCCTTCTCCTTCATCATAGCTAGATAACTCCGAATCCTCTCCTGAGCATTAGCGAACGCCTCGACTGATTCATCTTGCTGCTCGGCTTGGGCGTCCCACGACTTCATCGAGATGACAATGACCTCAGCGTGCATACGAAGATCGTATAGGAACTTCCTCACGTCGGTCTTGAGCTCCTCTGCATCTGAATCCTCCTCGGCTATGCAGAAGACCTGTATCTTACAGCTCTCGAAGCTTTCTTTTGTGAGGAGGAGCTGGGAGAGAAGAAGCATAAGACCACCGTCTCGTACGATCCAATACAGATCGATAGTCCCGTACTGTCTTTGGTACTCATTCGGCCACTCATCCAGACCCTTGACGATAACGACTGCCTTGTTTGCAACGATGCAGTCGTTGATTATTCCCACGAATGTTGCTGGTATTTCAGTAAGATTTTCTCTACGCCAGATTTCTGGGTACCTCATTACTACGATGTTTGGCTTTAGATTTCCGAGACCCATTGTTTGAACGATCCCACGAAAGCCATCGGACATGCTTGGGGCAACGACTATCTCTGCAACACCTTCGCATCTTTTGTATTCGATGTATGTACTGAGTGCCCTGCAGGCGGCCTTGGCATCCTCGGCACATTCATGGTAATCTCCGTCTAGTATAGAGACGAATATTGACATTCCCCTGCCTTTCTTCTTCATACAGTTTGCGAAGTCAGCAAGTTTAGGGTGGCAAGGTACGTTTTCTGGCAATTTACCCCATGGCCGGCAGAATATGAGGGGGATCGGATACCAGTTTTTGGGGTGTACCTGGCTTGCTGCATTGACATTTGGAGAGCAATGTAGTAAGTAGTGTGCTTAATAGATACCTTTTAATATCAAGAGTCTTGGGAGATCTCATTAGCATTTTCAGTGCCATGAAGGAAAAAGAGAAGAAACAGAAGATTCGGGTTGCGTTTGGATTTTGTTTAAAACAGTTCCTAGCCAAGGCTCTAAAGTAGCTCCCAACTTTGGTTAGATTGAAAGCTCTCAATAATTTCTAGGATAAATAGCAAAAGCTACCTAAGGTTTGATCTATGTAGCCAAAAAAAGAAGAAGCTTATCCATGTTTTCAAAATAACAAATACCCCCCCCCCCACCCCTACAACACACACACACACTCTCTCTCTCTCTCTCTGAGCATAAACACCCATAAGGATTTTTTTTTTCCTTACAATGGCGGATTGGTGCAACTTCTAAAGTAGAAGCAAATGTTAAGAGGAACTTGTAATATACCACTAACTTTAGTGGGTTTTTTTAACAAGTCAAATCTGAAGGGCAATTTCTGCACTTATCCCTAATTTTCATGCTAAAAAGTGGCATATTTTACTCTCAAAAGTAGTGGGTTGGGCATCGAGAAGGGTCTCGTATGCTCTCCCAAGGTAACTGATGACTTACTTTGAGAAATAAAGAGCATTTTACGGTGGACATAAAAAGCATATATTATTAGCCAAGAAATGAAACTAGAGTAAAAAATAAAAGCACACAAACCTCCTAAAGATCGCAAACTACGAAGAGCAAGCTGAAAGTAAGCACTCTTAAAACCATCACCCCAGTCGCCAGCTTTCCCTTTGAGGCTCACATAATAATATATTAGAGTTGCTAAGGCTAGAGACACCACGGTGAACGCCCAAGAGATCAAAAACATGATTACTGCAAAACAAACATACAAGTAAAAGGCAATAAGTATGTGTTAGGTAGCATAGTCAATATAAATAAACTCAGGAAATGATCCATATAGGATGTGAGTCCAATTCGCAGCCCAAAATGAGGCAGATCAATCTCTCAAACAAAAAAGAATTTATGCTTGAAAGACAACTTTTTACTGCAAATGATGCATAAATGGTACTCATCATAGTGATAAACAAGGGAATTTCAAGAGAATAATCAAATTTATTTATCTTCCGTGATACCCATACCACATACACATCTATTGACTTCTTTTCAGCCACCACTGCAATTCACAAGAAACATTTCTATCTCCAGGAAACATATTTATCAAAACTACAAATCTTATAGCCATATGAGATGACTGATAGATCTGAAAAAAGGAGACAGAATGCAGGGCAGTAAATAACTTCTAAAAATTTCTCTGATGGTCCTGGAAAGTTCCCCAGATAGATTTTTATTTATGTCACATGATTAAAAACTTGGGCTGAAGTAGGACAGAGAAAATGCAATAATTCTGATCCAGAATCAATGAGTGAGGTGGGGGGGGGGGGGGCAGTGGTATAAGTGTTCCTTTTTTTTTTTTTGGGGGGGGGGGGGGGGGGGATGTGTGTGTGTGTGTGTGTGTCATTTCAACAATTATCAATTTGCTTCATTTACCCTTGATAGCTAAAAGTATCTCAAGTATTGGGCAGGACAGGGAAATTCAATCCCCTTTTGCATCTTTGAACAAAGGTCAATAGGATGGACTAATATAACTGCACAACAATGACCAGATTGTAAGGAGTATTGAATGGAAGCCAACCTATACAAATTAATGCTCCAACAAGGGAAAGACTCCAATGGTGAAATTTCCATCGGGGACGCCAGCTGGGAGCATCTAAAAGATCCAAAAGGAAGCAGGATAAATTGACACCCCCATAGCACAGGAGGTAAAACATTGTTATAGTTGGGGTAATAAGGTCAAGATTGCCAATAATAACACATCCAACACAGATGAAGGCTGTTAATAGAGTAGCAGCATGAGGTTCGGTCCCATCTGCCACTTTAAAGTAATTAAGAACAGGTAGAATATCATCATTGGCTATTGCTGCAAGAAGACGGGGCGCCCCAGCCAAACTCTGTAGAGCAGCGCCTAAGGTTGAGAGAATAATACCAATATAAATGATTGCAGGGACAGGCCAAGCAACAGTAGCTGTAAGTAACCTGCAGAGTGATCATCTCTTTATTATTTTGTTAACAACCAGCTTTGAGACAATATCAGGAACACACATAAGATCACTCTCTCAAATTCTTGATATTTTCATCTACATACATTAACACTGCTATTGAACATATTTGAACAAGTAATTCATAATAGTAAAAACAAATTTCTAGAGTTTATGCATGCCAAAAATTAAAAATTGATGTAATACAAACTAGGAAGGCAGATAACATGTGTGGTTGATAAGAATGGCATTTTATATGTTAATAGTGAGGATCTAATTGTCGAAACCTGTAACATAAGGTAACATGTTTGCTCCAAACGCAATTGAACATTCAAAATCAATTCAAAGAAACTTCAGATATCTTAGAAATACAAAGCAAAATTTATAAGACTTCCTGAAACACTAAGAAAGCATGATAGAACTATAGAGTAGACAAAACAGCACTCCTGCACCAAATGAAGCACCAGCAGTAGCAGACTGGAATTCGCATAGTGGTACCTGTCTGTCAAAAGTTTCTCCCTGGTTGCAAGGGCTCCAAAAAATAGCACACTAACCACATATAGACCTGATGTTGACAAAGTTGCAGCTAAAGTCCCAACAGGAATCGAACGTTGTGTGTCCTTAAGTGAGGCAGACCGATTTGAACCTGCCATAATCCCTGTTACAGCAGGGAAAAAGAGACCTACCAATGCACTGACAATAATACAAAAGGGTAAATAGTTAGAACACATATTGTATATTTCCTTTTGTTCATTCTTCAGTTTCTGCTGGCATTACTAGGGGAAACTCCTATTTAGACTATCAGATCAGTTCAGAGATAATATCACTAATTTATAGGCCACTACCCATGTCTAAAGTAGGATATCAGTTACCAGCTTCAAAAAGGTATCGCTAAATTTTCCATGATAAATAATAACAGAGGCAAAGTTCAAACTAACATGCAAAGCCAGTATCCAAAATTTCTCATCATGAAAACTTTAGCTAAAGAGTTTATATAGACCATAATTAGCAAGCCTGACGTAAGGAAGTACACTTAAACAAAACAGTCAACCACCATCTTGTCATATTGATGAACTCATTGGAATAACTCAGGCACAAATCAGTTCTCAAAAATTTTTAATGCAAGAATCATGTACACTCTGCAGAAACCAAATATAGAAAAAATTTCACGTAACATGCAAACATTGTCAATGTTAACATATTGAGGAAAAGCACTAACGGATGTTGCTCATCAATCAATAAAATATGCCCGAAGAAAGCATCAATAAGACATAGGTTATTTGATGGGAATTGATCCTTAACAGGACTGAACTAGGATAAGTAAATAGAGAAGAAGATATATCAGGATGTCTCACTTGAAATTCCAGTATATTTTCCCATTAGGATCTGGGATTCCAGCATTGTTCGTCATCTGATAGGCCGAACTCCAATTATCTTTGAAAGATTCCAAGCTTAAGCCAGTAATTCCATCTGTGGGAACAAATATGAGTCATCAAAGAGTCCAAAGAACCACATAGACAAAAGCCAATACAATGGGACTAAGCAAAAGATTTGTTCCAACAACAATGATAATAGTAGTAGTAGTAGAAACTCACCTGCTGGACTGTTTTCCCTGGCCAAAAATATCCCAATAAATATGCAGAACAACGAGAACAGAACAGGTACAAGAAAGGCTGGCGCAACTCTGTTAATTATTTTGACTCCACCAAATACTATGAAACATAGGATGATTGTCACAACAATCCCGTAAACTTGCAAGTCATGTAAACTTGGGCTTGTAACAGGTTGTGTGATGTCTGTGCCATTTACCTTCACAAAAGTCTCTGTATCTACAAGAACAAGATTTATCTTGGAGCTTAAACTCATAGGTAGAAACACTGAATCGCACATAACAAACATCACTGTTCACCAAAAACATGTGCTGACAATACAAATTACAACTATTCATTTTAAATTTCAATTAGACAAACATGACTGCTAATAATCTGTTTATAGCTCCATATTTCTCCCTCAGAAACACTAGATTTACTAAATTATTTTAAGGGACTTTTAAAGGGATTGATAGTTTTATCCTTTTCAAATTTAAAACATGACATATGTGGAGTTTAAAACTCTCTAACTAGTCAACTGGAGATCATTTTCTTCAGGATATACCTCTGAAAATCCCAGCCTGAGGTAAAGCATTAAGGAAGGTCTCCACAGCTCCCAAAACATAACTGTATCAAACAAACACATGAAAGTATAAAAGTTTGGCAAAATGGTAATTTTACCGTGTCAAGTATTAGACATAAAAAGAAAATTTCCAACCCCAGTATTATAGATATTTTATACTCACAGTGCACCAGCAACTGCATTTCCAAGGAAAAAGCATAAACCGATGCTCACTCCAACTTCTGGACCCAAGGCACGACCAATTAGATAATAAGGTCCGCCTCCCTGAACAATAACAGATAATTTCAAGAATGCTGTGACAGTCAAATAAACACTAAACTAAGCATTTGTATCAAAGTTCACATATTGGGTAATCTCTAAATGCATCTCACAAAGGAAAAATCAGATTCTTTTACCAATAATTAAAGATATAGCAATACCTTCATTGCACCATTAGTAGCGATTGCACTCAAGGATACAGTTGTAAGAAAAGTACATGAACCACAGAAGGCAACCAGCACCAATGATTGACCAATCCCAGCCATACCCACAATCCTAGAATTATACGAAGTAGATCAGAATATAGTTCATAGAGAATGTAAAGAACTGGATTAACATTAAATGGTAAAAGAGTTCAGTTTATACTATCAGTTATAAATAAAAACAAGCCGAGATAGAAATTTCACAGTCGACCATTGCCCAATCTGATTAAGCAAACAATTTCTTCTGGCATTTATATGCACTAAACTGTGCAGACAAAGCATATATTTAACCCAGTTTTCCGTACCAAAACTTGTAACTTTCATCGATATGAAACAGATTGACCACATATTGGCATAAAACAAAATTTAACATATTCCAGAGACACACACATCCATCAGAAATAATTTTGTCAGAGGGACAGATACTAGTGACTGAATAAGTGCAGTTTACTCCACATAACAGTCTTTGACAAGGAAAAATGATAAATGTCACGTAGATAATTATACATAGGGCATCACTGAACTGTCAACATTTGAACTTAACGTTCATGTGATAATGAGACTGCAATGCAACTCAAGTGGGCCTGGATGAGAATAAAAGCCAATAAAAAACAATCTAATCTACCTCCAGTTGATCTGCCTCACTCACAAATCAAATATATATATCACTATAAGAAAAATAAAGTTGCTGGGACAGAAAATTTCCAGAATTGTTTTACCAATAGCAAAATGTCAAACATGCTTGGAAAAAGTTTTTCTAAATCGTGTTAAAAACAATAGAACACAATACTCTTTTTAAGAAAGTACATACATTGTAATACAAATATACATCCAATGATCCAATATCCTAGCCCAAGCTGAGCAGACTATATCTTGTTAAGATTCCAAGTAAAAGTAATTTTATTTGTGTGTGCATCCACTATTGTGCGTGTCTAGACAGAAATTCAAAGAGTATTCAATAAAAGCACTAGAAAAGAGGAACTTACCATGAAAATCTGATGTAGTAAATAATTCCAAGAATATTTTGCAAACAAGGGACAAACACACCCATCATCGTCCCCAATTTGACATCGTTGGCCTGAATGACAATTTACTTGCTTCAGAGGACATTTATGACAGTTAAAAGACATGAATTCCATTTCATTAACCAAAAAAACAAAATGAACATCATAACACTGAGATAGCTGCAGTCCACCTCTGACGAGTACACACACACACACACACACACATATATATATATATATATATAGATAGAGAGAGAGAGAGAGAGAGAGAGAGAGACAAGCTTTTTAGCTAAGGCAAAATATTAAGTTAAATGTTTGTAAAACCAAAATAAGACAACAAGATAACAAGGATCATACAGAGAAAGATTAGTAGACCTCTATGCTTCAATTTCTATACTGCAACACTCAGATAGACTAATGTGCTCTAAATTTTAATTAGAAAATGGAGAAGAAAAATAAGAAGGCAAAAAAAATTTATATAAATCCACATATACTGTTTGCCAACAAGAAGACCATAAGCACCAACTCTTTTATGATCCTTTGGATCTACATCACCAACAATTACTTCACTGTGACTGCATTGTAGTCTGACTGGGAGAAGAAGACATACAAGAAAGGGAACATGAAAGACATTGGAATAACCAGAATTTAAGCAAACTACAATTATCTCTTTTATCCAAAATTCAGTACATGGACCAAATATCCAATTTGTTCAAAAGCATACAATGCAATTGCAAAAAATTATCACACAGAAAGTTTCTTTCAAGATGAATTTAGAAATCCTAGGGACATACCCATGCCCAAACATCTGATTGTAAAGTGAAGGAGAAATTAGACAAGCACAAATTTCCTGAGCATTAACCTATTTCAGAGACTCCAGTTGCATTAACCTATTTCTTTCCTCTCAACAGGAAAGGCAACTATCTTAGGTTTTTCTCCAGGATGTAAACTAGGTAGTTGATCAAGAAAAAATCTATTAGATATTAACAGAAAGTAAATGATTAAGAAAAATTGGATGTTATGAAAAAACAAAGTTTGCTATCTCAAGAAGTTTCATATGTCTACCAACAATATAATTGAAAAACATTTAAGCTCTTTAACATAGACCTACATCGACAAGATTCAGGCATGAATACTCTTTGGAACTTCAGTAAACCATCACTAAGGGAAGTAATCTACTTTCCCTGAGTACTAATTCACCAATTGATATGATTCTTCTCCCAAGCTATAATCTACTTTTCACACACTTGATCATCAAACTCAAAATACAGATAAGATATAATTCTAACTTGAAACTGATTCTCATCTTAGAAAGATTAGGGGCAACAAGCAGAAGGAAATACTACAAAACATAAGCAATATCAAACCATTAAACAACCTGGGCCAATCACCATCAAATATAAGGAAAGAATAAAATATACAGCAGAACTGCAACTAATACAGAATTAATTGGCACCTTTGGAAGTTCAACAGGAATTGTTGGATCATCTCCATCTCTAGGACTATGGGGTGCTTGAATCTGATCACCTGCCATACTGGGACATGAAGACAGTCATCAAACAGTTCAGACTATAACTTATGAAATGTTAATATGAATATTCTCTAGAATGCCAATCACAAGAGAAACAACCGTCATGTCGAAGATACGTGTGATTATTAAAGGAAAAAGGAACACGATGCATGCTAATACAGGAACACTTCCATGAGTTGATGTCTCCAATTTTTTCCATCAAGAAAATAATGTGAATCCATGAATAAATAACCTTTTATGTCATACCTTTTAAGCCCCAGAATATTGACAAGTGAATCAAAACCAAATAACTCCAACTTGGATTCAGCCTGTGAGCCATTGACGCCTCCATGATTAGGTAGCGATCCATCTCTTCCCTCGGATGTCACTTTAACTTTTCTATAAATGCACAAGGGTCATGCAAACATAAAACTAACTGAGAAAGTCATTTCACAACAAAGATAGCAGTAAGCATCAAACTGCCAAAATATGCAAAATACCAGAGCACTATATTATGGATACAACTAGTTGAAGAATAAAAGAAGAATAATATACCAGAGCACAAAACCAATATAAAAGAAGAATAACAAACAGCAGCAACCACCAAATATTCACCCGCACATCCAATTCTAAAATTTGTTGAATCAAACTATATGAGACATATATTGCTCAGACATGGAAGTCAAATGTCATTCATGGCTAAATGAAACGGATCCATGGAACGAGCATGTAGATTCCAATGGTAAAACCTAACTTCCGACAAATAAGAAACTAAACACGGTGTTCAATTGATGCATGGTGTCCCAAATGCCTTGTCCCTTCCAAAGGGGTAGGAAACCGTATAAAAACTGAAATGTAACCTTCTAACTTAAGCACAAATAGTTGCCAATGGTGGGGATGACTCTAAAATTCAGAAGGAGTGTCATAATTTTGTTCACTGTTTGCCGCTGTAACACTATTTAGAAAATCGGACGAGATGCCTACTTCCCTATATTAGATCAAACACATTTAAGGCATTCCACAGCCATGTAGAATCCCTACACCTTACCATCTCATTCCTCACCCCAGTATGATTCATTAACAGAAGAATCAAAAGCCACCTAAAAGCCAATTTATTCTACACAATTCATCGATGAATGATTCAACATCAGCAACTACAACAAAGGCAACTATACATAACCAAGTATTGCAACTTCAAAACTTTTGTAACTATTGCACCCAACAATCAATACCACAGCGCAAAATATAACTAAAATCCCCAATTCAAACTTCCAATAGAGAGTTAAATTTCAGTTACTTGAGATCATTTGGACTCCTGAACGAAGCGGAAGACGATGCCTGAACCGTAGGATCGATAGACGACATCTCAAGAACGGCTCGATCGTTATCATGGGCAAATACTGGCGTGTACTTGCGCCCAACCAAACCTCTCTCCGATGCAAACTCATTGTCTGTTTCTATCTCCACACCATTATTAACAGCCGCCATTGCATTGATTCAATTCGCGGTATCTACTTTCTCTCACTATATCTAATATGGGCTATAATGTAAAAACAAAAGGGGTTAAGAAGAACAAACACAGAAATGGGATTCAGATCCAAGAAAATGAAGAAAAAAACCCAGAAAGATCTCTGACAATTCAAACTCAGGAATTGAAAATTAAACGAAATCTTGGATTTATTTTCGTTTATATTTAAATGTATTGTGGGAGAAAAAGAGGAAGTTTGAACTGTAAATGGAAAGAAAGTTTAATTTTTCTATTGCAAGCAAAGGACCGTCTCTGCAAACCGAAAATTGGCGCGTGGAGATCACTGCCGTGAGTTAGCGCGTTGGTTTTGGACTGGAATATGCAGTACGGATGACCATCTCCCTGCGGTTCTCTGCGATTAATGAAACGCTTTTAGGTTGTTTGAATAATCAAAAGCGTTGACAACCTTAGTAATTTTGATATGTAAACCTGGTGGAGCAATGTTTGTGTGCACCAAGTGTATGGATTATAATCTATGTAATTGGGCTTGTAGATAGGGTCGGGTCTGATTCAGATCGGTGCCTGGTTTTTTTTTTTTTTTTTAATGACATAACTTTTATATTTACCAAATATAACATTTATGTTTATCGAATATAATATTTATGTACAAATATCATAGCTTTTAAGTAAAATTATTTAGACTTTTTTTAGTATAAAAAATATAAATAAAAGTTCTGTAACTTTTATGTTGACTGAGTATAACTTTTACATACATATATCATAACATTTAAGTGATATTACTTAGACTTTTTTCACTATAAAAATTCATATAGTATGGCTTAACCTTTATGTTATAATAATTTAATATTTATGTTATATTAGTATAATTTTTATGTACAAATATCATAATTTTTATGTACTTAAAGAATAACATAAGGTTATATTATTATAACAAAAAAGTTAAATTACTATGCATAAAGGTTATATTATTACAACATAAAGATTTTGAAAGATATTACAAGTTTGTCATACACCGCAGAAGGTTACAAGAACATAACTAAAATGTTAGGTTCGACAAGCTAATAGGTTCGGTCAATATAATTGGGAAACTAGGGTTTGGACGTGTGAGGCCTGCGAAATGCACCCCCGGGTCGAGTTGGTTGCACAGATCTGGTGCACAAAAATGTTTGTGAACCTGGTTATTATGATTAGGGGTAATTTCAATTTTAGTTTTGTATGCAAGATATTTTCTATATTTTAACAATTAAATATTTATTTTTCTAATTTTGATTTTTTATGTTTTAATTTTTTTTTTTTTCCCAATTTCAATCCAATATTTGTTGAAATTTTTAAAATCACCAATGTGACTGTCAAAATTTCAAACAACCACGTTATCAATTTTGAAAATTTCAATCAAAATTAAATTGAAATTGAAAAAATTATTACTTAGAGAATCAGGATTCAAACTACCCCTTAAAATAAATAATTACAATTTGTAGACTCATAGATTTAACATTAAATTAAATTATAATAATTAACAAAACATTTTCAAGTAGCCAACTTACAAGTGGGAAAAATGGGTATCCAATAATTTAAAAAAAAAAAAAAAAAGGTAAAGACACCAATTGAATTTATCTTGAACAAACAAGACAAGAATATGAAGAGATCAATTAATTTGAAGCCATTTTTTTCTTTTCCTTCTTGTGTTTAACAACTTTTGATTTCTCCAAATCTTCAACAGCATTGATCTGCTTACTTACAGAGCCCTCTTGAGCACTGCATATTTGAGGCCTCAACCCGACTACAAACTTCTTCGACATGTTTCCCCAAATGCTGGACGATCCTTTGTCCCGACCCATATGCTCAATCTCTTGTCTCATGTTGGTACACTCTTTCTCCAGCTCAGACACCCTCAGTCTCATGTTGTCCATACCCACTTTTAGTACCTGGTTCTCTCTCACAGCTGTCGTTGTCCAGCTCCCGTCATTGGGGGCTTGTCTGGACCCACCATCGAGGTTGTCTGAGACGAGGAAGCAACCAGCAATGGAAGTCCTAAGCTGCAGTTGTTCGAAGAAGAGAACTTGGATGATCGTTCTCAATGGCAGCCTCTCGTTTTGAGCTGCGTGTGTGCACGCTTCCAATGAGAGTTTCTCACAGTCCATCAGCCTGCAGAGCTGTTCTCGATCCGAATCTGTCAACCATGGATGTGACTGCACAGAAGAAGAGTCATTTGTAAGAAGTGAGCAAAAGCTTAGTAGTCATTTGAAGTATGGCAAAATGGGATATAATCACTTGTTCCGAAAAAAAGAAAAAAGAAAAATCAAGATTGATTGAGTCATAGAAAAAGAGTCATGTTTCAATGAAGTACAATCTATATACATATAGTACTTTTGATCAAAAAATCAATCAGATTGATTTCATGTTCAATGGTCAAATTCTACAGAATCAAACAAGTCTCAGCATGCATGAAGATAAAGAAAAAACACTACCTTTTACATAAAGGATATATCTTCTTTTGCATGCCAAAATAGCTATATCCTTTTTCTTATTGAACAAGTGGCTATGTTCCATTTCTATAACCAAAGAGTCAAAACCCCATAAGAATTGGAAGAATTTTACCTTGAGGTAAATGTCGATTGCACGATAAAGTCCATCGTCCAAGGGGCGTGCATACTCGGGAACAGCCCCAGCAAGAGCTTGAAACTTGGGGAGCTTCAGATTGACATCCGAGGCAACCTCGGCAAGGAATCCATCGATCAACTTGGCTACGGCTGTGATTGGTGTAAGTGATGGCGAGCCGATAAATTGGCAATCATCAACTGTTTGATCCATAGCCAAGAAATGATCAAGAATCCGGAGTACACAGTCTACATCATACAGAGTCTCCATGGAGTAACAAAAAGTTGGCATCAACAGATCCTCAAGGGTTGCCTGATCTAGCTGCAATCCGATTCTTTTCTCCAAGTTTGTTATGCATGAAGGATTTGCTCGAAGAATCTTGCCTGTTTTTAGTAACCCGAACATAAATTTTGTAGAGACAAGATCCTTCTGCATTGGAAGTAATTGATCAATCTCTTCAAGCAAAACCTTCTGGTCCTCTTCGGATAGTGAGGCTACAAATCCCACTGGTAAAAGATGGTTTCTTGACTCGGTGGCAGTCTTACGTCGGTTTAGTCCTGGTAAATACCTTTTAGCGTAAGAATTCAGGGAGCCAGCAATAATTTCCTCTTTTACGCCCTGCGATTCCATGGCTGCAATTAACCGTTTGTAAAGAGGTAGGCTTAAGTTTGATGCATCCTCATACCACCAATCTGAACTGGAAGTTTTGGGTCGAGCACCAGTGCTTATTCCGTTCCACAGGACAGTTCCTCCCGGGCTCTGCATCGGGCCTCCACGCTCAATCACGGGCCACCCAAATAAATTCGGGTCACTACATGCCTTAGCAGCCAAAGAATCAATGCATCGTGTTGGAACATTAAGTTGTTCAGCATAAGAGAGAACATCATCACAGGTCTCGAGTGCTTTTAAAGAATCTTTCCAATTCTTCAGCACCACCTGGTTGAGAAAGTTTTCGGTTTGAGAAATAAGATTTCCCTCGCCATGCTCTTCGGTCATTTGGAGATGCTCAGCAGCACATCGTAGAGGTACTGCATTTGAAGCAGTAAGTTCCAGTTTTACTCCATAGCAAAATTTAGCTACCAGTTCGAATGTTTTAGCTCCACCAGGAATGTCGGAAAGGTTAATGATACAGCCTTCTTCTCCTTCAGATGCCTCTGCAATGAGTCTTTCCATAACCCCACTTCTTGAAAGCAATGGAAACTATGCAAGATGAACTTGAATTTAGTAAATGAGAAGGCAACAATAAGAAGACAAGTTATATAAAAACTTGCAGTAAAAAGGTCGAGAAACAATTCTCTAGAAAAGGGTCTCTTTATGTATTGTAATAAAACTATACCTTGTGAAGATGGAAAGACATTTCCCCAACATCGACAGCCACATCACTTGGAAGACCACTGGTGCAGAACCTACGTTTCCGAATAAAAATATCAAGTTTAAGAGACAAAGAGCTAAAGAAACTTGAAGAAACAAATATGGAGTTACTATCATATTGTCCATCATGCCTTTCTCAAATTAGCACAATGTGCGGTAAATTTAACTAAGAGATGATAGACTTCCACGTGACCGTCAGAGACATGTTGCTAATTTGCACAATGTTTGAAACTAATGCTGATAAGTTCCGTAAATCAAGAAAAAGCATTAATCGCTGAACCAATAATAATTAATTGTTTTACTAGCCAAAAACGATAAACGCACAAGAGCCTGCTAATGTCGGCCTAAGAGTATGCATAGCTTGCTCTCAGTTCGTTAACATTCAACATATAATTCCAGCCGAGAAACAAATAGAACTAGCACAAATAGACAAAAGATTGACCTTGATTTGACAATGGTATACACAAACTTCCTGTTATTTCACCTTTTCTCAGAAAAAAACTACATAGTATTCCTAAAATAATAAATAATAATTCATTGACACTATGCCATCTCTAATCTCTAGTTTTCTAAGAATTCAGATTACATGTTTTCATTACCATTTTACATGTACATCTTCTCTTGATATCATGCTAAACCGAAACACTAGAGGTCGAGGAAACTGCACACACACAGGTTCTAGTTCACACTGGAGCAACAAAGCATATTCAGATTCCATGGATGAATATGAGCATTTTTAAAACGAAAACTCTATGTACAACAGTACGAAGAAAACTAACACGAGAACATCTAGTATCAGCATACTACAATTATTAAAGAAACCAACCAAATTACAGATCCCAACTTCACAATAACTTGAAGATCATCCAAGGTTCAAGAAACATACCAAGCCTGCCCCTGCCTCTGGAATGCCTCAGACTTGGATCCCAACTTAACACAAGCCATTTCTGCACAATGCAACGTAAATCCAAATCTCAATTCTTCTCTTTTCAAAACCTTGAACAAATGGCCCGAATCAAACTTTCTCAAAAGCCCGAATCACAAAATTGTCTGCAATTGTCCCCGAAATCTTGTAGCCAAAAAACTCCTTTCAGGGAAACCCACAAATCTGTAGAAACCCAATTCACAAGATTTCAACTAAAACTTTCTATGCAATAAATACTGAAGAAATCACAACGCAGGAACCCAGTTCAAAAAGACTCCATTTTTCCTATCAAGATTACAATTAATGCAAGAAAAATGTTCCAACAAACCCTCCAAAAATGGTTGATCCCCCCCACCCCACCCCCCACGTTTTCTCTCTTACTTCAAACCACCCCACATGACAACTGACACGAAATCTCAGTCCAGATCAAAATGCCTTAAGAAAATACAAAAAGAAACAGCAAAACCCTTTTAAGACCATTAAACAAACACGTGGAGTGCAGATTAAGCAAATCCCACTTCCCAAAGAGAGCTTGAGAAGCTCAATATGGGTAAATGAAGAGCATTTTTTTAAGCACAGAATGCTTACCTCTCTCTCATGTGGGTCATTTTGTTTCAGGTGTACTCATTGCCTTGAGATTCCAAACTGTAGAAGATGATGACGTAACAGAATATCCTCACCAATCAAAATTATTTCTTTTTTTTGTTTAGGTTTCGAGTTTTGAAAATAAACGCTGTCTGTTCTGTCCAGAAAATGTGGACTGATTGCTTTCTTTATCGCTTTAAATTCCATATTAGGAAATTGATTTGAAGCACATCTCTGTGAAAAGGAACGTAACTGAAAGTGGAAATACAAACAAAACAATGATTCTCATTATCTTTTTTTAATACATACTTATTCTCACACATCTTTTTACTAATTTTGAAAGCAGAAGACCTTATCCGAAATGAGAGAGGAAGGTAATTGTAAATAAATTGTGTTGAATTGAGTTATATATTTATCTAAATTTTATTTTACATTTTTGTTGAATTTTGAATAATCAATTGTTCAGCTTAGATGAGTCAAATCCAAGTAATTTGAAAATTTAAAATCGATTGATTTATTATATTTATTAAATTAAAAGCTTTCTATAAACGAAGAGCACTTTTGCTTGAGGACCATTTGCTCATTTTTGTTGTCACCACTTTTTTACAATTTCAAATTCAATAAACATGTAAATATGAATCCAATTTTTCCAAAGATTACTATGATTTGCTTTGATTTTTATCTTTCAATTGTCAAATAAAACATGGTGTTAGTTATTTTAGTTTGGCAGCTAAAATGGTAGGATTAAAATTTTAGATATGTTAACAAAATACAAATATAAGTGAATACATGTGTTATACCCTAGTCAAATATGATTAAAAATAAAGTTAATTGTCAAAAAAATCACAACATTTTACTTAATCTGTATTTTAATTAAGTTTTTGATATTAACAAATATAACATGAATTTTCATATTTTTTTGCAATTTTAACCAACAAATGATTTTCGGTTATGTTTACGCTCTAATCTTGACCTTTTTCAACTTTTCATAATAATTTCTCCATGACAACTATACACTTAACTTTCGTTGGTTAAAGTTGTAAAAATATATGATATATTTATTAATATTCAAAAACTTGATTAGAATTATCAATTAAATAAAGTCTAAAAATATACCCAAGCATACTTACAAGGCAAATCATCAACCAACCCTCTTATTGAGTTACCACACAATCTACACCAAACAAAATTACATCAGGTATACATCAACCTTTAATTGACACATAAACATAAATATGTATGCATCAACGACACATCTACACCAAGGTATAGCAAAGATCTAAGCCAACGAATGTTTATACATCAGGAGAGAGAGAGAGAGAGATTCTGGTTAGAGATTACACATACAAAAAACAGCAATTTAGCAGTAAGCAGTATTATTATCTGAGGCCACAAGGTGGAAGATGTACAATAAACAAATATAGGAGCAAATAAAATAGGAACTGAGTTAATGTAACCTAGTCATTTCTTCTACTCTCTTCATCAGCTCATCCACAGGAAAACTCATCGCCTTCGAAACCTCCTCCATCTGGTTCCGACCAAGATCGAGGAACGACTCGATTAGATCTCCATCCACGAAATTTTTGGCATCAACTGTTTTCTTCTCATTGTAGAAAGATCTCCACTGCTCGTGGCTCAGTCCTCCTACGCCTTTGATCACTTTCCTCATATTCATTTGCAGCTTCTCCAAAAAGATGTATTGCTCGTGTGGGAGAGAAGCAATAACCCCAATGACTCCATTGACGGTCCCGAAAATGACGGTCGGAATCTGGCCCACATCGGAATCCGGTAATCGCATGACAAGAGAACCATGTCGGAACCGATTGACGAATTCTCCGAGGTGGTACTCACCAACCACCTCTAGGCGTCCACGCTCCTCGTCCGTTGCGCCTTCGCTGTTTTTACGGACAGTGAAGAGGTTAAAATTGTTCTCAGCACCGAGGTAAATATCATCATCTAAAATCTCAACGGCTGACATCCAGTTTGCGTTGTAGTCGCGTGCCCGTTCCTCTATAGCACCCTCCTCATGCTGCAAAAGTAAGAGACGTAATCAATCGAGGGTAGAATCGTAAAATTAAGAGTGCTTTGGAGAGGGTAGATAAGTTTACCTTGTAAATCAGCAGAGATATTGATTTCATCAGATCACCTACAACTATGAAATCTCCTCTAGTTTGTACATACAGGGCAAGTATGTGACCATGATGTCCACATTCAGATTGCAACTCATGAGAGCCATCATCTCGGAGCGTCCACTTATACAACTGAATCTTCTGATTAATCGCAGCGAGCAACTTCCCATTGAAGGCATTAAGTGAGTAAACAGCCCCTTTGGTTTCTTTCTCAGCAATAAGCTGTAGTTTTCCATCTTCTACAGCGAAAACTAGTATCCGACCCTGAAATTATTTGGAGAAAAAGAAAATAAATATAAATGAAGAATCATCTGAATAAACCCAAAGAACTGAAGTACAAAGAGGTTAACTTCCATATTACAGGTACACTAAGGTATAGTATGCAACTTACCTTGGTGGGTTCGTTCTCTTCTGGCATTACGTATGCAGTTCCCACGCAGTAGTACACATTACTGTCTTCAGAGAACGAGCAGCTGAGAATGGAGCAACCATGCTCAAACTGATCGAGGGGGTAAGTTGATATAAACTCAAAACTCTGGTCATCCAACAGACGGATAAAGTGCATTTCACAGTCTTCTCCACTTTGCTGGCTATACTTTAAGCTACATATGGCAAAAGTCCGGGTTTGTTCCTGATGACATATGCGCCGTGCATGCTCCCCGAGTGGTATAGAGCGTATGTGAAGCTTTTGAATGTCATCGATGGTGCCGATTGTTAATTCACCTTCTCTAGCAATTGCAAGGCTGTTGAAAAAGAAAATTTCTTATGATAGTTTTATTACATCCATAAGTAATTAATTACCAGAAAGCAAAAAAAAATTCAAAATCCCCCTCAGCACCAACTCACTTGATCTGGGGGGATGTGATGTAATTCCCTCCATGGAATCAAATGAATCAAATAACAAGAGCTGAAGCAGCTAGCTAAACTGTTTCAACTTCTCTTCAAGATATGGAAACCAGTAAAACAATTAGCCTAATTGATGCAAGCAAGAAATAGATGGCAACATTTCACAATTTAGCAGCTTATGATTAGTTTGGATTCAACGTTTAATTATCCAACCAACCTGTCAGGAAAAGCAGCTGAATTGAAGGGGCACATATGACTAACTTCCTTAAGATTTACATTGCTGTAAAGCAACTTCTTGTTACTGCTGTAAATGACAGTTGGCCTATCAGAAGCAGCGAAAACATGGGTGACATTCTTTGATGAGAAAGTGCGGAGGGCTATGGGTTGGGTCCCAAGAGAAACCTTTTTCCTGTCTGTCAGTTCACCGTTACTTGTATTCAGTATAAAATTCAGAAGATGTCCATCTCCAAGAGCACACAACAAGTACGATATCTGAAATCAAAACATCAAACACCAATATATTAGCCCCCACAAGGATTGCTATTATTAGCATGATCTCAAGAGAAAACAATAAGTTCATACAAGCGCCAAAGTTATTCCATTTCAAATCCACCTCTGCTTAAAAATCAAGCATCTTATAACTTTCCTACTCATCTTTGACTGAAAACCAGCATATAAGGATATTTTTTCACGGGATCAGATTAATGTAGAGTAGACCATGCGAACTTTCTCAGATGTGAATATTCCATGTGAACACCCAGTATAATGGGAGGAGTATAGATAAACCCTCCTTCCATGGAATGCCTGTTCAATGACCTCTATCTGGCATATCAGCTAAAAGAGGGATTAAACAATAGCCAGCACAGAGAATTTTGAGCTTCAAGACAAAATTCCGTGAACTACTTTCTATAAACATGCTGATAAAATCAAAATGTTCTCCTTGAAATAGCCAACTTAAGTAAATCTCATATCATTCTAGAAAATTGTCAAACATTGACAATCCAAAAAATAAATTACAAAAAATGAAAGACTTCCTCTTCCATCTGAAACCATCTTGAAACTGTACCCAACAGCCTAAGTAAACTCCGTAAATCATTATGTTTGCAGACAAATGCACATTTATAACTAATATGGTAACAGAAAAGGCCAGACTTTCATGCCGAAGCAGGGTATTCAATTGATGTTGCCACAGTTCATTTGGAGAATCAAGGGAAATCAAAATGCAACAGTCTGAAACTTATCAATAGAAGAAAATCACACACAAAAGAGACTATACAATCAATGTACACTTAAATTCTATATCAGATTAAGAAGCTTACCCCTTCAAAAGAGCACAGAAGTACAGACCGAGGAATTATCTCCCCTCCTAAATGTTCCTTAGTGATAAGATTTAAGTCAGGAAGTGAAAATATCCTAACACTGATATCTGTCCACATTCCCACCACTGCTAGTTGGCTACAATTTGGATCATCACCAATTGGATTAATGTCAAGACATGAGATATCATACTCCAACTGGGTATTTTTTACTTCAGTCAACAATCCATCACCAATTTCTAGATAGACCAAATGGCCACCACCAGTAGACAACAAAACCTGTCAAGGAAAATTACAAATACCTGAGAAAACTATAAAGAACTTAAACAAAGTGAACAGGTGGATATCACAATGGATATAACCAGATAGTTGGAAACATACTTGAGTTGCATTGGCTGTGGCAACATTAATTGAATACCCTGCTTGAGCCGACCATTCATGCCGAAGCTCTCTAGAGGTAGAACTAACCAGTCTGACTGAGTCTGAAGTAACCTGCATGAGTCATTGTCAGTTGAGTCATTGTGTATAGAAATAATCTTACAAAACACATTGATTAATAAAGTTCCTTCAAGCATTTTCCTGAAGAAGTAATAGCCAGCAGAATTGAAAAACATGGTTAAGAACTAAGCACAACCATGGTCTTCTGAACCTCTACTAGTTAGTTCTTCCCCGTACTAATAACACAGTTAATCCCTCCAGTTGAAACTTCAACGGGATGATTTTTTCATTCAGACCATGTCTCCCCATTACTAGAAATTAAAATATTATTACCTGTTTGGTATAAGAAAGTCGGAAAAGCATTCCACTAATGGCATTCTTCACTATGCTAACATGCTAGAGGAACAAGTGATTACAAATGGTATTTTATCAAAATATCTGAGGAACAGTCAGAATACAGCTTCTATTATGTATGTTTGCACGAGATGATAATCTAATCAAGCACTTGAAGTCCTTTTTTGAAAGCTCTGTTTTAAGATCATTAACCACTCTTGACTGTTGTGGATCTAGGCTGAACTTGCCAATTTTTTTAGAAAACACTACACATAGATTAATCTTAATGTAGAGATTGCCAGAAGATTAATGTCCACCTGTTAAACATCTCCTTACCTTTATTCTCTAAAATATCAAGGCATTTCCTGCCAAGAGACTATAAAAACATGATATTTTGATACTCCACAATTTATAAAGCAACAAAAGAAAGGTCATCTATTCCTATCGGAAAACATACTAATGCCGTTGATCACAAGAGTGCCGTCTTTTTGCAGATAGTCATGATAAGCATCACAAAATCGTCAAAGTAAGATAATTGTTAGAAGGTCAATAAAAGGGTTATGTGTGCCAAACAACCATACCTGCACAAGTTGATCATAAACAGCATCATGGCAAAACAAAGTTTGGACATTTGAACTAAAACCTTCAATCTCAGTTTCCTCCAATTCATCCTCAAGGTTCATAGCCAAAACACGTGTCTCACTAATAAAGCTTACAACCAAGAAAGTATCATAAGGATCATCAGTAGCTGATCGCAATGACCACATTCCCTTGATTCCTTGAAGCTCTACAGATGCCTATGAATCACGTGGAACACTATTAGACTGAGGAAATAACAAATACTAGGAATTTTCAGCAGGTGAAACTTATCAATCCGAGACCTGCTCATTTATCCCAATTCCATTGCGAACAACGCGAAGAGAACCATCTTTGTAGGCTCCCGAGCAAGTTACAACCTGACCCTGACCTTGCCTCTCTAAGTCAACTACACAGAAGTCAACAATTGGCCCCAAGTTGACATATCTTTCAAGAACTTCTACATAAGAACCTTTTGCATCCGGATGAAGATTAAGCTTTATGAGCTGGATAAATCAAGAGAGATGAATAATCAAATTTAAACAAGGACCAAAAAACAGGATCCTGAAGAGAATGAACAATAAAAGCAGTTACTACATATGTCTACACAAGATAGCTAGTATGAGAAGATTACAAAAGATATATACTGCACAAACCTGTGAATCTCCATAACTTGAGCCAACAAAAACAACAGCATTGTCAAGATATGAAATTGATGAAGCAACAGACGTTTCCCCCAAGAGCTCAAGTTTGAGTCCAGTTACTCTAGGGATAAGAAAAGAAAGCCATTTAGGCATTTCATACAGTTCCATGTATAAGCCTGCCCCTCAGAAACTACAGTGATATACACCATTCTTCAAGGAAAAAATGGAATTAGAAGATAGGAAACTCACTTCTCCCTTTCATGGATTATAACAAGCAGGTGCAGAAGTCCATTACAATCCCCTAGTAAGTAACGAGAACCATCAGCATCAACCCTACCATAAGCTTTTGTGATAGACTAAAAGATAAACATAAACAAGGGTCAGTCATCATAATTAAAATGAGCTGAGATAGAGGTAGCAGAAGAATATGTAACTTACCGGTCTAATTGGAATTGCTTTGAAAGCTGAGGCACTGCAATATACAATGGTTTCTTCACCAATAATTAGGACACCACAAAGAGGAGGTGGCACTGGAATTAACAATTCTGCACCATTATCAAGATTGTTCTGAGACCACGGGCCCTCAATAAAGTCTTTATCCTTCAAGGCGATCTCATATGTTTTCACATGACGAGCATCCTTGTTATCCTGTCAATCAGGTGGCAATGATATATAAGAGGTCGAAAGCTAAAAAAGGAGGAAGACTATTTGATGAACCCAATTACTCAGAACCATTTCAAACCCACCAGTTTCAACATACAGCCATGGGGAAACGGACACAAATATATTCATGAAGTACAAAACATTGACTAATGGGTTCATGCATAGAATCCAAACCCTGATCCCAAATCAACTTCTCAAATGACTCAAGCACAATATATATTGTTAAAGCAAATGACTTTACTCCATTCGTAGCAAGAAGACGGCCATCAATCTTGGAGTTTTATCAATTAAGGCTCTAAAGATGGGTTAATTATAAATCTTGGCCTAAAATATAGAAACTATTGATCCAGTGCCTGAAAGATGAAATTATTACTTAAAGAACCACACAAGTAAGTTCATGTTTGGCATCTCAAATTTTTAGTTTTATTATAAATATATATAATTCTCCTATTTTTCTATTCTTTTTTTTTTTTCATATACACGAAGTTCAACAATCATAATTTGGGATTATCATTTTAAAAATATGTTTAAATAAATAGGAATCTCAAGGTGCCAAACAACACCTTAATTTTGTAAGTCTTTAATTGATAGTTTTATCTTTTAGGTCTTGAATTGATAGTTTCTATCATTCAAGCCCCAAATAGATAATTTACCATCTTCCGGACCCTAAATTGATAGAAGTCCTAATATTTTTGGTAAATAGGAGCAAAAGTAAATCAAAACCTGGTAAAGCACAACAATGGTTGGCCTCGGGCAGCCATACAAAAAATTGATATCCAAAACTTGAAGCTCTTCAAGCCTGGAAAAAAGGGCACCAAATCAGTATAAAGTGTAGAAAAATGTCAAGATTTATATTAGCAATGTATATGCTGTTTGCAATATAAAATTCTGTTACATTAGGATTTCATATAAACTGAAAAAACTACTTCTGAGAAGAACTGTGGCTCAGAATTTTGCATATGTGGAGACTGCCGACTGATTTTGCATCAAACAGATAACCCTTTACGTCAAGGGAAAGCCAATAGGACTGAGTCGCAAGAATTCCAACATCCGATTTATAGAAATAGGGACAAAATCAGGGTAACAACCATAAAGATGTAGAATTAGACAATTGTCCACTATTGACAACTACACTTCTATATTTAGTAATACAGATGCAGGTACTCTTTTCAATAATTGAAAGGAAAGACACAAAGTCTTCTACCAGCAGATAATAATCAGCTACACAAAGGCAGGAAGTTGGTAAACAAATAAGCTATAAATCTCAGCTATACATCAGGTATAAATTCAGACTAAACGATATCATCAAACATATTTTAGGAATAAGAAGACGTCGCTTTAGTTCTGGCATACAACATAACTAGGGTAAACAATGGGAAACAATCACCTAATATTGAATGCTTCCTTCAGCTGTCCTTTGTTATCAAATGGAATAACCTGAAAAACAAACAGAAAAGTTCATAATACAGGAAAATTTGAACACTTAGAAATCAGAATGAAACAAAAATACAGATTGCTGAGATTAGAGTGGCATTAGAATCAATACCTTGAATAATCCATCATAAAGGTGCAGTCCAATCAATCTGCAATCTGGATCAACTATGCCAATCTACAAGAGAACAAAAGGTAAACAAACTTGCTGTCTTAAAACATACAAATATGTGATCTGCTCTCAACATGAATACCTCTAGATTATTTAATTACCTGACCATTGTCTGTGGGACGACCTATTCGATCTGAAACATCCCCCATTGCCCTATTCATGGTGGAAGCCGACCCAACATGAAGAAGAAGTTCTTTTAGTAATAATAAGTGCAGAATTGATAATTACAAGAACCAACAATTGTTTAAATGAAAGGATATCCCTAAGGCCTCATTTCTAGGAAAATTATCTAGGTCAACTTAGTGGTTGAGTGGGAGGAAACTTGTCCTGGTCAGAAACCATTTGTATGTTCAAATTATCTAGAGTACCATGCACAAGAAAACAATGCAGACTCATGAAACTGCGTAGAACCATGTTTGACGAATAGAAACAGCATGTGGCAACCTAAGATCTAGAATCAAAGAGTCTCACAGATAAACACTTTAACTTTGAATGGCCTAGCTCTCTCACCTTGTAATGACCTCAGCAGCCTCAGCATCCCAGTGCAGAACACAGAATTTATATCTCTCTGTAGAGATGAAGAGGAGGTCTTGAGTTTCTCCCTGTCCAATGGTCAGGGAGTAAGATATTGTTTCTTACTTTTTTTTTTTAAAGTACAGGAGGACAAATTAATAAAACTTCAAGAAGTATCTAATCAAGTGGTTGTCAACAAACTAAAGTATCAGATCTTCATGTTTGTACTCACATGTGGGCGGAAAAGCTCAAGTGTGGCTATTCTCCCATAAACTGGCACTTCCAACATAGCCTGCAATGATTAGAAATCATTGAACAAATTTCATAAGACCATCTATAAAACAATTCTACTAGGAGAAGTTAAGAGATTACGAGTGGCTTGAACAGAAAGAACAGACCCCTTCTAATGTTACAACCCAAGAATAATCTAGATAAGAAATACACCAAAGCATGGGCTACCTCCCGTCCCTTGATCTTCCCTGCAGAATTGTTTGTCATCCTCTGCAATAACCCCATCCTCAAACACCCACAGCATTATTATTGCTCTCTATCATTTTCAGATTCACTACCCATAAGTAGACAATACTTAAGAGAAGTTCTCAATCAAAGAGTGGGCGACATCTACACTTAGTTTATAGTCCATCTAGGAATCATGGTATTTATATTTTGCATCTCCAAACATTAGCATCCCAATACTTTTAGAGGACAAGCATAATGGTGGACAAGTTAAATTCTACGTAGAATGCGTAAATGGCACCAGATCACATCATGCCAACGGAGGCCATCAGTGTGTCTGCGGAGATGCATACCTTGCTTATGCATGAAACCTATTTGCTCTTATCATTATCAGTCTGTATTCCTTCAGACAATTCAGTGCCTGGCATTTGTGCTCAAGCTTTCCCCAAAAAGTTCATTCTTTAGCCCCCAACAAAAATATTTATACATAAAATACAAAAATCTAACAATTTTGGTTAGCATGATACTTTATAGCATGAACAATTCTATGAGCACACAGAACATTAAGAACCATGAAACACATCTTAGATGGCATTTCACAGAAACTTCAAGAATTTAAATCCATCATAACATGGATTTCTACAGATAAAGTTTGATGGATTTGTTATTATGGATTTGAAATCCATAGTTCCAAACCCATCAATCAAATGAAACCATTGCAGTAAAAAGCTTAGCTTTAATATATTTGGCCTTGTCACATTACAATAAACCAAGCAAATTACTTCTTCAGTAAACGTCTTATGTAACTAATTCTGTACCTGTAAACCTTGCGGCGTGAGTAAATGAATCTCTATCCGAGTGCATTTCCTGCAAATTAGTTGCAATCACTAAAATGTAAACGCACTTTAAAGACAACACCATATAACGAATCATTTAATAATAAAAAAGACGTAGAAAATGCATAATGTTTTGGTTCCATGAGACAAAATAAACTATTTGGTTTCAAGGACACAAAATTTCTAATCAATTTCAAACAATTGCATAGAAATTTAACAATCTCAATATATAACAATGATATTTTCTACGAAACAAGGGAACTTCAATCTTCGTGCTTTTCAAACTTGTGACCGACATAAAACACTGATGAAATTACAGAATTTTAAAGAAATGCAGATAGTCAGAGCAATTGAGGGAAAATGGTTCCACACTATGTGTGTGTGTGTGTGAGAGAGAGAGAGAGAGCTAATTACGCTACGATCAGATTCAGCTCCTGAGGACTCGTGAAATTGCCGACGCAAGAATGAGTTACGTTGGTCGGCTTGTGAGCCGTCACTACATAATTCCACACACTCATCTCTATCTACTGTATGCACATACACATACACATATATGTATGTATACCCGACCTTCTTCTACACTGAAAACCCTAGCTTCCACTGTATGTTATGTGTGAGTTTCAGAGAGAGAAACTTCAGCTGAAACTGGATGGAGGAGAGAGAAGAGCTTGCATTCACAATACGCACACGAGTAAACGACGTCGTGGCACTCAACCGGCGAGTGAGAGACGGTGACGAGACACAGATGCTTGGCGCACAAACGACGTCGTTCTGTGGTGCCATTAATGGGCTTAGTTTGTAGGAAGTACTGCTGGGCTCGATATCAAAAATTTGGGCTCGGGCCCATTTAATTTTCATAAAATTGAGTATCTATTTTGTGATTTTGGATTGTGGGTTCCTGTCTCATGAAATAGATTTGTGGACCATTAAGATAAATTAAATCGTGTATTTATGGTTAAAAGTTTTTTAGCTTTGAATTTTATTAATCATAATAATAATAATATCAATTTAGTTTAGAATTATGTTTATTTAAATTATAAGACTTAAAAATCAAAGTTTAAACTTTAAAATCTCTCAAATTGTACAATTTTATAAGTTATTTAATTATTAAGCAGTCTACAATAGTTACAAAAATATATAATATATACGAAATAAACAGTATATTTTTGAATATTAAGTTGAGAATATAATTGTAATGTTTAGAATTTGAATAAAAATAATTTTGGTTTTGACTAATGATGGTATGACATGCACGAATTATACGTTACATGTATTTATTTTATAAGATTGTGTACGGATGATATATGTTTAGTGATATTAACATACGATGGTATAGTTGAAAACAATAAAACGGAAATTGCCATACAAATAATATACATAAATAATCTATTATACAAAGGAAAAACATTCTTTGTAATTCAAAATATAACTTCATCTAAAGACTAAATATAATTCACAAAATATATAATTATGAACAATTAACTTGATTTTTTTAGTATCGGTAGATAATTATTAATACATCTTTAAGAAAAATCAAACCTAATTAAAATGGTCCTAGTCCACAAGAATTAGGTCACGACCTTCTGATTTCTTTTTTGTTTTTTTTAAGAAAATGAAAAAGAAAAAAATTAGAGAATTAAAAAATAAAAAAGAAAAAGAAAAAACAGCTATGCATTCATGCTCCTTAGAAAGAAGTGAAGCTATATAGAAAGGGGGAATTATAAGGAAACTTGACACTTAACATTTGCTAAATATTCTTGAACTAGAAATGCAGCAAAGCATATTTAAGCAATAAATTAAATATTTTAAGTAAAAAGCATAAGTACTAAAAAGGTATATATGGTTGTTAAATATTCATGAGATCGTTACAAATCTAAAATTAAATTTGTGAGACGGGTGAACCACAAAATTGATAACTTTTATTAAAATAAAGGCTCATTCTGAATTCTATATTTTTACAATTGATGGATTAATTTCTTGATAAATATAAAAGCATAAGAACTACATAAACAATTTTCCAACAAATACATTTTGCCTTGAATTTGTATGAAGATGCAGATGAAGATCTTAAAGACCTGCACAAAAATCAAACAATAAAAGTGAATTAATTTTATCTCTCTATCCCTGATCAATTCTCGTACTTTATTTTATCAATACAAGTCATGTATATATTAAAATATAAAATACGAGACAGTAGCTTACTCTGACGAGGCAAAAGAACATCTTCCATAACCTGTATAACAACAGATATAAATTATATATGCAAAAAAATTTATAAAACAAGAATTTTATTTCCCAAGACAAAATTGTTCTTTAAAATATAACTCTTTCTTTATGGGACGAACAAAATATCATTCATCAACGTATATAATCAATCACAAGGGATTGATTAATATATCTTCGATTCAGTGATTTTGAACGGGCTCATAAGAAACTCACTCGGATTACGTCGAGTCAGAATAGCAGTCCCTCCAAAGTAGCAAGCAATATCGGAATTCCCATTTTGTTGATAGTAATTGTTGAAAGCATAGGTTGCATGGGATAGCAACGTGTCGGGCTGGAAGCACGGGCCCCCGGCCCGTATGGGACGACAATTAGCCTTACCTAATCCACAGGCCCAATCGAGTGCTATCTTGAGATCGACTTGGGAGGCACCGGGCCGGGCCACGCACCAAGTTGTGCCACCTAGGAATGTGGTGTTGCCTTCTGGTGGTGATAGAGTTGTAATCGGCATTGCTGCCTCTGCTTTCATCTCTTCTACTATGCCTTTTCTTGCAAATACTAAACCTTTAACATGAAATGCAAGTTACTAGTGTTGTTACATAACGTAAGGTGTTGTAGAACGATCGATGTTGTGGTTCTGATAATAAAGTATTGGTCTCGAAGGTGAATTGGTGACGGATTTGAAATGAAATGATCGTTCGTTACTAAAGTATTTGTCTTCATATGCAATTCGTTACGAATTGTTTTACAATATTGTAAAATGATTTACGTAGTCGTGAAATAAAATAAGAAATGAAATAGAGTGTATTTAGTGCATACCTAGAAAGCATTCCATAATCACAAGGTTTAGATTCAACCCCCACAAAGTCTTTCTCATGTTGGAGAGAGAGAGAGAGGAGTGGAGTGAAATGACAATGACACTGGATTCTTCCATATTTAATGTAAGAAGAGTAGATGAAGAATCAATCGTTTCTTGAAGGGAAATTTACTGCTTTGCTTCTTAACTAATCTCTCTTCTTTTTTTATTTATTTTTTATTTTTAATTTCTCCTTTTCTCTATTTTTTCTTGATGGGATCATGTGTTGCAAAATTATGTTTCTGTCTTCTATTCCAAAAGTAGTTATATGTATTGTGTTTTTTTAACAAAACACATACTACATTTTCAAAACCATACATATCTCTATGAGCACTGCATTGTTAATTGTAGTAAAGTAAAAAAAAAATAGTGAAGATCCTAAATACAAAGATCAGGATCTATGTAATAGTTAGGATGTAAATAAAAATTTATACGAGATCATTTTCGAGATCAATTCCATGAAATGGATCTTACTACCCACAATTCAAACTTATTTTTATAAATCAATCTTTATTTTATGGGTTTTGGATCATCCTTCTTACAAAATTAAAAATTTGAGATGATCTCATAAAAGTTATTCTAAAAGAAGTCGGGATTTAAACATTACTTGGTAGCTTATACTCTTTCTATCCAACAAAACAGACACACTTCATATTTCACACTTATTAAGAAAACTCATTTAATTTATTTGGAAAAAAAACAAATTTATCCCACAAATTTCCTATTATACCCTTATCTATACATATTATTGAACAAAAAACCACCAACATTTATATATTTTTACATAAGTTTCTAACATTAATTGAGGGTAAATTAGAGAAGTTACTCTACAAATAAAAAAATAACTATAATTTGAGACATATAAAAAAAGAATAATGAACTATTTTTGTGGAAGGTAGCAAGTACAACATTACTACATGATATGATGAAATTCAATATATATAAGTAATGGGCCATAAGCCCATATCTGCAACATGACCCATTCTATTTGTGTAAATTTAGATCAATTACAAATTACTCTGAATTAACATATACACCTTTTTCTTTTCTTTTTTTTTTTTTTTTTTTTTTACAATAGTATGAAATGACTTAAATAATCTTGATTTTTTTTTTTTTTTAAATTTAGGGGGCCATAAATAGGTCGGTCCCTATAAGAGGCTATATTTATGAGATACTAAAGTCCAACGTAAGGAGTTGTTTGGATGAGCCCATTTTACGACAACAATAACCAAAGGTGGCCCATAATATGTTCTTTTCTTGCACTATTATTTGTATATTAATTGATGATAGTGAAATCATGAAATATAAGTTGCCTAACTTATCCAACCAAACACATACCAATGGCTAAGTTATATAACAAGTTAACAACCACAAGCCTTTGCGACCCTCTTCTCTTCCCAACACACTGACACACAATCGACATCTCATGTCCTAATAATCCTCACATGCCATATAATTATTTGCTTCTTTTCTGCCTCATGAACACGGAAATGAAAATAGTTCGGACTACTCGATATAATTTATGGCTATATTATTATCGATCGATCTTAATTTAATTTATTTAATAAATGAGATAGGTTAACGTTTTTTTATCAAGTTTATTTATAATAGATTAGGTTCGGATCTTAAAAAAGATGTAGTAGACCTATTAGACTGACCTAATAATAGTATATATATGAAAATATGCAACCTAATAGGTTCAGATCTTAAAAAAATGATTTCATACTAGATAATACTTTGTATGTTTTTATCGGCTTTAGGTCAAACTTATCCACAAAAAAAGTCTGGCTCGATCTAAAAGTAAAGTCTTTCATTTACAATAGATCAAATTTAGACCTAATATTTACAATTCAATCGCAGATCGACCACCAAAAAATTAGATTGGCCTAGTCTATTCCCGTCCCTACTCATGAATTTTCAAAAAAATGTGTGAGCAAGAAAATATTAATGTCTAATATAAGATGTAGCTCACAATTGTTGAAAAATCAAGTATATACTTTTACAATTAATATCGAACAATGTAATCTAAATCTTTAAAATCACTTGTTACATGGTGCTAGTAGTGTATGTTCAATGTACGGTATAAAACGTATAGTATGCAGAAACAATCGGTCCTGAATTATAATTATTCTTGTAAGGGAGATTTTTTTCACAATTGAAAAGGTATTTTGTGATTTTTCTAATATTATTTAGATTTAGGGTATGGTTGTTACCCGACATTCTCACAAATTTAATTTTATGATAGTAACCGACTAATAATTCACAATTTATATATGAATATAAAAATTGATTTGATTTATGGATTAAGAATGTTCCTATCTCCTAAGTTATATTTATAAAATCCTCCCATATCAACTTTTATGAATTTGTTTATCGGATTAAACGATTTTTATGAACGTTTTGTTCTTTACGTTTTGGGTATTTATTGGATTATGTATGGTTCATCAATAACAAAATATTAAATTGTTAGATTTTGTGATTTGTCTCCCCTGTACGAGATTGAAAGTCAAGATTTTACACTAACCAAAAAATATGTTTAAAATTTTTATAATCATATTTAATTAATTAAGTAGGTTTAAACACTGTTGGATGCATGTGAATATGTTTACAATAATGTTCAAAAAAAGTAAAGAAAGAAAAAATTTCACATCATTTTAGATATTTAGGTATCTCGATTCCATCTGAGTACGTACTATTAATTTATTGATCAAAATACAATAAAATTATTTCTTAAAAAATGATACAAATGTATCTTGCAATATTTCTTATCTTGCATTCTAAATTTTGAATTTTAAAAATGAATTTGAATTGTAAATAATGCAGTTCCATCTCACAAATTAAATGACAATTTTATATACACAAAAACTCCTGTGCACCAGGTGCACGGATCTAAGATCCGTGCAATCCGGATCGATCCGACCCGGATCCGCGAGTTTTTAATTTTTTTTATTTTTTTTTTCCAAATTTTTGTCCTGACCTTTATATTATAAATGTATGACTTTTACGTTATAAATGTGTGACCTTTATATACAACTATCTCTACCTTTATGCACTGTAACTTAGGAAAAAAAATGAAGATTTTCAACACAATTTATACCATGTACCTTTATGTGATATCAATGTGACCTTTATGTTATATTATGTCACATTTATGCACAAATATTCTGACCTTTATGCATCTTTATTATATAAATGTCAGAATATTTGTACATAAATGTGACATAATATAACATAAAGGTCGCATTGATATCACATAAAGGTGTACAGTTCAAATTGTATTGAAAATCTTCATTTTTTTCTAAGTTACAATACATAAAGGTCATGATAGTTGTACATAAAGGTCACACATTTATAATATAAAGGTCATACATTTACAACATAAAGGTCACAACCTGAAGCAAAAAAAAAAAAATTCAAAAACACGCGGATCCGGGTCAAAAATTGGGTCGATCCGACCTGGATCCGCGAGTTTTTAATTTTTTTTTTTCCAGATTGTTGTCCTGACCTTTATGTTATAAATGTATGACATTTATGTTATAAATATGTGACCTTTATGTACAACTATCTCTACCTTTATGCACTGTAACTTAGGAAAAAAATGAAGATTTTCAACACAATTTGTACTATGTACCTTTATGTGATATTAATGTGACCTTTATGTTATATTATGTCACATTTATGTACAAATATTCTGACCTTTATGCATCTTTATATATTATATAAATGTCAGAATATTTGTACATAAAGGTGACATAATATAACATAAAGGTCGCATTGATATCACATAAAAGTGTACAGTTCAAATTATATTGAAAATCTTCATTTTTTTCTAAGTTACAGTACATAAAGGTCATGATAGTTGTACATAAATGTCACATATTTATAATATAAAGGTCACACATTTACAACATAAAGGTCACAACCTGAAGCAAAAAAAAAACACTCGGATCCGGGTCAAAAACTGGATCGACCCGGATTGCATGTGCACCAAGTGTACACAAGACCAACTCTTTTATATAAGTAAGCAATCTCATATAAAATTTTGTGCATTTTGTTAATTATATGTTACACACAATAATATATGTGATCGATTATTCTAATGAAATGAAGAAATGCAAAATCAAAATATTATAGAAAACAAATATATTAACACATGTACAATAATTAAATATCGGTACGACAATTAATGTCAAGGAGACATGGAAAAAAAGCAAACATTTAATAATTAATAATAAAATATGTATTGTTACTTTCAAGAAAGTAATATTACTAAAGTTTGTATAGATTCCAGTTCTTGGATTCGTAACCTATTTTTTCCTAAATTTGGGTTCTTCCTGATTTGACGATTATGATTATGGTATAAACTTAGTAATAATTAATCCTAATTAAATATATGTAGTTGTAATAAATTAATTATATATTTGAGCAAGTGACTAGGGTTTGTCGAATAAGTGACGACATATTTGTCTGTTTGTCTCCGTATCATAACAACGAGAATATTGCTATTGTGTTTCTTAAAATTAATAACCTCTGATTTTTCTATTGTGCATCTGATAATAATTGAAAGAGACTGTAATTTATTTGAATAAATTGGATTATAAAATATAAACGTAAAAATTCATATGAGACCATCTCACATAAGACTTATGTGAATTGGAATTTTATAAATTTTATGTAAGACGACCATTTATTAAATAAATTGATTCGATTTATTAATTTATATGAATTATGTCTTATATAAGTTCTCACATAAGACCTACAATAAATATGGAGGGTTGGGTAGTGAATAAGGCAATTTTAATTAGAATAAGTTTGATCTAAATCTAAGGCATTATTTTGTAATAAAATAAATTTTAAACTATTTTTTCCTAATTTTAAATTTAATATTTCAAATAGATTAATTTCGACATAAAAACTCTAGTGCAATTGGTGTATGAATTTTAGATCCGTGTAATTCAGGTCGATCCGATCCGGCACAACCCTCCACACGATGGCACGCTCCCCCACTCGCCCTAGAGAGGGCGCCACACACTTAGTTTATTCTCTACATTTTCTGGAAATTAAATTATATTTTCTGGAAATTAAATTATGTATACTTTTTAGTTATAATTTTCATACATTTATGTTTTTTACATTTTTTAAGACCGACATCAATGTCTTTCATGTATTTTAGTTATATTAGTCATACATTTTAGTTATGTTAGATGTACATTTGTATGTTACATAAATGCATGACTATATTGATATAAATGTATAAGTAATATCACATAAAGGTATATATGTACAAATTATGTTGAATTTTTTTTTTTCAAAGTTAAAGTATTAATTAAATATAAGAATATTTGTACATAAAAGTCATACTATTATAACATAAAAATTGCACTAATATAACATAAATGTAGCACATGAATAAAAAAAATACAGATCCTAATCGAGCGGATTGCACTATACACCAATTGCACAGGGGATGAGTGCACAGTGAGACTAACTCTAATTTGGGAAATCTAAATTGATAGCCTAACTAATTATACACCCATCTAAACCCTTTACATTTGACTTGTTTTTATCATATATATTTGGTAATGAAACATTTGAAGCAGTAAGGCATCGGTAAGACTTTTGGCATATTAAATTTGAGTTTTCAGAATAAATTTGTTATAGGTATATGAGTTAAAGAAAATAAATCAAATTATTGTCAGTTTAGTGAATAAATAGGTCGATATTCAATTCACATATATGCATACTCCATGTTCTGATTCCATAAAGAAAGAGAAACATAATTCATCCTTAAAGGATAGGGTTCCCCCCACCCAATACACACATATATATATATACACATATATATATACACACACATACTTATTCATTTCAAAATTAGTGTTGTTCTGGGTTTTTGTCATAAATTAAGGAAAATAAAAAATATTGAATAAATATACTCTTAAGTATTAATGAAGGAAGTTTGGATTCAAAATTGGAAAGTTGATCAGATTAATTTCATAAAAATTATGATATTAAATCTCTAAATTTTAGCTAAGTAATATTAATTGTGATAATTTGGGAATAAAATTGCATTTAAGTCTAAAACAACACTTAAATTGAAACAAAATTTAAACTTCAAAATGACACTCATTTTAAAACATAGAGAATATATATATATATATATATATATATATATATATATATTGTTGAAAATGTTAAATTAATGCTCATTGTGGACAACTCTTAATATGTTTACGGATAATGTGTAATGATCTGATCATCTCTTTAAATTATAGAATGTGAAATTAATAAATATATTAAAAATTTGAAACATCAACGATAGACACATATTATTAATTTATCCATCATGAATGGGGTAACATCACTTATATTCAATTTTATCTCAAAACAATAATAACTATGCTATAACAATTTTAAATTTTTGAATATGATTATTTCTCGCAACTTCCACATCGACCCCTTTGTGTTTTTACATCAAACAAATAATAATCAATGTGGTCCAAATTATGACAACGTCACTTAATCTCACAGTTAACATATTTAATTTGAAACCCTGATGCAGGCAAGTGTTGACTACAATTTTCAACGTATAATTGCTTCACCATTATATATATATATATATATATATATATATATATATATAGAGAATTGATCAGGCACGCACCTGAAGAATGCGCACCATACGCACTTCTTTAAGATTTCTTTTTTTTTTTTTTTTTTTAATATCTCATATTATTTCTTTTCTGAGGCTACCACTCCACATACGAAATTTTCATCTCACACATGGGCCTCTTCTTTAAGATTTCTTTTTTTTTTTAATTTTTAATATTTCATATTATTTCTTTTCTGACGCTACCACTCCACATACGAAATTTTCATCACACACATGGACCTATCCCATTATCAACATATACAATTTGCATACCACATATCAATATATATCTTTTTCCCAATTCTCATCTCACAGATGCTACACCATAAAAATTTGATTATCATCAAAAATCATTTGTTAAAAATTATAAAATATGAATTGATTAACAAATATGATAAATGCTCAATCAATCCTCAAGATCAATCATATTATTCATTTTGAGGATTTCTTTAAGAAATATGAATTAAGTAACAAAGAGAATAAATTCTCAAAAAATCCTTAAAATCGACAAATTATATCCTCAAACTCAATCAAACTCAACAAATCCTCAAAACCAACAAATCATATCCTCCAATTCAATCATCAATTTTCAAGAAGTCTTCAATCAATCCTCAAAATCCCCATGTCTCTTTAATTACTTGTATTTTGTGTCTTCAAATATAATGGATCTACACATATGAAAAAAATTTAAAACAAATCAGTACCATAATTTTTTAAATGTTAAAACTTTCAGACAAGATAAGAAAATATTATAACATTCCAAGAATGTGGTACAATTTCTCCTATCATGTCCATTAATGCTACAACCACAACAAACTCTTGCTTTTGAAATTATTTTTTCCTTTGATGATTTATATAAGAAAGTATGTGAAGCTATTGGAATTTCGTATGTGAAGTGGTAGGGTGAGAAAAAATTATGTATAAAATAATATAAAATATTAAAAATTACATTGATTATAATTTAGAAAATTATGTGTATAATAATATAAAATATTAAAAAGTACATTGATTATGAGATTTGGGAAGAACATCTATGTTGATTGTGGGATGCAAATTGTATATGTTGAAGATGAGTTAGGTCTATGTGTGAGATCAGAATTTCGTATGTGAAGTGGTAGCGTGAGAAAAGAAATAATATGAGATATTAAAAATTAAAAAAAAAAAAGACATGAGATATTAAAAATTAAAAAAAAAAGAAATCTTAAAGAAGTGCGCATGGTGCGCATTCTTCAGGTGCGTTCCTGATCAATTCTCTCTATATATATATATATATTATATTAATAACAATTACCCTGAAATGCCAAAATTTTTACTGTCCATTTTCACTTTCTAATATTTGAAATATCATTAATTATTAATTAGTTTATTTTATATGATATTAGTTGAATTTATTGTAAATTTCCAAAAATATTGATTTTATATATGAATATATATGGTATATAAACCTTATTATAATAGATGAAGTAAAATATATACATAGTATGGGTAAATCATAATATATGAAGTAAAAAATATATATGATATGTAAATCATAATATATGAAGTAAAATTATAAATTCAATTTTTTAATATACATAGATAATTAAATGATAACTTCAATAGTGTAATATACTTAAAATTCAAAGAATAATTTAATTAGACCAATGAAATAATACATTCCACAATACTAATTTGAAGAATAATAATAATTAAAATATTGTGCGTATTTAATGAAAAATTAATTAAAAATAAAATAATAATGATTTAATCTTAATAGATTTAATGTAAATTATAATATATTAAGTCAACTAAACAAATTCATGCTGACATATAAACTCCATATATCTGCCGAATTATATGTATACAAACGGTTTCTCAACTACAAGACCAGGTTGAATTTTACAAGCCTTAGTACTTAAAATTTCATAAAAGTATGTTGTGTATTTTATGTTATGCCAAAAAATATTGAATCTGTTATCACCATAACACAAATAATCAAATTTAAACTATATAATTTATTATTTCTCTATTAATATATCAGATATGAATATGTTCTGTACATTTCTTTTTACAATCTAATGATCATCATGATTAGATAGATATCTATATATAGAGTAGCGCTGGTATGAACAAGTTGCACGGATCTTAAGATCCGTGCAACACTATCCGACCCGGCCCAGAACCAGCCCAGATAGAAAACTATATATACCTTTTTTTTTTGTTAATTAATGTCATAATCCCTCAATTCACCGCGAGCGGCCGCACATTCCCTCAGTTCTTCTCTTCTTTCATTCTTCTTTGTTTTTTGCCTTTCTTTCTCGATCTCTTCTTCTTCTCATCTTTTTTTCCTTTCTTCTTCGTTTTTTGCCTTTCTTTCTCGAAGCACGATGTTCTCAATTTCTCTCAAACCTCCTCTTCTCCATATCGCGATGCGAGACTATTATTTTAAAAGTTAAAAATTCATCTTTATCAGTTTGAAAAATATAAAATTGTATCTAATTTCGTGTTCTTAATGTTTTATGATAGATTATCATTCAAATACACATGAAATAGTTGAGTTATCTATTGATAAAGATGAATTTATTAATGTGTCTAATACAATTTTTGAAATATTGTATATATAACTGACTTATTTGAGTTCTGTTTATAAAGGTATTCTTAATAATACATAAAGGTCACATTATTGTTTATAAAAGGTATTCTTAATAATACATAAAGGTCACCTTATTGTTTATAAAAGGTATTCTTAATAATACATAAAAGTCACCTTATTGTTTATAAAATGTATTTTTCATAATACATAAAGGCCGTCTTATTGAGACAGAAGGTATAAGTAACTTAACATAAAGGTCGTCTTGAAATTTATACATAATGTGCCTTAAATAGTTGACTTATAAAGGTATACTTAAAATTATATAATGGTCACTTATGAATAAATAAATGTATATTTAACTAAATGTAAAAAGAATTTATAAATAATGTGCCTTAAATAGTTGACTTATAAAGGTATACTTAAAAATACATAATGGTCATCTTATGAACACATAAATGTATATTTAACTAAATCAAAAAAAATTTCTAAGGTACAACTATATAAAATGTATGACTAACATAACTAAAAGGTATGTCTAACACTACTATAAGGTATAGTTAACATAACATAAAAGGTATGTCTAACATAACTAAAAAGTCTGACTAACAATATTAAAATGTATAGTTAACATAACATAAAAGGTACCTTTAACATAACTAAAAGGTATGTCTAACACCACTAAAGGGTATACTTAACTTAACATAAAGGTCAGACACTTAGGAGGATATTTGGACGGATTTTGTCCGCGACCTGGGGGCGCGTGGTGGTCGGATTTATGGGCCGGGTCGGAAGCGACAGATCCATGCACAATGTGTATATAAGTTTTTGTCCTGTATATAACTTGATTTATATTTTAACATTACGTTGTTTAGATATCTATTCCTAATATGTATATATTTCAAATATATATGACTAATCTTAATTTAAGTATATTATTTTTATAATTACATAAAATACAATAAATTTAAAATCTTATAAATCTTTATGAATATAATGCATCAAGTGATATAATCCTTTAAAATGATAAATCTTTGCATAGTTAATCTATATTTTTCAATATTTGTAAAAATTAATATATGAGTATTGAAATTGGATGTTTTTATGTAACACATTATGTACTACGAAGAATTTTCGAAAACAAAATCTTCAAAATATGGAAAAACGTTTTCCAATTTTAAAATTCATTAAGAAAAATTTAAAGTATCTTATAGAATCATACATAATTGTATTTTTTATATCTTTAAAATGTATTAACACTTTGTTAATAATTGATAAAGGTTAACAAACATGTTTGGTAATCAAATACGACTTTGTTATAATTAATTATGTAGTAATTATGGTAATACTTACCATATGATAACAACTATCTTCTTAAAAGTAGAAATGAAACTATTTTCTTGCTCATTTCAACTGTCTAAAAGTAGAAATGCAATAATTTATTATTTTTAATAAGAATTATAAATTCAAAATGATAAAAAAATCATCTAAATATTTGATCAATCTCGAATATAAAATTTGCAAAAATTTGATAGAAATATTTTTATATGTTTTTTTAACTTTATTTTATCAAGTTATTTATCAAGTTATCCGGACACATTAGCAAGGATAAAGTCAAAGTTTACCCAATGATGATAATTACATAATATATCAAATGCTATTTTTGTTTTAAAATTGCCAAAAAATTTAGTTAAAGTTGTAATTAAAGTAAATATCGTAATTTTTCCAACAAATAACCCTATAATATATGATGTTCTTTTTAAATAAAAAATACTAATTTAAAATTTATCTTAAAAACTATTTTATATTGACTTTTTTTAACTTATCTTTTACACCTTTTCGTTTTAAATAATGTACAAAATTCAATGAATTGATCTATATTTTTGTTCAAAAAATTCTATAATTGAGAAATTTTGATTTTTATGCCATCTGAAAAAATTAATATAATTTCTTTAATGGTATGTTAAATTTAATTTTTTTATTTTGAAATAATATACAATAATATCTCCATTTTATATACTTGTTATGAATATCTTATTGAACATATATTTACATAAAAAAATTTCCAGACCAATTATGACAAGTACAATTGATAAAATCAGCTTAGCTAACCTACCCATCTTGGGCACATGTGATCACCGTTGATGTTGAAAATCTAACACAACTATTAATTTTATATCTCAGATTTTAAAGGAATGAAATATTTACACAACAGTGGTGGACATATTATGATATGTTCATGGTGGGCATGTGAGCATTATTTTTGATACGCTAAAACTTACGTGAGACGATCTCACGGATAGTTTCCGTGAGACTTATCTTTTTTACCCACAACCCTAACCCATTTTCATTAATTTACATGTGAATTGTGTAATATAGGTTGTGGGTTGACTCATCTCACGTAACATGATCCGTGAGACGGTCTCACGTAAGACTTACTCTTTTTGATTAAGTAATTTGACAACGCATGATGGATATAAGAAATAGTTAAAATTCATAAATCACATATGCAATAAACTAAATTGAAATAACTCTGAATAACTATATTGTTTTATCATGAACATTTTTTTCTTCAGAAAATTACAACACTTAGAAATTTAGATGCCCATGCATTATATGGGTACCAATTGACATTAATTTTTTTCTTAAATTAATGTTTTACATCAGTTTGGAAATATTTAAATTTTATGATCGCGCATCACATGGTTAATAAATGAGATTGAAATTACTCTAAAAAAAATTATTATTTTCATATTCAACATTTTCACATTAAAATGGTAAAATTTATGTATGTCCGATGCACGAGACCTATACTAGTGTGTGTGTATATATATATATACACTAATCATTACAATTATATAATGAGACCGTTTGTTCACAATCTGACTCATGATTAATATAAATCAATCTCTAACTTATGGCAAAAAGTTGTATGCCCTATGGGTACGAATCTTAGATCCGTGCCCCCAACCCGACCCGGTGCGTGGGCCGCTCCCACGCGCGCCCACGCGCCTTTGCCGTGCGCCCATGCCGCGTGCACCTGTTGGTATCACACACTTGCTCTAAAGGTACCGTATTACACATATACTCTTCAGGTATCACATACTTTTAGTTCATGTGTAATACCTATAGGACAAATGTGTAATTTTTTAGATGGTCGGCGAGATTTTTACTTAATACATACAAATACCATATTGGATCTTATATTTTAAAAATATTATATCTCAAAATTGGTATATAAATATTATTAGAGAAATGTTCCGGTATAGTATAATTAATTTAAGTAGTGATAATCATAATTATATACTCAATTTTAATTTCATATATAATAGTTATAATTCCTTATAACATTTCCATTGCGTTTATAAATTTCATGATTTAGTAATATATATATCAAATATATTTAATCACACACAGCATTTAAATAATTTTAAAATTAAAAAAAAAACCCATAATTATAAATTAAAGAATCATCGCAGCTTTATCATTTTCCTCATTCTTAAAATGGTGTATGGTACTCCCACTGCTGAAAGATTCCATACATATATAATTTGTGTATGATATTTCTATATAACAAAAGCCATTTTTTTAGAGGGACAATAATTTGTATGTTAAAATAGTAAAAAGCAATTTCTAACTTTGAGATGAAAATTATTTTTGGCATTGATTGAGTTAGCAAACAAACAAACAAGAATCTTAAAAATGGGTGCTGGCCTCCCTTTTTAATGGAATTTTTAGACATTATAATAGTTCAAAAATAATCTACTTTATTGCCACCTTTTTCATGTCATGATTTTTTGGCTTATATTCCTATTCAGAATCATTACTCACTATAGGGAATTGTATATTATACCCTATGATATTTATTACTTTATCCTTTCTATTTTAATAATAGTTAAAAAAATGTTATATGAACTGATAATGTTATTTTAAAAATATAGTTATAGATGTAAAATAATTATACTACCCCGTTTTAGAAAGCGAGGTTGAAAATATATAGTGAATCAATTGCTTTCTTAAAGTAGAACAAATTCTACCTGGTTTCAATTGAGTGTTTTTTAGAATTTTTGTCATAAATTGAGAAATATTAAATTATAAGAAAATTCTTCTTTAGAAATCTTAAAATGCGGAATAAATATGAAAGAGATTAGATACGGTAATTTGAAACTTAAGAAATCTTTTTGGAATCACAGAGATTAGATACGATAATTTGAAACTTAAGAAATGTTTTTGGATTGTGATTTAGGATGAATATGGAAGAAAAAATGAAACACTAGTTAGAAAGACAAATAATTTGAAATAAAATAGAACCTCTAACTAAGTAGACAAATAATTGAAAATAAAATAGAACCTCTAAAATGACAATTAAATGGAATACTAAAGAGACTATTTTGTTAAACATCCAATTGAATAGAACGAATGAAGAATTTTCTTTCACATATATCAAATTTAAATCCAGATTTACAATAAATCCACTCATATTCGAAGTACGTAAAAATCGTGTAAACAATATTGTGAAATTAGGTCTAAAGTTATTTGAATGAAAGTGGGTATTAATTCGTAATAAATAACTGTTCTATCCAGTTTGATTTAGTACACCATGTATGTGTGGTGTATTTATATATTTAAATAATGAATACTATAATAAATAATAAATATATATGTTTAAAGAAGTTATAGATGGACATTATAGAAGCGTTCACCAAGCTAAGTATAATAATTAACACAATGTGTAAATATATATTTATATATAGCTTAGTCTCAAGTCAATGTATATTTTTATGTTTATTAATAAACAGGACCCTAATTAAAAATATTCCAACTAAATATAACATGGACAATATATGTATATATAAAAGCAAGTCAATGCATTTTCTTTAATAAATAAAAACACCCAAATTAAATATATTCCAACTAAATATATATATGAAGAATAGAGTTAGTTAGAAATGGACCCTTGCTTAGTGTTATCTCACAAGAACAAGATGGCCCCTTTTCCAAGTCCAACTGTAAAATACCCTTTTGCTCCCTATCTTGGTGGCATGCTTCACATGCTTTTGTATGCCTGCCTTCTTCATGTTACTTGTGTCCCTTTTTGTCTTTTTAACATTTTACGTCGGCTATATCTAATTATGATTTTGTTAAGATGCCATTATTTCCTATGAAGAGAATATGAAATAAGTTATTTTGGTAATTATAATCTCACCTTTTTCATGATTTTCTAATCTTTTGATCAGGAAGAGAAGCAGAACCAAACCGAACCGAACCGAAACTGAAAAATCGAATGAACTGAGTGATCTGGTTCATTTTGGTTTGGTTGGTTCGACTTTTACCTACATATTGATTCGATTCGCTTTTATCAAAATTAGGTTATTTCGGTTTCGGTTTTAGTTCAAATCATCAAAATGAACTAAAAACCCGAAAAACCGAACCAAGTGATTCGGTTCAGTTTTGAAAAAAATACAAGTTTTAGTTTTCGGTTTTTTTTGTGGTTCAGTTTTCGACCGAACCGACCAATTACTCATAATTACTCACCCCGACTGTAAGCCCTCTGTTGGATGAGATGTAAATCAAGGGATGTACCCGAGTGTGGTAGACAAATTAAAAGAGAGCCAACATGATACTAACCGCATAACAAACTTTTCAGTGAAAGATATGTTACTTATAAAATTTGAACTTGCGTTTTCGGAGGATTTCTCTCTACATTATCATAGATCATACCAACTCGACTATGCCCTAGGGCTGATTCTCTAATCTTGTATAAGAATGACAAATGGTTTGACTTTAAATTATGCATGGCTACAAGCTAGCTAGTCATATTCATGACACTTTCAAACCCTATCAAATGGGTAATTGAGAGATTTAGGCCTGATGGAATTGATTATATTTAATAAATTCATATAAATTGCAAATCGCATTTGTTGAAAAGACCATGCAGTATTAATTATATATAGTTCTTGTGACTGAGATGTGCTTCGTAATTAATATAACAAAATTATATATTTGAGTTATATTTAACAAAATTTGAGAGTTTTGTTCTCGTAACTTATATAGTATTATATCATTTATCACTATAATTCACATCGTGATAGGAATTGTGGAGTGTAACATTATTGACATGATAGACATAATGCAGAATCTCATGTAAAATCAAAGTGAGAAAGGATCGAAAACGTTAAACATCATCAACAGCATTGGGGCCAAAATGTCAGCTGCACTATGATTTGATGATGATATATATTTTACTTTAATCGTACTCTTCCACTATTTATTATTTGCTCAAATTAATTGTGGCTACAAATCGGTAAATTTCAACCCAAAAACTTCAAGATTTGGATTATTTGAAGTTTTTCTTTGTTTCAATAAAATAAACTTTGTAGTTTGGTTAGAATTGTTTATGTTGTTTTGGACCAACAATTTTAGAAATTACTCCTAGATAGTCAATAGTGGGACTAGAAAACATGTGTAAAATAATTTTGGATTGTTTTTGACTAATAAAAATCGATAAATATGTTAATTATAAATTTAGAGTTAAAATAACAGTGTATAACTATTTAAAATAAGGCAAAAACTTTTATACACTAGATCCATGCACCTTAATCTGGTATCCGATCCGCCCGCCCGCCTGGCCCATCAGTCCAATAAATTCAGGGCCCAACTTCATAATTCAGTCAAATGGGTTGAGTTTATTTATATGGCCCAACTATTTTATTTAGTCAAATGAGCTTGATTTTATTTATATGACCCAACTGTTCTATTCAAATGGGTTGAGTATCTTTTTCTTTTCAACTGTTGATTTTTGTTAATTTCGCACGTGCAATCGAAGAAGTTTCTCTCGTTTTCAAAATTGCAGTTCGAAGTTGAAATCGAATCGTCTCCGCGAACCTTGTTTGAAGTCGAATCCTTCTTCTTCTGTATGATTTTTGTGCGGTTTTTGTGTGAAAATTGCAACTAAAATCGTTCTTCTTCTTCGCGATTTTTGTAAGTTTTTTTCTGAGATTTCGGTTTGTTTTCTTCAAACCTTACATGCAATTGTATTTCAATAGTCTAATATACTGTTTGTTTCTACATTTTAGGTTTCCATTATCTAGATTTTGGTTTACTTTCTTCAACGGTAAGTTTTCTGAATTTTATTTTGTTTTTCGAGATTTATTTTCACTCTGTGTTCTCTATTTTTTTTCTCACCTTTCTGTGTTATTCGCGTGTCTGTGTTATGTGTTCTTCGCGTATTTTGTGTTGTGTGGTTTTGGCATATTATTGAATCTCTGAATTTTTTTTATTAATGATTTGTGTTGATTCAAGAATTTCTACATTCATTACATTTTAATGGTCAGTTCGAACTGCATTTAGATTTCCCTGCATTTTTTTCTACAGCTCAAACACAATGAAATTACTTTACAAGTGTGATTTTGAACAGGAGAAGATATACCATTTTCAATATGGGAGGTTTTCCATTCTGTTTTTCACATATTTGTATGTGTCTCTGTTTTTTATGTGTTAATGTAATTTGTTGTACAATATTGACTATTAATACTTGCAATGTTATACTTTGACAAAGTTCAACTAAATTTCTATATAAAACTGAACTTTGTAACAATGGATGATTACAATGTAACTAAATTTTCATCGCATTTGTATGTGTCTCTGTTTTTTTGTGTTTCTTAGATTAGTAAAATATTAATGAAACAGTCCTAGTGTACTTTGTTATACAGTATTAGTGTAATTGTTATACAATATTAGTATATTTGTTATACAATGTTAGTTTATTTGTTATACAGTATTAGTGTAATTGTGACTCAGTATTTGTGTATTTGTAACACAGTATTTGTTAATTTGTTATACATGCATAATACTTGAACACATATAGTAAAACTGTTTTTAATAATTGTATGATCTGGAATTTTACTTGAACATGTATTGTGTCTCGAATAATTGTGTTGTTATTCCTGATAGTACTTATTTCTTTGTTGAGTATGTAGGTGATATAAGTTTTAGTGTCAAGTATTCAAAGTGTTTAGAAGTGAAAATACTCCTGAACATGATTTGAACATATATAGTTTGAATGCATTTTCTTGAAGCAGTTTTTATATTGTATTTGACACTTGCAACAACAAAACTATCTGCAAAGCATGCACAAATAAGAAAGTTATGAAGTTGTTAATTTTGTTTGCTTTTTTTTCTACGCCATGTTTTAAAGTAAACAAGTTTTATATCCGTTGAGGTTAAAAGTTTGAGATAGGTGTAGTGCCCTATTAATTGCCTTCCTTCTCTATTTTTAATGATTGATGCAATGATTGATTTTGCTTGTTCACCTAAATTTTTTATTTTGCATTTGTATGTGTCTTTATTTTTTTATGTTTGTTAGATTACTAAAATATTAATCAAAACAGTGTTAGTGTAATTTGTGTACAATATTACTGTAATTGTGTTACAGTATTTTGTGTATTTGAATGAAACTGTATTAGTGTAATGAACATCAATGCTGATTTTGTTAAAACAATTTGATAGTTGGGCTGAGAATAAACTAGCATTTCATATTGATTATTTCTGATTATTTTTTATTTGTTTATTTGAATATTAATGAAAACATTCTGATTGTACTTTGTTATTCAGTATTAATGTAATTGTGACATAGTATTTCTATTTTTTCGAATACAGTATTAATGTAATAGTGAAACAATATTTGTATATTTGTATAACAGTATTAGTGTAATTGTGAAATAGTATTTGTATATTTGTTATACATTATTTGTTTATTTGTTATTCAATTTTTGACTATTGATGCTTGCAATGTTATACAGTTTTTAGGATGAAAACTAGATCGTCAAAGAGTGATGCAACTGAAGAATCAACTAGACAGCCAGTGAAAAGATATTTAAAATAAATAACGCACAAAAGAAAGGATTCTAAACAAGATCCTCCAAAGAAAAAGTTGAAGAAGGAAACTGTTGATAAGAAGGTTCCGAAGAAGGAGGTGAGGCTGAAGAAGGAGGCCATTGATAAGAAATTGAAAGAAACTACTCCGAAGAAGGAGAGAAAAAAGTTTCAAGATGATGACGATGTTATAGAAGTAGTTGACAATAGTGACAATGATGTTCGGTATGTACTCTATTATTTTTTTATTGTTATGTACTTAAAAAATATGTTTCTAGCTTAGAAAAATTATAATGTTCACTGTTTTTTATTGGGCAGTGATTTTGTGACACATTCTAGGCCTAAGGGTCTCACAAATTGATATGTCAGTTATCTGACAGGCAGAAGCAAGATCTGGTTGATATTAGTTTTGGTGGTTTGCTCAGTTTGTCGGTCACAAAATGTGCAAATCTTAATATGATTTGTTGGCTGGTTACGAGTTTTAATAGTAGTAGTAGGATGTTGTCTGTAGGTAAAGGTAGAAGTTTCGTGATTACTGTTGATGATGTTCACGATGTATTCATGTTGCCTAGGAATGTAGGTTTTCCTGTGTTAAAATATAATAAGAATGATGATTCTGTATTAGTTAAGCGATTTAGGGATATGGGTGTTCAGGTTGGTGTTCAATGTAAGGTTTTATTTGATTTGATTGTTAGTCGTTTTTCTAGCGGTGGTGATGATTTTAAAAGGTTGTTTGTGTTGTATGCTCTCTATTCATTCCTCACTCCTACTTGTAATAGATCAGTAAACATTAGTGTTTTGAAATCATTAGATGACATTGATAGAATATGTAAGTTTGATTGGTGTGAATATGTATTGGAAAGATTGTGTGACGGTGTCTATGGGTATAATAATACGCAATCAAAGAATGTTTCTGGCTGTACGATTTTTCTGCAAATAGTCTATATGCATAGATTGAAATGGAAAGATGTTGTTGCACCATCTTCACTGCCTCTAATTCAACACTAGAACGATGATAAATTGCATAAAAAGTGCATCGAATAGGTTGTTGCAGGTTTGTATGGTGATGGTAAACTTATAACTGATGTGTATCCCATTACCCGGAATGGGAAGAAGGATGAGGATGAGAAAGTCAATGAAGAAATGGGAAGAGCCGGTGAGAGAAATAAAGAAGGGAGTGACCAAAAATTTGATGATGGACATAAGAAGTTTATCCGTTTTGAGTTGATGAAAGGAGAAATGGATGATGAAGAAATAAGGAAAGCTGTCAAGGATGTAAGTTTCTGATTTAACACTTTTATATGAAGTTAGGTAATATCGTTAAGTATAATTTACTAATACGATTAAGTATTAGTTAGTAATACTGTTAAGTATAACTTACTAATACTAATAAGTATAAGTTAGTAATACTTTTAAGTTTTATCCAGTATTATTGTCAAGTCACTATATGATTTGTGTTCTATAACAATACATATAAAGTAAACATTATTGGTATATATTGTTGATTTCGTAATCTAAACAGGATTACATATATTGTTTTTGATGAATATATTTGTTCTTTTTTGTTTAGGAAATGGACAGGATTTCTCTTCTTTTTAAGAAAGATATTTCAGTGGTCTCTTACCACTACATATCCATTTTCAAATGTATGAAGGAGAGTGACCCTGAGAAGTCTACTGAAGAGATATCCGAGTCTCAGAAATTTTTTTCGGATAAAAAAGTACACAGGAGATGAAACTATTCATGATTTCATAAGTAAGGAAAAGGGAGTTCCGTCAAATGCAGCGGACAAAAAATGAAGGGACTTGTCCTGAAGTTGCTGATGACATGTCTTCCTTTGATCTTCATTTAAGTGCTTCACCAGAAAAAAATGCAGAACATGAAGACAATGATGACAAAGTTCCTGCAACTCCGATTGAAAACATCGATGAACCTCTTAAAGTGAATAGTGATGAAATTTCTTCTTGGAAGAGGAAGGGCTGTGAGAAAAAGACTTTGATCGAAATTATCGGGAAACATGGATATTTGTCTGGTTTCTTTCGTAGGATGGGAAGATTTTTGGGAAAAATGGACGATCAATCGAAAGAGTTTGCTGATTATGCATTTTATGATGATCACGAAGGCACTGATGAGTAAGTTCTCTAGTTTGTACTTATTAATTTAATATTGTCCAGTATTGATAAATCTTTATGTTTATATTTACAATGAAACTCTATTTCGTCATGGACCACTCCTCATTATTGGTAGAAGAGACATACTTTTTATGTTCCCCAACTCGCAGATCGAGTCGTGTGTTGTGAACTCACGGGCGTTAATACTCAACAAATCTGTAAATGATGGTTTAAGTAGATTTGTTTTTACACTTGATCATTCCGTAAGTATAATTTCAATTTTTTTTGTAGTCTGTTTTTTTATTTGTTTTTATTCTTAAAATTATTGTGTTTTTTTATATACGAGCATGATCGAACTTTTAGAAGAGAAGCATTCGAAGAAGTCACAGTTTTGGAGCAGAATATTTTTAATATTTGGGATGCTTGGCTTTCAATGCAGGAAATAGTTCTCAATGTCGTTGATCTGGTATGTTAATTGTTACTAATATACTGTTTTAATATGTGACAATATTAGTTATTAAACTATATAGGATTATCTTTATATATTAAATAGTATTAGTTTAACAATTATTATTATTTTTTATTGTAGATATTTGTTCCTATCTGGTTGTCCCAACACTTCCTTTGTATTGCCATAAACTTTGCAAACAAGAAGGTTCATTATCTTGACAACCAGTTATATGAGAACGATGACAACAAATACAAGAAGATTGCTATATTGATAGTATGTCCATTTAATAAAGTTACGATATAAGTATCTGGTGTACTATCTAAAACTTATATATTTCTTTTTGCAGAAGTGTTGCATGGCTAAATATCTTATTCGAAAACAATATCTCAGGGCTGATGAAATTGAGAAATATGAAATGGAATACCGTGGAGAGCATTGGAGTTCAAAGAAACAAATGATTGTGGAATATTTATGATGCACCATATGACGTATTTCAATGGTGCTCCATATGATAAACCTAATTTAAGAAAGGTATGTTATTCTTCTACGAAACAATATTATTCAGTAATATATAATAGTACGTTAAACTATATTTTAGTAATACTGATAAGGGATACATAAACAATATTGGTTATTTAACTAAATCGTACAGTTAATAATGTTATGCAATATTATTTTTGTTAGAGTGAATAGTTTTATATGTTGAAGAAATATTATTAGTTTTAACTTATTTTTTTCTCATTGCAGCCACTTTTGAGGAAAGTTCTGAGGGCATAATTTGCTTTTGCAATTGTTATGTCACGTTTAAATGATGAACGGGCAGATGTCATTGATAGGGTTAGAAGGTTCTATGTGGCAAAACCCAGATTCATAAAGTTTAAGAGAGAAGAGGCCGTTGCTGCAATGAAGAAAAGAAAAACTGCTATTTCAAGAAAGGGGAGACCAAAAAGGAAGTGTGTTGATGAAAAACAATCTTAGTTTAGTTTTTGGGTGGTAAAAAACAACAATATCTGTTTTGGCTTGTGAATGTGTTATATAATTGTGTGTATTATGTCTGCTTGCATCTCTTGAAATGAATTCTGATGTTGAATTAGTATTTTTGAAAAGTATGTTTTGATATCATATTACAATTATAATATATTTATATTGGTTATAACTTTATATTATATTTTTTTTGATGTAGGGATACAGTGGGAAAGTATAAAATGAAAAACAAGGTAATCAATGAAACCTGTATTATACATGTTTTTTAACAATATTAGTATCAAAGATAAACGGTAATAGTCATAAGCATTAACAGTATCATTCTTGAACGTAACATTATTATACATGTTTTTATAACAGTATTAGTATCAAACATAAACAGTAATAGCTATAAATGTAACATTATTATACATGTTTTTATAACAGTATTAGTATCAAATATAAACAGTAATAGCTATAAGCATTAACAGTATCATTCTTGCACGTAAACATTATTATACATGTTTTTTTAACAGTATTATTGTCAAATATAAACAGTAATAGCCATAAGCATTAACAGTATCATTCTTGAACATAAAAATTACTTATACTTAAATATAAAGTATTAATGCATAATATATAACAGTATTATTGTTAAATGTAACATTTAATATATATAAAGAATTATAGTGTAAAATAGTTGCATTAATATTCTTAAAAATAGATCAATATTACTGATGAACAGTACAGTATTACTTCAAAAATAGAACAGTATTATCTAAAACAAACTTTCTTTTGGTACGTATGGTGTTAAACTGTCAAATTTTGATGTTGAATCATTCTTTGATGAACTTCCTCTCTTCTTGTTTTTCTGAAAATGTTTTTTTAGTCTCTTGCTCCTACCTTTAGTGACTGCACGATCTGGATCAAGAATAGAAGTAGAAGAATTTGTGTTGTTTTCAGTTTGTCCGACACCTGCATCACTAACAGAAGCTGTTAAAGAATTAACAATAATACAATCTTTGTTGTAGCTTTCTTCCAAAAGATTTCTCGCATTCCTATTATTTTGTGATTTCAGGACTAAATTTTAGTATTTCCTTATCATCGTGTGACGCCAAAGAACCCCTTCATTGCCCCTTGCTATGCTGTTATCATTGTTATTGAGCTTGTCTCACACCATCGACTTTACCAATTTTGTCCATCTTTTTTGAATGTACATTTTAAGTATAGATTGTGCAGAATTTATGTGGAGTATTCTCAAGGAATGACAACACAAAATACCCATTTCTTCAAACATCTTGCAAGAGCACGTCACCATCATGAACTGGTAATCAAATACTACTTGCTTGCTTGCAGTTTGACCATTATTAGGATTAGATACTTCATAAAGCATTGTGCTACCTTCCACTCCAATCACTTTTGAATAACAAACAATGCACTTTCTGAACTCCTCTTCAAAATATCTAAAAGCACTGATTGTGTATATTTCAAAAGCATGTTTCAATATTTCATTCATAGGCATTTGACTTTCTACAATTGACCTTGCACAATTGAATTTATCTTGTTCCTCAGTCATCCTTTAACGTTTTATTGTGTTAGTGAAAAATGTATAGAAATCTGTCAAACTGGTCGTCTTCTTAGCATTAAATCCAAGTGCATTATTTGTCGATTCACTTCTTTATGATGAAACAATACCAACTGAGAAGTAATTCTTGTTTAAAACCGTGCACCATTTTTTCTTTAATCCGTAGAGTCATGTGAACCAAGAGTGATCTTCAAGCTTATATTTTTGCACCATGTTTTTCCAACAACTTTCAAATTCTTCTTCATCGTCACATCCAGTTAAGCATTTGTTGAACTGACTCTTAAACAAATTGTCAGATTTAAACTTTACAAATCTGCTTATTGTATTTTATTAAAGATGTCATATACACAATCTATGCCTCGTTGCTGGAAAAACATGTTGTTTGAAACAGACTTAGCAATGCATCAATAAGACTGAACAGTTATACTTTATAATACTAAAGAGTATTACTAACTAAGATATACAGTATTAGATGATGACAAAAAACAGAATAAAAAAATAACAGTACAATTTTAGACATATCTTCTCAATTGCATTAGCAATTACTTGATCTTGGTTTGTGAAAATTGTGATGAGACTTTGTTTATACATTGATTTCTTCAAAACATTGAACAACCATTCAAATGTTTCTATCTTCTCATCCGAAATGAATGCACAAGCAAACATGACATTTTTCATATGGTTGTTGACACCAATAAAGGGGGCACAAATCAAATTCTATTTGTTTGTCCTATATGTTGTGTCGAATATCATCACATCACCATATAATGCATAATCTTCCTTCATCATAGAGTCCCTCCAAAACATATTCGATAACTTGTCTTCGTCATCCAATTTTACTTTATAATAAAAATCATCTTCCTCTGCATCTTGCTCTTGTATCATTTCTAAAATTGTTTGTGCATTACCCCCTTCGATTTTCTTCATTTTCGTTCGATGCACCAAGTTCAAGTGATCTTTCTTTGTGTGCCCAACTATTTCCTCTCCACCAAAATCACATGTCATGTAACAGTAAGGGTCTTTTGGTTTCATTCCTGAATCTAGCATTGTCTGAATTGCTGCAAGTTTTTCATCAGTTATATGTCTCTCTGAAAGATACAAATGACCTCACTTTTTTCTTGTAAGTGCATGATTATGGAAAGTCTCATGGTTTACTACCTCATATTCATTTTGATCGTTCAACTTGACTGTAAGTGATGCCTTACAGTTTGTCCTTATTGTTTTTGTCTTCTTGGTTTTCTTTTCCATCACACCTAAACTTGTTGGAACCTCTTTCTGTTTGTGTTTCGATCCAGCAGATGAGCAAACAAATATTTTCCTAAGTAGTATAGATGTATCAATTGTGGAGTATCTACTATTTGATTTTCGTACTCCAAATCCAATCAAATGAGAATGTTTTCTGTAGAGCTCATATATTTCATCAATAGTCTTCCGTTTGTATCCAATAAGTGAACCAGCTAGGGCTTCAATATCTTTAGTATCATTAACCAATTGACTACTCCCTGAATCAATTTCAATTGTTGCATTCCTTGTTAAATCTTCTACATTTATTGTTTCATCTTCAACAATTATTACAGTCATTGATCCTGTGATTATAAATACAGTGTCATTCAAAGAACACAATAGTATCACTTCATTAACTCAACAGTATCACTCAAATAACACAACAGTATGTAAAAACATTCAGTGCTATATAACTTAATTCAATTAGCATAACAAGTAACATAGCAGAAAACAACATAAAAACATGTAAAAACATTCAGTACTACATAACTTAACATAACAGTATTATTTCAGTGGATTTCGATTTAAATTACTAGTATTCTCTGCCATATTTTTTGAGATCCGACCTTGAATCTTCAATTAGATGGAGGTTGCATCAATACTTGACGTGATTTATATTTGCTAGGTTATTCGAACACTGTATTAGTTTCAAACCTTCATCAATGGGTATTCGAACACTGTATTAGCTTCAAACCTTCATCAATGGCGGACACAATTTCATCATAAACAGTATTATCTCGAAACTTCATCAATGGTGGACGCTATGTGAATGGATGAAAATTAAATTACAGTATTAGTTTGTTTTATGGTCGAAAAACATGTTACCTTCGCGATTTCATCCATGGCTGTCGAAGGAAGCTTTCTCCCCAAGCTGCTATAGTGACGCATCATTTTTTTATTTATTTATTAAGGGCGCATGTTAACATGCGCCCGTCATTTAGTAGCGCGTGATTGGTGCGTGTGGAATCGCGATTATAGGCAGTTGGGGCAGAAAATGATCCATTTTGTTGTGCACGGATCAATGGATTCGTCCACAAGTTGCATAGGAGACTCTCTCTTAAAATAAAACCAAAGATGCAACACATATATAAAGAGCATGGATTGATTTCCAAAACATACACACACACACATATATATATATATATATCTCAAAAACTCATGTGAGACGGTCTCACAAATAACTCCGTGAGACGGAGCCCAATCACCCACAAACAACATGTAAATTGTAGGGTTTGGATTGTGGTTGCTTGGGTTTGTGGGTTGATCCGTCTCACGCAATGCAATACAAATTCGTGAGACGGTCTCACAAGAGACCCGCTATATATATAAATATATGAGTTGGTCTTGTGTGCACTTGGTGTACATGAAATCCAGGTCGACCCAGTTTTTGACCTGGATCCGCGTGTTTTTGAATTTTGCTTTTTTTTTTGTTTCAGGTTGTGACCTTTATGTACAACTATCATGACCTTTATGTACTGTAACTTAGAAAAAAAATGAAGATTTTCAATATAATTTGAACTGTACACCTTTATGTGATATCAATGCGACATTTATGTTATATTATGTCACATTTATGTACAAATATTCTGACCTTTATATAATATATAAAGATACATAGAGGTCAGAATATTTGTACATAAAGGTGACATAATATAGCATAAAGGTCACATTGATATCACATAAAGGTACATAGTCAAATTGTGTTGAAAATCTTCATTTTTTTCCTAAGTTACAGTGCATAAAAGTAGGGATAATTGTACATAAATGTCACACATTTATAACGTAAAGGTCACACATTTATAACATAAACGTCAAAGACAAAAATTTGGAAAAAAAAAATTTAAAAACTCCGACCCAAATTGCATGGATCTTAGATCCATACACCTGGTGCACGGGAGTTTTTGTATATATATATATATATATAGATTGAGCATGGATTGATTTTCAAAACACACATATATATAACATGATTGATTGCATTGATTCACAAGCAATTGAAATAAATCATAGAATGTATTCAAATAGAATGTGAAAAATTGCTATTGCAAAGTGCATCCGAATAAAATTACCTTGTAGGAAAGACATAATTCTTTTCTAAATTACTTTAAAAAATTTCAAGGATATCGATTGTCTCGTTTGATAGAATGTACTGATAACATGTTTTTAATAATAAGAATGAGAATAAATTTTATTTTCCTATTTACACATAATATCAAATTTTGGATTTCTATATATATATATAGAAACATTAATGAATATCTAAACTTCCTCATATAAGTTTTTGTGAAGTTACTTTGATGACGACACTAATTTTATGTTCTAATTTTTTTAGTCATAATTTCCTCTAATATTTATCTATTTATTTGCTCTTTTGTTTTGTAGTTACATTTAACTTAATCTGGATTTTGTCATAAAAGCATACTGCCCTGTCTATTTCACACATTTTAATATTTGAAAACATAACTCCATTTCTTGTCCTAAAAGTCTTTTAACTCAAAAAATTCTTAGAAATATAACTTTTTGATTCTCATTTATTTTATTTGAAAGTACAATATATTTTATACAAAAAAAAGAATATATTCTGAAAAGGGAATTATGTCTTGAATAAAACGGCCACTCTTATAAGACGTCCTAGACACAAAATTGCATTTAGAAGATTTCGATATATATAATTTAATAATAAGATTTATGAGTTATATGATACTTCGTCTAACAAAATATAAACTATAAAACAATTTCTCACGACTTTTAGGGGATGTTTGGATTGGACTTAAGGTGGCTTGAGCAAATCTGGATTTTGGCTTGAGAAGGATTTTGTAAATTTGAATTTTGAGTAGAATTATAGTTAAGATGTCATTTTCACATAGGGAATTGTAGAAAAAGTAGATGTTTTTTGTTGGGAGTTGTAGAAAAAGTAGATGTTTTTATTGAGAATTGTAAAAAGTTGATGTTTTTATTGGGAATTGTAGAAAAAATAGGATTTTGCAAATCCTTATCCAAACATGAACTGGACTGAGTCCATCCAAAATCCGGATGTACCAAGTCCAGTCCAAACATCCCCTTACACTTTTGTGGCTTCCCCAAATTAAAAAACAAAGCATCAACAGCTCCACCATATATATATATGAATTTAATTACAAACTTAAATTAAAATTCCTAATTATACCTCAAAAAGAAAAAAGAAAATCATCTAAGGGTAGTCCTGACATTTCACAACCAAAGGTTACTTTCAAAGAGCAAAGTCCAAAGTTTAAAACCACGCGGACTGTACGTTCTGTCTGAATTAACTCAATGAGCAATTCCCATTTCCCACGGCTGATCCATCTTACACGTGTCATTACCTGACGTCATCACAAGCGAAATCAAGCATCCCGATGAAACCCCCCACACGTGTTCCCCTCACGTGCCAAACACACAGTGAAAATTCCAGTAAATGAAATTTAAAAAAAAAAGAATTACTACTTATTAATGAGATCATTAAATAAAATCACTGCCACTCCGTACCATTGCGATTAAATACCGCTCACAGCGACTGATTTTCTCTCTCATCTTTCTCTCTCTAAAACCTTCATCATATATATATATACACACATACACACACTCGTACAATAGCTGTGTAAGCAGAAGCCATCTTCTGTGTTATCTCTGAATGTGCAGAAACCCTAGAAGGCTATTGCTATAAATTGAAGGCCTGTTTTCGTTTCTCATCCGCCATTAAAGCTTCTTCTGAAAAGCGTTTGATCAGTGTGAATTTTTGACTTTTCTGATTCCTCATTTCTTTTTATCCCTGTTCATTCATCTCCAGAAACATTCCTGTTTCCATTCTTAATTCAATTCGCATCCGATTCTCCCATAATCGAGGTCAGCCTAATTTTCTCGAAAAATATCTGCGCATTGTACATGAAATCGCGTATAAAATGTTAGACCAACCCCACCGGAATTCAGCGGAGTTGATTTCCGACGGATTTTGTTCGAGCAAAATTAGTTCGATGAGCAGCGACACCACTCTGAGCCAGTGCACGAGCTTCAGCCGCCTGTCGTTCGAGTTTCCGACGAGCTCGCCGGATCAGCAGGCGGCGATGAAGCCGCACCGATCATCGGACTCCTCGTTCCAAGCCATTAGGCTGAAATCGAACCTGACGTTCCGCGACTTCAGCTTGGTGCGGCAGATCGGCAGCGGTGATATCGGTAGGGTTTACCTTTGCCGCCTCCGCTCCGCGGCGGAGGAGGGGCGGCTGTACGCCATGAAGGTGGTGGACAGTGAGGTTTTGGCAATCAAGAAGAAGACGCAGAGAGCGGAGACTGAGAGGAAGATATTGAGGCTCTTAGACCATCCTTTTTTGCCTACTCTTTTCGCTGAATTCGAAGCTTCCAATTTCTCCTGTGTTGTAATGGAGTATTGCTCCGGCGGCGATTTGCATTCTCTCCGCCATCAACAGCCATTGAAACGCTTCTCTCTCAACTCCGCAAGGTATGAAACGACGCCGCTTAAACACACCTAGTTTATTTATCATTTTCTGAAAATGGAATATTCCTAATTAAATAATTAATTTATTTATTCAGGTTTTACGCAGCAGAGGTTTTGGTTGCCATGGAGTATCTCCACATGTTGGGAATAATCTACAGAGATCTAAAGCCGGAAAATGTGCTTGTCAGATCGGACGGCCACATCATGCTCACCGATTTCGATCTCTCCCTCTGCTCCGACGCCGTCCCCGCCGTGGAATACCCCGGTTTTTCACCCGACCCGGTGTCGCCGCCGAAGCTCTCCACCAGCCACGCCATCCTCACCCGGTTCTCCTGCATCTCGAGCCGGTTCTTCCGGTCGAGGAGGATCCAATCGCTGGCGGCGAACCGGCTCTTCGTGGCCGAACCGGTGGCAGCCCGGTCCTGCTCCTTCGTGGGGACCCACGAGTACGTCCCACCAGAGGTGGCGACCGGCGGGTCCCACGGCAACTCCGTGGATTGGTGGGCCCTGGGGGTCTTCATTTACGAGATGATATATGGGCGGACGCCATTCGTCGGCACAAGCAACGAGGCTACGTTGCGAAACATCGCGAAAAAGCCCCTGGCGTTCCCCAACGACGCGCCGTGCGGCGCGAGTGAGGCGCACGCGCGTGACCTGATATCCGGGTTGCTGAGCAAGGATCCGAATAGGCGACTCGGGTCGAAGCGCGGGGCGGCTGACGTCAAGACCCACCCGTTTTTCAAGGGTTTGAATATCGCCCTTGTACGGTCCATGACGCCGCCTTTTGTGCCGGGTGTTCACACGGAGAAAACGACGTCGTCGTCGTCGCCTCCTGGGACGACGGCGTTTGGTGTTTTCTAATGGTTAGTTTAGGAGGGCATAATTAAATTTAACCTAGTAATTAATGGTTGTACTTTGTTTAGGTGGGAAAGGAAGAAAGTTGTATAGATAGTCCACGGGAAATGATGATTATTGTCTCGTTAGAGGTAATTAATGAGTTTAATACCATTTTTAGACAAGAAATAAGTCTTGGCACAATAGAATAAACACCATTTACATGCAAGTGAGATTATTTATCCCATTTTATTATCATATTCTTTATGTCCTGTATAACCTTTTAAACAAAAAAGTACTACATAGTTTCCTTTTTTCTTAATTGGAAAAAAAAGAATTATATTATTGAAAAGATAATGTAAGAGTACAAAACGTGTAAAAGATTATACGAGACATGAATAGGTTAAAGTTTAATGGAGGATTCAATCTCAATTATATTATTGAAACCTCTCTAATTTTTTCATAATATTTATTTATTCTAGGTCATAGAATGAATGGTACTAATAGTGATAAGATAGTATGCACTAATATCATATAGAGAATGTTATACTTTGTGAAGTGTAAGTATCTAAGTGTGTATTTTGTTTCCACATAAACAATGGTACTCTATTATACTTATATTATCACAAGTTATGCAAGAATATAAAGTAAGAATGTATAAAAGAAATAACATTTAATGGACCTTTAAAAAAAATGGTTGTTCTCATATAGAGAATTGATGAAAATGAAATGTGAACTATTTTTGTGAACTAGAAGAAATACAATAGAAGATATTATTGACTGAAGTAAATTGAAAAAAAGAAAAAAAACATATTTTGACAACAATTGCAAACTTAACATAATCTTGCAATTCCAACCATGATCCATTTCTTGATAAAAGATTTTCTACGTATTAGGCTACTTTTATATGTTAGATGTCATGTTGTCCCAAAATTAAATAAACTAGACCTCTCCAACATGTACAAATTAGTTGAACACATTGATAATCTTCTTTGGAAAATGGATAATGTTTTCAAATTACAAAACTATCCTAATTTGGTAATTTAATTCACTCTACTATTTCCACACATGAGATGGATAGGATCACTTTGTTGTATTATTGTACTTTTACCAAATAAATTGTGGTAGTTAGAGTTGGAAATATGTAAAGAGTGAAGTAGGGGATTCAATTCAATGGCTAAAAAAGTGTGTAAAATCTTGCCAAATTCAAGAAACTTTTTGTCCAAATTAATGTTGCTAATGTCACACTTTTGGTAGCTACCTATTGGCTACATTCTCTAAATATATAAATAAATATTTCCCAAATCCCACTAGAAGTAGATTCACCAATCATCAATATTTTTTATTAATAAAAAAAATTCTATAAAATAAAAAAGGGTGCCCTAAAAATAGGTTAGGTTGATGCCAAAAGTAATGTTGAGCAGATGTCATGCTTCTTCTAGTAACATAGAAGAGGGGGAAGGCTCTAAAATGCGCCGTAGGGGGACACTAGGAATCCGCATCATGTGGAGCGTTTGGATCATGTTCTTCTTATTCTGCTTTTTATGCATTCATTTTTCAATTATTTTGTCATTAATAATGGACATTTTGTGGTCTACTTTATTTCTAAATATTGATTTTATGATTTTTGGGGATGTGATTATTTTCTAAAAGAGAGGAATATTTGGGACTATTAATAGTGATTTTTCAAGGTACTACATGTTTTTATTTAGACAATGATGGGTCTAGTTTAAGAAAGGCATGTGTATTTATATAAAAGTTTATTTGAGATCATTTTATGAATATAATTTTATTAAATGAAGTCCGACAATCTATAACATAAACTATTTTTTACAAATTAAATTTTATTTTATGGATTATGAATTAATCCGACTTATAAAATCTCTATTCATATGTTTAATATTATATATATATATATATATATATATATATATATATATATATAATAGAGTTGGATTGATGTACAATTGGATCCATGTAAATTATCCGACCCGACTAACCCATATTTAATAGTGTTGGATTGATGTACAATTGGATCCATGCAAATTATCCAACCCGACTAACCCATAATATATATATATATACACTTTTTTCTCTCTCAGTGGTTTTTTCACCTTAATACAACATTCTTCTTTTGCACCTATTTCTCCTTCTTCATAACATCTTGATAATTTTGAAACCTCGAATTATGACTTTAAGTCTCTCTCGATTTTTGCTTATGTTCGTTCTCTTTCTCTTCTTTGTAGATTTGAATGACAAATCTCATACTGTGACTTAATTATTTAAAATTATTCAGTTACAATAATTTTAAACATTAGATATCAATCATCTCAACAAGCTGATGAAGCACACTAATCATTTGCAGAGAATTAGAATGTTCAACATGATATTGAGGAAGAGAATGTTGAAAGCGCAAATTCAATTTTTTAGATTTTAAACTTATACTTTACAATATAATGATATTTTATAATTTACGAGTAACACATTAACACATTACTTTTCAACAAAATAAGTAATATATTTCAATAAACAAGTCATACATTAGAAAAAACAAAATAATATCTTCCAAAGATACAAATAGTGCATTTTAGTACAATTTAGATACAAATAGTGCATTTTAGTGCAAATAGTACAAAATATACTATACATTTCAGATAAACAAATAAACATAAAACACCTATTACATTTGATAAAAACAAACCAATATCTTTTAGTTATACAACTAATATATAAAACATTTAGGTATAACACATCTAAGTGGATCTATGCATCAAGTGCACAATTTTATTTTTTATAATATATTGTGTAATGATTTTCTTGACGTTTTGCATTGAAACTATTCTTAATTTAAAAAATTATAATAACAATTAGTAACTTTGTAATTATCTTCTAAAAAAATAAAGTTGGTTACGGTTTTTTAACTCTTCATATTTATCGTTTGTGTTGTTTCTTTTAATATATATATATATATGTATGTATATATAGGATGATATATTCTTGATGTATTTGATGATGATATATAGTCGATCTCCCTATTACTTTTTAATATATCATATATTTTTTAAATATATTCCATTATGTTGTCTCATCACTTCACCAATATGTGGTCTAATCTTTATATATATTACGTTTTCCAAATATTCTTTTTTTATAAATTTTCTTTTAATATGTTGAATGATATCTTACTTCCACGTAACCAATATGTGATCTATTCTATTGAACACTTTACATTCATTATTCTTTATATATACACATATTAGGAGGTGGTGATTTTCTGTCGTTTACTTGTAAATGAAAAGAAAACAAATATTACAATTAAACAAGTGATATCTTAATATTAATACTGTTTATTCTAATTTTGTTCACAAGTCCTTATTATTATGTCGTTTTGCTTTATGAATAAGTGTTTTTATCAATAAACGCATCCACACTTACTATAAATTATTTAAGATCATAATTCCAAACGTAATTCATGTGAAACTTTAATTGTACAAGTACTAAATATATTAAATATTGATAGTAATTATAATCAATTAAAAATTCATTCATAATCTAAAAATCATATAAAATATTGATAATAATTGTTATGAATCATTGATTAAGTAATCTCATGAAATAAGATTTATGAGATCGATGGTTTTAAAGTAATCATAATTCTTAATTTCAAAATTCCATCTTAGATGCATTGGAAAAGGTATATAAAATCTTAATAATTTTGAAGTATTTGAGTATTAAATATTTAAATTAATGTGTACTTTATGTGTATTATTAAAATACATCAATTACAAGAATTATTAGAATAAGTACTAAAAGTATTTAATTATGGGATCGAAATCATAGTACGATTGCCTTAAAAACAAAAATTGATTATGGGAAATGAGGATTGTGGTAGGATACATGACAACACATGGGATGTCCCATGTGACCACCTGCCAACCAGGCAGCCCCACCACCCCACTTTAATCTCATGTCCCCTCATCCTACCCTACATCAACAAACCAACATTTAGTGGGCCCACTAATGCCTTCCACGTGGAATCTAAAAGGGCCTGCCACATCATCATACAAATGTCACATGTATTTTGGGTGAAATTCTTGTCCTATCCTCAAGTTGTGTGTTAAATGTAATTGGGGGTGTGATGTGTTTATTGATAAAAATTGTTTTTTTCTTAAATTAATAAGATTTTTTTGATTATATAGGTCTAGGATGGCACTTATCTGCTTAGATGCGAGTATCCTACCCGTTCAAATTTTGATAGGACGGTACGAGTAGTTTTAAATGTGAATGAGACGAATTTGAGAAAAAAAAATCTCATTAGGATACGGGTAGATTTTTGGAAGATGCCCTCTACTTGCAAGTACCTGCCCATTAAAATTCATATAATATATATGTATAATATGTGTTATGTAGGAATCGATCACTACATCTTTCATTAAAGAAAAAATTATACTCCCTCCGTCCCGGCTCAACTTGCCTATGTTGACCGGATATGAAAGTTAAAAAAATACAGTTGACTCAAGTGGATATGCTCACTTTTTGTTTTTAAGACTTTATTTAGGGTTTGGATTAGTGTTTTTTGCTCACTTTTTTTTCCTATTTATGGGCTGACAAGTTCAGTTGGGACAAACCGAAATGACAAGTAGACAAGTTCAGCTGGGACGGAGGGAGTATTTATCAATAAACTAGTTGGCATTTTACGATAAAATATTTACTAAAAATGTATATAAATATATTAAATATACAAATTAAAAAAATAAAAAATAAAAAACTCATTCAAAATATTCGTATAGATTCTAATTAAAAAATATATATATATATATATATATATATATTTGGTAAACAGGTATTGAGCGGGTACGGTACTCGCTGGATAATGGTAATCGGAAAGGGAATGAATACGGATAGTTCTAAATAGAAATTAGACGGGTTTGTCAAATATAAAATTAATAGAGTTAGAGTTTGAAATTCCCTAAATAGTAGGTATGACTCGTTGTCAATCCTTATTCAATTTTTGCAAGCAATTGTTGATGCTAGCTGTAGTAATTATATGATATTTTTGGTGATTCTACAGTACTTTATTCGTGTATGGGACATTATTGTAATATGTGTTCATTTGAAAAAGTTAAGAGAAAATTTAAATATTGAATTTATTTAAATTAACATGTCATACATCTAAATGACATTAATAGACAAGCATAGATACACCCCTGATAAATGTGTTTTGTACAAGTTGATAAATAAAATTACATAAAAAATTAGAATATGTTGTATGTCTATTCAAATCCATCAAAATGCACTGCATATTGTCAAAGTTTTTTTATTTATGCTTCCCACAAAGTATAGTTTATTTTGCACCTACATCTTACTGATGAAATATTAAATATGAATTACCAAAATATTATAAAAGATATGATCGGTTAATTAATGCATTATCTTGATTTATGAATCATGTATTTTGTTTGAGGTTGGAAGTGAATTGTAACTCTTAGTTTTTCTATGATTGGTGTTAACTGAAAAATAAGTTCATTTTTTTATTGTATATTGTATCCGGTTAACCTATAGTAAAAAAGAATGTTCCAAAATACATATTGCATAATAATATTAATCCTGCTAATTATGAGTGCCATAGTGATATACTAAAAATATTAAATAGATAATATCATTTTTATTGTTTAATACATTTATACTAATTTATTCTTCCAACACAATTTTTTTTCTTAATATATATCAATTTTTTTTAATTTTTTTTTATATAGTACTAGACGACCAGTACATAAAATATAGCAAAAAAGTTGACGTGGCTAGGAAAGGATGATTCTTTCATGTTGAAGCCAAAAAGTAAAGAAATGATGCAATAATAATTATTAAAAAAAAAAGTGTACAAATATAAAAGCTATATTTATTAAATGAAATAGGCCCAGTGCTCCCAAAGCCCAAAAATGTCAACGGTCTAGGCCCTTAACCAATAGCAATGCAGAGCGTACAAAAATGTACAAGTAGAAGACATAGGGAATCAGGAGAGGTACAACACTTTAAAGCGTTTCAGAAATTGGCAGTTAAATTGTCCCTTGGCAAAAGCTGCTATGTCAGCTTCAATTAATGAACAGAAACGGCGTCGTAAAGACTTCCATTAAGCCAGCAGAGGTGATAGACGCTGTCACGTATGGTACCTCATGCATTGTAATTTGTGCCTACTATTGTTTCGTACACATCAGCTTCTCTTTTTGTCAAATTAATGTCGTCACAAGCTTTCAAAACAATCTAAACCCTCTTGAATTTTAAAATTTTGTTTCGATTTTTTAATATTTTTTTAAGGGTTGAAAAGTTAAAATTTTGGGATGAGCTCTCTAGGAGTTGGTTTCTTGTGAGACTGTCTCATATACGATATGATTTAAGTATATCTTTTACAGGTATAAGTATGTGTTTTTCAGCTATAAGTATGTTTTTTATAGTATAAGTATGAATTATTTAAGTATGTCTTTTACACATATAAGTATGTCTTTTTGTGCTATAAGTGCAACCGTCGTACGGTGCGACAGTTGCACATGAGTTTTTACCGCTCTCTATTATGCCCTAACATATTAACTAAGTGAGTCATTATATTTCTTCGATCCGTTGCACGAATTATGATATATGTAGTTAAATTTTAAATATATTATGTTAAAAGATTAAAATGATCGTATTTGGGAAAAAAAAAACTCACATGATATCTTTATACACGACATTAATAATTTATACATAAGCAACAGTTATAAATACAAATGATACAACAATGCAAAAACTGAAAAAAAGTAATAATAATTAAATGAATAAACTTTTCAATATATAATTATCGCATGGTGATAAGATTTTGACCCGATTTTGTATTTTATCTGTTTCCTAATTAATAACTTTGGCTAATTGAAGAGTTAAATTATTTATATATTAGTTATTATTCAACCCTTCCAAATAAGTTTTGTTTTATCTAACTTACTGTCTTTACATTTGATATTTCTGTAATTTATGTTTTGTATTTCTATAACTTATACCTACAAATATGAAAAATATTTTCGAATTTATTGAGTTCATTCCATTTTAAAAGAAGTAAAAAAAACATAAGATTTTATTTTATTAACAGAAATGTTGTTTTATTTTATGTATTTTCATTTATTCTTTATTTTTCAGTAATTTCTTTTATTATGATATGATGTTGATCATGCAATTAAAAGCAAGTTAATTAAATCTACAAATAAAGGAAAAAATCATTACGTTTTCTAGTGGTTTAAATTTTTACAGTTTAACTCCGTTTGATTTATTGGTTATCATATCCTTATTATATTACTATACATACAGATAAAGTTTATTTGTTAGTTTTCTAATAATATGATATATATATATATATATATATATATATAAAGATTACTCCAAAATAAAATTTCTAGATAATCATTTTTTATTCTTTGTTTACTTTGACGATCTAGAATTCTTGAAATTCGATCATATTTTAATTTATTCAATAAACATAAATTTAATCTTTATTATAGCAATGATTAAGTATTATTTTATTAGATGGAATCATATTAACATTCATATCTCACATATAGATTATAATTTTCAAGATTTTATCCATATCATAGATGATATTGATACCATATATAAAAATCATGTTTAATATATTAATAAATTTTAATTTATAAACTATAAAATAATAAATATTTGTATTTCTACTTTTGATATGTGGTAATGAGCAGGAAAATTTTGTCATTTCTATTTTGAGGGGTAATTGTTGTTGTTATCATCATCATTATTATTATTATTATTATAGAATGAATAGGTAAAGAAAATTAGGGTCACATTTCTTCTTTCTTTCTTACCCTTTTTCAAATTAATCAAAGTATATATGAGAAGGTTCACGAAATGATACATACTAAGGTTTTTGGAGATGCGTCTGTATCATATCAGAGAAGAGCTATAGTGATAGGTTCCACCATTCTAACGACCCTCAACTTCAACCTCAGTTTCGTTTATACATGAAAACTTACGTTTTTTTTTTTTTTTTAATGGGTTTTTGGTTGAATTAGTTTTCTTGAATTGAATTAGACAGATGTTTTTTTGGTTTGATTATCAAGACCTTTTGAATTGTTCGAATATAGATTTGTTTATGAGGAGTTCAATCATCAAAATTTAATTTTGTGAAAACCGTTCTCAGAAAAAGATGAGGTAAGAATTAGTTGTACAAACTTGTATTTTACATACCAAATATATATATACATACACAGACAAATTTTAATTGTAAAAAATAAAGTACAACAATATAAATAAAATATGACATATAAACAATAAATAAATAACAATGTACAAAATATGAAATAAATAATAACACCAAAGTTAACATCTCTACATTTGCTATATCTTTGCAACTACATGAAATATGTACGTCATTACATCAATACATATACTGATATACACACAGGCATGTATATAATTATGTATAGATTTGTACAGAATATAGATAGGAGAAAGCATGCCTAGTTTAATTCACCAGAGCAAACCATCCAAAGAAATTCAACAAACAGGAAATGCAAATTTAACCATCTTAATACAAACAAACACAAGCACCTGGAAAAACTTTACAATACAAATGCAAGTTATGACTTGAAACTAGTAGTAGTAGTAGCTACAAAGAGGGCGAAAATCAAGAAAACAAGAAAACACTGAAAGAGACAATATATACAGGCAGTACGCGTTAGAGATTAAGGATGAAGGGATACCCTACAAAGATCCATACCACTTTCAACAGCAGAAAAGCTAGAAACCTTCTTCCTTGTGTACTTAGTCACCAAAAAGCTCATCGTCGGTGTAATTATAATCATACGAACATAGACTGCCCCCAGAGAATTCCATGGAATCATCATAATCGGAAACTATATCTATGTCCGATAATCCAGCTATATATTCGTCATCAGATGATTCATAATCATAAATTTCAGTATCAAACCGATAATCATCAGTGGAGTCATGGGGACGTCTCAGATCTTCAATCCTTTGTGAGCACAGTCTAGCTATATTTCCACCAAAATGGACGTTGAAACACTGTCTCAGATCAAGAGATTTAAGGTGAGGACAACCGTCGAGAATAGCCTGTAAGCCTTCGTTTGTCATTTTGTTTCCGAAAAGTTGGAGATGAATTAGTTGGGGCATGTTTTCAGCGATTGCTTTGGCCTCAAGATCAGACACCACGTGTTGCTGCTTGTACCAGCGGTTATTCAATATGAATGACTTCAACTGCGGGCAAGAGCGGCCCACGGCTTGAATAGCTTCCACATCAATATAACTGTAGTACAGATGTAGCTCCTCAAGAAGTGGGAGATTTGCAACTGCTTTAATCACACCTTCACTTGTTATGCCATAGGAAAATACAAGTTGAAGCCGCTTGAGCTGACTACACCTGTGATCAGCAATTGAATTAAGTGATTTAATCACATCTTTATAGATGGTCAACAGTAATCAGCAATTGAATTGAGTCAATGCTGCATAAGAATTTAACAAAGTTTGGAGTTTTAAATAGATAAGGGTTAAAAATATTTTTCCCATATGAACTGTGTGTGATTTTGCCACATTTTTTGTATAAACCTTGAAAAGTTCAACTTTGCCATATGAACTTTTTGATACATTATACAAGATCGGAAAAACTTAGCCATTGATTTTGGACATGTGTATGGTTAGAATTTGCCAAATATTGTAAAATGCATCAAAATTTAAGGTTCATACGGTTAAATAGAACATTTCAAATTTAATACGAAACAATGTCAAATCATGTATACTTCGGATGTGAAAAAGTGTATAACTCAATAGGTCATTTAGTACTAAGACACATTGATGATCAAAGTTACTGAATTCAAGAAATAGACATGTCGAAAGAGAAAATAAGTAGAACAAAGGAAAGGAGGAAATGAATGACTACAAATTCCATCCGATGACCCCTATAAAAGGCCATCAATGATATCAACCAGATAAATCAACTTAATTCAAATCATAGCACGGCCAAAGATCATTAAACATTCAAGAAAAACACAAAACTGAACCCGAACAAAACCAAAGACAGCCAGGGAACTGCACAAAATACTTCGTCAATGAATTATGACAGCTCGAAGACAAAACTAGAGACCCTGCTTTCCTAGGGTCATTTCCATTTTCATGAAATTAACAATAGGTTTTTATAGCTACAAGAACCGGTACAAAATATACAACCACCTTCCTTTCCCAGCACCATTAAGTTTCCCAATTGTAACTCACAATTCTTGCATACACACATATGATCATCATCATCATCTGAAACCAGACACCAAATTTACAAATTCAAAACATCACTCCAATACATTTTATAAAAAAAACAAATTAACTAGAAAAATGAGCAAAACAATTAATGTATCTACATGAAAAAAAAATTATGCCCTTGAAATTGAAGCAAATATACAGGTGAAACATACATTAATCATAAAGCATCGAAATTCCAGTAAAATTGGAAGCACTATACACTGGAGAGACAAAATTGAAGATTACCTCTGAGAAATATAGAGAAGCAAGTTATCGGAACCAAAATACTCAATGTTGATATCAATCAATCGGCCCTGGCTACGATCCACCGCGCAGCGACACATCATCTCCAAATCGTATGCTATTTCCCAGAGATCACCTGTATGTCGCATGTCGATGCATCTCCACATGGAAGGGTCTCTGCACACGCTTCGCCAGGCAGTGCACACTTTCTCCGCCGTCGTCAGAATCTCAATCGGCCCCAATTTGTGCAAAATCGCCGCCGTTAGCTCTCGCGGCAATTCCAGCCATGGCGGCGTCGTCGCCTCCGTCGTACTTGAAGAGGACTCCATTTAATTTCGTTTTCCTTTTTTGTTTTTTGGGAAAAGTTTCAATTGAGAAGGCGAATTTAGGGTTTGGAATCGGGAAGATGAGTGGGTGCAAGATTAAGGGGAATTATGACACCTATCCTCTCTCTCTCTCTCTCTCTCTCTCTCTCTCTATATATATATATATATATATATATATATATACTTCTATGGTTTTATATTTATTTTTTTCAATTTAATATTAGGTTTGTCTTGGTTTTTTCCTTTAAAATAACTCATATGAAACGATTTTATAAATTTGTATTCTTATATTTCTTCTAGTTTTTCTTTTAAAAAAAAAAAGTTTTTCAAGGTTGTGATCGATTATCAACTTTTTTTTTTCTCATTTTCACTTCTTGATTAAAAAATTTCATTGATATTTGATTTGTGATTGTATGTCGATTTTCATTTTTCACTTTGGTGAAATTATACTATTTATTTCTCTATTGTTAAATTCTGAATTAATATTTTATTTTATGTAACCATTTACCGAAGCTTAATATCTCTTTTTATTTTATTGAGCATTTTTAACAAGGATTTCTATTTTAGAGATCTCTATATTTTAAAATAGAGATTTTCACACTCTATATCTTTAATGTTTTTAAAAATGTAATCCAAATATCATCCCATTTTCTATTTATCCCTTAATTAATTTCTATTTAATTAACATACAACCAAAATTATATGTTTGTATATATTACTAAAAATTGAACGAATATTTAACAATAAATAATAAATGATTATTCAAGTTTTTTTTTTAAATATGCATTGAAATTTGTAATATGAAATATCAATATATTACTAATCTTCAATCTAATGTTGGTTTGTATTTATGGATACATCAACACCAGAGAATGATCGAGAATAACCTAACCTGTAAATTACACTCAAATTCAACATCATTTTGAAGAAAAACTAAGAAATTTAGAAACCAAAATATTCAGGGTTAATTCTCTTTGTGATTTGTCAATATTGCTATATTTTCCTGTAAATACAAGATTGAGGGAACCTTCATAACACATTTTTTCTTTTATAAAAGATCGTTGTGAACTGTGCATCTGCACAAATATCGGAAAAGGATTCATAATCTTATTGAGAGGAATGGTTAAATTACAAAATTTTCCAAATTTTAATATTATAATTACAAATTTTTTTAAATAGATTTTTTTTTTTTTTTGTCTTTACTGATAAGTTTTTAAAAATAGATCATTTTTTTTAAAGTTCAGTTTTTTAATAAGGAATGTGAAATTACTATTTTGCCCAGACTTGTTTGTTATTATATAAGTATAGATAGTAGTAACACCCATTGAAAATAAATTTACAACAAAAGAACATAAAAAGGAAAACTAATATTTCAATTTAGAGTAAACTAGCTAAAAATACAAAATATATTATATATTAATTTTATATATAAACTATAAATAGGTTGGTTTATTAGGCCCTTTTCAAGGCTTGAGTCTAAATTATATTTATAAACTAGTATAGGGCCCGTGTAATACACGAGATTTAATAAAAAAAATTAAATTTAGTGAAATTAAAAAATTTAAATATCATTTACACAACAAAACTAAATTTATAATTTGTGCAATATATATTGTTTAATTTAACATTAAATATAATAAAATATGATCAAATAATTATTTAATTGTCAAAATATGTGTTGCATTTGTAGATGATCATTTAAAAAAATTATTATTATTTTGAAAAAAATATACATTGCTATAGGCTATAGCTATTATATTATTCAACCCACCCACCATTTTTTTTAGTTTGCTCTTTATTGTTTACATTTGTAACAACTTTTATTTTCAATTAAATGAAACAAAATGAAAGTCAAAATTTCTCAAATAAATTCCATAGTTTATTTTAAAACATATATTCAAAAAATTATTTGATTTCAATAATTAATAAGTTTGAATAATAATTTTCAAGCTGCCCACCTTTATTTTAGTTTTTTTTTTCTTTTGTATATATTTATATTTTTTCTTTACTTTTTTAAATTTAACAAATTTCAAATATATAATAATATCTATCATTGAACTCTAGCATATGTTATTTAGATAAATCTAATTAATATTTCTATATTATTTATTATTTAGTAATAATAATATTTCTTATCAACATTAAATTTGTATCAATTAATTAACATATTTAATATGAAAACATTGTAGGCGTGCCATGTTGCACTTTGGTCTTACTTATATATATATATATATATATATATATATATATATATATATATAAAAATAAAGATAAGGTTGATAAAAAATTTGGGCTGATCAACACATTTACTAAAAAAATTCGAGCCGAGTTAGGCCAAAGTTGTAGGTGAGCAATAGTAAAAGTGCAAGGGTTTAGTAAAACAACTAAATCTTGATGAGACTAGTTATGACAACATTAGAAGTTTTAGTGCTTAATGAAACACAAAAATATATAAAAAGCCTTCTAAAATAAAATTTTAGAGTTTTCATTAAGGACCAATAAATAATCTTGCCTTTATTTTTATTAAATTAATTCGAACACTTTACGAAATAACACCTTTAGTTTATCAACAACCAACACTCACCACTCTATCTCCCCATCCCCAATTGAAATTCAATCAAAAAAAAAAAAAAAAAGTCACCTTACTCTAATAGAAATGACTTACAAACACAATCTTATAAGACAAAAGCGTGGTAGTTGAGTGTTAATGGTGCTTGCTACTTGAACTTAGATTTAGTGTTCAATTTATTAGAATTCAAAGGTATGATCAGAGAGAAATCATTTAATCATCTAAAATCTAAAAGGAAAAAAAAAAAACTACCCCATTTTTAAAATAATATTTTACCAAAAATAAAAATACTATTTATAAAACTTGAGATGAAATTTCCCTTCCACAAAAAAAGCGGTGTTTCCATTCAAGAGATGGCCACATATTTACAAGTATATAACCAATTATCATGCATTTATATTAGTAAAATATAATATAAAACTAGAATATATATATATATATATATATATACACACACTAAAAGTTTCTTGTCCAAAAATTTGAGTTGTTGTATACAAAAAAGATATTAAATATGTAGTGAGAACACAAAGACTCAATTGTTTGACAAATAAACCCTTGATATATGTCATGGGCAAGTCACAAGTCAAAATCCAACGAAAAATTAGTTTGGTGGTTTAAATGTCAAATTCGTATAGTTTATATATATATATATCGGTGCCACAAATTTTTTTTGATGATTTATAAGCAAAATTGTTGATAGTATTGTGGGGTCGTTGCAATTGACCCTAATATTAATCTATACTATACTAATAGCAGGTAAGTTGGAAAAATTTACCGGAATGTCATTTTCCCGCTCAAAAATGTCACATCATAATGCTGATTGTGTAAATAATTTTTTTTTCTTTTAATGTTTCATGACTCAATAATTTTTAATCTATCTTTCTCTCCAAGCCTCTTGAATCAAGCTTACCCTACAAGCCATTAAATTGTCTTTTTCTCCAAGGATCTTAAATTAGGCTTCTCCTACAAGCCATTGGATTGTCTTTCTCTCCAAGACTCTTGAATCAGACTTTTCCTACAAGCCATTGGATTATATAAGTAAAGATGTGTGTGGTTGTTTCAACAAAAACACTTTCACATATGTGAGATGGTCTTCTAAATTTTCGTCATTATAAATTTTAGTTCTCCTCTTTTTCCTCTTACTTTTTTCTTCTCTAATCTATGATGAAGTTTTTGTACCTTTCCAATATCAATTGTTAGAAGTTTATGGTTGGGATGAATTCATCCATATGAAAATTTGAGTTATATCAATCAAGGTACATACCTCAATTATCTGTATATTCATGAATTTTCATTTTGATTACCCTGGAAAAATGAAAAAAAAAAAAAAACTATCAATTCAAAGAATTGAGAATAAAAGTCAAGTATTTATTGGGTTTCCTAAGAGCTTTTGGATGATTCTTCTGTAGGAGCACAATTAACTTTTGAAAATTCACAACAAGCCAACAATTGAAAAAAGAAATGAACTAATTAAGTATAGTGCAAAGGAATTTGGTCTCATAATCAGTAATTTGACATTCTAAATATTGAATTAATTGAATTGGAAGTTAGAGAATTATATAAAAAAAAGTTCTCCTCAAAAGATAGATACGGTTTTATAAAACAATCGGTGAAGCAACTATTCCATGATCAATAGACATATACGTAAAATTCCAAACAAAACAATAATGATTGAAATATAAAATCAGACATATACGGCTTATTGTACTATTATAAATAGTGTTATTCAACAGTGTGTATATATATAAATATATATATGATGCTCATATATTATATAATTATGATTAAAATTGTACTATATTAAAGTAATTGAATTATATTGCAAGACGCGCAACGCGCGAGTACACTGCTAGTTATAGAATAAAACTCTTATAAGATCATCTCAAATGTCTAAATATGTAAAACATTTTAGATCCATAATCCACAAAATAAATATTGACTTTTGAAAATATGTTAAGGTTGTGATTACCGAGACTCCATCTCAAAAAAGTATATATATCTCATTTTTATATTAATAACGAAACTATATTGTTTTGATAGTTAATTAAATAATTAAATACAAAAACTTGTGTGAGACGGTCTCATAGATAGATTTTGTGAGACATATCATTTTTATCCATAAATCAAACCCATCTTTATTAATTTATATATAAATTAATAAAATGTGGGTTGTGAATTAACCTGTCTCACATAACATGATTCAAAGATTATCCGTGAAACAATCTCATATAAGACTCACTCATAATTAAAATGATATAATTTGGACAGGTATAGATGAATAGAAGATGAGAATATGATGGAGGATTGGAAAGGGAAATGACAATATTAAAGAGTCATGTTCTCACATGACATATTCTTGTAGGCATAATTGTCTCTAAGTGTAAAAGTAATTATTATATTCTTGATTAGTGGGTATGAACAGTTGGGCACATGAAGCCAACTATTCTCTCAAAGTCAAATGAAACCACAGCCAAACAAAATTGTCAAACCTAAGCCAACAATTTAGCAAATATTAACTACCATTTAAAAAATAATTAATTCTCTCATGGGCTGACACCAAATCACAACAAGACCGACTATAAACTAGTGTTATCATAATTGATAATGCTATAAAATAGGAAGGAAGAGAAAGAGGAGAGAGAGAGATAGGAGAGGGTCTGCAAAGCAATCTCTCTTCTTTGGATCTCTCAATTATTTTTAATATTTCTTATTAGATTAATAGGGACAGGTATTTGATATTTGATTTAATAAAAAAGATTAGCAAAGTGGGCTTTTCCTGAGATAAAAAATTTGCCCATTTCTTTTTTGTCTTATCTATTCTTGATTTCTTTGGCATATAAGAAAGAACTCTTGTTGTTTTAGCCAAATTTGTTGATTTTATTGACATTATATTTTTCCCATTATTCTTGCTTGCTTTTGTAAGATAATTATGAGCCAAGTTCGTGCAAATTCATCTCCTAATTTGGTATTGCCCTCATCAACCAAGAATCAAGAGTTCGATGATGGGGCATTACAAGGTACATAATCTTTATTTTCAATGTTAATTATAATCTTGATTTTTCCTGTTTTTGATGTGATCATTTCTGGGTTATTTCAATTTCCTTGATGTGGGATTTTTTTTTTCGTATTTTTTATGAATTGTGTTTTTGAGAAAATTGATGATCTATACATGCCTTCTATATTGAATTATATATCTATAGATGTTAATTAAATTGCATTTCTTGAAATTATCTTAAATCTTCTCTGAAAGGGTTTGAATTTTTAGAAAATATTGAAATTGGGTGATTAGGGTTCATGATTAATTGATTAATTAATGTTGTTTTTGTAAAATTCAGGGGTAGCAGCAAATGTAAAACTACTGCTAAAATTAATCCAGGATCACAAAATTGCATGTGATCAAGAAACAACTGACCATAGGAGAATGTTAAGGGTAGCTACAATGATGACAATTTTGGATAGTGTTAGAGAGAGAATCCAAAAATGTCAATCTTTTGGGAACAAAAGAGCAGAGGCTGAGCTTAGGAGATGCAACACTGATCTGCGGCGAAACCCTGCCCCGAGGGACAAGAGGCGTGGCGGCGGTGTGGAGGAGGCGGGGGACGAGGAGAAGGAGCGGCTGAGACGAGAGCTAAGCGCGAGCATAACCGCACAAAAAAGCCTTCAAATGATGTGCAATAGCTTAGGTAAAGAGAAGCAAATCATGGCCTCTGAGCTCTCAAAGAAGGTCCATGAGTTGAGTGAGATGGAGGAGATCATAAACAACCTCAAGGAGCAAAACGAGACGTTGCGCCAAAAGGTGCAAGAGTGTTTTTCCGACCATAAGAAGTGTGCCGGTGGCGGCGGCGGTGGTGAGCCGCAGGTGGCAGCGGTCTTGCAAGAGCGGAACAAGGTGCTCTCAGAGCAGCTCTTGAGATCGCTCGATAGCTATAGGTCGATGAAGAGGAAGCTTAAAGTCGCGCAGGAGGAGAATGATGTGATGCATACGACTATGGATGAGATGGGAGGGAAAGTCGAGAGGAGTCTCGAGAGAGTGAGGAGTCTTAAAGAACGGATGAATTCCTCGTCCTCGGGGGGTGACTCGCCCGTTGATGTTCAAGAGGAGATCGTTGCGTTGGAGAGGATGTTTGAGGGGTTCAAAATGGTGGTCGAGAAGCATGATACGAGAAAAGGCGAATGCTCTCAACCAAACGGGGAGATCAGTGCTCGTAAGCCTTCGATTCTCGCGTGAGAAGACGGGGCGAATTAGGAGAAATCAGATGCGGAAAGCTCAAAGCTTTCCGCATCCGTTTTATGATTAGAACAAGTTTTGATGTTTCTCTAAGTAAATGACATTGGAATAATATGTTAGAGAAGTGTTAACTATGTATATTCTTCTTCAATGTGTGTGTGTGTAAATGGCTGTTGATTAATTTGTGTAGCTCATTAGCTTGTATTGTAATGTATTAGTTTCTCTGTAAAGACATCTGACAAATTTTGGTTAATTTTTTAATATGTCAATTAATGTGATGCTTATTGCAGTAGGGCAAGAAGTTAAAGGTGATGTTTGGATTAGTGTTTGCTAGTTGGGATTTGGATTCATTCAAATCCCCATCCCCATTTGTTTTGATGTTAGAAGAGGATTATACAATCTACCAAAATCCTACTTTATTTAAATAAAAATACAATCATTAACCCTATACTATAACCTATTAATACACAAATTTCAATACACACCTAAATTTCTACTATTACAATAATCAAATCATTACCATTACATCAACTCATAATATAATACTTACATAATAACACTTTTTTCAGCATTGATTTGACATCTACAGTACTAATACTACCTTACAAAATCTCTAAACAAACACAGATTTTAACTATTCATCTTTATTTCAAAAATCCAGGATTTCAAAGTCGGATTTCCCCAATCCTACATAACATCAATCCAAACATCACCTTAAGGTCCTTGTTGGCACTTTTGATAAATTAAGGTTTTTGTTGGCTTTTGTACTCTTCATTCTGGATATTGTGTTGTGTTGTGGTAAAATGACAGATAATTAAAAAAAAAAAACACAGAAATTTATATAAAACTTCTCATGGCTGTAAACTTGAGAGATGAGTTTTATTACTTACAAATTAAATTCATTTTTATAAATTCATATATGAATTGTGTATTGTTAATTGACTCGTCTCATAGAATTAAATTCATGAAATAGTCCCACCAAGTAATACTCCTAAAAATTTCTTTCAAAACTGAATAAATTAAATCTCCAAGGATAACTTATGTAGTATCCCTTAAATTGCAATATATCTTTCATTTTTATTTTAATAAATGGGCTTCTAGCCGATTTTGGGCTTGAATCATTTGGCCCACAATCCAGTCTGGGCCTATTCTTCTAAATTGTTTGTTTCCTAATGACCTAATTATTTTATTAGGAAAAGTCAAAAAAAAAAAAAAAAAAAAACAGTTTAATAGATATTATATTTTTGAATCGAAAATTCTAAAGGAATTTACGTTATGGTAAATATCACAAAGTTATGAAGCTTTTATTGAATATTAAGTACATAAAATATGCACCAAAAAAAAAAAAAAAGGGTTTGAAAAGAAATGAGAAATAACAATTTTCATAATCATTTCTAAAACATGGTTTTCACATTTGGTAATCCAATTGGAGCATATTAACATTTATTACGTGATATCAAAGCTGAAATTATAAGAATAAATATTATTTTGGTACAAACTGATCTAACTTCAAAACAAGAACTACAAAAACATTAACAAAAGAACAAGCAAAAGAAGAGGAAAAAATACAGGAAAAATGTTAATCAAAGAGTTCCCATTTGGTTACAGAATGAGATGGTTCAAATATCTCCCACTTTGTGGTCACAACCAAAGGTGGTTGTACTTTCTGCTTTGCGTTTGATACCTTGAGCACATCAAGTGTCTCCACACACTTTTGCACTCTCTTGCCCTGCAATGAATATTTTTTTTTTTAACTTAATTTTCACATAATAATAGACTTCAGATTGGAGACTTCAATACTCCATTCTATTAATTTATCTTGAAAACGTTCCCAAAAGAACCAAATGGGATAACATGCATAGTTTTTATGATTTTTTATTTTTATTTTATAGAATAAATTGAGTTGGACATGACCTACTAAATGAGTTGCAAATAATGTGACCCACATACGGTCGAAATGATGCCGTCTATATCGAGTCATTGTGCTATACGTTCTTTACAACATGCATTGTCTTAAACATTTCATTTCATGCGTTGACTTGAATGAATTTTAAATCCATTCAAGTCAGAGTGGATTTAATTCCAGCTGTATTGCTAAAAAATTAATTTAAAATAAAAGTTGTGGATTTTAAATTCATATCTATCCGAGCACCATCGATGATTTTACAGTTAGAAATTTCAAATTTCTCCTTAAATCCCTCCATCCAAATAGAATCTAATAAATTATTCTTATGACATTAGAAATTTAGAAGGTTTTAACACATTTTTTCTATAATCATATAGACATTAGGATCGGATAAATTTCATAACAAGACCTAATTTATAGATTAGTTCTCAATTCTAGATCCAAATTTTAAAGTTTCTCAATAAGGAACTCAATTTATCATTTTTTTCTCAATTTAAGGCTTGAAAATTAGATTGAGTTCTGAGTTCAAGACAAAATTCAATTTTCTTTTTCTTTTTATTTTTATATTTATAGATTTATTTATATTTCAATATCTATTTATATTTTAGATAAATTAAAACAAGTTAGTGCAATTTTAGAACGATCTTCTCATCCAACTTGTATTAATTTATATATATATATATATATATATAATGCAATTCATAAAATTAAGATTCCTTTATTTTCTTAATTTTATGAATAAAAGTATAAAAAACCAAATTTAATATTAATCAATTTACTATAAATTATATTTTACTAATTGAATTAATTATATTTTTCTTTCTTTATATAAATTAATGCAAGTCGGATGATGATCGTTCCAAAATTGCACTAATTTGTCTTAATTTATCTTAAATATAAATACATATTGAAATATAAATAAATCCATAAATATAAAAAGAAAAAGGGGTTTTGTCTTGATTTGAGAACTCAATCTAATTTTCAAGTCTTAAATTAAGAAAAAATGTAAAATTGAGTCCCTTATTGAAAAACTTTAAAATTTGGATTTAAAATTGAGAACTAATCTATAAATTGGGTCTTATTATGAAATTTATTCAATTAGGATCTTATCCCAAAAATGTGCAAATTTTTTCATATTATAACATAAAGTAGGGAACTGATTTAAAATTAATGGACAAAGTTTTACGATGTAAATGGATGAACTCTCGTAAATCAATAATATAAATGAAAGATATAAGAAAAAAATTATAAAAAAAACAACCTTGGTCAAGACATTAAAAATCAAAAGGTGTTAAACCGAGATAATCAGACTCATTGTCATCCAATTTTAAAAGTCAAAGTCAACCCCAACTTAATAAATAAAAGTATTGATTTCCCAAATTAATACACGTACCTGTGAGTCTTTCTTTGCAATAGCACATGCATCTCCTTGGGTGGGAATGTTGTCCAATTTCACGGCTTGTCTCATTAACATCTCTATAACAGTTGTGATCTGTAACTCTGCTACTTTTTTGCCATTTGCAATTGATTTCTCGATCACATTTACCTACATCCCAACAAACATTATAAAATAAAATAAAATAAAAAATCCATATTTACCAAAAAGATAATTATAGATACATGACATTTGTTTTTTGAAGCGAAAGGAATCATATTATTCCTTCTTCAAAGAGTTTCGGTTCCATATATACCAGTTCATATTATTTGTTTAGCATATTTACTGATATTATAAGCCTATTCAATTTAATCTTTTTATTTTGAAAATATAAAAAACATGAATCACCAAATGGTATATTAAATAATATATCACTCATCAAATATGAACACGACGGTTATGATCATAATTAACTAATTTTATTTGTTTTTTCTAAAATTTTCTTAATTAGTGTGAAAAGTCTAATATGTCTAAATATATTGGGAGGGCGCATAACACAATGGAAAACTAAATAGTCGATGAATTATTTTGCAATAAATTATAAATTCATTGATTTTTTTTTACAACAGATGCAATATGTATTAATTTTTTTTCAATAAAAGTTAAAAAGAAAAAGAAAAATTTATATAAGATCGTTACTTCGTAAGACGAAGCCACTACTCACAACACACATAATTTCACTATTGAGTATTTTTTTTAGTTTATGAATTGTTGTTTAATCCATGGAATCTATATATATATATATATATATATATATATATATATATATATATATATATAATAATAATAATAAAAGTCACCAAATAACCACTACTTAAAAAAAATCTAAAAAGAAAATATTTTTTAAAATATATTTTATAGAAAAAACCGTCCCCACTTAAATTCAGTTTTCATTATACGGAACTCTTTCTCTAAATCTTATCAATTCCAACTCATTTTCTTCCACAAATTTCTAACTTCTCTTAAAGATTCAGAAAAGTCACGTGTTGCAACGACAATCTCTCTCTTGATCACACTCATTATTTATTATTTTTCAATCTTGAAGAATTTTGTTGCTCACACTTATTCATTTGGCAATTTCTCTCTCCATCACACTCATTATTTATTATTTTTTAATCTTGAAGAATTTTGTTGCTCACACTGATTCATTTGGCAATTTTTCTCTCGATCACACTGATTCATTATTTTTTTTCTCTATTTTTTTTTTGTTGGAGCGTGATTGTGGATGAGTACTATCAGATTTCCAATTGCAATAACTTATTTCAACGGATCTCTCGATCACCTTGATTTTTTTTTGATTTTTTTTCTCTATTGATTTCCAATTGCAATAACATATTTCAACGGATCTCTCAATCACATTGATTTTTTTTTTCTCTATTTTCATTTTTTGTTGGAGCGTGATTGTGGGAACTGTTGGGTGTGTACTATCAGATTTCTAATTTTGCAACAACATCCATTTCGACGGATCTCTTGATCACATTGATTTTTTTTCTCTATTTTCTTTTTTTTGTTGGAGCATAATTTTGGGAACTACTCATGTTATTAGATTGATAAAATTAGTCTATTCAATTTATCGAAGATATATAAGAGTTGTTGGGTGTGAACTATTAGAAATAACATCCGTTTCGACGGATCTCTCAATCACATTGATTTTCTCTATTTTTTTTTGTTGGAGCGTAATAGTGGGAACTACTCATGTTATCAGATTGATACAATTAGTTTATTTAGTTTATCGAAGATACATAGGAGTTATCTAAGTTGTGTTGTATTAAAGCATCATATTGATATAATTAGTTTATTCAGTTTATTGGAGATATATTGCAGATCGAAGATATATAATATGAGTTGTATTAAATCTTCATATTGATATAATTAGTCTATTCAGTTTATTGGAGATATATTGCAGATCGAAGATATATAATATAAGAGTTATCTGAGTTGAGTTGTATTAAATCATCATATTGATATAATTAGTCTATTCAGTTTATCGAAGATATATAAGAATATCTGAGTTGAATTGTATTAAATTATCATATTGATATAATTATTCTATTCAGTTTATCAAAGATATTGGAGTTATCTGAGTTGAGTTTTTAGAATATTTAAACTCAATTTATTTGTTAATTGTCATAAAATAACTGCGCAATATTCAAGTGATTTGAATTGAGTTTATGAAATATTTATAGACATACATTAACTTTCTTTTTCTAAGTCATTTGAGTGGAGTTATCAGATGATACAATTAGTTACTTATATGATTTATATATTTGAGTTGAGTCATCAGACTGATACAATTAGTTACTTATATGATTTATATTAGATTCTTAAAGTTATCAAATTGATATTATTAGTTTCTTTTCTTTATCGACATTTGGTTTGTATTATATTCTTAAGTCATTTATAATTTTGATCATCGACATTTGGTTTGTATTATATTCTTAAGTCATTTATAATTTTGATTACATATATTGAAGTCATTTGAGTTGAGTTTATGATTTTTTTTGGGAAGTAATTTGAGTTACGTTTATTGAATACTTAGACGCAATTCATTTTTTACAATGATTGATATAATCTATATCTATAGATATATAATAGTAGAAGTCATTCTAAATATAGTAACCAAACTTTTTTCACGTTAAATTTTTGTTACTAAAAATAAAAAGCTAATATTTCGTAATATTTGTAAATAACGAGAAAAACCAGCTTCTTTTTTAAAAAATCGTTTCTTTTTTATATATTATATATAATATATTTAATTTGTTCTCTAATATTTTTTTTTTCATTACATAAAACCGTTCCTTTTTTATATATTATATATAACATATTTAATTTGTTCTCTAATTTTTTTTTTCATTACATTGGGTGATATAAATTATTACGTGAAATATTATTAGAACCCATACATCACACGGCGGGTGTTCTAGTTACCTTAAAACACTCTCACAAAAGTCACTAAAAAGGGGTAATTGACCACTAATTAGGGGACAATTTAACAGCTGTTACCAGTTGTTTAATTCACTAAAATATATATATATATATATATATATATATATATATATATATATATTCTCCTAAAAACACTAACTAAATCGACCAAATATTTGAGCACTATGGTTGTCAGCTAAATTGGGGTAGAGTTAATCGCATTCTCACCGAACTTCTTCCATTCTTTATTTGCACTATTAGGCGTGTAACACCCTACATTTTACAAATACATTAAATATAATAATTATGATTTGCTTATACATCTTTACGTGATTATGAGCTCATTTTTTTATTACTCCAAAGTATACTACACTCTCCAATCTACATTATCTTCCACATATATTCAGTTCAACGTGTAACATTAATCATTCAATTTATCATTCATAAGTAATAACCCTTTGGATTTATAAACACAATGACATATTACCTTCAATCCACAAAGATATCACATTTCTTATTTACATATAAATTAAAAAAATTATTTAATGTACCTTGAATTTGCTATAATGTCCATATTTAAGTGATTAATTTCAAAGAATATTAAATAAGAGTATATGAAAAGTAGCATTTAATTCTCCTTTAATAAGTAAACTGAATTATTATTTAGAACGGAAAAAAAGTTGTGGACTATTTTTATGGGATAGTAAACACGCATACTATAAAGTAAATGCATTTGCGACTATGCCGTATTTTTTTCTATTTATAAATAATAATAATAATAATAATAATAACAATAATAACAATAATAATAATAATAATAATAATTCTTCATGTTATATTAAGTATAATAAATATACTTTAATCCATAAAATATATACTAGATTCCTTATTATGGGAAAGTAGTGGGTAGGGTGTCTAAACACGACTATAAATACTTGTATATGATCCAAAATCTAATTAAAAATTTGATTTGACTTATACTTCTCTTAAACCATCCAAACCAATTTATGTTATATATACTTAAATCTATGCACAATTTTTTTTTAATATATGGATTTATTTTTTCTCCATATAACCTCTACATGCAGTTTAATTAAAGCAAACCTCCAGATTTTGTTAACTACACATTCTGTTCCATCCATTATTTCAGTATTAATATAGGGTTTGTGTAATACATGAATTCAAAATAAAATTATAGATAAAATTAATAAAAATAAAATTATAGATAAAATTAATAAAAACACAATTATTAAAAATATTAGTTATATTGGAGTTTTTTTATAGTTTGATATGCCCTATTATCTGATTCAATGATTAAACACAAAATAGCTTGATTAATACATTATTGAATTGTTGGAACATATTACATTTACAACCGAACATAATTTTCACATCTGAATTAATATACTATTTAATATTTTTTTCATTTATTTAATTATTTATATGTTAAAAAGAACACATTGAAGTTTAACAAATAAATTTCATAACTTATAATTTTAAACAGTATTTCATTAATTAAAGTGTGACTACTACGTTTCAATTAGTCCAACTTTACTTCAGTGTTTTTCCTCGATATATATATATATATATATATATATATATTGTGAAATTTTAATTTTTTAAGTTAAAATAAACTTAAACCATCTAATCATACAAACACACATATATGTATATGTATATTAAAATAAAAACAATAACATAATTAAATTATAGAAAAATTGTGATTGTCATGTTTTGATATGTAAGTCTCTTATATACCATTAACAACCTAATTTTGAAATATATTTTTATTTATTTTTTATTTTTGGAGAAAGACCTAATTTTGATATCTAACTAAAACGACTAATATCCACTATCCAAAATCTCCATGCAAACGTGGTTTCCCACATTAATAGGGTAATTAAGACACGAAATTAATTGCATGAGAAATTCTTACCTGCTCCGCCAGCCTATCTACTTCCATGGTCACGCCGTCGATCAGCCTATCAATCGCCTGAATCTTCTCACTCCGCCGCGTCTCAATCCGCCGCCGCTCTCTGCTCTCCGGATCCTCCATTAACACCACCTTCGACCTATCTTTGACCCCACACCTGTCCAAATACTCGCCGTTTTCTCTCTCTTTCCCTTTGTAACTCAGCCGCTGCTCCACCGCTTCCAGCCCCGTCTCCGCCGTCAGAAGCTTCTTCAGTTCACCTTAATTCCAAAATCAGATCTCAATTACAGTTATTCAAAATCCAATCGAAAATTCGATCAACAATTGAGCGATTTCCGGCGGAATTACCGAAAGTCGACAGCGAATTGGCCGAGATCTGGTACCGAACGGCGCCGTACGCCACTCGAATGCGCAGATTCGGCGGCGGAGAATCGCCGGAGTTTCCGCTCCTTTTCTGAACGAGCATTCCGCCAGGCCTCATCTCCCACTCCACCTCTTCTTCCACCGGAGCAGAAGACGACGTCTCCGCCGCTTCGCTCCTCCGATTGTTGAAGTTCAGTTTTCCTTTGATCATTTTGTCGTGCGCAGAAATCTACTAAACCGTTCTACGAGAAGAGCAACAAATCATCGAGAGTTAGTTGATGAAATAAATCCAGCGAAAATGGATGGGAATAGGGACGAATGAGGAGGCGCCATTGGTGAAAGAAAGGGTCCCTTGAGTTGCAGTGACAGCTAATGCAGGGAAAAAGAGTTGCCGACAATTCAAGTAAAATCGTAATGAAGAAATAATTGAGTGTGTTTTCTTTTTTTTCGTGGCTTTTGATGAGTTGAGGCTTTGGATTGGGCCACTTGGACCCTCGTTATTGGAACCCCACAAAGTTTGGGCCCAAACAATTGAGTGTGAAAGTGTTTAAGAAGTGAGAGAACAAAAACTTCCCCACCCGATTGTAGGCCACAATATTTCACTTAGATGAAGAACTCCCCAACTGGGGCAGAGCATCGGTTGATTTGGTATCTGAACAGAACCGAACTGAAAAAACCAAAAATCGAATTACAATTTTTTTAAAAATCGAACCGAACCGAATAGTCCATCATAACCGAATTTCAACTGAACCAAAATATTCGGTTCGGTTTTAACTGAAATAATCGAATTTTTTTGACAAATTTAATTTAATTTAATTTTTTTTTATAACCTGCTTGTTCAAATTTAAAACTAGCATGCTTTGTTTCAATTGCAATCTTAAATGAAACATAGTCCAAATGTCTACAAATTACAAAAATTCACTTAGCAACAAAAACTAATTAAAACATAGTCCACAATATTATCATTAATATTATCATTAATACAAATATTATCTTAATACAAATATGACCCACAATATTATCATTAATACAAATATGAAATATATAATTAAATTTCTTTTTTTAAATTCGGTCGGTTTGGTTATTTCGATTTTTTTCCCCTCAAAATCGAACCGAACCAAAATAACCGAAATTTATGGAATTCAAAACCGAAAACCGAACCGAACCGAACTTTTTATAAACGAACCGAATTGTATTTTTCGGTTTTAACCGAAAAATGCTCACCTCTATCCCCAACTCAATCATACGCTCATAATATTTGAATGCAAATTCGTTCTATGCGAGGTTCATATTTCAATGTGAGGTTTGAATTAGTGTTGACCAAAGATTTTTCCTCAAATCACTACATGTCTTACCAACTTTCTTATTTTTATTTAGGTTTGTATTACTCCCTCCAACCTATAGAGATAGTCCACCGTTCATTTTTAATTTGTCCCAAATTACAGTTACTTTCCTTATTAGTAGACTATAATTTATCTAAAACACCCTTAATTCATATTGATGGAATTAATAACTTTCTAAAGGTTGTTCGTTTTTTGTTTAACATCAATATGTATAAATAAGGATATAAGGAAGTGTTCCTAGGAGTACAACCGAGTTGGTAAGGTCTGTGATGATGTGAGGAGAAATTATCCTGCAACACAAGTTCAAACCTGGTGGGGAATAGATTTTCACTGAATTATTATAGAGATTTGTTTTTGGGTTTGTATTATGTTGATTATTTCCTACACGATCATGTTGACTCTCTCCAACATGTGTCTGCCACTTAGACATATCTCTCAATTTACATCCCATCTAATAGAGGATCCTACAATCGGGTGAGTATCCTTCTGGCTCTTTCTCACAAGTGTATGTCACTCGGACAAATCTCTCAATTTACATCTCATCCGACTGAGAAACCTACAGCTGAGGAGTTCAACATATTTTCCTAACCAAAAGAATATAATAGGAAATTTGTGGTCTAAAATAACTTTTTCAAGTACATTAAATGTGATTTTATAATATGTGTGAAATATGAAGTATGTTTATTTTTGTGGTAGAGATGAAATATTAATTTTGCAATGTTATCATCCCAAAAAAATAGTCTGGTTATTTGTCTTCGTTTGGACAAGAGCATAAGATACAAGTGATAGAAAATGATAAAATGTCCACCGTGGACAATTCTTAAGATGTCCATCGATAACATGTATTGATCTCATTCCCTCATTATATGAAAAGTGAAATTAATAGGCATTCTAAATTTTTGACACATCAATCATAGACACATCTTAACATGCTCATGGTGGGTAAGGGAATAGGGTTGTACCAGTGTTATGACACTCATATTATGAAAAATTGTATATTATGGAAATTTGTATAGATAATAAGTTGTTATTCGGATTTGCGAAGAAAATGGCTGAAAAGCACAACTCTATGGATATATAATGTTATTGCATATATATTGATAAAAAGTTGGTCTTGTGTGCACTTGGTGTACATGCAATCTGGGTCGACCCGGTTTTTTACCCGAATCCGCGTGTTTTTGAATTTTTTATTTTTTATTTTTTTTGCTTCAGGTTGTGACCTTTATGTTGTAAATGTGTGACCTTTATGTACAACTATCATGACCTTTATGTACTGTAACTTAGACAAAAATAAAAATGAAGATTTTCAACATAATTTGAACTGTATACCTTTATGTGATATCAATATGACATTTATATTATATCATGTCACCTTTATGTACAAATATTCTGACCTTTATGCACTTTTATCATGTCACCTTTACTCACTCTTAGATCCGTGTGACGGTCTTACATAAAACTCACTCTTAGATTATTAATTTTATATTTTTTTTATTGATAGCCTAATTATAATCCTTTTTAGCACGAAATCCGATTGATAAGGTTATGATTAGGTTCAAAATATGATATGCTCATTTAAATTAGTTCGTTTAACTAGCTAGGTTCCGTCCATTTAATTAATATCCTAACTAACGAGATGCCTAACTAACTTCATAAATGAATATCAATAATAGGCCAGGATTCCTACATGAACATTGCCAGAAACATTGGTAGTTTTTGAATCAACTCTTTTTTAAAAGAACAAAAACTCACGTGGGATTGTCTCACGTAAGGCCTTACGTGAGGTAGAGTTTTATAATTTTATGTAAAACCGAAATTAACCACGTTAAATAGATTGACCCACCTTATTAATTTATATGAACTCCTTCTTACATAAGGTCTCACGTAAGATCTACTTTTCGTAAAGTTAGTATTACTAATGAGTAGGGATGTTAATGGGTTGTGACCCAATAGGTCAATCCATTTAAACAACGAGAAAAGTAGGTTTAAAGTTAAATTTTCTAACATGTTTAAACTGATCTATTTGACTTCAAACTCGTTAAGCCTATGTATATATTCGTCGGTTTATTATTGGTTGACCCACTAGTCATCAATTTTTTTATAAAAAAAATATCAATTTCAGTTTTGAGCATCTGAATAACTGACATTTACAAATTGCAATACAAAATTTCAATCATACTCCTATGTTTTAAATCTTAAAGTTTCATGTCTTCGAATTTGATTCATAAATTTCATATAAAATAATAGTATAATATTTACAATTATCATTACTTAAAAATACATAACCGACAAATACACATAGATAACAAGTGAACTTGTATTTTCTTGCAATTTATTGTCATTTTTTAACCATTTCATCCATCATTATCAATCTAATTCTAATGATGTTAATTGTGTTGTATGATTGTTTTTAAAATTTAGAATCTAATATTCAAATATTTTGATTTTTCTTCATTGAAATGAAATTGTAATACTATTTCATTAATATATTAAATTTTATAGTAATGCATATATTTATTAAATTATTAACATTTAAATTATACTTTTTTACTAATAGCTAAGTAATAACTAATTTAACCCGAAGCCAATAAAGTTAAAATTAGGTGTACAAGTTAGATGTTTGTTTAAACTAACTTGTTCGTTAGGGCAGCCCATTTAAAATCTCAATTAATGAGAAACATGTTTGTTTAAACTAACTTGTTCGTTAGGGCAGCCCATTTAAAATCTCAATTAATGAGAAACCTAACTGAGCTAGCCCATAAATGAATATCTGCAATTTTTTTGTCTTTTGAGGTTGTTGAGTTTGTTTTTTTTTCATGAATTTGAGGTGTTTGTTTATACTATTAAGATCTCGAATTTAATTCCTCAATAACAAAGATGAGTACCTAATCGATCATTGTCAGAAGTAATAGTAAGTATGAGACCAACTCCTTAAAGTTAATGTTTTCAAAGTACAAATTGTTGGGATATTTCAATAGTTATCTTGATAAGACAAAACTGTATGCACAATAAGAAAAAGAACATTTTGCTTAAGGGATCAAAACCTAGTTTCCATATTACGTGATCTTTTGTTCCTCATCTATAAAAGATCATGTAATGGTTTTCCAAGTAATAAAGAAAATCAACCTTAGAAGAAATAGGGAAATATCTTCTAAGAGCAGCAATCAGGAAGTTGAAACAGGAAGCTGCAAGCTGAAGCAGGAAGCAGCAACAGGAAGCTGAAGCAGGAAGCAGCAATCAGGAAGCTGAAACAGGAAGCTAGAAGCTAAAGCAGGAAGCCGCAATCAAGAAGTCGAAATAGGAAGTTGCAAGCTGAAACAGGAAGCTGCAAGTAACAACAGGAAACGGAAACAGAAAGCTACAAACTACAATCAGGAAGCCAACAGCTACAACAGCTTACTGAGATGTCAAGAAGTAGCCAACAGACTTATTATGAGAAGATAAACACTGCTCTCATCCAAGTAAGTACAAGGAAGGTCATGCAACTCAAGGAAGAACAAAGCTATTTTTCAGCAAGGAGTATCCATTGCATGAATCTCAGGAATGGTCCTATACTGTCGTGGCAGGTCAGCAAGGTCCAGTAATCGAGGTCAGACACATTAAATGCTCATGGAAGGTTTTACACGCCAACTTGTCTTTCAACGATGATGCATTTAATGAAGTCACAGTGAAGATCTTTGGAGAATCAAAACTCGAATTCAAAATGGAGAAATATCTTTCCCTCAACGGATACTTCACCACAACGGATAGATTCTCAAGACATATATACAAAAGGTGTGAGGAGCTGAAGAAGCGTGAGACTAAGCTAAGTGGAAATTCAGAAATACTCCAAAGCTACTTCAAGCTTTCCTTAGTCCAGCCACTCAACCTTCAGAAGCAGTCTATCATTCAAGTGTTCGAGCTCTAAAGTTCAAGACTGACTTCACCACACCAGTTGAAGAAATCACCATATACTTTTAACCATTATGTTGTGTGTGCTAGGTTGTTTTAGTTAGGTGTACTTAGTTGATAAGATTTTATTGTTGCTAAGTTTGTTAGTCTTGTGTAGACTATCTTTTCCTGTGTGGGAGTGTGTTTCCTGTATGAGAGTTTGTATACCCTGTGTGGGATTTGACCTAGGAATCTTAGATTCTAGTAGGTTCAACTTGTTTTGGAAGAGGTTTGTAAAGACGAGTCTTGTAAAACAAACTGACCATAACGAAGTTCCTCCTCTGAAAAGGAGTAGAGTGGACGTAGAAGGGTTACACCACCTTCGAACCACTATAAGCCATAAGTGTTTACTGCTTATCTTATTTGCTGCATTGCATTGTTTGTATATCTATCTGGTTGCATCTATCATAAGCATCCTGATAAACGTTTGTTCTAAAATCATATTTGGAAAAGAAAACTGGTTTTCATCTGAAACTCTATCAAGTCTATTCTGCTGCGTTGCATTCTGATACCGGGTCGGTAACCTGATCTAGCCTACGGCCAGGTTACTGATTCGAGACAGGATACTGTTCTCTTTGATTGAGACAGAAACCTGTTAATCAGTAAGAGTTTCAAAAAGTTTGTAAAATCGATAGAGGTTCATTCATCCCTCCTCTGAACCTCTGACCACTAGAGACCAACAAGTGGTATCAGAGCACATTGGGTTAACAGCCAACATATCTGGCTACCTACCCAGATCCACCAATTTCTGCTGGATAAATAGTTTTTCTTTTCATGTGACCAAAATCATTCTTTTTTGCATGCATTTTATTTAAACCTAGTCTCTCATGCTCATCCATTATATTTTTTTTGCGAGGAGCAAGTGCCTGACGACTAAAGACAATCCACGATGAAATTTGATCAATAAGAAGCTAAGAAACGAAGAGTAAATTGTTAAAGCTATACAAAGAAGAAGCAAAGACAACTGCAGACAATATCAACAAGCTGAAAACCAAGAAGAAAAGATGCTAAGGAAATAAAAGTACTCTACTAGCAAAAAGTCAAGATCATCAAATTGCAGGAGGAAGATTATCTTAAAAAGGATCCTCAGATAGCTGGAAGAAGCCAACTAGGGAGATTAACAAAGTACTGACCTGAATAGAAGAACACATAAATTTAGGGGGAATATTGTATCTCACAGTACTCAAAACTCCTAACCATTGACTCAGGCAGAGAGCATCTTTCAGAAGAATATGAAAGATTAGTAAACTGAATCAAGCTCTCAAAGAGATACGATCTTCACAAAAGGAAGAACACATTTATCTAGTCAAGTGATATTTCAAGCGGGATAACACGTTTGATGATCAAGTTACTGACAAAGCAACTAAAGAAGTTGCCGAAGTAACTAAAGCTACGTTTATTAAAGTAGCTGAAGTCACTGAGGAAACAACACTAGTCTGAGTTACTTATGATCCCAATGAAGCAAGTACTGTAATCAAACAGATTGCTGAGGAGATCAAGTTTCTAAAAGATATAGCTGGTGTACCTACTAAGAAAAAGCAAGATGTTGAGACAAGACTCTTCAAAAGTATTCAAACAACAAGTTGACCAAGGCGGGCAGGATATACATTCGAGATTGAAACAGTTCAGAAAACTGGACCAATGAGTAAGGATATAAGGTCCCTAAGTAAGGGGGAACTTATCTTATCTTTTGAATTTCTCTTACACTTATTCAGCTTACTGGAACAGGATACTGTCTTTAATCAAATCAGGATTCTCTAACAGTATTCAGTTTTAGGATACAACATATAGCAACAGGTTACTATAACAGGATCAAAGAAGGAGACCGCAAGAAGGGAATCAACAGAATTCTTAGCATCCACATCAAAGTGATATCAATATTTACTCCAAGACTTGTTCTCTTGCAGCAAACATCAAGTTACTACTACCTCGATCCAAGAGAAGTAGCTATGTGCAGAAAATCTAGAGAGACAGCTATCTATCAAATCACAACAGTGAAGAGATCTACCTTTTTCAGAGGCTAAAAAGACGGTTACTTAAGTTTATCCATAAAGATCAATATGTTATGAAAAGGTCCCTCCATCTTTTTCATCGCAACCGTCTGATCATGCGTTTCTTTTCCCAACTGTCGATCCGAAAGAATTGCTCACAACCATCTATTTATATCTGAGCATTCATCATCTCTCTTAAAAAACCCTCCACTTCAAAGCATGAGCAACCATAACTCCCTTTGATAAACATAGTTGCAACTATCATTTTCCTATGGTGATGAAGACCCCAGAAAGTGAAAGAGAGGATAAAGGAGATTGAGGAAAAAATGACGAAGAAGACGAGAAATCTCTGATGACCAAGAAGATGAGAAGACTTTCAAGAGATGATAGAGAAGTCATCACGAGTGTTGAAGGAGAAAAAGATACTCTTGGAAGATATCTCGACAACCCCACGGCTCTCACTAAAGGGAAGGACATCCTCTATGAAATGGATGCTATCAGAAAAGCATTCGAGATGCCGGAGATCGCTCGTAACATCCTCTTCAAGATGATTGAAGATAAAGAAGATGAGAGAAAGATAAACAAGGTATTTGCATGTACCCTCATTTATCTGACATAGGTCCGACTTCCTCAAACACCGAGAAGATATGGGACCAAAGCCCATGAGGAAGACTTTCATGTCAATGCTGATGTGGAAGTAAATAACTGATCTTTGGACAGAGAAGACACCTGCTGCCATTCATGGAGATAAAATCAAACAGCAGGTGCTTCACAAGATTGTCAGCAAACTGACAGTCTATCTAAGGATCCAGTATCAAGCAGCTTCGAGCTGGAGTTTGGATAAAGTAAAAGAAAAATGAAAAACCAGACCAGCAGTCATCAAAGATCCAAGGTGAACGTGCCTGGACATTGACGAAGCTGCACAGGTAGCTGATCATCCACCAATCAGTTTCCTGAACTCTTGTCGCGTACTGAGGCTGAGCAGCTTATTCCCTTGGGTAGGAATAAGAAGGAGGATGCTCAAAAGGAAGTACGAACAAGTTACTGCTCCTTGGTTTTGAGCAGTAATTGATGGACAAGAAAAACCCGACTTGCCATATTTGGCGTTGTAACTCCACCCATGTGCAACTACTTGGAGGTTGATGACAAAAATGGGGAAGAGTTTCAAGTCAAGAGTCACTGCTGAAACCTTATAGCAAGGGGGAAGCAGATAATGGCGATCAGGAGTCACCTACCATCTGAAGATTTGATTGAAAGATGCATCAAGTTGATCATTCAAGACTTGAAAGATGCAGCAAGCTGATGAAAACATGCTGAAAAATGCATGCAGAGATCAGATATGGTAGAGATGGAGAAGAAGAACTCCCTGGTGGAAAACGTGGAAACAACAAACTGATTGAAACTGAAGAAAGAAGTGAAACTAGATGGAGTAATATTAGCTTACTTACTTTTGTATTGAAAAGTATTTGTACTTATACAATCACTAAGTTTCAATAAAGAGCATTTTTATTTAATGACTCTTGTTCTTATTGTGTTTTGTCATCATCAAGATAAATGGGGAAATTATTGGGATATTTCAGTAGTTATCTTGATAAGACAAAACTGTATGCACAATAAGAAAAGAACAGTTTGCTTAAAGGATCAAAACCTAGTTTCCATATTACGTGATCTTTAGTTCCTCATCTATAAAAGATCATGTAATGGTTTTCCAAGTAATAAAGAAAATCAACCTTAGAAGATATAGGGAAATATCTTCTAAGAGCAGCAATCAGGAAGCTGAAACATGAAGCTGCAAGCTGAAGCAGGAAGCAGCAACAGGAAGTTGAAGCAGGAAGTAACAATCAAAAAGCTGAAACAAGAAGGTGGAAGCTGAAGCAGGAAACCGTAATCAGGAAGCTGAAACAGGAAGCTGCAAGCTGAAGTAGGAAGTAACAACAGGAAGCGGAAGCGAAAAACTACAAACTACAATCAGGAAGCCAGAAGCTACAACAACTTACTGAGATGTCAGGAAGTAGCCAACAAACTTATCATGAGAAGATAAACGCTACTCTCATCCAAGTAAGTATGAGGAAGATCATGCAACTCAATGAAGAACAAAACTATCTTTCAGCAAAAAAGAGTATCCGTTGCATGAATCTCAGGAATGGACCCATACCACCGTGCCAGGTCAGCAAGGTCCAGTAATCGAGGTCAGACACATTAAATGCTCATGGAAGGTTTTACACGCCAACTTGTCTTTCAACGATGATGCATTTAATGAAGTCACAGTGAAGATCTTTGGAGAATCAAAGCTCGAATTCAAAATGGAGAAGTATCTTTCCCTCAACGGATACTTCACCACAACGGATAGATTCTCAAGACATATATACAAAAGGTGTGAGGAGCTGAAGAAGCGTGAGACTAAGCTAAGTGAAATTCAGAAATACTCCAAAGCTACTTCAAGCTTTCCTTAGTCCAGCCACTCAACCTTCAGAAGCAGTCTATCATCCAAGTGTTCGAGCTCTAAAGTTCAAGACTGACTTCACCACACCAGTTGAAGAAATCACCATATACTTTTAACCATTGTGCTGTGTGTGCTAGGTTGTTTTAGTTAGGTGTACTTAGTTGATAGGATTTTATCGCTGCTAAGTTTATTAGTCTTGTGTAGGCTATCTTTCCCTGTGTGGGAGTGTGTTTCCTGTGTGGAAGAGTTTTTCTGTGTGGGATTTGGCCTAGGAATCTTAGATTCTAGTAGGTTCAACTTATTTTGGAAGAGGTTTGTAAAAACAAGTCTAGTAAAACAAACTGACCATAACGAAGTTCCTCTTCTGAGAAGGAGTAGAGTGGACGTAGAAGGGTTACACCACCTTCGAACCATTATAAGCCATAAGTGTTTACTGCTTATCTTATTTGCTGCATTGCATTGTTTGCATATCTATCTGGTTGCATCTATCATAAGCATCCTCATAAACGTTTGTTCTAAAATCATATTTGGAAAAGAAAACTGGTTTTCATCTGAAACTCTATCAAGTCTATTCCGCTGTGTTGCATTCTGATACGGGGTCAGTAACCTGATCTAGCCTACGGTTAGGTTACTGATTCGAGACAGGATACTGTTCTCTTTGATTGAGACAGAAACCTGTTAATCAGTAAGAGTTTCAAAAAATTTGTAAAATCGATTGAGGTTCATTCACCCCCTCTGAACCTCTGACCACTTGGGATCAACACAAATAAAAAATAAAAACGAAAATAAAAGGCACACAAAAGATAAATAATAACAATAATAATAATAATTATTATTATTATAATTATTATAATTATAAGAATTATTATTATTATATACAAAAAGTGCCGAGGAGGCAAAGCGTGCAATTTTCCAAGAATACATTATATTTTATTTCGAAGGAGTTAACGATAGTTGAAATTCATAGTTTGTCTTTAGCCCATTTCATAGTAAACATGCATTTTTCTAAGAGTATATATATAAACCCATCACATTTTGATTTTCACATTTGATATCTTGTTTTTGTTTTTCCCAAATAAAATACTGCATGTGCTATAATTATTAATAATGAACATTTTAATATTTACAATACACCTATGATTAATAGGTGTATAGTCCTAACAACTTAAATAAATATTAATTCATATGCCATAGTCTTCCTTCAAAAAGTAGTTGTGCTTTGTAAGCCTACATAAATTAGCCAAGGATTGATCGAGGACTCTCACACAATTTTATCAACTAATTTATTAATTTTATCTCTTAATTACTAATATTGTTATCAGTAATTAACTTTGCGACGCACAAATAAAAAAAAATTGTTATATAATTTAGGGAATTGGATCCTATATTTCGATTTGATGTTTCATTTATTATTGGTGATTGGTTTGTAATACTTGAAACATCAAAATAATAGAGAATTTTGTTTGGTAATTTAGGGATGTGTTTTGTTTAATCGGTATTCTGACTATGTTCCCTCATAATTTTTAAACGAATATGAAAATTTAATTAACGAATAAAAACCACATTTGTGAGGGATTCTGTCACGTCAACAAAGTGTATATAAATTATTTAGAGAAACAAATATATGTCAGCACTATAACACTAATTGTTCTTAAATTGCAAAAGCAATCATAATGTGTCCTCAAATTGCTTATGTCTTATGAATTACAGACTCATGATTTCTCCAGCTTTGAACTACTTAAAAGTTATCCAACTTGAATTATGAGTACAAATGGTTTATTTTTTTCCTTTTCATGAAAAAAGAAAAGACCGAAATCACAGTCTAATAGAAAATGGATATTTTATTTGACAAAAAAAAATTATTAGCATATTTTATCCCTCAAAATGAAAAAAAAACTTATTTTATTTGCAGCTTTAAATAATTAAAATGGAAAAACTAAAACATGGAGATCATATTCTATTCCTTTCCATTATTATTATTACTGTTTTTTTTGTTTTTTTTATTATTGATTTAATTAAATTAGCATAGCATTTGCATGCTCCACCACCACCTTCCATGCCCGATCAACATGTCTATTTTCCGTCAGACTCCCTCCGACTACGAACCGCATCACGTACGCACCGCCAATCACCGCGTGCGTCATAAATATCTTCCCCGATTCGTTTATCGACTCCAGCAGCGCTGCGTTGCGCTCATTCGCCGCCGCCTCTCCGCCGCTCTCTAGCGGCGTTATGCGAAAGCATACGGTGGAGAAGCTCCTCGGCACCACCACCTCAAATCTCCGGTCCCCCTTCACCATCCTCTCGAAACTCTGAGACATTTCGATATGTCCCCGGATGAACCTCCTCAGATTCGCCACGCCATAGCTGCGCAGCACCAACCAGAGCTTCATCGACCGGAATCTCCGGCTCAGAGAGATCTGCCAGTCCTTGAAATCCACCACCTGTTTCGATTCCGATGCCCTGTTCTTCAAGTACTCCGGATTTGTTGACAGAGCTGTCACCAGAGCCCGTGGATGCTTCACCCACAGACAACAACAATCGAGAGTCGAGAAGAACCATTTATGTGAATTGAAGCTGAACGAATCGGATTTCTCGACTCCGTCAATGTACGGTCGGTACTCGGGGCAAATGCATGCGCTCGCCGCGTATGCGCCGTCGACGTGGACCCACATTCCGTGCGCCCTGGCGATGTCGCACAAGGCTCCGAGCGGGTCGACCGCCGCGGACGGTGTCGTCCCCGACGGTGACGCAGAGGAACAGCGGCACCAGTCCAGCGGCGACGTCGGCCGCCACGGCTTCCTTCAGTGCTGCCGGCGCCAGGGCGAAATTATCCGCCCTGGTGGTCGGCACTGCACGGAAGTTTTCCTGGGGAATCCCGGCGATCCGCACCGCCTTCTGGAAGGCGGAGTGGGTTTGATCCGACGAATAAACGACTAATTTGTCAATGGCGTTGCTGCCGAGCTTGCTCAGCATCCTATCCCTGGCAGCGACGACGGTGGTCAGCATGGCCTCGCAGGTGGTGCCTTGTAGAACACCGCCGCCACCTCCGGAGCTCAGGAACTTCGTCGGGAGTTGGAGCATTTTTCCGATCCACTCCATGACGATGATCTCAAGCTCCGTGGCGGCCGGAGACGAGATCCAGTTGAAGCCAGGGACGTTGAAGCCGGTGCAGATCATCTCTCCGAGAAATCCGGCAGTGCTAACGTTGCATGGGAAGTAAGCGAAGAAGTTCGGGCTTTGCCAGTGGGTTAGGCCCGGGATAATGTCCGTCCGCACGTCACTGAGGATACGTTCGATGGGCTCCGGGTCGTATGGAGCGGATTCGGGGGCCCCTTTTTTGAGATAACCGGGCTCAACTTGGCTTCGGACAGGATAATTTTTGACGTTTTTGTAATAATCGACAAGAAAGTCTATGACTAAATGAGCTTGTCTTTTGAACTCTTCGGGCTCGAAAGGTTTGATATTGCTGCCCATTATATTAATCGGGCCGGGATAGGAAGAAATATATATGTTTTATTTTACTTTCTATAAAACACCAATAATATGGAGGGGGACTTATATACAAAAATTAGAAGCAGAGATTGCCACTTTTTATAGGTGGAAATGGCCATTGATGATAAGGAGACACCAACTCTAGCTAGCTAGTATTGACAAATTAAAGGCAAGAGGAAATAGACATTTCTAGCTAAATAAAGATAACAAAAGTTTAAACTAGTCATGTGATAAAAAATAGGTTATTTTAGTCAAAAAGTTTGGTTTTGGACACCCACTGTCAATCTGTCATTCTCCTCTATTAACACCATCTCTTCATTTTTTTTTTCTCTCTTTTAAAATTTTGAACAATACCTCAAAATTTTCTGAATTTTTTTCCACTAATTCCTAAAGATTCTAGCTATTGATGTGAAGATTTCTCTCATGGAGGAAAAAGGTAATACATTCCTTGAGATTTCTTCCACTAATTCCTTAAAATTTCTTTTGAAATTTCTCAAGAATCGTTTGTATAAATTTTTTAAATTATGATAACAATTTTTAATTTTTTTTATTCCCTCTATTTCAAAATAAAAATTAAGAAACATAAAAATTGAACAAATACATCTTTAACTAATTAAGGAATTTATGATTCAAAATTGGAAAGAGAATCAAATTAAATTTTACAAAAAATATCATATTAAATCCTTAAATTTTAGTTAAGAAATATTAATAGGGATAATTTAGAAATAAAATTGCATAAAAATCTGAACAACAATTAACTTAAAACAAAATTTAAATTTCAAAACAATCCTTATTTTAAAATGGAGGGAGTACAATTTTAAAACAAAATTGACTCGAAGACCTAAATTTGGACTAATTGGCCAATGTTATGCACACAAGCAGCTAAATGTGAGCTTTTTGGCTGATCCGGACCACAAGTAGCGATTTGCTCCACCATTAAAAGGAAAATTTAGTAAAAAAACTAAAATAAATTGATTAATAAATAAAATTTAAAAATAAACAAATAAATGTAAAACTCAATTTAATTTTGAGAATATATTCTTAAAATATACAAATTAACACATAAAAATTTAAAATGCATTTAAAATAAATGCAAGACTATATTAAATCTTTAATGACAAAAACTTACATTCCCCGTGTACCCAAAGGTGTTATTAGTTTGATATTAGTTATATACTCGTAAGATACTAGTGGTGTATCCCACTAGTATCAAGGTATTAATTTTATACTTATAATGTATTAGTTGTATACTCATAGGGTGTGTTTGCTTCAGTTATTTATTATATTGATTGGATAATGAGTTGACTTGAATACATGAGATAAGTTATTCACCTAGCTTCATAGATAGTCATATCACAAGGTTGAGTGATACAATAGCGGACCCTTTTTATTTCATTGGTTCACATTTTTCAAGCAAACAAGTTAATCTTGTTGAAATCAAGCAAACAGACAAGATATTATTTATACAACTGAAATATATATTTTAGGGAAATATATTAGTCTTATATTCATAAGACATTAGTTATTTATTCATTAGTAGATGTGGCAATTTGGGCTGTCCGGCCCAACCTAACGGGCCAAATAATAAAATTGGGTCGGGTCGGGCCATCCTCTGATCGGGCCTATAGAATTGGAGCCTGGCCCAACCTTGCTCGGGCCAATGGGCCAAATTTGTCCAAATCTCGAATTATTTTTTATAATTAAAAAATTATTAATTAATTAAATTCTTAAACCAATTTGAATGGAGAAAAAACTTTATATATGATGATTTAACACTTACAATTTAAATTATAGTTTTATATAAATAGAAAATAATTTATTTAATATAACTAAATTATTAATAAGGATAATGTCTAAACTTTTTTTACTTTCTTTTGTCCATTTAAAAATGTTTCAATTCAATTCACATAGCTTGCAAATGGATTTTAATAATTTACAACCCTAATTTAAATTAGTTAATGATAGTTTAAGAAGAGAATAAATAAGGAAATATAAAAAAATAAATAAAAATAAGAGAGGGGAATTGAATCACATGTAGGATTTGCAAATTGCACAAAAACATATAATAAAAATTTTAAATTAACTGGCTATCGGGCCGACCCAAGCCCGACGGGCCAAATCGACTCCAACCCATCCAGCCCGTTGGGCCTAGGGGTGGTTCGGTATGGTATACCGTAAATTTCTCGCCATACCGTTACCGTACCGAAAATTTCGGTATACCGAAATTTCATACCGTTACCTTACCGAAAATTTCGGTATACCGTACCTTCGGTATACCGAAATTTCGGTATAAGAAAAGTTCATACCGTTACCATACCGTCATTTCGGTATACCGGAATGGACCGGCATACCGTTCCATACCGGTATACCGAATGGACCGGCATACCGTTCCATACCGACATACTGTTCCATACCGATATACCGAAATGGACCGACATACCGTTCCATACCGAAAATGATTTTTGTATTACCGAAAAAGATTTTTGTATTAGAATTATTAAAAAATAATATTGATATTTATTTTTATATCGGTATACCGAACATCCTTTTGTATTAGAATTATTAAAAATAATATTGATATTTATTTTTATACCGGTATACCGAACATCCTTTTGTATTAGAATTATTAAAAAATAATATTGATATTTATTTTTATACCGGTATACCGAAACTGTTCGGTATACCGAAAAAAAAAAAATTCATACCGTTACCGTACCGAAATTTACCGATACGGTATCATACCTTACCGAAATTTTCGGTATACCGAAATTTTCGGTATACCGATATTTTCGGTATTTTCGATATTTTTTCGGTACGGTAAGTGCGGTATACCGGTATTTTCGGTATATTACCCACCCCTAGTTGGGCCACTTGGACCGGACCAAAAAGTTCCGATGTTTTTTGGGCAGCTATTATTAAAGCCCAACCCAACAATAATTTTGAGCAGTTTAGGTCAGCCCATCGAGTCGGGCTCAAATTACCTGCTCTAGTTAGGGATGTAAACGAGCCGAGCCGTTCGCGAACAGTTCGTGGCTCGGCTCGATAAATATTCGTTCGAGCTCGGCTCGTTAGCTTAACGAGCCGAGCTCGAGCCCAAGTTTCGAGCTCGTTAAGCTTAACGAGCCAAACTCAAGCCTAGACATGTTCGACTCGATAGCTCGCGAACATGTTCGTTTAGGGGTTCGTGAATAGGCTCGTTTATAGTTCGTGAGCCTGTTCGTTTATATATTTTATTTAAATATGATTATGAATTTTATAAGTTTTTGAAATGTAGATAATTAATAACTAGTAATAAAAAGAAAATTTATATGATGTGTGACCTATGTTTGTGATTTCTTGTAAATTTGAAATATATATGCCAAAATTAGTGTTAATGAGCTCTAAATCTAATTTTTTCGAGCCGAACTCAAGCTTTACTTATCGAGCCTGCATTCGAGCCCATTTCGAACTTTTGACGAGCTTTTATCGAGCCTGTATTCGAGCCCTTATTTCGAACTTTTGACGAGCTTTTATCGAGCCTGTATTCGAGCCCTTATTTCGAGCCCTTATTTCGAGCCTTTGTTCGAGCCCATTTCGAGCTTTTGATGAGCCTTGTTATCGAGCCTTTGACGAGCCTTTGTTCGAGCCTGTATTCGAGCCTTGTATTCGAGCTTTGTTCGAGCCGAACTCGAGCCCATATCGAGCTCAATCTTCTGATTTCGAGCCGAGCTCGAGCCCGAGCTGATACCAAACGAGCCGAACTCGAGCTTGATACTGTTCGGCTCGGCTCGGCTCGTTTACATCCCTAGCTCTAGTTACATGTAAGTATATTAAATGTATTATTTAAATATAATAAGGTTTGGGTTGAGGGTACAGTATACCCAAGGGTACACCAGCCCTTCTCATCTTTAAATTACTCCTAAATAGTCATTTAAAACTTATTAAATCTGCTATCTTGTAATTAAAAGAAAAAATCTTCCGACAATCGTTTAATGAAAACTCCAGCTATAAAATAAAATAGTACACAAGTGTTATTGAGGAAAAAGGGAGGCTGATGATAATCCAACCAGGTATCCTGAAAAAATGAGAAATATATATATATATATATATATATATATATATATATATATATATATATATATATATATATATATATATATTGGATTGGCCCATTTGATTGGAACTTCTCAAAGTCTAGGCCCAAACTTTATGTCAAGCGTTTTCTTATTTTTATTTAGGTTCTTTTACGTCGACAGTTTACGAAGAAAAAAAATAGTAAGTTGATTGATCTGTAAAAATGAATTTAAATAATGAATTATAGAATTTCGTTTGAATTAAATTGTTTTTATATTTATTTTCTGACAATTACTTGTTAATTGAAAATAGCCTTTCATTGAACTTTGTCTTGATTTATGTAACAAATGAAAATCATGGGGACTTTAGTAGCCATATAGGGCATGAAATCATTTCAGAAGAATAGACAAAAGAATGTGCAACATTAATGCTATTAAATAATGTTATTCTACCCATATTAAATATATTTTAATATGTCTACCTGTTAATGTATAAAGATCATGTTCCTTTAAATATTGTGGTTTGAAATTTATAATTGTGTTGGATTTATGAAACATCAATGATGGACACAATCATGTAATACTATTAAATATTTGTCAATCAAGTTGTTGGTCCATAATTGAGATAAGTAATTTGATGAATAGTTATATTTGATTATATATTCACAAAAACTCATGTGAGACGGTCTCACGGATAATTTCCGTGAGACGGAGCCCATCACCACAAATAACTTGTTAATTGTTGGGTTTGGGTGGTGGATAATTGGGTTGTGGGTTGATCTGTCTCACGCAATGCATTAAAATTCCGTGAGACGGTCTCACAAGAGACTTACTCTTATATATTTATCATTTATAGGATTATTTAGGTAAAGGAAAAATTGCAATTATGGCACATTAATAGGATTTTTAGGTAAGAAAAAATTGCAATTTTGGTTCCACAATTATATACTGCTTTGTTTACTTTATTCAAATAAAACCATTCAAAAACATATTTTTGGTGAAATGTTTTATATTTCCTATATTTACTCGACTTATTGTATATTGTTTTTTTTACTCAAAAACTTGTTCGAAACCTATTTCTAGCTTACTTAAACGCAAGTGCACAGTGTCAACTATAGATAGGGTGAGCAAGGTCGATCCCACATAGACTAGTAATTACCCAATTAATTTACCTAACTCTATCTAGGCGATCGAATTATGAGAATTGATTTTAATTATCCTAAATCTAAAAGAAATAAATGAAATTACAAATCAAACAACCAAGTATCAAGAAAATTAAGATTCAAACAAGGATCCTAAGTCTACGATTTCATTCTACATCAATATTCATGTTTACTAATCTAGAAAAATCAAAGTCAATTCCAAATTATCTTATGTGAGCAATCACGATTATAGATTAACCTCTCTCTTAAGCAACTTAACCCGTAGATTGATTATTAATGTTTGTATCTCTACCTTGCAATTAATAACCAACTCCCAAAAGCTCCTAAGATCGTATTCTCACCCCAATTATTACCAAGATCTAGCAATTAATTGAGTCATGCATTTTCAAATCTATAATTAGATATCTTCTCTCGATCTCAATCCAACTAATTAAAGCATGCATAAATTTGATCAGGATTCATATATGGAATAAACACGAAAAAACATGAATAAGATATCATGGATTTAGAGAAAAGATTAAAACTAGAATTTCAACAAAATATCCATAAAACTACCCTTGTGCTCCTAAGACCACAAGATCCCTAGCCAATAATCATGTTCATAAAGAAAAATAAATTACAAGATGACATGATAAAAACTAGAAATAAAATCAAAGGAAAACCTAGTGAGTTCGCGATTGGTTGCTTCCTCTTTGATCTTGAATCTTCAATTCTTTGGTTTCTTACTTGTTCTCTAGATGTATTTCATGGATATGAGTGCTCGTAAGTTGATATGAGTTCTAAAGTTTCTATCGGGGTTCAAAAGTTCTTTATTTCGAGTTCCAAAATCTCAATTTATACCTAGGAGGGTTAGAATTGGATTTGAAGAAGAGTTTTAGTCGAAAAAGGGGTCTAAAATGGATAAAAGATACACAATCCGATAAGGTCCGGACAATTCGGATCGGGTTGGAAAGTTTGGCGTCATTCAGGAGAGGAAAACATGCGACCCGGCCCGGGTCGAACATACTGACTTTGCTGCTGCTTCAACTCGTGCACTGAGACCCGACCTCACATGAGTTCTCACTTTCAACCTTATTTCAACCTGTTTATGCTTCGAATTTGACTCTAGTTTCCCCATAAAAGTTATAGCCCTTGAAGTTGGCTATCCAATGCTATTAATTTCAGTCTGATATCAATTCTTTACACCAAGTTATGCCCAAATACTCGAACCCTGTCAAGATGAAAAACTGGATGATTTTGCACAACTTCTACCTTTTTATAATTTTCTGCTTGCTCTCTTGGAGGCAAAATTAGGGAAAGTGTGGAACATAAAGGTTGTTGAGCATCTTTTCAACTTTCCAACAAGATAAGAATCATTGAATTTCAACTTCTAGAGTTCGATATATAACTTTTCTCCCAAAACTGTGCGTTTTCAACTCCAACTTAACCTTTCAATCGATTAAGCTCACTTTGTGCTAAAATCTATCAAATTCCTCTCAAATCAAGCAAATATCTGAAATTTTATAAAGATAATAAAATCTATCTAAAATATCAAGAATGTGTGTTTTTTAACACAAAATGATATAAAATCAAGCCTCAAAATGCATCAAATAAAACAAGTTATCAATTGTATATTGTTTTTTTAGCACGTGTCTTCAACATGTCTTAAAGTTAATACTAAAATTTTGGGTAAAATGTGCGAAATCCTCTGTGTTTTGAAAATTCCACACGATCCCCCTTCTATTCAAAGAATGGCACCATTTACATGTGGAATATTAAAAACTCAACACACGTTTCATTTTTTTGATTTGGATCAGACGTTCGTTAGTTTTTATTATGAATTTCCCGTTATGTCCTTAGAATAGAATTATATTTTAATTAATAAAATTATTTCAAAAAAAAAAAAGAAATTACAGCAGCATGTGCAGAACGCGCTTCCCATCGCAAATTTTTTTCTCTATTCTTCCAAAATTTTGAATGAAATCAAAAATAAAAAACATATAAGAAAACTGGTATGATGGGGATTAAAAGTTAAAACCCCTAAATCAATTTGTAAATTTGTAAGCTAAAACGAGAACTCAAGAAAACAAGTTTTGTTTTGAAATTTCGATCGAATTTTTTATCAATTTGATACATAATTGAATGATTTTCTGTAAATTGACATGAAATTATGTTTGGATTTGAATAGATGATTATTTCGATACTAATTTATTGCACATGATCTATCAACTATGATACATATTATGTGTGTGAATCACTAATAAAAAAATTACATAATCAATTGTGATACATATTATGTAAGCGTTGTTAGATGTTATTTGTGAGAGGTACTCAAAATGATAAATTTCATAACAAGACCCAATTTATAGTTTATTTCTCAATTCTAGACCTAATCTTTAAAGTATCTTAATAAGGGGTTTAATTTAATCTTTTTTTCCCTCAATTTAAGACTTGAAATTTAGATTGAGTTCTTAATTCAAGACAAAAATTCATTTTCTTTTTTTTTTATTATATTTATAAATTTATTTATATTGTAATATGTATTTATATTTTAGATAAATTAAGACAAGTTAGTGTAATTTTGAAACGATCTTCATCCGACTTGTATTAATTTATATAAAAAAAGAAAGAAAGAAAAATATAATTATTTCAATTTATAAAATATAATTTATATTAAATTGATCAATATTAAAATTGGTTATGTACTTTTATTCATAAAATTAAACAAATAAAAAGAATCTTAATTTTATGAATATTGCATTAATGATATATATATATATATATATATATTAATATAAGTAGAATGAAAATCGTTTCAAAATTGCATTAACTTATAATTTATTTTAAATATAAATACATATTGAAATATTGATAAATCTATGAATATAAATAAAAGAAAAAAAATGGAATTTTGTCTTGAATTGAGAATTCAATCTAAATTTCAAGCCTTAAATTGAGAAAAAAAAATTAAACTAAGTCCTTTATTGAAAAACTTTAAAAATTGGATCTAAAATTGAGGACTAATCTATAAATTGGATCTTGTTATGAAATGTATCCTAATCAAATCAAAAATGATTTTTAACTTGTAAGACCATTAACAATATAACATGCACATTTTATAGTAATATTTTGAAAAAAAAAAAAGTTACATATTGACTAAAAATGTTACATATAACTCATTATTTAACAAAAATATTAAAAGAAAATGTTTGAATGGGTGGGTTTAAACCTGAAACATGATAATAACCATGCATCTAGCCAACAAAGATGATTTGAAGATTTAAAGCTTCGTTTTTTCTCTCTTTTTTAATTAATTAATTAATTTTTATAAATAAATGGTCAGAATTGAGAGGTCCAGTGATGATTCTATAATATTGCATGAAAAACATGTTTTATCATTCTTATAGAGAAGAAAACATGCTTCACCAAACTATTGATATATCTTCTATAAAAAAAAAAATAGAATCCTATTAAAAAAAAGATAATTGCATTATTATTGCAGAAATTATTAGGCCACTAAAGGTTATCGTACAAATTATTAAGCCCACAAACCAAATCTATTCATTTGCATTATTACAGTTCGAAACCTCTAGGCCCACTAAACTCTGGATTCTTAGAAGGCCGCCATTTAATAAAGCCCAATAAAATCATTCTAGATATGTCTACAAATAAGGCGATATTGTATTATTATTATTATTGCGCGAACACAAAAAAAACTAAAACATTGGTATCATTTTTTCAGGAAAAAAATAAGGGTTAATTAAAAGAAAAAAATTATATTATAAAATTGTGCACTAATTTTAAAGATAAAATTTTTTGTGCTGGTGCACGGACCCTATATCCGTGCACTCGGGTCAACCCGGTCCACCAGGCTCCCGTATGTGCCATTAGGTCGCGAACAAAATCGCCCAAACATGCTCCCAGGTGCCAGACTTTTATATTATGTTAATTATACATTTTAGTATTGTTAGTCATACATTTTAGTTATGCTAGTCGTACCTTTTGTAAGGTTAGTTGTACCTTAGTATTTTTTTTAGACAGACATATTAATCTTTCATTCCTTTTAGTTATAACAGTCATACATTTTAGTTATGTTAGATATACCTTTTAGTTATGTTAGTTGTACATTTATATATTACATAAAGGTATCACTATATTGATATAAAAGTATAAGTAATATCACATAAAGATATGAGTAATATTACATAAAGGTAAACATGTACAAATTGTGGCGAAATTAGGGTTTTTTTAGTGTTAAAAGTATTAAATAAAGGTATGATATCTGGATATAAAGGTATGACTAATATAACATAAATGTATGACTAACATAACATAGAGAAATATTAAAAACAAAACAAAATAATATAAAAGCACTACGATTTTTAAAAATGAATTCCCTTTGTTAACCCTCCAAATAATATATCTTACATTCTTCAAATAAGATTTGTGAAATGAAGCTTTCAAACTGGTTGAATTTTTATATTCGTGATTGAAATTAGAATTTTTTTCAAAGTTGTGATTGAAGACAACTTTAAAAGTTTATGTTGTAATACAATGAAGAATTCATGAAATGTTTAGCAATAAACCAAAAAAAAAAAAAAAGGAAAATCCTCATTTTTTTCAAAAATTGCAAATGCATCCCTATTTTTCGATAATTGCAAAAAAAATCATGATCTTTATTCACTGTTGCGATTTAGACAATGTTGCGATTTAGACCATATTTATATTTTCTGACGACTAGAGTCTACATGTCCAACAAACATGTCATGTCACATGTCATGTCAGGTGACACGTCATTCCCAACAAAAATAAATTTAAAGATCAAATTGCAAAATAAAATCACCACTTTTCCAGAATTGCAATTTAATCCTAACTTTTTATATAATTAGCAAAAAAATGTCAACCTTCATTCATTGTTGTAACTTTTTATATAATATGAAGCTTGTGACGTGGCATGTTTGTCAGATACATGGACTCTGATTGCCGCAAAATATAAATTTGATCTAAATTGCAACAATGAAGAAAGATCGTGATTTTTTTTTTTGCAATTATCGAAAAGTAGGAATAAATTTGTAATTTTTTTAAAAAGTGATGATTTTATTTGCAATTACACCAAATAAAAAAAACGGAAAGAAAAATAGTAGATGCCATCCTTAATATCATCATTCTCACAAATGTTTTTGTGCACCAGATGCACGGATCCTAGATTCATGCAATTGGGTCGACCCGACCTGGGGGTGCATTTCATGCGTGCTTCACGCGCCCACACGCACACTCACGGGCCCAAACCCTAGCTCAAATCCTAATTTTTCAGTTATATTGGTCTAACCTTTTAGCTTGTCGAACATAACCTTTTAGTTTGTTAAACCTAACCTTTATTTATTTTCGCATAACCTTTTGCAGTGTATGACAAATTTATAATATCTTTCAAAATCTTTATGTTGTAATAATATAACCTTTATGTATAATAATTTAACATTTTCGTTATAATAATATAACATTATGTTATTCTTTAAGTACATAAAGGTTATGATATTTGTACATAAATATTATACTAATATAACATAAATGTTAAATTATTATAACATAAAGGTTAAGTCATACTATATGAATTTTTATAGTGAAAAAAGTCTAAGTAATATCACTTAAAGTTATGATATATGTATGTAAATGTTATACTAATATAACATAAATGTTATATTCAATTAACATAAATGTTACATGACTTTTAATTATATTTTTTATACTGAAAAAAGTCTAAGTAATTTTACTTAAAAATTATGATATTTGTACATAAATGTTATATTCGGTAAATATAAATGTTATGCTATAAATTAAAAAAAATAAAAAATTTGGGTGCGGATCTGGGCCAGACCCGATCCGATCTGACCCGTGCGCCCTGTTGCATGCATCATGATCCATGCATTTGGTGCACACAAACACTACTTCATCATTATTAATATATCCTTAATATATATATATATATATATATATATATATATATATATTATAATATCATCATTGGATACGTTTTTATATGGAACTAGTATTATAGTACGAGGGCAATTGTCAAACCATAATCTTTGTTATAATTTGTACAAATCTAACGTTTTCCTATTTTGATTTATTTTGTAGCTAATTACTAGAAAATATAGTTAAACAAATAGAAATATGCATGCTTTGAATTTGTGCAATTCACTCTCTTCATTTTATTCTGTTCTTCAATTTCTGAATTTCTTATTCAGTCAATTTATCGTTCAAACTATCGTTGTCATTTGACACCTCCATTGTCAGATAAGAGATTTTATAAGCATTAATTTTTTTCATTTAAAAACATTTTGAAAGTAATTCACAAACATTATCTCAACATGACTGATATCAATTTGGTGGATTTGAAATGTTTTTCCAATAAATTTATGTTTTCTATTTCTATAATTCCAAACAATCTCAATCACAACCCTTGTTAACATGTAAAAGCCAAAAGTCAATAAAAAAATTAAAAAAAAAAGCTCTCAAGTCTCAACAAAAACCAATACAAAAATTTTACATATGACAAAATGTAGGATGCTGAGTAACTTATTTGAGCAAGAAAAGAAATAACACATTTTCAAGTAGAGAAGAATCACGTAGAAATGATAAAGAAAAAACTCAAATAGAAGAGAACATTGAATGCTGAGAAAAGAGTATTTTTCTTGCAATTTTGTGTTGCTTCAACCATTTTCTTTCACATATCTAAAACAACTATTTCAACTTCACAGACTCAAATTTGTTGAGTTGAATTATATTGTTCCATCGCTGCAAAACTATAAACATTATACATACTATACACTCAACCCACAACGAAACATATTCAAACACCTGTACACTCAAACACTACACACACTCAACACACATTGACACACACAATCAAACACACACAAAACACACATTCACATTCAAACACACACCTGCTGCACAAACACAAAAATTGGTTTGGGTTGTCTATAGCCTGGTTTGGGTTGCCTATAGCATAGGCCACATGCAAGAATTAAATTTAAAAAATATAAAGTTGCCTATAGCATAGGCCACGTGCAAGAATCAACTTTTAGAAAATGTAAAATCGCATTTGGTATTGAATGACTCAAGGGTCGTCACCAAGGACTAAAATATCGGTATCGACCGATATATCGGTATCTTGATTTTACGGATATATCGATGGATATATCGATATCGGTGGATATATCGGTTCTTTATGCAAAAAATATAAAAACTTGGTAAAAAAAATTAAAAAATATATCTAGTACTTTACATAATATTATAAGTAACATTAATACATATATTGAACTTAAATTTCAAATAAAATGATATATTTACAATAAATATAGAAATACATTAATATTATATACATCATAATCCTTTTATTAAATTTCAAAAAATTAACTAAACTTAATTAAATTATGAGAGGAACCTAAATGTTAGTGTACTAATTTATTTTAAACAATTTAACTAAATTTGTTTAAAGTAATTTTTTGCTCTACTAATCACTCATAAACAAAAATATAAATATATAAAAAGAGAGATAAATATCTCGAATAGATATCCTCCAAATACACCATAAAAAGATTTATAATTAAAAAAAAATCACTTAAATTAAATTCATAATGAAAAGGAAAAAAAAAGAAAAGAAATAAGGAAGAAAAGAAAAAGAGAAAAGAAAAGGAAAAAAGGAAAAGAAATCAGCCGGGTAAAAAGAAAAAAAAAAAAAGAAATCAGGCTCAAGCGCGTGGTGGCCACGCGTCTCCAAAATATCGCGATATTTTGACTGAAAATGATTTTTTGCCGATTTTTCGAGATATTTTGACGAAAAAAAATGTCCAGTATTTTTTATGTCGGAGACTCCAAAAAATTGAAATATGGCCAAAAAATCGGCGATATTTCGCGATATTTTAGTCCTTGGTCGTCATTGATGACAATTTTTTTCTATATTTTTAACCATTACGAAAAACACGGAAAGTCATTAATAATTTTAAAATACATTATCCTATCAAAAATATAAACCACATTTTAATTAGGGGTAATTTCTGATTCGACACGATAATACAACACAAATCTAACAAAAAAATGGCGGGTTAGGATTGGTTTTCCATGGATTACAATCTGTTTCTGATCTGAACCCGAATCTAATACGAAAATAACTGATTATGGTTGGTTTTCCACGGATTACAATCCATTTCTGATCTGAACCCGTTTGATACAAATTCGATAACGGGTTGGGTCTAGGTCAACCCATGGGTTACCCTGCAAATCCATTATATATATTTTTTATTTTATTTTATATAATATGTGTAAGGTAGAGGTGTTCAACCGGAATCGAAATTGGCCCAAACCGTCAGTTTCGGTTCCGAACCGACAGTTCGGTGAATCGTGAAATGGCAAATCAAAATCGAACCGTGGGGGGCTTGGTTTCGATTCCGGTTCGGAACCGCCGGTTCAACTGGAACCGATTGTTCGGTTTTGGTTTTTTTTTTTTTTTTTGCTGGAGATAGGGCACGGTCCATGCCCGGCGCACAGACCTACTGTGTTTGGCGCACGGTCAGCGTGCACAGCCGTGTGCGCGCATATATATATTTTTTTGTTTTTTGTTTTTTTGGCATTAATTATTTAATATTTCATAATTTTAGTCTTTAGATTTCTTATAAAGTTTTTAAGACTTTTAACAAAGTAAAATGAGTGAAAATTAATAAAATACAATCAATTCAAAAATTACTTTAAAACATTAGAAATTTAAAAATACAAGTACAACATTTGTTCAAAATCATATATTACAACTCAATATATTACAATCATGAATGATGAATTATACTACAATATTGAAGACTTGAAATTAAATTATTACAATTTTTTCATCTTTGTATAAAATAAATTGAAGAAGAGGAAAAAAAAATTGAAAGAGCTTGAGTTTCATTCTAAAATTGAAAGTGTAACTTCCAAACTTAAAATAAAATTGCGTACATATCCTTGTCAAAATGAAGGAATCAAAACTCACGTAGTTCTCTAACTCTTACCTAAACTTACCTTCATTCATCGACGTTGGTTCCAACGGAGGAGGATGTGTTTAAATCGTATCCATACGTGTCATCTCCATCTTCGTCTAAATACGAGAAATCGAGATGTTGTTGACGGTTGTTCGCTCACCCAATCTTTAAGGAGAGTAATATTTTGTACATTTTCTTTCGTCAATTTGGATCTTCTTGAATTCAACATATGTCCTTTGCTAAAAGCATGTTCGATGGCAACGATTGAGGCGGGACTTGCAAAAATCTCCTTAGCAATAATCGTTAGAATAGGATAAATGGTGATCCTTCTTAACCACCACTTCAATAAATCCATAGGATTTTCAAATAAAATTTGTTCAAATGTGGCACCTAAATATGAATCTAATTCTTTACAAGGGTTAGAACCTCTAACTCGTTTTTGTGTTCTAATATCATAAAAATTATAAAATTGACTAAGAGTCGGAGCCTCATGAAAACTAGATGAAGATGTCGATTGACTACTACCTCCTACATTATGATTACATATACTATCACTAGAATCACCGAACATTACTTTATATTCTTTAAACAAATCGTATAAGTTATGTTTAGCTCTACCAACAACTTCAATAGAGTTAGGAACATAATCACATAAATCATATTCTCCTAATATCATATTTGGGAACAATGCATTATAATACATTTTTAATAATTCTTCTAAGTCATCTTCTCTAATTCTAGGATCTAATAACTTAGCACATAAAAATATATCGGGTATTTTATGAAAATATTTTAACCATTTAGCTTTCATTACTATAATTGTGTTAGCTAAAATATCACATGTTGAATATTCATTCAAAATAAGAGCAATTTTTACACAACGATCTAAAGCTAATGGAGAAGTAGAATAATAACAACGAGATAATTCTCTAGTTGCTTCTTCAAATTTTTTCAAAAGTTGAATTAAATTAAGACATGTATCCCATGAATTTTGAAATAAAACAATGTCATCATGTGAATTTTCTAGATAAAATTCACAAAGCATTTATCTATACTCATAAGAATATTGAAGCATGTAATATGTAGAATTCCAACGATGTTGCACATCGACTACAAATTTTTTAAATTCCAATCCATTTTTCTTACAAAACCTAGCCAATTTTTCATGATATGCTGTAGAACTAGTAATTTCATAAATTGCATCTTTAATAGGTTTAATATTATCCTTTAATGATTCTAAGCCATCTTGAACACTTAAGTTTAAACAATGACACATACAACGAATATGAAATTTTTTACCTCCAATCAGAGGTCGACAAAACTCAATCAACGAAGGTAAACTAGTCGTATTACCACTAATATTATCAAATCCTATGGAAAATATTTTTCTTAATATGCCATAATCATTTAAAACATGTCTAATTTTTTGTGCAGTGTGTATAGCCGAATATCGTTAATCAAAATCAATATATGCAATTAAACGTTTTTGTATGTTCCATGCATCATCTATCTAATGACAAGTAGTACTCATATAATCATGCATTTTATAAGGATCCTTCCAAATATCATTACATATAGAAAAAATTTGTTTTAAAATTTTAAATTCTTCAATTAATTTAAATTTATACTCTCCTACTATTTTTTCTATATCCCTAGTAACGGTGTATTTAGATATTTTTCTATTCGCCGGTTGTAAGTAAGTGCTAGTGTATTTTTCGAAAGCATCATCACAAGGAAATTGAAATGGAAGATATTTTTCAGTAATTAATTCAATTACGCCTCTCCTATGGTTCAATTGACTAAATTTAAAAGTTAGAGAATCTATATCTCCACATTGAGAAGAACCGGTAAATCCCCAAAGTTGCGTGTTTCCTTGATCAATGTCCACCTTGTCGGGATGCTTTTTCAACACATAATTGTTGAATGTCCCATAATCTCCTCCATGCTTGAATTTGTACATCTTCGCACAATAGTTGCACGTGACTATGTAGTCAACGTTGTTATTCGGCACTTTCTCTTTTTTAAAACGAAAAGAGAAAATGTCACTCTGAAGCGTAGAAGGTGCTCGAGGAGTAGTGTTGCGTGTTGTGTTGTCACTTTCTTGTGTTTCTCTCGACACTTCCTCTTCTTCTTCGGCAGAGACGGCGGTGGTATTAGGGCCTAACGTGGCCTCTAAATCATCTTGATTATATTGATACGACTCAATATAATCATCATCATCGTCGTGGAAAGATTGTGGTGGCGGCATTGACATCGGACTCTTTTCCTTTCCACGAGATGAACCCGCGGATAAAGAACCTCTTCGAGACATTTTTTTTTTTGGAATAGAAGTGAAAAAAAATTGAAGAACAAAAAAAAAAGTATGGATTGAAATTGATCAAAGATGGAAAGTGTGAGCTTGAGAGAGTTGAATTGAGAGAGAGATTGAATCAATAATTATAAAATTGGTGTGCAAATCACAAATGGAATAAGGGTATTTATAGATTTCAATGAAAATTCAAAAAAAAAATGATCGAGCCGGTTCGAATTGCCGATTCTAGTTCGATTGAATCGACGGTTCGATGCATCTCAACCGTCCATCATCAACGGTCGTTTGATCACGACCGTTGATCAAATTTTAAATCCGAACCGGCGGTTCGTATCACCGTTTTGTACAACGGCTAGTTAATCTGAGCCATTGATCATCAACGACTCTTTCATCTCTGGCGTACACATGTTGCGATGTCACATTTAAAAAAAAAAATATATATATATATATATAGGTGAACAGCTAGTTTAACCGCCGGTTGGAACCGCCGGTTTGGTGGTTTCAAATATTCGAAATCGGAACCGAACCGTGGAACTAGGGATGACAACGGGGCGGGGATTTCCCGTTCCCCGCGGGGATCCGCCCCAAACGGGGCGGGGAATCCCCGAAATGCACCCCCACAAGGACGGGGACGGGGCTAAAATTCTCCCCGATTAGCGGGGTGGGGCGAGGATGGGGATTGTATTCCTCGCACCGCGGGGATCCCCACCCCGTTCCCCGCGGGGCCCGTGAATATTATATATATATATGTTTATATTTAATATAATATAATTAATTATTATAAAAAATAAATTTTATTTTAATTATATATATATATATAAACTATATATTAATATATTTTTAAAATAATATAAAAAATTAATTATATAGAGATTGAAATGTTGAGTGCATTGATGAAAATTAATGAAAATGTATTAAGATAATTTATCTTTGTGTTTTAACTAATTTTATTAAATTATGCTTTCATCTTTTATTTGGATTTTGAGTCAATTTTTTGTTAATATTTGAGTTATATGTAGTTGTATGGATTATTTTTGTATATTAATTAAATTAAAAACAGTTTATATAAAAAAAAAGATGGGGCGGGGAATTCCCGCCCGTGTGGCGGGGCCGGGGGTAATTTTACACGAATCGTTGGCGGGGACGGGGATTCCCCGCGAACGCGGGGACGGGGACGGGGATTCCCCGCGAACACGGGGACGGGGATGGGGATTGCTCCCCCGGCTCCGTCCCACCCCGTTGCCATCCCTACGTGGAATTACGGTTCCCAGTTCCAGTTCGAATCGAAACCGGATCAACAGTTTGACCGGCGGTTTCGAACCGGTCCGATTTTAAAAACCAGTTGAACACCTCTAGAGTAAGATTAGTTTTGTAAATTAAATTAAATAATGATAGTTGTTTGAGGACTATTTAATTATAAATTGTAAAATTATGAACTTGTCTTGCCTATTTTCTTATTCGAACGAAAAGATTTCTTAACTTAAGGTGGTGTTATTAAATTAAAAAAATTTAAAAAAATTAAATTTATACTTTTCGTATCAAACAGGTTAGGTCAGGTTGACCTACAAAAGTTTCGGGTCGTGTTCAGGTCATTTCGAATTCCTATTAGAATTGTCACCAACCCGCCAACCTGACCTGATCGACACCCCTAATTTTATTTCCTATCCTCGTACATAACTGGAGAAACCAATCTATAAATTATAAACAAAAAAAAATCTATATTCCCACAAAAATTATCACTATTGATATTATCACTCCATTTCCTATACTTGGAACCAAACCAACCTAAGATAGATAATAGCAACATGATAGCATGCCACAAATGCATGAATTGCAACCCTCAAATATAATCAAGTCAAGTCAACTGATGATCCATTTAATATTGACTCGGAATAAAACACTGATTCAAAGTCAATCAAACTGAAATCAAGTTCTGTTCAATATTATCATCTTCCACACAATTGCCAATCGAAAAATAATCATAAAAATGGAAGGGAGCAGCGACCCGAATCAAGCCGGGTCGGGCGATCAAAATACCCGACCCGAAATCCACACATACGAAGCTCCATGGGACATCTACGCCATGAACTGGAGCATCCGCAGCGACAAAACCTTCCGCCTCGCCATCGCCACCATCTTCGAGCAGTACAGCAACCGCGTCGAAATAGTCCACCTCGACGAGTCTGCCGCGGAGATCCGACCCGACCCGTCCCTGTCGTTCGACCACCCCTACCCGCCCACCAAGCTCGCCTTCCTGCCCGACCGCGACGCCCAGCGCCGCGACCTCCTAGCCTCCGCCTCCGATGTCCTCCGCCTCTGGCGGATACCGGAAGGCGACAGCGGGCGGTGCGTGGACCTCACGCGCGCGTTCGACGGCAACCGGAGCAGCGACTTCTCCGGTCCTTTGACCTCGTTCGACTGGAACGAGGAGGATCCGAGGCGGATCGCGACGTCGAGCATCGACACCACGTGCACTGTGTGGGACATCGAGAAGGAAGCGGTGGACACGCAGCTGATCGCGCACGATAAGGAGGTATACGACGTCGCTTGGGGCGGCGCCGACGTCTTCGCGTCGGTCTCCGCCGATGGATCGGTGAGGCGATTCGATCTCCGGGATAAGGAGCGTTCGCAGATAATCTACGAGGGCGCGGATCCGAATCCGCCATTGATGAGGCTGGAGTGGAGCAGGAAGGATCCGAGATACATGGCGGCGACGGTGATGGACAGCAGCAAGGTCGTCGTGCTGGACACGCGCTCGGCGGCGGTGCCTGTGGTGGAGCTGCGGCGGCATCAGGCGGCGGTGAATGCAATCGCGTGGGCCCCGCATAGTGGGCGGCATATTTGCAGCGGCGGCGATGATTCGCAAGCATTGATATGGGATCTGGAGGGCGGGTCGGATCCGGTTCTCGGGTATGGAGCGGGTGGGGAGATTGAGCAGATACAGTGGTCGTCGTTGCAGCCGGATTGGGTCGCCATTGCCTTTTCTAATAAGCTGCAGATTCTTCGGGTATGAATCCTTATTGCTAAATAAATATTACAATATTTATGTATTAAGAGTGTAATTTAATTAAGTAGATTTGTTATATGATCTAAAAATTCAATTAAACTTGAAGAGTGTTTAATTTAATTAGTTGTATAATTTATATATATATATATATATATATATATATATATATGTTGTTTAGAGTAAAATAGTGAGATATCCTGAATTCAATAAAGCTTTTGAGTAGATAAATCAAGTAATTATCGATCTTGAATCCAAGTTTATTAGAGTAGCCGTAACAATACACATTTGTTAATACTCATTATTATGGGCTTCATGTATCACCACACCAAGTTAAAAGCAACCAACACACACCCACATCAACTAATATTATTATATTCATTATAATCATTATATATGAGTCTCATTATAATTATTAAAATATTTATCACATGTAATCAATATAAATGAAATATTTATTTTTAAATGGAAAAATACAGGATGGGGATAAGATGAGGGGGGACAAGATGGGGGACAATTATGTCATTAACCTCCCCTAACACACACTATTACACCTCAATTAACAGTAACACACTCCTAGTAATACTTTTATAATAATTAATTTACACTTTCATTTATTAATAGTACATTTTCATTAATGAATGTGGATGCTCTTAGATAAGCGAATTTGAACTTAACTTTATTAACCTCAAAATTGAGTTTTGACATATTGTGAAATATACTAGGCGTAGAATGTTATATATTTAAAAATGGTTTCCCAATTTTAATCTAATTACAACTATTACCATTAAAATTTTATAATAAGCATAAATAAATATTAAACATTGAATTTTCAATTGTATTAAAAAACCATTAGTAGGGATGGTAATGGGACGGGTTGGGGAGCAATCCCCATCCTCGTCCCCACTAGTGAAACGGGGAAAATTTCCTCTTGCGTCCGTCCCGTGGGGATTCCCCCACAAGAATTTCCCGCCCCATCTTGTTTATTATTATTATTACTAGCAGTCTACCCGCGCGATGCGCGATTTATTATTTATTATGTTAATATTTAACAATTTGTAATAATATAATGGAGTTGTATAAACTAATAGATTATTTATAACATTTTTTATTATTTTAATTTAAAACATGTATCATATACAAATGATTTTTCATATTATTCATGTGCGTTGCACGAATTATCATATAACTTTAATAATTGTAATTGTTAATTTTATTTTTTAATATTTTTATTTTATTTGTTGATTTATATTTCCGTCAAATTGAAATTATTATATACAATAATATTTCCTTCAATCATAATAATTAATCTTTCCTTTTATATTTTTTATAATTTGTATATTTCACTATCATACTTGAATCATCATATATAGTTTTCTTACGTCATTTCTTCATGTCTCTCTCACAAAATTATTTGTTCAATCACAAAAACTCATGTGAGACGGTCTCACGAATAGTTTCTGTGAGACGGAGCCCCATCACTCATAAACAACATGTGAATTGTAGGGTTTAAGTTATGAGTAATTAGGTTGTGCGTTGACCCGTCTCACACAACGCATTAAAATTCCGTGAGACGGTCACACAACGCATTAAAATTTCGTGAGACGGTCTCACAAGAGACTTACTCTTGTTCAATTTGTGTTTAGTGTACAAAGACAATTTGGTGGGATCTCCTTAGATGAAGATATGAGATAATAAGATTTGAAAGAACTTTTTGTACTTTTGAATGTTTAGCAAATCTTGTATTCTTTCATTTTTTTTTATCTTTATATAGATTTGAGAAATCATAATAATTATGATTTTTTATTATTCTTATTTTCTTTAGACAATAAAATCTGGAAGAATTTTTATATCTTTGAATGTTTAGCAAATCTTGTATTCTTTCATTTTTTTTAGTTTTATATAGATTTGAGAAATAATTATATTTACTGTTTTTTCTTGTTTTTTTTTTCTTCATTCTTTGTATATCTTGTTTTTTTTGTTTTTCATTCTTTGTATATCTTATTTTTTCTTTTTTATTGTCTATGCATCTATCTTTTGTTGAGAAATCACTATATTTTTTTTCATTTTTTAGTTTTACATATATTTGAGAAATCAATGTAACTCTCTCTTCATTTCTTAACTTTATATAGATTATAGTTTTACATAAATTTGAGAAATCATTGTAACTCTCTCTTCATCTCTTAACTTTATATAAATTATAGAATATCTTCTAGAGTAAAATTAATTTTTTTATTTATTTATTAAAGAATAGTTTATCAAGTAAGATATTTTTTTATTATTATTAAATGATAGCTTATCAAGTAAGATTTACAATTTTTTTACTTTTATTGACATGACATTTTTAGACGAGAAAGTGACAATCTTGTAATTTTTGTCAACTTTCCTGCTTTAATATAAGTATATATTATTAAATCTAATTAATATATAAAAATAATTCATATTATTACATATAATAAAAATGGCATATAATCCAATTAAAAGATGAAAACATAATTTAATAAAACTAGCTAAAACACAAAGATAAATTATCTTAATATATTTTCATTAATTTCCAATACTTCATGCACTCAATTCTTCAATCTCCATATAATTTGTTTTTATATTAATTTAATTATATTATTTGAAAAATAAGTTGTATCATACAGTTCGGCCTGCGTATTATATTGTCAGGATTGAGTCATTAATTTTTGGATAAAATGCAAATTCCTCAATTATGTTTCAACGCCACTAAAAAAAAAAGGAATTAAAATTTGTTCTCCATTTAAAATATAATCTAAAAGATAATTGTATTGGTAAATATTATATGAACAGCTCCCAATACTTAATTTTAAGGCAATGATACTCAATAAGCCAATATTGAAATGATATACCGAGATTTTCGACACTTTTTCGATATGGTAAGTACGATATTTTGATATTTTTCTCCACCCATACATATATGTGTATCGATTTACGTTGTGTGGATCAATGGATCATGTGTGTGAATATGTTTGTTCATGTTACTCGAACCACCATGATTCATATCTTTTTTACACTTTCTGAGATTTGACATTAAAGTAACAAAAAATATATATATATATTCAAGGACTGTTACCCTACCTACCGTGGACACATATTAATGTGTCAATTATTGATGTGTCATTAATCCAGTTTAATTATTAATTTCAAATCATAATATTTAAAAGGTTGAGATCTTTACATATTAGTGGTGGGTAAATTAAGATATGTTCACGATGGGTAGAGGAACAATATTTGAAAATATTCATACACTTTTTTAAGTTTATTGTATAAATGAACTTTCACTACCGAAAGATTTTGATAAAACTAATCTATATCTATACTATATATTAAAGCAAAAAAATTGGCAAAAATTACAAGAATGTACTTTTCCGCCCAAAAGTGTCATGTCAGTAAAGATTAAAAAATAAAAAAAATAGTAAATCTTACATGATAAGCTATTCAATAATAATAATAATAATAATAATAATAAGATCTATCTTACTCTATAAGTTATTCTACAATCTATATAAAAGTAAGAAATGAAGAGAGAGATACATTGATTTCTCAAATTTATGTAAAACTAAAAAATGGAGAAAAAATAGTGATTTCTCAACAAAAGAGAGATGCATAGAGAATGAAAAAAAAAAGATGTACAAAGATTGAAGAAAAAAAAACAAGAAAAATCGTAGATATAATTATTTTTAACATCTATATAAAACTAAAAAAAATGAAAGAACACAAGATTTGTTAAACATATGTAGAAAAATTCTTCTATATCTTATTGTATGAAAAAAACACAATAAAAAAAATCGTAACTATAATGATTTCTCAAATTTATATAAAATTATTAAAATGAAATAATACAAGATTTGCTAAACATTCAAAGGTAAAAAAAATTCTTTAAGATCTTTGTATCATATCTTCATCTAAGGAGATCCCACTCAATTGTCTTTATACATTAAACACAAATTGAACAAATAATTTGTTGAGAGAGAAACGAAGAAATGACATAAGAAAATTATATACGATGATTGAAGTATGCGAGTAGAATATAAAAAATAAAAAATATAAAAGGAAAGATTAATTATTATGATTGAAGGAAATATTATTGTATATAATAATTTTAATTTGATGAAAATATAAAATCAATAAATAAATAAAATATTTAAAAATAAAATTAACAATTAAAATTATTAAAGTTATGTGATAATTTGTGCAATAAATATGAGTAATATGAAAAATTATTTATACATGATACATGTTTTAAATTAAAATAATAAAAAATATTAAGAATAACATGTTAATTTATACAATTATATTATATTATTATAAATTATAAATATTAACATAACAAATAATAAACCGCACATTGCATAGATGAACAACTAGTCTATCTATACTTATATTAAAGTAGGAAAGTTGACCAAAATTACAGGAGTGTCACTTTCCCGCTCAAAAATGTCATGTCATTAGTTTTGATTTTTTTTCCAAGTTTGAATCTCACTTCTTTTCCAAGCCTGAATCTGGCTTCCCCTGGAAGACATCACATTATATAAGCAAAGACATTCAATATATCTCATTTCACATCAAATATTAATAAGAAAACAATTCATGAAAGATAAAAATATCAAAAGAAGAATATAGACGGGAGAAGAAAAAAAGTTTTTTCAAATATCAAAAGAAGAATCAGAGATGAGAGTCATTCAACAGATCTCATTTCACATCATAAAAGTTGAAAATAAGAAAACAATTCATGGATGATAAAAATATCAAAAGAAGAATAGAGATGGGAGAAGAAAAAAAGTTTTTTCAAATAAAAATATCAAAAGAAGAATAGAGATGAGAAAAGAAAAGAAGTTTTTTCAAATATTAAAAGAAGAATCAGAGATGAGAGTCATTCAACAGATCTCATTTCACATCATAAAAGTTGAAAATAAGAAAACAATTTATGGAGGATAAAAATATTAAAAGAAGAATAGAGATGAGAGAAGAAATTGAAATATCGAGAGAAGAATCAGAGATGGAAGAAGAAATTTTTTTTTTTTCAAATTTAATGAGATATTGACAACATTAATCTGATTGTCATTAGCTTCATTATCCAAATACAACAATCCTCCGATGATGAACAACATTACAAAAGAAAGATAGGAAAAATACATAAGAAAGATAAAAGAAAGATAGAAAAAATATATGTAAGAAATTGAAAAGTAAAGGAGAAGAGAGGTTGAGTGTCGTTGTCATGACTGCTGCTTTTCCATATTTAATGGAACAATGAACAATATATTTACTTACTTCTAAAACACATTATAGACAAAATATTTGCTTACTTCTCTTGATCAAAGATCATGAAATCAATAAGATAAAATTGTGGACTTGGTTATCATATAAATGAAGAAAAAGACAAAATTTAGATAGAGTGTAGACGGTGGTTGAAGGCGGCTGTTGAATGTAGAATTAATCTTAAAATATTTTTGTATGTAATCTATTTTCTTACTTAATCGTTTCTTTATATTTAAATTTTACTTCATTTTTTATATATTTTTATGTGGTTTTAACAAATAATTATTATGTATCTATGACTTAATTGATAGATTTAATGTATATTATTCATGTTATCTAACTACTTAATTCATTATTGTTTTTTATGCATGACCTTTGTTTATTGTTTATTTTTTTTTATACTTATATATATAATATGAATAAATTTACTGTTTATATGACAAACTGCGCATCGCGCGAGTGTACTGCTAGTGGTATATAATAACAAAATTTATACTATACTAATAGCAGGTAAGTTGGAAAAATTTACTGTATTGCCACTTTCCCGCTAAAAAATGTCACATCATAATGTTGACTGTGTAAATAATTTCATTTTTTTATTTCATTTTGATTTTCTAAATAATTTTGAGTCAGACTTCCTCATCAAGCCATTTGATGAGGCTTCCTCTTCAAGCCATTTGAATGAGACTTTCTCTCCAAGCCATTGTACTATATAAGTTCTAAGTGGTTGATTAGAATACACATTGAACAATTGAGCAATTGAGCAAGAAAAGAAATAATGAAGATGAGCATTAAGCTGAAAATAAGAAGAAGATTCGTGGGCCTCAAAATGTCAAAATAAGAAGAAAAATTAGAGATGGAAGCCATCATCTACATATCAACTAAAGAATGAAAATGAAGAAATAAAGAAAGAAAAAATGGGAGCACGAAATGCACGAAAATGAAGCTACTCTTTGCCGATTAAATGATGATAAAGATTCATGATTCGTAGTTTATAAAATATTTTCAAAAGAGTTGAAACTCCTGACGGTATTGGTGAGCTATCATATTACAATAAAAAGAAATATAAAAATATCAGATACTCTATTGCAAATGAAAGAATGAAGAAAGAGGGAGGACAGAAATCAGATTTGAAGAAAAAAGAAATTAGATCTCAATAAGAGAATGAAAGAAAGAAAAAGAAGTAGAAGATGAGTGGAGAAGAGAATGTAAGAATGAAGATGGAGCCACGACTGTTTAGGAAGAATGGAGATTTGGAGGAGGAATGAAGATTATGGTAATTGTGTATACTTATTTAATGGATAGTGAAGAAATTTATTGGGTCAATTAAAATAAAGGGGCCTTATAATAGCTATTAAAAAATTAATTCTTAAAAAATATAAATATCAACAAATAAGATCTTAAAAAATATTTAATAATAATAATGACAGTACTAATGCGCTTTTTTTTTTCTTCTAATTTTGTCGAAATCAATAGAAAGATTTAAATAATTTTATAATTTTTTTTTTTGGATGCAATAAAAAATAGTTAAGAAATTCGAAGTTTGTTTATACTATTTTAAAATTTATTTAAAAATATAAAAATAAATTGAATTAGCTATAAATTTTTAAATAGTAGTTCAAATTTGAAATAACTACAATTATTATATCTTCAAAACGCTTATAATTAGTTACATTGTATTATCAAATATATGATATAAACCACATATTATATGACAAGACGCGCAACGCGGGGGTACACTGCTAATAGTGGTAAAAGTGGAAAGATTGTGTTTTTCCCTACCCAAATCTACATGCCAAAATCACAAAAGTTAATTATTAAAAAAAAGTAGTTTTAGCTTATTTAGGCAGCTTTTTGTTGTGTGTGCGTTGTGTGAGGGGAGAGGGAGGGTGTTTGAGGAAACACAAAAACTCATGTAAGACGGTCTCACGGATAATTTCCGTGAGACGGAGCTTCATCACAATAAATAATATGTTAATTATTGGGTTTGGGTTGTGGGTTGATCCGTCTCACGCAATGCATTAAAATTCCGTGAGACAGTCTCACAAGAGACTTACTCTTGAGGAAAACGAGGTGGGGGTAGTGGCAGGAATCTGTTTCTCTTTTTATTTATTTTATTTTTATAATAAATCTCTATATTCAAAATCACATAACTTTTAAATTTTTAATTTATTTTTAACATATAATATATTAAAATAATCAAATCTATCGATTTTTCTAAATAAAAATTATATCATATAAATTAGAAATATGATTATTTCAGAAAATAGTGAAATGTTTTTTTAATAGAAAATAGTGCTTTTTCTTTATTTTTGAAAGATTTGTTTTATTTTATTAATATTTTAGTATCTTAAATATATTACGTATAAAAAAATTTTACATCTAAGAAAGGTACAAAATGATAAAAATCATATTTTAATTAAATAATTAATTTATTTAAAATTCATTTTCAATGATGTATCAAATTTTAAATAATATGATCATCAAATTTATCATTTTTTATTAGTAATTTTGATTGTTATCATTTTTATTTCATATTTGCAATTTTGATAGTAGTGGGGACGACTGGGATGGACGTGAGTGTTAATTTTTTTTATTATAATTTCAAATTAGCATTTTCATTTAAAATTCATTTTTAATACTTATCATTTGTAATTTTGTTTATTGTCATTTTTATTGTGTGTAATTTTGATATATGGTTGACTATGAACCATAATTTTTTTTTTTTTGTAATTTATTGGTGTACAATTGGTCAATGAAAAATCAGAAATTTCGTAAAATTGCTAAATTTACTTAACTACCTCATATTTATGGCCTTATGGGTGTACAATTGGTAAAATTATTCAATTTTAACTACCTCATATTTCGAATATAAAATTTTCAATTTGATGTTCTACTTATTTGTACATTATATAATATTATTATTTGTATTCTCAAATACAATTAATTCAAATGAAATAATTCCACGTTAAATATCTAATTTTTGTATTAATATAAATATTATTGAATTTTTAAAAATTATCAATTTTTATATGATAAACCGTACAACGCACGGGTACACTACTAATATAGAAAACATAAAAACTTCTGCACACCAATTATATGGGTTTAAATTTATGCAATCCGGGTCAATCCGACTTGACACACGCCGACACATGCTCTAGAGAGGGCTCTCGTACAATTAGTTTTTTTTTTTTTTTTTTCTGAAAAAATATGTATACCTTTTACTTTTTAGTTATAACATTCATACCTTTATTTATTTATTTTTTTTGATCAGTCAAAGTGAATTTTTTATTATAGCCACATGCAAGGACGAAAATTTCGGTTTCGGTAGAAATTTCGGTACATTGATTTTACGGAAATTTCGGTGAAAGTTTCGATTTTGGCGGAAATTTCGGTAAAATTTAGAAAAATGTCAGAAACTTTGTTAAAATTTGGGAATTTGGATATGATATTGTATAGAATATTATAACTAACATTAATACATTTATTCAACTTAAAATTTCAAACAAAATGACATATTTACAACCAATATTGAAATTAACTATTATTAAAATGTTGTCTGGTATAATAACATGAAAAATTCAAAATAATTGAATGCATTATTACTATAACAAAAAAGAACTTCTAGGAGCTTCAAATTAATAAGTTGGCATACCATCTTGATTTAGACAATTATTTGATGGGATTATTTGAGGTAATAATTTAAATTATTACAACTTTGATAAAATATTTAATATATTAAATGTTATAATTAAAATGTGAAAACAAAATACATTTTTATCCTTCAAAATTAGTGATTTCCTATGCTTGGAAGGATTGCATTTTTACTAAAATGAGACATAAAATCTTATGAATGACACTACATTATCTTTTTGTGGTTTGAGTGGAATAATCCATCTCATCTTTTCAATCCGTGAGCCATTTACGATAAATATGTAAGAAAATTATTTGATTGTGTTATACACGTTATAATTATAATATGCAAAATATATTTTTTTTTCCTTAAAAAATTGGTGTAATTCATTATAAAATATTATAATTATTTGGGGTAAAAAAAATAAAAATTTCACCGAAATCGAAACTGAAACGAAATTTACCGAAATTTCGAGATTTTCAAACATTTTATACTATAACCTCACCGAAATCGAAATCGAAATCGAAATTTACCGAAATTTCGGTGAAATGCTGACGAAATTTATTCAACCCCCGTTTCAATTTCGGTGACTCAAAATTAGCGAAATTTCGGTGAAATTTCGCGAAATTTTTTTCCCTGGCCACATGAATGGTATAAGATATACCCAAATACAAAATATCACACAACAAGCTAACATCCTATGATTAGTCTCGGATTATTAGACCAATCTCTAAATGAAAATCTAGTACAATCTACCTCTTTTACATAAATCCAACTCCAAAGTCTAGCTTTCATCTCATTAACAATTTTTTCTATCGAGAATTCTTCTCCCCCAAAAATCAAAGTATCCCTACTTTTCCATAAAACCCAAACTACACAAAGCCAAAAAGATGCAACCATTTTCTTCCAACTCTTACCCCTTAAAATATGACAGTGAGCGATCAAGACATTCATACATTTATGTTATGACGTTCATACATTTACACAAATATATAATACATTTTACACATTTTAGTTATGTTAGTTTTACATTGTAGTTATCTAATCATACATTTTAGTCATGTTAGTTGTACCTTTATATATTACATAAAAATATGACTATATTGATATAAAGGTATAAGTAATGTCACATAAATGTATGAAAATATCATATAAAGATACATACACACATAAATTGTACTTAAATTCTTTTATTTTTTTAAGTTAAAGTATTACCTAAAGGTTTTGATATTTGTATATAAATATTATACTAATGTAACATAAGGTCAATACATGAATAAAAAAAAAAACGCGCGGACCCAAATCAACCCGATTGCACGGTACACCAGTTGACAATAGACCAACTCTATAGAAAAATATCTTATATCACAACCTAAAAAAAAAAAAATTCACAAACATATTAGATCTTATGTACCCAAAAATAAAAATAATAATAATTCACACGCACACTTCTATCTCATCCTCATCTTCTTCTCTTCTTCTTCATGACATCTTATGATTTCATACATCAGATTGCGATTTCATATCTTTCGAATTATTTGATTATGATTCTTCTTCTTCCTCTTTGTAAAATGAGTTTGATTTTACATCTCAAATTGCGATATTGTGATGTTGAAATATTGCTACAATGATTTAAAACATTAAAAATCAATTGTCTCAACAATATAACAATTGTCTCATCAATGTTTAATATGATATTAAGGAAGAATATGATGAGATCGTTGATTCTATTTTTAAAATTTTAAACTTATACTCTATAGTATAGAAAAATCTTTTAGTTATACGAATAATATATTACTTAATTAGATACGTGATGTAGTCTCATAAAAATCCCGCTCATTTTTTAATAATCACAAAACCTCATATGTATTACGTGGAATTTTGTGAAACAGATCTTCACACTAATAACTAAAATTTATTTTCAAAAATTAATTTCTATTTTATAAATTATCAATTATAAACTTAAAAAAATAAAATTTGTGAAATGAAACCACATTTTATATAATATCTTGGGTTATTGTGGCAGACAGTGTTGGATTTGTGTCATCCTTTTTTGTTTTTGTTTTTCTTTTTGGTTTTGTTTTTTTAATAGTTTTGATTTATTTGTCTTGGTTAATAGCTATTTTTGGGCGACAATTTTTTCTAGACCATGTTTCCTATGAATATGAAATGTTTGTATTTTTGCATCACTTTTTCTCGTAAGTTCCTTAGTTGTTCGTGTTTGAAATTAACGTAGTATTTTTTATTATTTTTTAGTGTACTATAGGCCTTTTAACTTAGTATTTTATTTTATTTTAGTGTACTATAGTCCTTTTAAACAACTATTATCATTCCCAGTTGTCAATTGTCACGTTTTTTTGGCCCAAGTACAAAGGAATAGTATTTAATCTTTTTTTTTTTTTTTTAATATCTCAAACGGTCATTTGACTTGGGGTTCAACCGTTGAGTAAACTTGTTGAATAGAAAAAAGATAAAATTTCCTACTTTATAAATCGATATACATATATTACTCATATATTAAAAATTTATATCTAAACTATTAGTATTCTTAATTCTCAGTATTAAAAAAAAAAAAAAAAGATGAGCAGATTAATAAAAAAAAAGTTATTACTGATTATCTTAAATGTCATATTTGAGAATATTCATATAAATTAATTTATAGTAATATTTATTGTGTGGTAAAATATTATCCATTTTCCAAAAATTAAATTTTTTTTTACGTACTTTGTTTTTGTTTAATTTTGGTTTCTAAGAAGACAATAGATGCCCCTTATTCGAATTCTTTTTTTTTTTTTAATATCTAATATGATCACATTGATACAAAATAAAAGGAAATTGATCAGGATTACGAGAATAAAATCATAGTTTTATAATCTCTCACTCTCTATTTATATTTTAAGATAATAAAGTCTTATTATAAAAGTTGAAATATTGAATACATATATATATACACACACCACCATTTCATCAATATACCACCATTTGTTGATGTTTACAATAATGTACAAATCATGTGTATCTCTTCATATATACATACATATATATATAAAGGAACTAGTACAGGGCCCGTGTAATACACGAGATTTTATAAAAAAAAAAATTAAATAAAAGTTGGTAAATTTGAAAAATGTAAATATTATTTATATATTAAAATTAAATATATGGTTTGTGCAGTGCATATCATTTAATTGAACATTAAATATAACATAATATGATCAAATAATTATTTAATTGTGGAATTATAATTAGTTCCATTTGTAGTGGATCATTATTTTTTATTTTTTATTTTAAAAAGAATATATATTATTATGTGTTGGGATATTTCTGATAGGTTTTGATGAGACAATGCAATATTAGATAAGACTTAAGAGTACTTTTTTTTTCACAGTTTATAAGTGAATTTTTGGTGAATAAGTTTAATTGCTCTAAGTCTTGAGTTGTAAAGCTGCATAGATCAAGAAGATGTAGAATGATGATCTTGGCAGGTTTCTGGAGGTTATTTATCCTGAAAATTGACTTTCAACATGGAGAGTCAGTAAACTGAAGAAGAAACCTAAATCAGGTAGCTGGATCAGAAAGCATCAAACAGATGACAGTAAGAGGAATTGGAAGCTGACTGCAGGTTTCAAGAACAGTAAGCTGTTTTGAAACAGAAAGCTGACACAGTTCAGAAAGCTGTCACTCATAGTAAGCAAGTACTGCAAGATGATTAGAATAATGTAAGTTTGTCTAACTTATTTAATACAGTACGAGGAATGTATTGAATGATGTACGAAGTATGGAACCTGTCAAGCACCCGTTAGATAGAAGTTAGTGCTGAGCCAATGAGGTGGTGCCACCTGGACCCGTGGCCCTGCAAAAACACTTTAGTCAAGGAGTGACACCATTAATGCGATTTAGAGTAGGACATGCCCTATATCCCCAATTTCTCAGAAGCATTAATTGCAAAGATTTGGAAGATCATATTTGAAATGCAAAAAGGACAATGTCTCCCTTCAACGGGCATTTTCCAACTGATATAAATAGAAGGATGAAATGACCATGAAGACAACTAAACAAATTGATCTATTGAATATTTTTAAAGCTCTTTCCAAGATATCATTCAAAGCTTACCAAGTTCAGTCACTCAACCTTCGAAGCAGTCTACTCAAGTACTCAAGCTATCAAGTTCAAGACTGACTTCAGTGTTGCACCAGTTGAAGAAGCTCATATACTTTTAACCATTTGTTGTGTGCTAGGTTGTTTTAGTTAGGTGTACTTAGTTGATAGGATTTGATCCTTACTAAGTTTGTTAGTCTTGTGTAGACTATTTACTCTGTGTGAGTTTTTGTACCCTATGTGGGATTTGACATAAAAATCTGTTGATTCTAGTAAGTTTAACTTATTAGGAAGAGGTTTGTAAAGTTGTTGCTTGTAAAACGAACTGACTTAACGAAATTCCTCTTTGCGAAGGAGTAGAGTGGACGTAGAAGGATTACACCACCTTGAACCACTATAAGCCATAAGTGTTTACTGCTTTTATCTACCTGTTGCATTGCATTGATATATCTTGTTGCATATATCATTAGCATACTGCACAAGGTTTCTGTTTAAAGCATACTTTATAAAAGAAAACGGTTTTTCAGAGGAACTCTATCTATTGTTTATTCCGCTGCATACTGTGATCACCGAGTAAGAAACCTAAATCAACATACTGTCAGGTTTCTGTTCGAGTCAGGTTACTGCTTCTCTGTAGAATCAGGAACCTGCTTCATTAAAAGTTTTAAAATCACAAAATCGATAGAGGTTCATTCACCCCCTCTGAACCTCTGACCACTTGAGACCAACATTATGTCTATTATATTATTCATCACACCCACCATTTTTTTTTATTTGCTTTTTATTTTCAACATTTATAATAACCCTCACTTTTTCTTTTCAAATAAACGATAAAAAATGAAAGTGAAAACTTTATAAATTAATTTCATAATTTATTTTAAATCACATATTCAAAAAATTTATTCAATTTCATTAATTAATAAGTTTGAACAACCATTCAATCAGCCCCACCTTTATTTTAGTTTTTTCTATTTATTTATATTTTTTCTTTAAACTTTTAAATTTAACAAATTTCAATTATGTAAATAATTTATATTATTGAATTTTAACATATGTTATTTAGATAAATCTATTAATATTACTATATTATTTAATTAATAATGTTTCTTAGTAACATAATATTTGAAGTAATTAACTACATTTAATATTTTTAAAGATTAAAATGAGCCCATTAATTGACTTTAATCTCACAAAAATAAAAGTGATCAAAAATCAAAGTTTCCTACGGTAAAGACTAAAGAAGTGGCAGCCAAAACGCAATATCTACTTTCATCACCCAACTCCAATTCCCAAATTTCTTCTATAAAACGTTAACCCTGTTCTATAATTTGAAACTTATTTTATTTTTATATTTGTAGATGTTGCATTTTTTCAATATTTTAAATAAATAAATAAAAGATATATATATATATATATATATATATTTTGAAACTTGATCCACGTATATAATTTTTTTTGAATTTTGGACGAGTTCATTGACTCAGTCATGCATGTTTGGACAATGATTTGTGAAATCCTACGATCCATCCTCAATTTTTTTTCTTTTTCTACACTTTCAATAAAAAAATCTATTTTTCCTATTTTTATAAAAATTCTAAACAAACAGTATCTACTTTTTCTAAATTCCCAATGTAAAAATTACATATTAACTATAATCATACCTTACAAAATTTCAAAACAAACACAAAATTTTCAAAATTCATTCAAACAAAATCCTTTTAAAACTCAAATCCAAACTTAAAAAATTTCAGGCCACAATTTTCTCTTACTAAAAATGTATGATCGTACGTTTGCCACGATGTTGTTTATACGGATGTGTGGTCATTTTTAGTAAAGACATCTTGGTAGAAGTTGTTAAAAACAAAAAAACAAAAAAATGTACTAGGGGTCTATGCATGGATTCGAAGATTATTGAAATATTATTTTGATTCTCAATCATCATTAATGAAGTGGTGGGGAACAATGGTGCGAGGGGCCCACCAAAAAGGCATTTTGCTATGAAAATATTCAAGCAAATTTTGTTGGTATGATTTTGGAAATTAATTGTTATCCTTACTAATAATGATACTAAGCTAAACCAAACCAAACCAAATTGTCTCTAATCAGATAACCAAATTAGAATTGTTTGGACTTTTATATCAACCAAGTAGATAAAATTCCCAGCAATAACTCAAGTCAGTGCTAAAAAAACCAAGATCAAGAAGGCAAAAACTCATGTGCAACCGTTGCACCGTGCGACGGTTGCATTTATAGCATAAAAAGACATATATATGACAGTAAAAAACATACTTGGATAACTCATACTTATACTGTAAAAAACATACTTATAAAACATATACTTATAGCTGAAAAACAAATACTTATACCTGTAAAAAACATACTTAAATCTTGTCGCATGTGAGACAGTCTCATAAGAGACCAACTCGATCAAGAAATAGCTCAAAAATGAATTTAGGTGTTTGAGGATCTTTGCTAAACATTATCCCCCAATCATATCCTAACACTTGTTAACATATTATTTTGAGGTTCTGTTTATAAGGATTGATTTGAAATGAATATCTTTTGAATCCCGCCAAAACTTGTGTGTCCCCAATCCGATCCGCGCCCAACGCGCGCCCCATGCGCGTCCACGCCCCTTGACGCGCGCGCGTGGGCACCTGGCGAGCCCCTCCATGCGCGCACCTGATAGGTATCCATGGGATACATGATAGGTATCCCATGGATATCTTGATAGTATCCATGGTAAGGTATCCACATGTAAACTTGATGGTTTCCACATGTATACTTGAAGGTATCCATGGAACCTACTCCATGCGCGCACCTGATAGGTATACATGGGATACTTGATAGGTATCCCATGGATATCTTGATAGTATCCATGGGTAAGGTATCCACATGTATACTTGATGGTTTCCACATGTATACTTGATGGTTTCCACATGTATACTTGATAGGTATCCCATGTATATGTTGAAGGTATCTCATATGTATACTTGATGGTTTCCACATGTATACTTGATAGGTATCCCATGTATATGTTGAAGGTATCTCATATATATCTTAAAGGTATTCACATGTATAACTTCATGTATCCAGCCATGGATACCTTGAAGGTATATACCTTGAAGATATCCATGTGATACCTGCGCGCACCTTGGTCACCAAGCCGCACGCGCCCATACTTCCACGTCGCGCGCACACCGCGCGCCCACCCACACCGCGTGCGCCCACACCATGGAAACCTGAAGGTATACATGTGGATACCTTGAAGATATTTCATGGATACCTTCAAGGTATCCATGGGATACCTTCAATATATACATTAAAAAAAAAAACTGAGCGGAAAAAAAAAAAAAAAAATTATGTGGGGCCCGCGGATTGGGCTGGGGACACGGATTGGATCCGTGTCCCGGGGACACAAGAGACACACTCTTTGAATCCATTCAAATTGTAGTTTATTCAAATTTCACTCAAATTATTCAATAATTAGATTTGAAATTCAAATTCAATTTGTAACTGTATCTGAGATTTTATCTAGGCATTAATTCAAAAGTGATGTTTTTCTTCGGATCAGAAAAACATACTCAGCAATTTTTTTAACCAGCCTCAATTTTTTCACTCATATCATGTATAAACGTTCAATCCAAAAAGATATATCTAACTATAGATTCAATTATTTCGTTGATTTTTCTCTTCATATCAAAATGAATTAACGAAATTAACTAAATTTTAAAACTAAATTAATTATTAATGTATAGAAAACCAAATCAAATTACATATCTTTTTTCTTCGATTCAGTTTGATTTTTTTTTTTTTGATTTTAGACTAATAATGCACACAATCATATTCAGGTGGGAGAGCCCATTTAGCACATGGCAATGGGGAAGTTTCAAGTTCTTGTTTTTTCCCCTTTCTATTTGTCATCTCTTTATTTTTCGTTCTTATTCTACTTTTGTCCAAAAGTGCATGGAAACCTCTATTTATTAAAAAGAAAAAAGAAAAAAAAAAAAACACGAGGCAATGAAGAGAAAAGGTTCACTAGAAAGAGGAAATATATAAAATGTTAGCTTTTTTACAAGACTTTTTTGTTGCTTTTGTTATTGACTCAAAATATCTGTAATTGAGAGAGTTTTTTTTTATTTTTTTATTTTACCGACATTATATACTTATTTTACTAATTACTTTATTTACATTTGGAAATCCATTGTTAAGCTTAATTTTAATCATCCTTAGTAAAATAGAAGTGTTGAGCTAATTACTATCAATAGTTACTATAATATATTGTCATTCTTATAATATATTTTTATTAGTTTCTATAATATTAATTAGTGGTGTATACAATATATGAAATTGATATAAATTTATTAAAATGTAATCAAGCATTTAGTTGAAAGAAAGAATGCCAGTTTATTGTCAATAGTACCTTATTATATATAATTTATATTGGTTGAATGATGTCATATAAGTTTTTATATTTCATTATATAAAGAGGATATTATCATTGACCATTCACTAATTTTCAAATATATTTTATTTTTGTATACTGGTATTGATGAGTTTAGAGAAATCTCATCACAAACTCAACATAGATATAGATAGGTACGGTATGACAAAAGTACAAAGGACAAACCTCCAAACAGTAAAATAATAAACAATCAATCAATAATGAAAAACAAAGAGAAGTTTCATTGATAATTGTGTAAAGAGAATATTTTTTTACTTAAATTTTTTTTTTAAAACTTGTGTGGATGGAGGTTTGAATCTCGGTCATCACACAATCTGCATATTTATAAAAGGTGGAATACTACTGAGTTACAAAACTCGTGATTCTTGTATTATAAGGTTATGTAGCCTCTGTCCAAAATGAGATACAAGATACATAATTGAGTTATTTATAACTATTTTCTAGGACAGGGGCAAATAAGACAATTCTCATTCTATTAGGAAAACCCTAAAGATTCCCAAGTCCATTGGGTTTGAGTTTTCTTCATAAATCTTGAGCAATCTGGATAGAGCCCATCTCGCAAACAAACTTATCCTGTTTGTCTGAATTTTAACTATAGTTCTACTATACAAAGTCCACAAGACTTTCAAAATCCATACTCACAAAATCTTTATTAATCTTAAATTCATACTTGCAAACACCTTAAGTTTAGAACAAATATAATCTAATTGTTTAAGCATGGTCTGATTTCTAATTAAATTTAGATTATCAATTGAATCAAGTCTCACAAACTTCAATCTGGTTTTTCTTCGGTGGAGCTCAAAATAAGGTGACCTCTCTATTTATAGACTTGAGCAGATTACACGGATTTTGTTGACAAGAACTTAAATAGGAGTATGCCTTAATAATATATGTTTTGTAAAATAAATAGTTATAGGTTTTAAGGCATGTTTATGGTGGTAGGGGAACAATATTTGTTTTGACTATAGTACAACTCTTAAAAACAATACATCTATATAGGCTCTTTTTTTTTTTTTTTTTTAAAGAAGATCAAATGATTTACTCCTATTCTCACGATAACTCGAATCCAGTACTTAAGCTTTGTTTACTTTATTGTATATGATTGAGTAGTATTGATAAAAAAAAATAGGATAAAACGTGGGATATGAATAAATTTGAAAAAAGTATCCACCATTACTTTACTTTACTTCTTATGATTAATTTAAGGAGTGGATAGTATCTATCATTATCTCATGTTTACTTCAAATTATTACATTTGAATAAAGAATCATCAACTAAAATAACCTTGAAAAAATAAGTAAACAAATGAACTGATAAGCAGATATATAATAAATATTGATAAGTTTTTCAAAAATAAAAAATAAAATTCTAAACATAAAAGAAAATTGCGTTGATTATAGTTTCATCTGAGAAATATATTGTAAATGGAACTAATATTGTATTGAAAAGGTATAAATTTTAAAAATAGAAAAAGAGATGTTTTTTTAGTTAGATAATTAAATATATATTTTTATCTTTATATATATAATAAGGACCAAGAATGTGACATGACAGACATACAATATTTTCACATTAAATGTAGCTAATTAATTACTTCAAATTTTATATTACTAATTAAATAATAATATAGAAATGTTAATTAAATGATAAATAAATGTTACTATTAAATAATAATTAAATTTTATGTTACTAAGAAACATTACTAATTAAATACTATAGAAATGTTAATAGATTTATCTAAATAACATATGCTAAAATTCAATCTTTATTATCCTTATATATATATATATATATATATATATATATATATATATATAAAAGTAAGACCACAAATGCCACATGTCAAGTCTACATTTTTTCTCATCATTATAATTTTTCAAAATAAAATCTTTAATAAATTAAATTTTAAATACAATAGCTTTTAATATGACTAATTAATGATAATAAATTAATGTTTATAATAAACATTACTAAATTATACAAGATTGTTAGTTAGATTTTTATATTATCATATTTTATACTTCATTTATAGAGATTATTTATGTATTTGAAATTTGTTTGATTAATTTAACAAAGTTTGACAAAAAAATATAATAAATAAAAAGAAAAAAAATAAAATGAAGGTGGATTGATTAATTTTTTTTTAAATTTATTAATTAATAAAATTGAATTATTTTGTATATATGTTTTAAACTTTTAAATAAATTATGTAATTTATTTGCAAATTGTTAATATCATTTAATTTAATTTTTTTTAAGAACTATTCTAGACATATAACAGTAAAAATGAAACTTAAAAAATTGTGGAAATGTTGAATACAACAATAAATATAGCAATATATACTTTTTTTCAAAATAATAAACAAAAATTTATTTATATTCCTTTTCAAATGCAAATACATTCCAACATAATAATATATAAATCACATTACATTATATTTAATGTTAAATTAGGTGTTATGTATTGCACAAAACAAAAACATTATTTTTCCTATATAAATAATATTTAAAATTTTATTATGTTCAATTTAATTTTTTAATATCCCGTGTATTACATGAGACTTATGCTAATTATTATTATATATATAAAAGTAAGACCAAAGTGTCACATGTCAAGCATACAATATTTTCATTGGGCACAAAAAAATTTATTATCAAAATTAGCTAATGTGTTGGGCCAAATAAAATACAACAAATATCCTCTATATATATATGTATATATATATATATATATATATATATATAAAAGACCCTAAACTCAAGCTCGTTTTACCATGATTGAGGGTCGGTCTTGTCAAAGTGCATGAGTCAAATGTCAAAATGATCAATTTGTAAAGTTAAATTACAACCTTAAGTCAATTTCATGATTTCGTTCAATTAAAATTCGAATCGAACAAAAATCGTTTAAAACCCTAAAACAATTTTCATTCAATTTGAGCTTGAACCAAACTAAAATAATGAAATTGACTTAAACTTATAATTTGATAGATGAGTCATTTTGATGTATGAAGCATTCATATCAAGATTTTGAGGTAAATTACATTTGAACTTTTTCGATGACTGTTTTTTGTGGGATCGAAAAGTGCAACCACATCCGAAAACTGCCTGTTAGTTAAAATTTACAAAAAATCTGAAAGTTCATATTATATTTATTAAAATTCAAAAACTTGATTAAAATTGCAATTTAAGTAAAACTCGTGATTTTTCTAACCATTAACCTGAAAAATATTCATAAAATATAGATAGTAATATTAAAAACTTTTTAATTTAAGCATTAGGTGGAAAATAAGAAAAGTTAAAATACAAGTTGAAATGTGATATTAACTACCAACTATTATGCCTATATAAAGGAGGAAACACCATGATGATTTTTAGACAAATGAGGCAAGAAAAAAACCAAGTCTTACAAATCAAAGCCATATAGAGAGATACTAAGCCACACGGTATAAACACTCTCACCGGTGCATGCTCATCTCTCCGGCGACTCACCACTAGCCGGAAAATCAAGAAAATGAACCACTTCCGCCACCGGAGCCCCGCCACCTCCAACGACATATTGAGCCCGAAAGACTTCACCGACGTCTTCGGCGGGCCGCCTCGCACAATTCTCCACCACCACTTCTCCGCCGCCGAATTCTTCTACGAGGATATTTTTCGGCAGCCGGAGAAGGCGGCGCCGGCGGTCCGGAGAAGAGGCCGGAACTTGCCGGTGTTCAGTATTCCGGCGGGGAAGCAAAATAGCAGTGACCGTTTTCAGCCAACCCGTCGGAATAAATACTTTAGTAGGGATGTTTTTGGGTGGGATTCTGAGAGGGTGATGACGTCAGGATCGAGATCGAAGACGAGCTCGTCGTCGGCGATGAGCTCCGAGGAGCTCAGCCCTCTCCGGCCGGCGGTCTCCGACGGTGGATACGATGATGTTTCCTTGTTTGCTTCAAAGCTCAGGTATTTATATATGTGTAGTTTTAAGATTCTTGTCTAATTCAGAAGAAAAAAAATAAAAATTATAACCTTATTTATTTAATCCCAAGTTTCCTTCCACACCTCTAGTTCATTTAAAAATAAAGTTTAATCTTAGTCATCGGAATTAAGAATAAATTTGAAGCTTAAGTCTTGTCTTTTGACTTTTTTCGATCAAATTCTCGATTTTTTTAATGATTTTAGATTTAAATTCGCGATGAATTGAAAGATACATGACTTGACTGAAGTCGCAATTTAGCAAAATCAGATCCCTTCTACCAAAAATCCATATATCACGTGTGTACTACATCTCAAAACACGTTATATTGATTTTGAAAATAAAAACGGTTACAAATTATAGATTTTTTTCAATATCGAAACTATGTAGAGTTTTGATGTGACACACAAGTGGGATAAAGAATTTTGGTACGGAGGATCCGGTCTGCAATTTACCTTGAATTGTTAATTAAAAATATGTGAAAATGAACTATAAATACTGAAATCTTGATCCATTTTTAGGTCAATAAATATGAGGTCTAAGTGGGATCCAACAAGAAATGAAAATGGAGAAGAAGAAAAGATGGCCAACTCTGAAAACCAAACTCTTGAGACTTTGATCAAGAACTTCCCTTTAAGATTTAGTCGAAGAAACGAATCCGAAGAAAACACAATCAATTTTGATCGAAAGACAGCAAACACGAACGTTTCATTGTCTCCAGTCGACGATCCACAGTACTTCAACTCACCAGCTTCATCATCAGAAAACGATGAAGATGAAATGATGGATGAACAAGATGAAGATGAAATGATGAGCTCCTATGTTATTGAAATCGAGTCGAGTCATGTTGAATCAAATGGAGTGGATGAAGCAATTGCTTGGGTGAGAGAGAAGTTCCAAACACAGTCTTTTGAAGAGAAACCAGGTTGGTTGGTTATATACAATTGATCAATTTTCTTTTCACATGGTGGTGTAAATTAGTATACATATAGTTTGTTAACAATGTCGTATTGCTCGAAACAATGTAGAAATTGTACAACAAGGCGCAGAAGAGGAAACGAGCAAGGTAATGGATCATGGATCGAGATTGATCATACAAGGGGAGATGCAATTATTAGACGAAAAGATAAGGATGTGGTCGATCGGGAAGGAAGCCGATATCCGGCTGCTATTGTCTTCCCTGCATCATGTAAGATTAATTCGAGCAATCTAAGTTGTTTATACGAATTAGTTCTGACATGGAGCTTGATATTGGATTCTTTACAGAGCCAACCTGATGGTGTGGCTGCCACATCATCAGATTGGCGAATTCAGTGTCATAGTCAACCTAATGATGTGGCTGATCTTGCTAGCCACATCATCAGATTGTCCAGAGCCAACCTGATGATGTGGTTGATCTGCTTGCCATATCATCAGATTGGCGAATCCACTGTCAGAGCCAACCTGATGGTGTGACTTATCTGCTTGCCACATCATCAGGCAGGCGAGCCCACTATCGGACTCTGTATCAGAGAGTGATTTTGAGGATTAAAAAGCATGAGATTAACCCCGTTTGCTTGTCCAGATTTTGTGGCCTAACAGTGGCTGGTTCGTTATTCCGGTGACGAATTTAATCGAAAGCTCACAAGTGAAGAAAGCATACCAGAAAGCTGTGTTGTGTTTGCATCCTGATAAATTGCAGCAAAGGGGTGCTTCAACCCCACAAAAATATATTGCAGAGAAGGTCTTTTCTGCTCTCCAGGTGGGTTTTTCTGCAAAATTTACAAGTAAATTGAACCGAGTCGAACAAATAGCTTAATCTTTCTTTTCTTACACATAATCATAGAAACTTTCACAAAAACATATATGAGACTATCTGTATTAATCGAGCTTTATTGTCATTATTTTAGAATGCATGGGCAGCGTTCGCCACCCTGGATGTCTTCTACCGGTGAAAATTTGCTGATGATTTGATCTCCGAACAATAACGATCATTTATTGTTAGATCAACGAAAACGAACATAGATGGTTATGGTTGTTCGAATTTCTGGGTTTAGAGATTTTGTAAGATTAAATTCTTGTAATATAAGATCTCCTGTACTTTGTACTAGGAATTTTCTTTGGTATGTAGATATTGTGCTTCTTTTATTAGTTGAATCAGTCAGAAGAGTTATGTTTCAATATTTGCAAATTGTTCATCGACACGTTACGTTTATCAATATCAATTATTTATATACACACGATTATATATATATATATATATATTATTTTTATAATTTCGTCATTATACAAATGACATATATATACTAATAACAAAGTTAAGTGACTACGAATTTGAATTAAAACTAATTTATGTTTTGACACTTGTAACTAATCCGACAGGTATCAGATCTTCTGTCTCAAAAACTGTGTTTCATCTTTTATTCTTGTGATGCATCTTGGTTACATATATTTCAATAATTTCACTTAAAAACCCTACTAATTGACTAGCAAAAATATGGGATCTTAAAGACGTGATGAAAATCAAAAAGTCAAAATAGTAGCCATAAAAACTCATATGATACATGTAGGTCAACCCATTTCATATAATTAATTAAATCTATGAGACAAAAGTGTCCTACTCAACAACAGAAACAAATAAAATTTAAAAATAGAGAATCTAATCTGCAATCTAATTAGCTGGAACTTTATAGATTGCCATAATTGAAGACAAAAAACTTTATATGGCGTGAGAAAAAAGTCCTAAAACCTATTATTAGTTTCACTGTATAGCATGAAACCTTTTCAATGCCAAAAACCGACAGAATCATTAACACCATCAAAGAAGAACAATGCTATAATTCAAACTACTGTTATTATAAAGGAACTTTTGAGTATAAAATCGGTCAAATTAAATAGGTGTAAAAAGTCTTGCATGCTTACAAGAGCTTTTATATATGAACGCATGACAATAAGAGATCTTAGGCGCCTAAAGCAAAATCATGGGCCCTCCATTTGAACATTCACATGCATCATGAACGAATCTAAAATTTTGTTTTAAAGATAGTAATTTTTTGTCATATCAAATAATAAAGTAAACTGGGGGTTAAATTTATATAATAGACAATTTTTTATGATGCAAAAAATGTGGATTCTTATAAATTAATGATATAAATGGAATGTATCGAAAAAAAAATAATTACATATGAAATGAACATTTTTTAAAATCTAGGGGGGGCGACCGCCCTTGCGCCCCTCCTTACATCCATGCTGACGTGGCATGCATCCAAACGATGTATGATATAAGGAAAATTTGCAATTTTCCCTTGTTCATTTTTTACCACCAATTTTACGTATTTCGATTTTGGTCCTTTAGCTTTGATTTTTTTCCAAATTTTGTCCGATTTTGCTACTTTCTTTTTCCTACGTAGACGCTTGAATTGCATATGTGGAATTTTCAATTCAGACGTTCTGTAGACGTAAAATTGAAAAAAAAATGATGGATAGAGAATCAAAGTTGGAATACGTAAAATTGATGGTAAAAAAAGTGTTAAGACCTAAGTTATATAATGAAAATTGAGATTTCGTCTATGAAATAATAGGTAGTTTAAGGCTATCACATACGGTTTCACTTAGTTCTCGTGATGACTCGTTTCGTTAGCTCTACAAGTGCATGTCTTGATCGTTGAACGTCCACATCATCACTCTCCGGAAATGAATCGATTGCAAATGAGGTGAGGTTAGCATGCTTCGTCGCTAGCTCCATCGCGCTCTCAATTCCTCGACTTTTTCCAAGGTAATCTAGTGCCTATAGTTTCATTTCACTATCAAACTAAAATAACAGATGTGAGGCTTTTCGTTCCCACTTTGTGAGGTTGATTATATGGATGAGAACCAGCATTTTGATGTGACCTTATTGCCTTATCAACAATGAAAAGGAAAACAGAAAATGTATGTTTCCCATTCAGTTAAAACACTCATCTTCTTAGGCCACATAGCAAAGCCCGAATTCAATTAATTGAATTCAGTTCTATTCCATCTCGATTTAAGTGAGAATCGAATGAAATCTTTGTAAAACCTGAAATTGGAGGAGCTCACACACTACAGGTGCGGTTTATCCTAATTGGCCCAATTCAGTCCAGAAAAGTTAGTGTCCTTAAAACGATGAATGACAAAAAGTTATTTTTCTAAATTTGAAATTTCCATGAGGTAACCTTTTTTATTTTCCTTTCTTTGTTGATAAGGCAAAAGGTGTAACTGATTGATTTGATGAAATCTAGTGTTTTTAAGTACACGAAAATCTTACAAGATCGATGTTTTCAGGATTGTCGAATCCCTCATCAATGATTTGCCTAAGTTGTGGAAACTCCTCCATAGAGAACAATATTGGAGCAGTAATGATCCCCTGAGGAAGAAAATCAAACTGAATCAAGATTCACAAACAAACATATATGTAAAAGAATTGGACATGATTTTGGTAAAGTTGTGTGCATACTAACATTTTTTAACTATTCAAGAATATAACAAAATATAGGAAAGAGTGTATAAGAAAAGTTACATGACGAATGTCAGACAAAGAGCCCTTTCCCAACGAAGCCGAAGTGCCAGTGAAATCAAGTACATCATCAATCAACTGAAATGCCAAACCCTGGATAAACACAAACAATACCACAAATGATCTTTTAAATAATCATAAACTATGTACTGAAAGGAATTTGATGAAGTTCTTTTATGTAATGAAAAAGTCATCATTCATAATGAAGGATCTTGCAACTTTGGCATGTGGACAATAATCACATTCTATATACATCAATAACATGATGAATCAAGAGATCATGAAGTAGTTAAAACATTTTAATATTATGGTAGCTCATGAAAAAGAAGAAGAAAAAGGGTACAAGAGAATCATGTGGAATATCATGTTTAATCAAAATTAAATGCTTCATGAAGACAAGCATAAAAAGATAACAATGAAACTTATTGTTGATTAAACCTTATACTCCCTCATTTTCATAATAAGGGTCGCTTTAGAAAATAAAATTTGTTTCAATTTATCTGTTTGTCTTTTATTACCATGAAAGATTATTCAAGATTATTCATAAGTAAAATGAGTGATTATATTAGAGATTCACACCTGCAGCGCTGATCAGATGTAGTGGTCATTTGCATTGTCTCACCTGTAACTAGATGCTTTGTGGCTGTAGTCATGAGGGTTACAACCTAGAAATACACCATAAAATCAAGAAACATATCGTAGAAGAATTATCATGTTAAATGTTAAAAAGGGGGTTTAATATCAATATGCTATATGAACTATTGCATTTCTTTTTTCAGTGGATGTCTAAACTCAAAAAAAATTCCAAACACTAGTCATTGTCTTTGAAAATTTTCAGTTGCTACACAAACTCGATTTTTGACATATATTTTGATCAAAAATTCACCGGAAAACTAAAAAATACAATTCACCTCCAAATATCAATTACTAATATAAAAATGTAGATATTTATTACAAATTATGAATTGTCAAATATATTCTTATCAAAGATTATTATTTAAGATTATAATAATAATTTTGAATTTTAATATTTAATTTTTTTTATATTAGAATCATAATTCATAATCCTAGCTATATAGAATACTATTATAATTAGAACTCAAATTTTAATATATATCATATATTTTTATTAAAGATTATTGTTTAAGGTCATAATAATAATTTAGTTTTTTTATATTTTACTAATTTATATTAGAATCGTAATCCAAAATGTATTTTTGTATTTTCAATATAGATCACTTTATATATAAGATATTTGTATTATTTCTTTCCTAGTTTGAATTGATCTCCACGTGCAATGCACGTGATCTAAAGATAGTATCAATAAAAAATGCATAAATCATATAACAAAATGACCCTTATTCGAAGCCGAAATATAACCCAAAGTCGATTTCATATTCTCATTCGATCTGAGCAAGAATTGAACAAAAATCATTTCAGGGTTTTGAACATTCTTGTTTGATTCGAGTTCGAATTGAACGAGAATGGTTAATTAACTTAAGAGTCATAATTTGACTTCGAAAGGGCGTCATTTTGGTGTATGACTCATGCATTTCGCTTGATGTTTGGAGGTATATAGCGTTTTTGAGTTTTTCAGTGGCTGTTTTTAGCCGAAAAATGTGTTCAAATTGAGTTTAGGTAGCAACCGGAAAGTTTCGAAAGAATGAATAATGATCGGAAAATGTTTTGAGTTTAGGCATCCACTACAAAAAAGTGCAATAGTTCAAATTATAAATTGATATTAACTCTTTAGAAAGCATGTTCATAGCCATGATAGTATGGTAGAATACAAAAGTAGGAAATAAATGGTAAATTACAAACCTCATTGTTTCCTAAAGAAGCAAGAATGTGCCAAGCTCTGAATAGTAGGAAATCTCCAGTCAATACAGCAAACTGCAAGTTAAAAAAAAAAAAAAAAAAAGAATCAAATTAACAACTAAGTAATCAACTAAGAAATCAAATGCTCTTTGATCCACGCCACTAAGCTTGCAAGAAACACATATAATCAAGTATTCAAGTTGTCCTCTGTGACCACTGTATAAATCAGTGATTTATATATGAATAGCATTAAAGGGTACCTTGTTTCCCATCAAACAATTCAACGAACCGATCCCCCGCCTTGTTTCTGCATCGTCCAACACATCATCGTGGACGAGGCTTGCAACCTAGTTACAACGTACAAATTGATGCTAGTTAAAATGGGACAATATATCAATGCAGAAATTAAAGACAATTAATCTACTGGATCTAAAGGAGAAACGGAAAAAATCACCAACATGTATCATCTCTGTGATCTCAGCCATACACTGTTGTCTTGAACACAATTCTGTATGTAGTCTTGTAGTTGCTACATTTATAGCTGTGGCCATTAACAACAGAACCTGCAAGGTATATTAGCCCTCAAAATTTCATGGAAGGTGGTACAGTTTTCAACTTCAAATTATGACGAAATTGTTGTTAACTACCAAGCCAGGAGATTTATTAATTTCTCATGTATAGTATAGTACAATTAGATACTATGAATCAGTGGTTATTTATACCCAAAACTATGTCATGGCCCTAAAAGTCCATCGAACTCGAATACTGCTTAAATGGTCCATGTCAATATAACTACCCAGTTGATATATCCTCTTGATTTATACATATCCTCTATATATACTTAAAACAAATATTAGTATCAGGCTCCATAGCCCAACATTTGTAATGCATTTTAAACGGAAGATCTCACAGTGGGTTGAAATCTTTTCCCTTCGACTCCCATTTTGAAGAAGTACTCTGCAGAAGATGCAAGCTTGGGGACCTAAAATACTGCAACTTGTTCATAACTATGTATCTCTCAATCAGCAAATGAAATCGAAAACAAGAAAGTGAAGTACCTCAGCAACTACCATGGACCTTAAGCTATTAGAAACAATCAACAGTTCATCAGAAACAATAGAGAAGGGATCTAGACCCACCTGCTACAAATCCACAAAGATGACCAAGAATCATGGTTTCATCAAATCATCCTCGGTTAAAATAGGAAAAATTGTAAATTTAAAACACTATGTTTAGGCTATTGGCCAATGAAGTACACAAACTTTTTTACCCCGACATTAAGATACTAATTTTTAAATTTTGACAATTTTAAAATAAAAAATCCGAAATCACGAATTTCGAGTTCAAATGCATGAGATTTGGGTTTTTTGCTTAATTGATTTGACCAGAAATTCGTGATTTCGAGTTTTTTTTCTAAAACCGACCAAATTGAAAAATTAGTGTCCTGACATAGTTTTTTTTCTAAAACCGACCAAATTGAAAAATTAGTGTCTCCTTGTCAGGATTTGAAAAGTTGATGTCATTCATTGATGAATGATTAAAAAATAGTGTCCTAAATTCAAAGTTTTCTCATTACATTATAATACAAACATGAAGACCATAGGATTTGACTAACCTCAACCATGGAACTGCTCTCATGGAGGGCTTCTTGTTCAATGCTAGCTAGTACACTTGAAACCAAAGAAGAAAAAACTCTGTTACCCAAAGCAAACTAGTCACCAGAAACAATAACAAATCAACTATGCACAAAAAACTTGTTTATGCTTGAAAAACCATGTCTTAGCAAAAATCTCTCCAAAATCTTGTCATGCTATATATAGCACTAGAAGTGAAGGAAATTTCTCCAAATTCTATTTAAATATAATTTCATGCAGAATAGTGGAAGTGATAATATATTTGTGGGTTAATTTCAATTTTGGTTTTTGTATGTAAATTTTTTATTTTTTCACAATCAAGTATACGTTTTTCAGTTTTTATCATCTATATTTTAATTTTTTTCCAATTTCAGTTCATTTTGATCTGAATTTTCAAAATTACTGACATGACCACTAAAAATTCTGACATAGCAGTCAAATTGAAAAAATTTAACACAGAAAACCTAAATTGAAAAACAATTACTTTGATTGTCAAAAAATGAAAAGTGTTTTATGTACATGACCAAAACTGAAATTTACTTTTCCACTTCTTTAAATCTGATTTACTTAACTAGCAAGATTCAATTCATTATGAGAAAAGAAAAAATAAATGATTACCAAGTAACCGTCTTCAACATGATTTCCATTTAATTAAATTAAATACAGTAAAATGCCCACTAATTGATTCAAGAAAAATAGAAACACAGAGAGCAAGCAAGTTCACCTCTTGGGAAGCTTCAATGGCGGATCTGGATTTTTGGGTCAATACCAGGTCGGGCCTGCGTCGCAAGAAAGATGAAGACCGGTTGAACCCGGACCCGGTTCTATACACTCGGGTCAAGCCCCGTATAAATGACATCTTCTACGCCAATGGACTCACTGATTCACTGAATTTTTAATTTTTCCTTTACACTTAACTAGCAGTACACCGATGTACACCGATGCGCGTTTGTTAAATAAACATAAATATATACATATTATATATATATATAATATAAGTATAAAAAAAAAAACAATAAACAAAGGTCATGTTTAAAAAACAATAATGAATTAACTAGTTAGATAACATGAATAATATACATTAAATCTATCAATTAAGTACATAATAATTATTTGTTAAAACCACATAAAAATATATAAAAAATGAAGTAAAATTCAAATATAAGGAAACGATTAAATAAGAAAATAGATTAGATACAAAAATATTTTAAAATTAATTCTACATTTAACAGCCGTCTTCAACCACCGTCTACACTCTATCTAGATTTTGTCTTTTTAGTATATTTTAGAAATAAGCATATATGTTGTTCATCTTTCTATTAAATACGCCAGAAAAGACGCAGCCATGACAGCGACACTCAACCTCTCTTCTCCTTTACTTCTCCATTTTTTATATGTATTTTTTCTATCTTCCTTATTGGAGGATTGTTGTATTTACTATCTTTCTTTTATCTTTCTTATGTATTTTTTCTATCTTCTTATCTTTCTTATGTATTTTTTCTATCTTCTTTATCGGAGGATTGTTGTATTTGGATAATGAAGCTAATAACAATCAGATTAATGTTGTCAATATCTCATTAAATATGAAAAAAAAATTATTTCTTCTTCCATTTTTTATTCTTCCCTTAATATTTCATTTTCTTTTCTCATCTCTATTCTTCTTTTGATATTTTTATCCTTCATGAATTGTTTTCTTATTTTCAACTTTTATGATGTGAAATGAGATTTGTTGAATGGTTCCCATCTCTGATTCTTCTTTTTTTGATATTTGAAAAAACTTTTTTTCTTCTCTCATCTCTATTCTTCTTTTGATATTTTTATCATCCATGAATTGTTTTTTTATTTTCAACTTTTATGATGTGAAATAAGATATGTTGAATGACTCTCATCTCTGATTCTTCTTTTGATATTTGAAAAAACTTTTTTTCTTCTCTCATATCAATTCTTCTTTTGATATTTTTATCCTCCATGAATTGTTTTCTTATTAACATTTGATGTGAAATGAGATATGTTGAATGACTTTGCTTATATAATGTGATGTCTTCTAAGGGAAGCCAAATTCAGACTTGGAAAAGAAGCCACATTCAAGTTTGGAAAAGAAGCAAGAACTAATGACATGACATTTTTTAACGGAAAAATAACACTCTTATAATTTTGGTCAACTTTCCTACTTTAATATTAGTATAGATTAGATGTTTACGTTAACTACATGAAGATATTTCAATTTGCAGGTCATCTACAAAAATACTTCAATAAAAGTTGTTATTTTTTTAATGAGTTATTATTGTCATTTGCATCAGTCTCTTCTTTCTTTCCTTCTTCTTCATGGTGCATGCAACATTAATTTGATATACCCTCGAAATCGTTAGCCCTAAATACCAATATTCAAATCATTTTTTTACGTGTATTTAATTAATGTTACGATCATAATTGATCATTATTGATAAACATATTTAGCAAATAATATCAATATTTGAATCGTTTGTTATGTGTATTTAATTAATGATACAATCTCAAGTGACCCTAATTGATACACATTTTTGGCCTTGAAAATTAATATTCATTTTCGTTTGTTATATGATTTACACCAGAACACAATTATTCATCTGCTCCATGTAGGATCGATTCTTACATGTCATTACTTCTAGTTAGTAGGGTTATGAGAGGAGAAAATTAATTTTTCGATCTACAAGGATGTGATCAGTATACAAGTAATATATTTTAATAAAATAAAAAATAAATTTCAATAAATCAATTGATATTTTTTGGGTATACAAATAAATCTTTCAATAAAATAAGTAACAATGTCTGGAAAACAAGTAATATTTTTTAATACATAATAAATTATGAGTAGGTCTCCTGTGTCCCGGGAACACCGTGTCCCCAGCCCACTCCGTGGGCCCCACATTAATTTTTAAATTTTTATACCTTCAAGGTATCACATGTATACCATTAAGGTATCCATGGAATACCTTGAAGGTATCACACCTATTTCAAATGAAGGCGTGCCCGATGTGGACGCATGGGCGCATGGGTGCGCGTAGGTATCTATGGCGTGGACGCATGATATCCACATGGATACCTTCAAGGTATACATGTGATACCAGGGTGAGCACCCGGTGTGGGCGCATGGGCGCGCGTAGGTATCCATGGCGTGGGTGCATGGTATCCACATGGATACCTTCAAGGTATCTATGTTGGCGTGGGCGCATGGTATCCACATGGATACCTTCAAGGTATCCATGAAATACCTTTCAGGTATCACATGTATACCTTGATGGTATCCATGAAATACCTTTTTTCAAACATCACATGTATCCACATGTATACCTTCAATTATCTATGGAATACCTTTCAGGTATTCACATATATACCTTGAAGGTATCCATGAAATATCTTCAAGGTATCCAGAAAAGGAAGGTATCCACATATACACCTTGAAGGTATGCATGGAATACCCTCAAGGTATCCAAATAAAGATGCGCGCGGCGTGAGCGCGTGCCGGAGCGTGGGATGTGCGTGGGACGCGTATGGACCCATTTTCTGAGCCGATCGGGTCGGGTTGGAGACACGGGTCTAAGATCTGTGTCCCAGGGACATAGAAGTTTTTGCGATAAATTATATATTTCATCCTACCAAATTCCTTTTTTTAACTGTTGAAGTAAATATTTTCATATCATATTTTCAACATATATACTGATACTTTTCAACACATATACTTATAAAACATTTTATTTATTCAAATAATATATTTTACTACAATTCAAAATATAGGAGCGTATAACCTAATGTGTTTGTTACCAAAAGGAGCATTTATGCAAAAATACCAACCAGCGTTGATTTTATTAAAGAATGACACTCATGGTCCAGTTATAATCACACGAGACTACGCTCGTGATGATGGGTGACATTTTTTTAATAAATTAATATTGGAAGTTATTTTTGCACAAATGTTTTCTTTTAGTGATATTTAGGTAATGTGTGAGAAAAAATTACAAAATGTTTAAATTGCATATTATGGTAATAAAATATAGAAAATTATTTTACTACCCTTCCCTTCAAATTTATACTAACGAAATCCTCCTGATTCCAAAATTCAGATTTGCACCCGCCACTTTAATTCAAGAACAGACATGTCTGGGAAGGAATTCACTTTATGGATTTGAGATTCTTAAGTGTCACGTCAACCTGCCTTTTTACAATAAATTATTGTATTTTTTCAATATTGATTCGACATTTGTAATGTATTCCTACCTAGAGCTGTCAAAATGGGTTAGGTCCATTGGCCAGCCCATCTCACACTGCCAAAACGAAGGATTGGGTTGAGAAATTATAGGTCCGCAAAAAAGTGAACCTAAGTGGATTTGACCTGGGATGGGTTGGACTTTTGATGGGTTGGCCCGTGGACTAGTAGGTTGGCGGCTTTATTTTTAAAATTTTTTAAAATATTTTTTAATTAAAAATATAGATAAAAAACGAATAATAATGATGGAAAATCTTACCTAGTGCAAGTAATGATTTGTAAAAATATTAATATGAATCATTTATATATAAAAATAAAAAAAATTTAGTGAAAAACTATTTTAAAATTTTTATTTTCATATATTATATGTAATTGAATGCATATATATTTTAGTGATTATATATATATATATATACACTTTTTTTCGTTTGAAAAAATAAAAAAATAATAAGAATAAAAATAAAAATTTTGGTGTGTCGGCCCACTAGTGGGTTAGATTGAGTTGAGATTTTGAGGTATGTCACATAAAAAGTCCGCCCGCCCCGAGCCGCCTGCCCGTATTGACAGCTCTATTCCTACCCTACAAAATCCTCAAACTAATATACATCATGCAATTCAACTTTACTTCAAAATCCAGGATTTTTATGACGGGATTCTCCAATCCTCCATAATTCTTTTTCAAACATACCCTAATAGTGATTTCCGGATCCACTGTTGGAGCCCGCCCTGGGTTCTATACGGTCGGCTAGGTCCCTCAGAGACGCCGTTCGAGAAAGAGATCTTCAAGGTTCATACAATACAAAAGGGCAGACACCAGGACCTATATGATATATAGTATGAAACCTTTTCAATGCTAAAACAGACAGAATCATTAACACCATCAGAGAAGAATAATAAAATCATTCAAACTATTGTAATAAAAAGAAAATGAATGTTTGTCTATAATCAGTAAAAACAAACTACTGTAATAGAAAGAAAAGGAATATTTGTCTATAATCAGTAAAAAAAAAGGTGTAAATAGTCTTGCATGCTTACAAGAACTTTCATCAAAGCATGAATGCACCTAGAGCAAAATCATTGGTGTAGGCATTTGAACTACATCCATGCCGACGTGGAATGCATCCGAACAACTTATGAACTAATCTGTAGTTTGAGGCTATGACTTACAATTTCACTTAGTTCTTGTGATGACTCGTTTCGTTAGCTCTACAAGTGCGCGTCTTGATCTTTGAACGTCCACATCATCACTCTCCGGAAATGAATCAATTGCAGATGAGGCCAGGTTAGCATGCTTTGCTGCTAGCTCCATAGTTCTCTCAATTCCTCGACTTTTTCCAAGATAATCCAATGCCTGTAGTTTCATTTCACTATCAACTAAAATAACAGAAGCATTTTATCCCACTATGTGAGGTAGGTTATATGGATGATAACCAGCATTGTGAAGTGACCTTTTTGCCTTGTCAACAATGAAAAGGGAAACAAAAAATGCATGTTTTCTATGTCAAAACACTCCTCTTCTTAGACCATAACAAAGCCCCAAATCAATCTACCCAATTTTGTTCAATTCAAGCTTTGATTTAAACGAGAATCGAATGAAATTTTTGTAGAGCCCGAAATCGGAGAAGCACTGCACTTGTGATTCAGCCCAAAACTTTGGAATTTCGGGCTAATTTGTCCTAATAGGCCCAAATTAAAAGGTTAGTGTCCTAATTTCGGAGCTCAAAAGGTTGGTTTCCCTAAACGATGAATGACGAAAAATTATTGTTCTAAATTTGCAATTTTCCCCGAAGAGAACTTTTATTTTTAGTAAGGCAGAAAGGGTAACAATAACTGATTTTGATTTGATGAAATTTAGCGTTTTTAAGCACACGAAAATCTTACAAGATCGACGTTTGCAGGATTGTCAAATCCCTGATCAATGATTCGGCGAAGTTGTGGAAACTCCTCCATAGAAAACAATATTGGAGCAGTAATGATCCCCTGAGCAAGAATATCAAACTGAATCAAGATTCACAAACAAAAATATATGTAAAAGAATTGGACATGATTTTGGTAAAATTGTGCACATGCTAACATGTGAACTTCAAGAATGCATCCTTCAGAATTCCCAGTATCAAAAATATTTAAAATTCTAAGTAAAAAAGGAATATAACAAAATATAGGAAGAGTACATGACGAATGTCAGACAAAGAGCCCTTTCCCAATGAAGCTGAGGTGCCAGTGAAATCAAGTACATCATCAATCAACTGAAATGCCAAACCCTGGATCAACACAAACGATATCACATATGATCTTTTAAACATTAATCATAAACTATGTATTGAAAGAAATTTGATGAAGTTTTTTTATGTAATGAAGTATTTTGATTACCATGAAGAGTTGATGATCTTATTCCAACTTTGCCCCTATATTGTTTTTTGTACTGGAATTTACTTAGTGTTGTGCATTAGTTATGTCTATTAAATGTTGGGTTATACATTCATTTTATAAACAATTATAGCTAATAAATGCTTATAAAACAACCTTAAACGGCCTTTAATTTAATAGGATATAAAACAAGAGAAATATACTGACCAAGTTTTTGCCATACTCGTAAGCCAATGCTGAAACTTCCGCCGTCTGGCCAGCAAGAAGTGCAACAGCTTTACAGCTATTTGAAATCAAAGAGGCTGTTTTGTAGTATGTCTTTTCCATATAGTATTCCATGCTGCACAAAAGAAACCATGATGTTGTTTTTAGCTATGTATGATCAAGAAAACAATTACTCAAGATTATTCATAAATAAAATGAGTGATTAAATTAGAGATCCATACCTGCAGCGCCGATCGGATGTATTAGTCATTTGCATTGTCTCACCTGTAACTAGATGCTTTATGGCTGTAGCCATAAGGGTTACAATCTAGAAATACACCATGAAATAAAGAAACATATCAGAGAAATAGTAGAAGAATTATCATATTTGGCATATCAGAAATCATCTTCATAGTTATGATAGCATGGTTGAATACAAAAGTACGAGATGAGTGAAGAAAATAAATACTAAATTACAAACCTCGTTGTTTCCTAAAGCAGCAAGAGCGATGCAAGCTCTGGATAGTACGAAATCTCCAGTCAATACAGCAAACTGCATGTTAAAAGGGAAGAAACAACTAAGCTTGCTAAAAATCAAAGGCAAATTGGGATTTTGACATTGGATATACTATAGAAGATAATAGTATGTCAGAATATATCCATGAGCTTGTCATAAACTATGCAAGAAACACTTATCAACTATTCAAGTTGTCTTCTATTACCACTTTGTGTGAATTAGTGATTTATGCTTTATGAATAGCATTAAAGGGTGAGAAGTAAGCAGGAAAATAACCAAATAAACATTAAAAAAGAAAAAAGTAAGCTAACAAGAAAGTAGTTAAATAACGCCATAACTGTTTCCAAGTTTTCCTCTTTTTCTTTAATCCAAATTTTGGGGGCAACAAGTATGAGGTACCTTGTTTCCCATCAAACAATTCAATGAACCAATCCCCCGCCTTGTCTCAGCATCGTCCAACACGTCATCGTGAAGGAGGCTTGCAACCTACAAAATACAAGTTATTACTTGCCAAAGTCACAATTTGATACCATCAAAAGGAAATATACAAATTGATGCAAGTTAAAATGGGACAAGATGTTAAACAATCATGTCATGATGTCTTGTATTTACACTAAAGTACTTGAATAATGATTTCTTCCTAATTCATTTCACTTTCAAGAATGGCCTTGGAGATTTAGAACGAGCTGTTTATTAAAAGATTTTGAATAAATAAGATCTTCAAATATCAGTTTTATAAGGCTCTTTTGTTTTATGGTACTATCTTCTCCGGAACTAATGAAACGTGGTTATTACTTAGAGTGTTGAAACAACGCACATTTTCCCAAAATATTATTTCGGTCCCTAAGGATGAAGCATAATGTAGAAAAGTCAATCTACTGGATTTAAGAGAGGAAAAACACGAACATGGATCATCTCCGTGATCTCAGCCATACGTTGTTGTCTTGAACGCAATTCTGTGGACAAGGTATCATACACAGCATCAGTAGACAGTCCTGGAATCGGTGTATTTATGGCTGTAGCCATTAACAACAGAACCTGCAAGGTGTATTAACCGTAAAGTTAAACTCGATGGCCCACATACATCTTTTCCAAAATTCCATAGAACTAATCAAGAAGAATAAGGCAGAACATGAGGGTACCATCTAAGTACAATTTTCAACTTCAAAAATTCGATATGTATTTTGGTCTCACCAGATGGACAAATGAAAAGGCTTCTTGATCTCATGATTGAAAATTTGTCCTGCCAGTAATACTTTTGAATGGCTTAAGTCCCAGAAAAGTTTCACTAGACATTTTCACTTGTTACTATAATAAATTGCATGGTAGAGCTATTGATGAGGAACTGAACTCTAAATTGGAGGGTACGATCTTACAGTGGGTCGAAATCTTTTCCCTTCAACTCCCACTTTGAAGAAGTGCTCTGCAGAAGATGCAAGCTTGGGGACCTACAAAGGTTCAACTTCTTCATAACTATAAATCTCTCAATCAGCAAACAATATAGAAAAGAAGAAAGAGTAAAGTACCTCAGCAACTACCATTGACCTTAAGCTATTAGAAACAATCAACAATTCATCAGCAACCATAGAGAAGGGGTCTAGAGCCACCTGTTACAAATCACCGAAAACTTAAGTACTTTTATATCCTCAAGTGCTTTTGGCTACCAATATAGCAGAGCCAATAGCTTCATCAAATCATCATCAGTTACAATATAATACAAGTATGAAGATCATGATATTTGGCTGTCAAAAGCAAGCAAGAGAAGGAGAAGTTTCACTAACCTCAACCATGGAACTGCTTTCATGGAGAGCTTCTTGTTCAACACTAGCTAGTGTACTAGAAACCAAAGAAGAAAAAACTCTGCAACCCAAAGCCTACTAGTCACCAGCAACAACAACAACAACAACAAATCAACAATGCACAAAATCTTATTTATGCCCAAAAAACAAAAACCATTTCTTAGCAAAAATCTCTCCAAAATCTTGTTCATGCTATATATAGCACAAGCAATGAAGGAAATTTCTCAAATTCTATTTAGATTTTCCTAATCTCCTTAATATTTATAGTCTTAAATAGATTTCATGCAGAATATAGGAAGTGATAATATATCCATTTCCACTTCTTTAAAACTGATTTTCTAAACTACAAAGATTCAATCCATTATGACCTAAAAAACACAGAAAAATAAATAAAAGACAAAATCAGAGTGCCAGTACATGATTTCCGAGCAGCCCTATTCAACATGATTTCCATTAAATTAAATTAAATTCAGTAAAAGATCTACTAATTAATTCAAGAAAAATAGAAACACAGAGAGCAAGCCAGTTCACCTCTTGGGAAGCTTCAATGGCGGATCTGGATTGCTGGGTCAATACCGGGTCGGGCCTACATCGCATGAAAGATGAAGCCCGGTTGAACCCGGACCCGGTTCTAGATATCCGGGTCATGCCCCGTATAAATGACATCTTCTTCGCCAATGGACAGTCACTGATTCACTGTATGTAACTTTACACAGCGCGTGGTTGTACGGAAAACCCAAGTCAATATGAGGACGATGAAGTGTGCAAATATAAATAAATGTTTTGCAAAAAATCCAAATTAAAATTGGAAAGAATCAACTTGATATTTAAAAATTCGTTGGTCTGAGTGCCATCTTGAAAAGGCGCTTTTTCTTTTTAACAAGTAATACACGTAGTATAAAAACATTCAATTCATGTTTCTTACTTCCAAAAAAAAAAAAAAAAAGTAAGATTAAGGGGCTTGTATAACCTAAAGTATTTGTTAATGTAAGATCTTTTTTTCAGCAAAACAACCGCTAAAATAGAGAAATTGCAATAAAATGTCAACCAATATTACTTTTATAAAAGAATGTCACCTATGATGGTGTGTAGTTCACGGCCGTACAAAACTGATCTTTACGATCATAAGTGATATTTTTGAATAAAATTAATGTTGTGATGTATATTTGCATAAATATTTTCTTTAGTGATATTTATATAAATAGCACAAAAATAATGACACATCTTTTTTATATAAGAAAAAAAATTTACAATAAGAGGGATGCATTTATTGAAGTTACACTTATTAGTGCAGAATATGTTATTATTAGAGTTGTATAAAGAACCGGTTTTTATGTTCTATGTTTAAGATATTTTGAAGCATTGTACGAAATAATAAGAGGAATTAATTACTTTCTAAATAAAATTTATTGGATATTTTCATACAATGAATTAGTGAAGTTTTTAGAATGCTTGGTGATTAATTTTAAAATAGCGCATTATTAATAAGATAGTGTTTGTGTGCACCAAGTGCATGAATCAAAATATCATAACCTTTAAGTGAATAACTTAGACTTTTCAACATAAAAATTCATGTAAGATAGTTGAAACTTTTATGGTATGATAATTTAACATTTATGTTATATTAGTATAACATTTAAGTAAAACTACTTACATTTTTTTCGATATAAAAAACATAATTAAAAATTATGTAACATTTATATTATATTAGTATAACTTTTATGTACATATATCATAACTTTTAAGTAAAACTACTTGGAGTTTTTAAAGTTATGTAACATTTATGTTGTATTAATATAACCTTTATGTACAGATTTCATAACTTTTAAGTGATATTATTTAGACTTTTTTCAATATAAATAACATAAAAGGTTATACGAACAAAATATAAAGGTTAGGTTTGCTAAAACAAAAGTTAGGTCAATATAACTGCAAAACTGGGATTTGGGCGCGTGGGCGCATGTGAAGCGTGTGTGGAACACGTGAAATGCACCCCTAAATCGGGTCGACCCATTTGTGCACCTGATGCACATAAATAATTGTGTCTTAATAAATTGCTTTACAAATTTCATGCTTTTTTAAACTTGATGAGAGAATGATTTATAGAAAATGTAAGCCTAGATTATAGGTGGTCTATGTCATACCTAGGACTTTTAGGCACATTTGGATTAGACTTGACTCATTCGAATTTTGTTTGGATAAAGATTTACAAAATCATACATTATTTTTTCTATTTTTTCTACAATTTTCAACAAACATCTACTCTTTCTATAATTTTCAATATGAAAATGAATCATAACTATAATTTTACCCTATTTAATTTCAAAACAAACATAAAATATTCAAAATTTATACTTATAAAATCCTTCTGAAACTCAAATCCAAATTTACAATTTAAATTGTATTTTTTGGGGAGTGGAAATTGGGGTTTGCCATAGTTGATGGGAAAATAGTAAATAACTAATTTGGGGAAAGGAAATTTTGATCTAAAATTGAATTTAACAATTAATTTCGATTAATTCAGGCAATTTTTATTTTTTATATCGATGAAGACCAAATACTAGTTATTTTGATTACTTGGAGTGGAAATATCAAGTGCCAAACTTAGAAACAATTTCTCAAAACATGATTAATTTCTCAATTTGGATTTTGTTTTAAATCCCAAATGTACCATAATATTTTAAGAATCACCCAATATGGACCTCAAATCTTTTCAAAATCATTGAACTCAGCTGATTTCCAACGCTCAAGATCAATAATCGTGGTCTTTGTTGATTACGTCTGAGGAAATTATATAATAAGATGGCATGATTATATAAAATTAAAATATCATTTTTTTATTTTTATGATTGCATGATATTTGCAATCATGGGCATTCTCCTTTATGATTTCTATTGAGGAAATTCTACGAACACCTCAAAGACAATAAACAAATCGTTCAATCAGGCACTTGAAAAATCATCCAAATCAACACCGATCAAATTCAACAAATATAATCCAAAACGAAAAAACGAAATTGCAAAAAAAATTACGAACTAGTGAACTTCGTGACAGCCTTGGTCCCCTCAGAAACAGCGTGTTTAGCAAGCTCTCCAGGCAACACCAATCGAACGGCGGTTTGGATCTCCCTGGACGTGATCGTCGGCTTTTTGTTGTACCTGGCCAATCGCGACGCTTCCTGTGCAAGTTTCTCGAAGATGTCGTTGATGAAGCTGTTCATGATCCCCATCGCCTTACTCGAGATTCCGATGTCGGGGTGGACCTGTTTCAGAACCTTGAAGATGTAGATTTTGTACGTCTCGACATTTCGCTTCGCCTTCTTCTTCTTCTTATCGACGGAGACGGAGACGGAGGCGGCGTCTTTGGGCAGCTTCTTACCGGCCTTGGGCTTCTTCTCCGCCGCCGGAGACTTTTCCGCTGGCTTTTTCTCGGCGGCTTTAGGCGCCATGTCTTTTCGCTGGAATTTGGTTATTGATTCAGAGAAACGAGAGATATGAAGTGCTAAGTCTAGGGCTTTTCGTTTATATAGAAGATTTGATTGGTGTGACTCGGATTATGCATATTTTAACCGTTGATTAGAGCATAAAATAACGGTCAGGATTTTGTCTGGTTGTTAATGGGCCTGATCAAGTAGATCCAGTTAGGGCATGTTTGGTTCATGGGTTTAGGTGGGTTTAGAGTTTTTAACCAACCTAAACTCATATTTGTTTCATGGGTTAAGACCCGGAGTTAGGATGGTTTGGATTTTTTTGTTGGTTTATGTGGGTTTATTGATTGGTTATAAACCCACTGGGTTAATAAACCAAAGATTTGAGCCAACAGTAACATATCTCATCCTTTCTACAATGACCTCAACTATTCATCTGAAATTCCTATAATACCCCCACAACTGTTCATAATTTTTGTGATGCCATTATATATATGCATCGTTGCATTCTTGCCAAAATTACAGAAACCTTATCCTTCCCCTTCGCCATCTCTGCCTTCACCACCACCACCTTGAGCTTCGATTACGCCTCCGTGCAAGCCTCCTTCATCGCATTAAGAAACTTTACCACTGGCCGCCCTCCGCTGCTGCCTCCACCTGGTAGTTGGAGATAGGGATGTAAACGAAGTGAATAGTAAGATATTCAATTCGAATTCGTGAAATTTAGGTTCGATTCGAATTCGCTACGATTCGATGATCGAATTTCAAATCCAATTCGAATTCGGTTCGTAACAAAATTTTAGAAGTATTCGATTCGATTCGAGATTCGGTTTGTTTTCAAGATGTAAATTTCTATTGATTCGACTCGATCTCAAGATTCGATTCAATCTCAAGATTCGATTCGATTTCAAGATTCGGTTTGATTCGAATGAGAGACTAAAAATTTAAAAAATCATATTTTATCTTCCAATGCTTAAAAATCATAAAGAGAACAATAATAATATAAAGAAAAGTCATCTAAGTACTTAATAAACTTCAAACGAAATTAAAAAAAATGTTACAAAATAAGCTAGCGGTCGATAACCCCACCAAAATATTATCAAATACATAAGTTATCAAACTACGAAAGCTAAAAAGAACATTTTGCATTCATCAATCTTTCAATTGGACATCAACCGGAACTTCCTCCTCCTGTACATAAAAATAAACGACGGTTACATTTGTTATTGTTAAAACATGTAAAAAATAACATTAAATTTCATAAGAAACTTACGTATGTCATTAGAGGCTTCTTGATCCCATGAAGTTGGCGAACCCAATCTGCTCCACAAATTAAAACTTCTACTATATCAGAAGATAAGTTAGCACGATAAGGATCTAAAACTCGAGTCCCTGCACTAAAAGTGGCTTCTGATGCCAGTGTGCTAATGGGGATAGCTAAAACATCACGTGCCAACTTAGATAAAATACCAAACTTCAATTCTTGAGATTTCCACCAATTCAAGACATCGAATTCAGAGGCTACTTCCCCATCTTGACATCGATATACCCCTTCCTCCAAGTAAATGTCCAACTCTGATTTTGTGGGCTCATGTTCCTCCACAGAGTTCAAGTAGTCATCATACATGGACAAACCAGAAGGAATCAGTTTTCCTTTAGACGTTCCTTTAGACGTTGTGGTAGTGGTGGACCTTGAAGAAGCCTTACCTGACATGAAGAAACTACTTGTTCGAGTCCTCTCTTGAGCAACATACTCAAAGAACAAGTTATACAATGTTTCCCGAACCTTCATCACATTTGTCCCAACATCATTCTCATTATAAATCTTATTAAAAGCAAACTCAACCAACCTCATTTTGAACCTAGGATCAAGTATTGCTCCTATAGCCATCAAAAGGTTACAATTCCCCCAGTATTTGTCAAATTTACTCTTCATCTTCCTAGCCATATGTCGGATAAACTCATTTGGATGATTTTCTTTCTCGTCCAAAATATGTTTGACTCTCCAAATAACAACAAGAAAAACATTGGATGTTGGATAATCAGTTCTAGACATAACTTGTGTAGCTTCATAAAAAACCTCTAGAATCGCAACAACATCCTCTACTTTATCCCAATCTTCGGGGCTAGGACAATACTTGTATAAAGGTTCCCTTTGAGCAAATATGGGAAATGCATCCTTAACTTTAATGGCTTCAACCAACATTTCATATGTGGAATTCCAACGAGTAGGACAATCGATGATTAATTTTTTCACAGGAATATCCAAATGATGCTTAATTTCAGAGAATTTAATCAACCTACCATCTGATTGATTAATAGATCGCACACTATCTTTCACATCTTCAATAATGCATTTAATATCGGAAAGGCCATCTTGGACAACAAGGTTTAAAATATGTGCAGAACATCTGACATGAAACATCTTACCATCCAAAGGCAAACTGCTGCTCTTGGAAAAAGTATCTTTGGCAATACGAAGTGCAACATCATTGTTTGAAGCATTGTCCACTGATATGGTGAAGATTTTATGCTCAATCCCTCAATCCTTTGTGCACTTCATAAGCCCGTCAAAGATATCAACTCCTAGCAAAAAAATTTAGAAATATAACTTAAATCAATAAATATGTCACATAAATGATTAAAACTTAATGCAATGAAATAATATCTCAAAAGTTTATATTACCTCCATGTGGAGGAGGAAGATGAATGAAGCTTAGGACTCGTTTCTGAAGGTGCCATTGTGAATCAACAAAATGTCCTATGACACACATATACGAAGTCTTTTTGACTTTTGACTTCCAAATATCAGTGGTCAATGAAATCTTACTAATGCTCCGCAACACCGAACACAACTTCTTCTTCTCCATGTCATAAACCGCTTGGACATCATTTTGTATCATGACACGAGAGATCTTCTCAAATTTTGGGAGATGAAGTTTGAACATGAAAGAAAAACCAGGGTTCTCCACACATTTAAACGGTTGCTCATTCATCAAAACCCAATGTGCAATAGCTTCTCGTTGCTTCGAATGGTCATATCTACCATCGGACAAGAGGGGCATCTCAAATTTGGACTTCTCAGGTTGAAGTTGCAACTTCCTTTGAGTCTTGGTATGAAGTGATTTTTGAAGACATCTCTCCAAGTGATTTTTGAGATGAGATGTTGTACGACTAGCATTCTTGATAAATCTTGCCTTACAATGTATACACTGAAACTTAACAAGTCCTTTATCTCCAGTCACTTCAATGAAATCACCATGAACTGTTGATGTCTTTTGTCTTTTCCTGCCTCCTAATTTGGACTGACCATCTTTAACTTCACCATCATTCTCAATATCACCCCTATTATCTTCAGCCTCTTGATTTACAATTTGCACATCATCACCCCCTTCAACTTCTACATTATAAATTCCTACCTCCATAATAGTTTCATTTTCTTCGATATTTTGATCAACTCTGCTTGTAGAATCCATATCTAATTATGGAATTTAAATAAAACGCTACAATTTCACATACAAACTGCAATCAAACTAAAAAAAGATAAGAAATAATTCATCATAAGAAATTAAAAATCATAACTAGGCAAAATGATAACTTAAGATGCAAATTTCTCAGTAGCTTATTCAAACGAAATTCGAACAATAATGATAGCTTATTCTCAATGAGCAAAATGGACATCAATTTTCTATATGAATCAATTTTCCAAAAATCATAATCACTATAACTTTTGCCAAAAACTTAACAAAGAGGGACATGGGCACATCGGGAGACTGCTACCAGAGAGGGGAGACAAGTGAGCGACTGCTGACAGAGAAGGGCAGCGACGATGGTCAACGGAGTGGCGGCAGCGATGGAGTGGTGAGGACAGGGAAGGAAGCAAACGAAGACTTACCAATTGGGGCTGCGGGCGAGGACAGGAAGAGAGGGCTGGCTGCGACAGCGGTCAAGGAGCGGTGGCAGTGACGGAGAGGCGAGGAAAGGGGCGGGTGACTGTTACGACGGGGTGTGGACGGTGCAAAATCACGATTGAGAGATGAGTGTGAGAGAGAGGGTTTCACTTTTTTCTTAATTTGGGGATTTGATGAGTGGTTTCAATTTTAGATACAATTTACAATATATTATTATTGTTTTTTCAATTAAATTATTAACAATTTAATATATATATATTTATTATTATATTATATATTTAATTTAATACATATATATATATTAATCGAATCGAATTTTTGAATTTAACGAATTGAATATATGCATATTCGAATTCGATTCGATAGTTATATGAACTTAAAAATTGATTCGGATTCGAATTTGAATTCGAATTTTACCGAATCAAATTGGTCTAAACGAATTCGAATCACGAATCGAATCATCAGGATTTGATTTGAATTATACCCCTAGTTGGAGGTGGTGCTGTTGCTAATACTTGACATTTTGAACAAGGCACCAAAGGGATTGATTTTCCGGACACTGATATTTCAATGGGCGACACTTCTTATCGATTTTTTGCAGAAAATTTCATCCTAGGCCATCCTTTTCGTAAATCCCCAATTTAAAGGGTTTTTTTGAAAGAAAAAGAGATGAGCTCACATAGATGTAGGTTGAGTTGATCTTCTTTAGCTTCCAATGAAAACTTTGGGATTTTTTTTAAATTTTGTTATTAATATTGATCCAATTTTGATTCTATTCTAAACTTTAATTTTATATTAAATTCTTTTATAATATTAATTTTATTACAATTAAATTCTTTTATTAATATTAATATTAATTTTATTGCATGAAGGGTATAATAGTCAATTCACTTTTTATCATCTTTAATCAATAAACCAAACAAAAGTTTATAAATAAACCCACTTTGACAAATCCCTAATCATTTAAACCAAACATACAATTTATCTCAAACCTAATACAAATCTTTAAACCAAACACTCAAATAACTTTTTGATGAACAGTAAAAACCCATCATACTTAACAATATTAACAAACTCATCCCTCAAATCAAACCGGCCCTTAATATTAGGAGACTTATTTTTTCCCATGATTTATTTTGTTAAATTTTATGCTGCTAAATGACAATGAAAAATATGGATTTAGGATCTGAAGATAAAATTACCACAATAAGATTCACAAACATTAGGATCAAGTTTGTCATCTATAGTTTTTAGCTTTATTAATTGTTGACGTAGCCAAACCCCAAAAAACTCGATCCAACTTAGATTGATTGAACCAGATAAATAATAGTAAAATCAAATAAACTAAAGAAAAGACGGTGCCCAAACTAGATAAATAATAGTAAAATCAAATAAACTGAAGAAAAGACAATGTCTGGTGTCTACTCGGACTCAATCCAGCTTAGATTGATTGAACCAGATAAATAATAGTAAAATCAAATAAACTAAAGAAAAGAGGGTGCCCAAACTAGATAAATAATAGTAAAATCAAATAAACTGAAGATTGATTGAACCAGATAAATAATAGTAAAATCAAATAAACTAAAGAAAAGACGGTGCCCAAACTAGATAAATAATAGTAAAATCAAATAAACTGAAGAAAAGACGATGTCTGGTGCCTACTCGGACCCAATCCAGCTTAGATTGATTGAACCAGATAAATAATAGTAAAATCGAATAAACTGAAGAAAAGACGGTGTCTGGTGTCTACTTGGGCAAATTTGCTAGGCTTATTCTGATCGATCAGTTTTGGCCTCGGACTCGATCTAGCTTTAGATTGATTGAACCAGGTGCCTACTTGGGTAAATTTGTTAGGCTTATTCTGATCGATCAGTTTTGGCCTCGGACTCGATCCAGCTTTAGATTGATTGAACCAGATAAATAATAGTAAGAAAAGACGGTGCCCGGTGCCTACTCGGGCAAATTTGCTAGGCTTATTCTAGTCGATCAGTTTTGGTCGGCCAGAACGTTTTTTATATCAGATTGAGAATAAAAAACTCTTTAATTGCTTGAATTATAATGATTACGGAACCTCTTTCAATGATTACAATGATTTCGGAAGGAATCCCTTTCAACGAGGCTTTCTGCCCTATTTATAAGCTAAGTCTAAGATATGAAACTTGAAAAATAAGACTTAAATCCCTTGATTTTAGGGTCTAGATAAGGAAAAATCAAATTAAATCCTATCTAAATCAGATATGATTTTCTTGTAAATTTGTTTTCTTCTCGGGAGGTCTTTTATGCTCTTCTAGAAGGATGATCCCGATTTCTGGTCATCTCTTCATCTTGAGTTTATCCTTGAATATGGCTTTTTAGTTCTCTGGTAAGCATGTGACCTAGGCTCGGCCCATTTACTTCATGTCCTATCCATCTCAGATTGGCAACTAGCCCAACTCGGCACTTGGACTCTCCGTCCATGAGCTCAGCTCAAACTCTGGGCTCGGGCTCGACTTCTTAGCTCGAGCCGGCCATGAGCTTGGGTCGGTCATTAGTTGGGCTCAGCCCTTGAGCCTGAGTCGGTCATGAGCTGAGCTGGGTCTTGAGCTCGGCTCGACCTTTGCACTCGGCCTCAGATGACCCCCGGTTAAGTCCATATTGAGCTCGGCTAAGCCGGGCTCGATTGGGGAGGGCCCAACATTAATTATATATGATTGTTCTATTTTTTCTTTTTTTTATATACATGATATTTATCAATCATATTTTAGGATTATTGTTTTAAAAATACTTTTAAAAATTTTTGAGTCATAATGTGCCAAACAAAATCTTGATTATGTGAATCTTTATTTCATAGTTTTATCTTTTAGGGATTGAATTGATAATTTACTATCTTTCGAGCCCTAATTAAATAAAATTCATATTTTTATTATATTATTTTATGAATTATTAAATTTAAATTAGGTTTTTAATTGCAATTTTTGGGTGGGCTTGTATATGTTAGATCTAAATGTTACTGGATCATTTATAGTTCTTAATAAAAATTGGGCCTAACCTGGACCTTTTCCTACTATGATGAAGCCCATATACATTTTACAACCTGGCCCACTGGAATTATGAGATTCAAAAGTTAAATTGAATTTGTTCGAATTTCATGATTTCATCAGTTATAAAATTTTCTCTTCTTTCCTTTTTTCTTATTTCATTTTGACCCTTTAGAATTTAGAATTTTATTTTTCGCTTCTTATTAATTATGGTTGTGGAGGCTGACTTGGAATTAATATTAGGTGATATTAAAATAAAAAACATAATTATAATTTTTTTTAAGTAAATATATTTAGAACCTCATTTTTTGCCATGCCCTTTCCCATTCAAATTATCAAGTTTTTTTTTCCTCACATATTTATCATCCTAACTACAGATAAATTAGATAGAAATCTAAATTGTGATTGTATCATATTTTGTTATTTTATTGTCATGTAAATATTACTTCTCCTTCAAAAAAAAATTAAAATAAATAAATATTACTTCGTGATTACACACTTTTATTTAAAAAGTAATTTCTTCGTGATCTTTAAATTTTATTTCATATTCTTTGGCAGTACTATTCTTCTCTCATGGAGCTTGTAGGAGACTCAACAAAATGAAGAACAACAATGGCGGATCCTCCAACAGTTGGTTCATTCATTTTCAGTATACTTCCTTTCCTTAGTTGATGTTCAATTTCATTTCATGATTGTTGTACGACTCATTTATGTAACTCAAATGATTGACCTAATTTTTTTTTTTTTGTTATTTTGGAGGAGAAAATCTAGCTTTGTCAGTGCAATATTGTTAATCTTGTTTATATGATGTAGAAATTCGTGTGCTCTTCATTTGTATTTTAGTTTTTTCGATTGAGATGTGCTTGGTTTGTTTGCTCTCCATTGATCCTGAAATTTGAATTTGATTGGTAGATTCAATGGAGATTTTAGTACGAATTAGTGAAATGACGGTTTAATTTTTTTTTTTTTTTAAATCATGGATTTGGAATGAATATTGAAGAAATCTCCATTAATTCTTCATTATTTATGTAGATATTTTTTTTGCTAATCATTATCAGCCTTTATCTGTTGAACATGTCTGCGTTTCTTATGAATCTATGTTTTTGTGTTTTGTTTTCTTGATCATGGATGAAGGTTTAGGTTTCTTTACTTTCTAATTAGAACAAATATGTTGTGAATTCTACATGAAATGAAATCTCAGATAGCAGAAGAAGAAAGAGCTTAAGAATTGCAGGAAAGAATATACAAATACTATATGATTTCGAATTTTGTTACAGTCTCACCAAGTTTCATCTATTGATCGATTTTCTCATATTACGAAATCAGAACACATAGAGAACTTGTGGACTAATCAAACAAAAAAAAACAGGAAAATTACAGAGGGTCTCTGATGCTAAAGCTTTGCAATGCCTTTAGGATAAGCAAAAACTAGGCTTTTACTTTACTCATGAAAGTCAGATAAAGATCTCTGAACATTATTGAGAAGCTGTTGAGACTTGGCTGCATTGTAAGATGAAACAGAAGCAGAATGAGAGGATGATGGCAACATAGAATATGTTGACAAAGCAAGAGAAATATTAGTGGCAGCATCCTTCTCCTCTTCATATATCGTGTCGAGCATCTTCGATGCTCGGTACCTCATAACACTTACGAACTGTGGAGGTGCCACTTCGGTTATGAATCTAGCTAGACGAACATTCGCCATTTGATCCCTTTTTAAACAGTTTGAAAATGAACAAGTAGATATGAGAGTTGTAGACAATGAAGAATGTAAGTACCCTTGTCATCGGTATTTATAGCTCCATGCTTGAGACTCGATGAGATTGTTACCTTTTTCTTTACGACTGAGATTAAGTCATGAGTCGTTTTCCGATGCTTGAATTGTTTTTGGATGTTTATGCCGCCTCAAGCTTTATGAATTTATTGTCTGATATTGATGTTGTTTATATCAGCTAGGGTAATTGGGCCAGATGGTGCAATGTGTCTGAACATGGATATGGAATGGGCTCCACTGAAGATCTTGTTTTCGTTGGCATTGAAAAGCTTTGGTTGCTAACTTTTTCAATGAATTTGCACAATCAGGTAAGTGTTGAAGTTTGAAAATGATGTGTTTCTTGGCTACAATTTAAATGATATTATGAGTGGTTTCTTTCTTGGGAAAATTCAGGAGAGTATGCTTGACAAGTGGGGGGTTCCTTAGCTATTCACATTGTTTCCGTATAAACGATGTTTTACCTTTAAAAATGGACATCTACTCTGATATGACTCATAGTTAAAGGTAATTATATCTCTTCTACCTTACTTTTACGATTCTTTACGCCTTCCTTACTCGTTTTTATCTTGTTCTGACTTAAGTGTTAAAAGGGTTTTAGTAAGCTACTTCGGTAAGCCTAATTTGTTGTTTCTAGGTTTAGGACAAGCTCATTTGACGTCTTTAACCTCTATCTTACTCGTACCACACTGAAGGATTAAACCTCGTCCAATTCATACATAAAGACTTTCTAAAAGTCGTCTTTTTAGTGCTTTCGACTAAAATTGCCTGCTAAAATGTTTCAATTGTTTGCTTTTATGTGCAGAAGGGCTTTCTTATGTTCAATCATTGCTCAAGCAAATGTTTCTAGCCTATCCAATTTGGCATTTTTACAAGGTAAATAATTATTAGACACCAGCTCAATAAAGTTATTTGAATCCATATGGCAATGATGGCCCCACAAAACACTCATATTGCAAGGTATTGACCAAGTGATCAATGAAAATGATTTTTCTCTAGTTACCTACTATCCAGGGCAAAATAAATGTCCATTTTTGTAGATTTATACATGTTTTTAAACAACCTTCCACTATCTCAAGGGTTAAATATATCCGTTGGAATGATGTGATCAAGTGGTGCAGAGTTGGCGTATAGATTGAGGACTCAAATTCATAACCCTAACAAATGTACTATTTGGTCACAAAGGGGTTTATTTGAATGAAATGTTCATACAAGACTAGTTTTGGGTCTTTATTTCAAATAGCTGCAACATTTATTCGACGACTATTTTTTTTTATCAATGGTGAAATTCTTCAAAAGATTGGTTGTAATCAGATGTTCTTGTCTCCACTTGATGGATTACACTGAGTATTAAAAAAATTAGGTCTCTTCAAATATGGTAACTCTCGATAATTTTGATCGTTACAAACAAGGTTAAAATATCTAATGAACGGAGACATGAGCTTCTTGAATTTAAAAAAAGAAAAATTATCGATAGATATATTGATATCAATAAAACTTTAAAAAAATGATGGAAATATAAAGTTTTGGATAAGTTTATTGATGTACTTTGATCAAAGAGCTTATTAACGATTGATTATTTTGTGAATAATATATCATTATTCTATTCCATAACAAGAGTCATGCTTTTACAACTATTTAAAATGGAGGAAGTTCATGCAATCAAATATTATTGATGGATATATTGATAAAATATTAAAAAAAAATTGGAGACAAAAGTTTTGGATTACTTTATCCAATATTTAACGAGTAAAATTAATTGATGTATAAATAAAAAGTTTATTATAAAAAGCAAGATATAAAATATAAATAGAGTTGCAAAAACAAATCTTCAATTCATTTTGATAAGTTAAATAACAACAAATAAATTGAAACAAAATTTATTTTGTAAAACAACAATTATTTGGAAACGTGATAATTATGAGCATATTGACTAGAATTTAGGGCATAGCCATCATGCGGCGCCGTGTGAGGCGGGCAATTATTTGTTGATTAAAGCAAAAAGGGCATTTTTGAAAGGACTGCAAAAAAGAAGTATTTTGGAGCGAAGCAATTAAAGCCAAATGCCACCTTTTTCCCATCATTTTCCACCCCTATATTTCCAATTTCCTATTATACCCTCATCAATTTAACAAATACCACCTTTTTTCTTTTAATGGTTCGATTTAATGCCAACTGCATGGATCTTAGTTTCGTGTAATTGGATCGAGTTAGATCTGTTTGGATATTTTATATAAGTTGATTTTTTTTCTTCTAATTCATGTGTTGACATTTGTATTATATTAGTATAATTTTTATGTACACGTATCATAACCTTTATGTAATATTTTAACTTAAAAAAATAATAATTTCGGCATAATACGTTTATTTGATATTACTCATACATGTATGTGATATTACTTATACTTTTATATCAACATAGTGAGACATTTATGTAATATTATTTATACATTTATATCAACATAAATGTTATATTATTATAACATCTAGGTTCACCAAATATAATATAAATATCATAACTAAAATATATTATATATTTGTCAAAACATGAATATATGGGAGAATGTGTGGGTGCGAACCTCTGTTCTAAAAATCGGACTAGGCGCTAGGCGGCTCTTAGCCGTACCGATTTTTGCCTGTTCGGTCACTTTAAGTGTTAGGAGGTCCTAGGCGGAACAATTCGGCCCTAGGCGGTCTAGGCGGTCCTAGGCGCCAAATACTTTTTTTTTAATTTCTTTCCTTTACATTTTTTACTTTTTTTTTTTTCATTTTTTAGCAAAATGATGATATTATTAATGTATTATAGTCTTCTATCAAATTATTATTAATTAATTAGATATAGATAAAAATTTCACAAATTAAAAAATACAAATAAAAATAATTTTATAAATGAGATATGATGTTTTTACTTGTTCTCCTATATAAAGTCAAAACAATATAATATAAGAGTTCCGAAAATATTTTGTAAGGATAAAAAATTAAGAAAAATAGGTAAAATAATAAAAATCTATTTAATTTAGATACGACGCCTAGGCATCCTAGGCGCCAGTCAAGCGCCCGACTAGCGCCTAGCGAAATTTAGAACTCTGGTGCGAACACCTAAACGCGTGGGGCATGTGAGAGCGTGTGAAAAATGATCCTGAATCGAGTCGACCTGAATTGATCCAAGTACCAATTTCATAGGATTATTTGTGATTATGTTAGAATATATTATCCTCTACACAGTTGAATATATACTAAGAGGATTTTTTTAAGTCACAATGATTGTTCTTTTAACATTTGATTTATTGTTGTAGTTTATGGACTATTTAGTTCATTATATAATAAGAGGATTTTTTAAGTCACAGTGATTGTTCTTTTAACATTTTATTTATTGTTGTACTTTATTAACTAGGAGTGTAATTTTTATACGTATATTATTTGAATTCAAGAATGTTGTGCTCTCATTTGGATCAAAATATTATATGATTGAACAATATGTATGTAAGTTGTCAATTAAAATTTAATTAAATTACTCTAATAATTAGTGAGATTAATTAAGTATGTAATTTAATCCATTAATAGTAAGTGGAATTTATAATAGTTAGTAATAATTAAAGATAAAAACAACTGAATAACGATAATAATTATTAAAATAAGAAAATAATAATAATTAAAAACACAAGGAATAGTTTAGGTCGTATTTTCATTCTATGAGCAACACATATCCATAGCGGTTGTTACTTATATAATAAGAGGATATTTTTTGTTATTTAATTCTTTTTTATACATTTTATTTCTTTATGTATTGTAATAAACTAATGACTAAAAGTGCAGTTACTAGACGTGCATTATTTGATCCCAAGTTATATGATTGAATAATATTCACTCTAATAATTATTATAGAAAGAATACAAACTAATTCTTTGACAAGTCAATTATTGATGGTTAAAAATATATCACATAATAAATCATCATGTATCATTAATCTTAAGTGGAATTTTAAGATGGTAATGATTTTAAGAATAAACATAATGTTAAGTAACAAGAGTAGTTTATGCATAAAAATATTAGTTCTATGAGTGATATATACCACCCACTGAGTGATTGTTAATTTTTTTAATTCTTATAAAAGATGTTGATAAAACCTAAAAGAGAGCTCAAAAAAATATAAAATGTCAGAAAATCGCAAAATTTAATAAAAATAAATAAATCACTCAAGTTAAACTCAATTTCCAATTTAATTCTGGTTTAATCTAATTTTCGTTTTCTGTAGGGTATTTAAAATGGATCAAAGCTTGCTTTCCGAATTCAACTCATCAATCCGACCTGATTATAAAAATATTACGTATTATATATGTTTACATGACATCATCACTGTATTATATCCTTTGGTGAAATGAAATTAATTAATTTGAAATTAAGATATAATAAGAGGGTTGATGATATTAACACCCCCTATCTTATTAATATATCCACTAAAATAAAAATATATAAAGAAACTCTCCCCTATTTTCATATTCATACATATATGATTCTCTCTATATATATATGACAACACATGAGGTGATAACTAATGAGAGAAACAACATGGAAGCAAATAATACACAAACTCCAATCTTCATGTCATCTTCATCTTCATCACCAGCTTCAAAAATTCATCATCATTCTGCAAATTATTCAGCTCTAACTCCATTTTCAGCAGTTGCACCACCTCAATGTCTCCATGTTTCTCGACTTCAACTTGGCATAACTCTTGATACTATCATCGAAGAGCCAATAAATGATTCTAGTTTCATCGAAGTGAACGAGGATAAGACATGTGAGATTGATATTCAGGTGTTGGAAATGGCTAACTACTCTTCTAATTACAAGACATGTTTTCAGGAAATGCAAGAAAAGGCTATCCCTTCATTTACATGTAATTATCGCTTTGTTTAATCTCTATGGTTTTAATCCAGTTTATTTCTCTTTCAAAACATTTTCACTTGATTGAGAGTTAATATTTGTTGAATGTACTTGTAATCTACACACTTCTTGGGTCAGGTTTGTTTTTAAATAGCTCTGAGTCAATTATGAAACTATTAATAATTGTTGTGGCCTAAGAAACAATGGTTCATATTTGTATCATGATATTTATTCATATATATTATATTATGGAAATTAGTAGTGGATTTCAACGTGGGATCAAGTTCAAGATCCAGCTTTTTGTCCGGGAAAATCTGGATGCTAAATTATTATAATGACCTCACACAATTCAAGTAAACTAAAATGTAACACATGTTATGAATTTCAAGATTTCCCATAATGAATATTAATGAAATGCAAGAAAGTGTACGTATGATTCTGTATAATATCAATCAACTCCATTCAAATAAAAAAAAAAAGGAAAAATCACAAGCTTTTTTTAACCCAAGGGTAACATGGTCATTTTGATTTTTACTCTTCAAATTTTTCTTTTTTATATTCCTGTAGCTGGAATTTCAGAATAATACCAAAAAAATTCTCATTAGTTATCAAATAATGAAGCAAAATTAGTGCCTAAGGCTAAACTTGCGGGAAATTTCTGGAAATAAATTTCTCTCAAAAGGGTTTTGATCTAACAATAATCTTGAAGAAACCAAACACATGCCATTCATTCCACCATTGATTTCTTCAATTCAATGTCCTCCCATGCTTTTCTCCTATTCTTTCGTTCCAATACTAAATTATATAAGTACCAATTGAATGAATTCTTCCTCACTATACAACTCTCTCTCTCTCTCTCTCTCTCGAGAAATTCTTGTAATAAATAAAAATGATGAGAAAGCAAATGAGCCATGTTAACTGGATTGAGGTTGCACCAGCACCCCTGATTTTACCTCACAAGGTTTCGAATGCGCCAAAGCTGGAGACAATAGCCGAAGAAGGATTCGAAAAGATGGATGTTGGCAGTAATAAGGTGATCTATGCCTTGCCCATCATCCTTTCTCTCCTTTCATACCTGTTGATAAACAGAATATCCATCATTTGATATCAACAACACAACCGAGGCCTCAATCGTGTTTTCTTCTTCGTTTCGTGCTCAAAGGTTTACATATGTTTCATCAAGCATAAATCCAATCCCTTCCCCCTCCTAAAGATTTCCAATCATCCATTAGAACAACTTTAGGATTAGTTAATTATGGAGGGATACAATTCAGAGGTAGACAAAGCTCTCAACAAGAATGCACAAGATAATGCTTGCAGTACGGAATAAATGGATTTCAAGAACGCAACAAAATGGAGGAAAATGGGAAACATGATTCATGATGCAAGAAGATGGCAATGAGTTCATCAATTCTTGCAACATTTTTGCAAGATGTGGGGTGAAAGAGAAGATTGAAGCGTGCATCAATGATATTTGATACTTAGACAGGTTTGAATTATGCGTTCTTTGTTTAGACATTTTTCGGCCATCCTAGGTCTCAGGTGTTCGTCGTGTAAAATTATGCATTCATACAAGATTAATGATTTGAGCTCTCAATCTGAATAAGTTTCTATTTCTTTCTTTCTTTTATGTCTCTAAGCTTTGAGTTTTTGCTAGAGTCCCAGATGAGTACCCTCACCCTTCCATTATAAGAATTAATAGCTCATTTCTTCAATAAATGAAGAAATGAGCAATCACTTATAAAGAAATGAAGAATATATTGTTGTTTGGCAATCACTTAAGACCCAATAATACTTGAAGAATTGATTATATTTATAACAATGAGTCTCACAAGTTTACTCAAAATCTGATTATATTATTGATCTAACAAGAAATGCATTTCAAGAAAAGGAATGAAAAAAAAAAAGGCATCAGAATGGAACCCATGATCTGCAACTCAAGTCATACCAAATTAACATACTAAATTCCTTCACGAGCAATATACGTTATACGGGGAGTAGGTTTAATATCATAATATATATTTACTAAATGAACAAGAAACATTCACATAAATATATCTCAATCTCTCAAAAAGTACCAAGTTATTAATTCCTTTGCTTACATAAGAAAGAACTTGAACCATGATGAAGGCATTATTTTACCTTCAACCAGACACGGGCTTCCAGTTCCAGGATATACTACTCATATCACCATAAGATCTGGAAACAGGGAGATACAAAAAATAATATTCAAATCAATGTAACATTTGCAAATCTGAGACAAGTTGAAGTCACAAAATGATATGATTCTCAGATCTGTTGGAAAATTTTAAAATTTGGCAGTGTATGTCAATGACTGCAACAGTACGTCAATTTTATTTTTAATCTTCATGTATATTTTAGACAGATTGCAGAACACTGGAAGCGACGACCAAATGGAAATCGCACAGATCTTAATTATCAAAAAGCTACAAATAATCGTCTCGGTATTATAAAATCATTTTTTTAAGATGAAACAAATAATTGGCCCTTGAAATACATATTGAGGAGAATGGAGATCTTCATCCAGAACATTGTACAAAAAGCAAAGATTTTGGCCAAGAGAGACGGAGACAAAAAAAAAAAAAGGAAGTTAGCTGCATTGAACTAGTATAAATTATAAGCATGAGTTCTGGTGCATTTACAAGCTTTACCTTGGATTTTTGACATGAAGCAACAAGTAGACAAAGGCAACAAATGTAAAGGAGGCACCAACAGAAATGTAGGCGAATCCCAGAAAATTATTGTGGCCTCCCAACCAACTTGATGTTGAGAGAACAATCTTTTTGCTCCCGCTGAAACTGTAGGTGTTGTAGTTGTTCAAAAGTTTGACTGTAATTATCTTATCAGCATCTAAATCCTCTTCAATTCTTCCATACAATTTCCGGAAAGAGGGTAGAGCAGAAGTGCGCATCCATACAATAAGATCCTCTTGATCACTTAGCTAGTTCATGCAATTTATTTCAATCCACAAAGCGGAGAGAACGAGAACAGAGAAATACTAGTTAGTAGTAGATTTAGAAGAAAAACATTACAAATGGCTCACAAGTACAAACAAATGTAAATGAAAAATGCAGTTATAACAAAGATAGATGCAGAATTTTGTATTTCATGAACAGAAAACTGGCAATAAACATTAGTGGCCAAGTCCTCAAAAAGAAAATTGCAGCCATTATTAAGATTCTCTGTGGCACACTTTTCAAGCAGATGAAGTGGCACAAGGATCCAAGTAGGTAGATTTTGCAGCATAAGGGTCGTGGACTTGAATCCTCCAGTTGCACTTATAACTCTTTAATCACTAATCAACTTTTAGTCACAAATGCAAATGCAACAGAAGCATTCAGATGCATTTCCTAGGCTTACTATTAACCAAAAATATGGAATCGGGAATGCAATTGCATATATTCTTTGGCTGTTCAGCAACCTGAAGCATTTTTCAATGCAAACAAATAAGAATTCTGATATCCTAGATGTTGAGATAAAGTTTAGATAATGATGAAGTGATGGTAAATGAATCACAGAAATTATGATGTATCCTGTAACTAGAGCACGATCAAAGCACAAGTAAGAGAATAGCATAGGCCTTTTAATTGAAACTAGAACTGCACTTGCGTGAATCAATAGCTGAAAGTTTTTTGCAAGACCATTGAATAATAAAAGCATGACAAATAAATAGCTGCGACAGCAATATGAAGACTTGGGGACGCTCAAGAAAAATGAGAAATCAATTTGCATCGAGGTATCAGAAACAGTGCAACAAGAAAATCATTGGCCTTTTGAAAGTACTAATTTAGAAAGAACTAACTATTTCAGAGTGTGTGTGTGTGTGTGTGTGAGAGAGAGAGAGAGAGAGAGAGAGAGAGAGAGGAAATTGTGTTTAAAGAAGAGGCATATAAGAGGTTCAGTGTATAGCACGCTAGAGGGGGGGGTCCGTTGACATTGTGTATAAAGAAGAGGCACATAAGAGGTTCAGAGTGGCACGCCATTAACTTTTGAGGATTTTGTTTTGCATTTAAGAATGTTTTTTATTCTGCATTTAAGAATGTTAAAACTTTGAAGCAGAAAGAATTTAATTGGGGAAGTGCACAATGCAATGACTCACAGGAACACTGGGGTCAAGTTTTGCACCACCTACTAGACTTCCATTCTGAAAATTGAAGGGATAAACTTGCTTCCCAAATTTATGATCACGATCGCTCTTCCATGCAATGTTCTTCCTATTGACTTTCAATTCATCGATCCCATTGAAAAAAGTGTACGTGTCATTAAACAAACTCCAAGCAACCAGGCCACAAGGGACAATTGGTAGCCCATTGTTAACATCTTCAGGTGTACAAGTACTTGTATCATGGAACTCCAGTCCATACAAGAGCTGCTTATCACTTCGACTCTTAACATACCTTAACAGGACCAAGGAGATTGTCTTAATACACATAACAAAAGACAAGAACTGAAAAATGTAAGGTCAATGTTCCATGAATGAATTTGAGGAAAGGAGGATTTCTACCGTCTATGGTTCTGGTAGTAGTTATCAAGCTGGTAGTAGATGTAAATCGGAGCTTTCATAGGCTTAGGAATCTACAAATGTGGTTGTAGAGACAGATTAAATGTCTGAGCATTCATAGCCTTGTGAAATAATAAACTAAACTGTAGAAACAAGTTAAATATGTATAACAGACTGGATATATGATATATCAATATAAACGACAACCATCACAAGATCTACTTCACCAATTGGAAATGCAACTTAGAAATCACACCAAGCTCTGTTTATTAAAGAATGGACATCTTTCACGAAATGTAATTTCAAAGTACACTAAAGGCACTACGCAATCCAAGCTCATGACATCAAAATTATCCAAACTAAAATACACTAGCTATACTTTTGAAGAAATGAGGAATGGGAAATGTGAAAACACCATATTGAGGCCACTGAGTTAGTGATTTCACTCGTCGTACTCAGACACCCACCAATTAGATAATAATCTACTACCATCATGCTCTCATTATACTCTTGGAAATTTAATGGAACACAAATTTCAATGCAATTTTGCAAAAAGAACAAATTACATTAATCATATTAACCAGCAAACACTATCTCAAATAGAATTGAGAAACACAGCTGATATAAACATAAGACTCCACCTTCAGGGTTCTGGTGCAATTTTTGGGAATCAAATCATTTTGTATGTACGCCAACTTGTTGCTTCTGAATGGTTCTGGCACGCAATCAGCATCATATCTATACACAACTTCAACAACCTACATATGAAATGTCAACTAATGTTTGCAATCCATTACTTAAAAAGAATTTTTAATGCCAACATAGGGAACAAAAGATTTACGCTGTGTGAAGCATGAAGAGAGATGATCCCAATTGGAATAAAGACAACGCCCACCACAAAAAATATCGAAATGACCTGTCAACAACAAAACTCAACATTAACAAAACATGTAATCGAAAAAGTTTCAAGTAATTAAACTAGAGTTTCACCATAATGATTTATATATTTGAGAAACAAGCATTTTCGTACCCATGCAGGCGATAAGACAGGTTTACAAGCTGGTAGCTCTTGCTGAGTAAACTGGTATATGACTGAACCGAAAAAAAATTTAAAAAATCAATAAATAAAGAATAACCACTCATGATACAGTCTTATCTACTTCTCTCTCAAAAAAAAAAAAAGTCTCATCAACTTCTAACAGGAATTTTGCCTCCAACATTACACGGTATACTGATCTAAGAACCATAAGTTTCCATTTACAACGTCATTCACTCATTGTATTGAGATCTACACGAAAATGTATACTGAATGAAGAAGAAAATAAGATATATTACAGATAGATACACATACAATCCGAGCGGTCACGTCTGAACGAAACTGAATCAGCTCCAATCCCAGCAGACGCCGGACTTCCACTATCCATTTCCATTCAATTCAAATTCTCAGTAACTTGTCAAAATAGTTTTTTTTAATCCAAAATGCCATGAAAACTGAAATTCTTCACTGAATTCAACTGCACCCAAAAAAAAAACAAGAAAAAAAAAACCCCATTGTCTGATTATGCACACCATAAAGATCACAAAATCAAGAATACGAAAAAGGAAGGAGGATTTACCTTGGATTGTGGAAGATTTAGCTGATTAACATATCGAAGAAAGATTGCAATTAATCGCAGCACTGAATTTGGGAATAGGGCTAGGGAAGATCAAATGGTGATCGAGAAATGGGAGAATTATCAAAGTGGGAAAAAGCGGGTTTTTTTGCTAGCGCTTTTATTATGTATTTTAAATAAGAAAAAATCAAATTACGTAGTATATATCATTTAAGGTTAATTTATAAAGATAAATGAAATATTTAGTAGAATAATTATGAATATAAAATAATTATATTAGTATTATTTTATTTAAGTATAATATAAAGAGAAGATTAGTATAATATAACACTAAATTGAAGACATTTCCAAAATTTGAAATAATTTAATATTTGATTATTTAAAACGACAAATAAAGTTAAATAAATTGTATTTTATAAAATGATAAACGAAACTTAATGTTGGTAGCAACTAGCAATAAGCTAAAGATAATAGTATGGAATTTGTGTCGTAAGCGAAAGCAGAATTGAGTTGAACTTATTTATTTTTGAAAAATATTTGTTAGTACTGTAAAAGTATATTTAAAAACTAAATGAACAAAATAAAAGTAAGTGTAATGATAAATGACGAACATGAACAAAAATGAAAAAGATAATAATAATAACAAACATTTACATAAGTGTAATAGGTAGATGACCACAAATTATAATTAAAAAAAAGGTTAATGATAAAGTTATCATTTGTACATCTCCTAATTCTTACAATAAAATGTTTTTCTTTAAGAGATGGTAGAAACAATAGCAGCGATGCTTTTAATTTGTCATTTCTAGTAATTAATTTAGTCAAGTTTTTATTTATTAAATAACTAGTATAGAGTCCGTGTAATACATGAGATTTTACAAAAAATTAAATTAGATTTAGTAAAATTAGAAAAATTTAAATATTATTTGTATATTTAGTTGTTGAAATATTTGTTGCAGAGAATCATGAAAACTTAGAAAAGAATATATATTGCTATGTTTTTCTATATTATTCAATCCATCCACCAGTTTTTTAGTTTGTTTTTCATTGTTAACATCTATAAAAAGATAAAAAAATGAAAGTCAAATTTCTCAAATAAATTTCATAATTTATTAAAAAACACATATTCAAAATAACTATTCAATTTCATTAATTAATAAGTTTGAAAAGTTTGAACAATCATTTTCAATCAACTCACCTATATTTTCATTTTTTTTTCTTTTTGATCTATTTATATTAAAATTTTAAATTTAACAAATTTCAAATATGTAAATGATGTGTATAATTGAAATCTAGTATATGTTATTTAGATAAATCTAATGAACTTTTCTATATTATTTTATAATATTTCTTACCAACATAATTTGAAGTGATTAATTAGCCAAATTTAATATTAGAATATTATGTGCTTGACGAAGAATCGAAATGATTTACAGCAATATTAATAAAGAAAATTTTAAAACCAAATTAGATATTTGATAATTGAACGTATCGTGTGCGTCCTAAATCTACGATTAAAAGTCCTAAAGAATAAATAAGAAGATTCAACCAATGGAAATTGTATGATTCTTGTCCTCTTCAACTTAATTGATACTTATTTCTTAGTGTGGAAAAATGATGATTGGAAATTTCCTTCAAGAAATATATGTTTTAAACTCTAAAGTCTTGGTCATTTTGTCATCTTTTCTCAAGTCAATACGTGTCTAATCGAGCCATTGATTGACAGGTTTAGGTTCATTACCTTTAATTGAAAGACTTATCAGATTTGAAATTTAAATCAATAGTATACAACCAAATTAAAATAAAATCAACGTTAATTAATGATTAAAATGAAATTAAGTACGATAAAAAACGACGAATATAGGGGGAGGGAGAAACAAATAACCAACGTTATTATCGGTGTAAACGTAAAATATAACAAATTATTTTGTTAAAAAAAGTCAATAGTCTAAAAAAATAAGTGTAAAGATAAGTGATCATTTGTATTTTGTACAACATTCACTAATTCTTACAATAATTTTTTTCTTTTAAGTGCCGGTCCCTTTTAATTTATCATTTCTAGTTATTTAGTTAACTAATATATATTTTAAGAGTAGGTCTAGTGTGTACTAGGTGCACATGCAATTCGAGTTGATTCGGATCTGTGTGTTTTTTTTTTTGATTTATGTGTTACCTTTATGTTATATTAATGTGACATTTATATTATATTCATTTACTTTTATGAACAAATGTCCTTACCTTTATGTACTACAACTTAGGAAAAAAATAAATTCAGCACAATTTGTACATATATATCTTTATGTGATATTCATGTCACTTTTATGTAATATATAAAGGTGCAACTAACATAATTAAAATGTATGAGTAATATCCCATAAATGTATGTTGATTCAAAAAAGCGCTGAATTTTTTTATTTTTTTTTCTCTTTAAGTTCTAGTATATAAAGATGATGATATTTGTATATAAATGTTATATTAATATAATATAAAAGTCATACAAATATAATATAAAGGTAACATAAAAAATCAAAAACACGTGGATCCGAATCGGATCGACCCGAATTACACGGATCTATAACCCATGCACCTGATGCATGGGAGTTTTTGCGACATTTTAATCTATATAAGAAGGAACGTAGAAATCAATTTAAATTGAAGATTTGATCACCAAAATTTAAAAGTAACTTCAAAACATTGGAGTGTTGTGCAACCCAACTTGAATTTTCAAATTTGGAGGGCTATCAATCAAGATATTGCATTGACAGTATATAATTTTATAATGAATTTTTTTTTGAATAAATGATTCAAATTATTGTTATGGTCCCTCTTTTGTCTATTAAATAATACCATGCATGAGTAATTCTAAGTCAAGTCTTCTTTTAAGTCAACATGACTATGTGAGTCTACCCATTAATACTTTGATCATGATAGAAATTGATTTTTCATTTATTGTTATATTTTTATAATATTAATAGTATGAGTTGACACCTCATTAAGGGAAAACAAGTATATTAATGTTACTATATTAGTTGAACTGAGTGAAAAGATACATGTAACGTGTTCACATATCGATTCACCACTCAAAAAGTGTTGAAACTGAAATTTCCATTTGAAACAAAACTCAAACAAAAATCTAATTTGGTCTTAAAATTTTGAGATTTGTGATTTATTTTGATCTCTAAATCCTGATTAATCGAACCAACTAAAATAGAAAACAATTTATATATATATATATATATATATATATATATATATATATATATATATATTCCTTCAAGTATTTTAATATAAACAAATGACAAAGGATGCATACTTTTTTATTGAGAAACCAAATTTCATTACTTTCTTCTTTATTATATATGATGAGCATTCGAAAAAAATATCCAATTGCTCTTTTGACTTTGAGTTCATACAAATAAAATTAAAGCAACTAACTGAAAGTCTTTTCCTCTTACCCTACAATCATCATCTTAACCGCAATGACTAGCCCTGCATCAATAAATGTATACAAAAATACTTTATACATTACATGTGCATGCATTTATAATTCAAAATACAATATAGAATATCAAAATAATTACTACTATATATATCCAACATCCATAGATCTCATCCATAGTCAACAATCCATTCATTTGAATTTGAATATCATGAGTTGCTCAAACACAAGTCTTACCTCTTTGTTTTTCCTCATTTTCTTTTTCAAAATAAGTTATTGTATTACAATGGCATTGTCTTATGCCCAGAAATCGAAAAACAATCGCTTCTAAGCTTGAAGCAAGGTTTGAAAGATCCAGTGAATGTAATGTCTTCATGGGATGGTGAAGTGAATTGTTGCAAGTGGAAAGGTGTGGTTTGCAACGTCGTCACTGGTCATGTTCATCAACTCCATCTTCAAGGCAACATGTTCGACGATGGAGGTTTAAGTGGGAAAATAAATTCATCTTTGCTCAATCTCAAACATCTGACTTATCTTGACCTCAGCCAAAATTACCAAAACCCCTCCTCCCCCCCCCCCCCCCCCTCCTCCTCCTCCTTCTTACATTGGTTACAAACATTAACCTTTCGAAGAACAATTTGTCTGGAGATATCCCAATGGAGTTGGCAAGTCTGGTCGAACTGAGATCATTGAACTTGTCTGAAAATCAGTTGACAGGTTTGATCCCGGATGGTATTGGAGATATGAATCAATTGGAATCTCTTCATTTATCAAGAAACTTTTTATCAGGTCAAATTCCTAATAGCTTCATACACATGTCTTTTTTGAGTTATGTGAACCTGTCTTACAATAACTTAACCGGGAGAATACCAGAAAGCACTCAACTTCAAAGCTTGAATGCTTCAAGCTTTGCTGGGAACAATCTTTGTGGCCCTCCATTAACAATAAATTGTAGCCATGATGGTAGTGATGGAGTTCTTGGAGACAAAGACAAAGGTGAGGATGATGATGAAGGTGATGAATCTGAGATAGAGTGGTTTTTGGTGTCGTTATCTTTGGGATATGCAGTGGGATTATCAGTTGTGTGCAGTGCATTGGTGTTGAAGAAGTCATGGAGAGATGCCTATTTTGGCTTCTTAGAAGATATGTGGAACAAGTTATATGTGTACGTCCATATCAAGTGGACAAGACTCGGGTTGTGAGAAGAATGTTTATTTCTATTTTTTGCACTTTTTAATGACAATTAAATGTATTCATAATTTCACATAACTATATTTAATCCGACGTGTATATCACAACATTAACATTGAGACTAATATAAACTATTTATAACTATTGTACATACAACGATACAAACTAATTTACAGCTATTCAGTTTGTTAAAAAATCAAGAGTAAATCAAAGTCTAATTAACCTTTTTTTTTGTGCATTCATTTTTTCCTTTTTCGGAAATTGTTGATCATTTAGCTGAGTTGTTTTTGAAGCCTAGGAATTTTTTTTTTTTTTCAAGGTTCTTTTAAACTGGGGGTGTTAATCTTGGTTTGTGCTGCTATTTGATTTGTTAGGTTTGTTCATGTGGAATTGGTTCCCTACGAAATATCCAAGGATGATAATTACGATAATCACAGTGAGGTGAAATATTGATATTATATTATCTTTGTCTTGATAGTTTGAATTGGGCCTTTTTCACCCTGCGAATTGTGAAATTTGAATTTTGGGAACTCATATATTATACACTTGTGCATGGAAGAGTGGTAAAAAAACATTTTAGTGAACATAGGATGGTTTGATTTCAAGAATAGAGTTATGTGTTACATGTTTGTGTTTATTGTTAGATGATTTTTATGGGCTTCTTGAATGTCTAACTTTTCATCTATTAATTAATGATTTGGCTATGCTAATTTTCCCTCATTGGCAATGAATGAATCTTTTACTAAGGAGGATGATCTATGTCTATTATTATTATGATTATCATTATTATTAATATCATTGCTGCAAATATTTTCTTTTAAGCTATCAACATACAAATATTCCTCATTAAATATAAGAGCAACCTCTTGTATCAGTTACAATATTTCCAAGCTAGATATATAAATTTTTTACTTGTTTCCTTCTAATTCATCAGTGTAAAGCAAATGGCAAGGTTTTGCAAGAAATTGTACTTACCGGTTGAAGTGATAAGAACATTTTACAGGGGAAAGATCGGTCATATTCAGCTCACTCCGAAACAAGACTCTTCCTCTTGATCATGTTCAAAGGACCTATAAAATCGGATGGCTGATTTCATCATCGGATCCACCAATTATTTTCCCAAAAGTTCGTTCAACTGAAGGCCCCGTCTCATGGACCAATTTAACCGATTCAGAAAGGCGATTGAGCAAGTTTATCAAAGCAATTACTTCATTTCGTTGCAGCTGCAACTGAAGACCATTATCTTCGTCAATCACAAACAATAGTAGCACAAAATGATAAGAAGAAGAAAAGATTTAAGAACTCACGAGTTGAGTAGATAGTTCTTCACCATTATCAGAGAATAAGATTTTTAAGGCAGTCCCAAGTCCTAGGACCTGAAGCTTTCCCCACAGACGACATTTTTCACACCCAACACAGTCCATCAACGCACTGCAATTTCAATAAGAAATGTGAGAACAAATCCCTGTCTTTAGCATCCTAAAGAAAATGCAATGCAACAAATCTCTCTTGTTAAGCAGTATAAATGTGAGAGAATAACTAACAGTGAGCAACAGTAGAAAAACTAAGTAGCAGATTCGGCCATTTGATGAAAGAATAGAAAACCTTATATTTCTAAACTGCTTCTGTGTCTGCTTCATTAGTTCCGGTCCATTTTGACCTTTCCACAATTTAGCTTCATCAAATGGTTTCGGGCATGCAGCTTGTAGTTTGTGATCGTGAAGCAACTTGTTCATCAAGTGTTTTGTATGTAGGTCCTCTGAGGGATTATCAGTATCATAGTCAGCTTGCTCTAAGTAATCCTTAGCCTAGAAATGACCGACAAATTAAGGAATATGTAAGAGTCAGAGAGAATCCAAAAGAAAAAAAAAGAGACAAACGTCGAAGTAAAATGTACTCACTTTTGTCACGGATCGGAGGACAAAAAGAAAAGTGAAGTACAAGTTTCGGACACGATCTGGGTGTTTCAAGACGCGTTCATACATTAGTGACAAATTTTGGCCCCACTGCAACAGAAACAAAAGAAAATGTCATTCATGAAATATTAAGACAGCTCACTTTCATCAAACAAACCAACCAACAAGCAGATCAAACTCTATACTGTTAGAAGCCAAATGAAGATCAGACAATCTCAAGGGACCTATGCATATAACAATCTATCCAAATTCCAAAGTAACAATATCCATATGATATGCAATAAGAATACAAAAAACATCCATAAATCAAATTAAACAGCTAAATGGTAAAAACATCGACCACAAGATCACCCATGTATCAGACAAATATTTTTATACCAGAGACAATATTTCAACAAGCCATCATAACAAGAGACTCTAGCATAAACAGATATGAAATTGGGACTTACTGTGTTTGATTTTTCATCAACCAGGTAATCAGCAGCGATGTGAATTGAGATGGAAGAGTGTAAACCAGATATCAACTTGTACAATATTCTTTTCTCTTGGCACTCCTCAGATGGATCTACAAAGCATATGAACGATAAAAGATCAAAAAGACAAAGCCAAAATTGGAAAGAAAAAAGAAAAATCGAAAGATTTTAGTAATCAGTGAAGGCAATCCCTTCCTCCTAAATATCAGATCTTAAATCAACTCCATTTTCAATAATCTTCATATCAAAACCATGTAGACTTACACTTGTGGCAATTCTCCAAGTAAATATTGTCCCATATTCTTCTTGCAGATGGACCAATGTAGCCAGTGTAGCGTTCAGGATTCAATTGTAGATTTACATATGTCATTTCAGCTGCAAAAAATATATTTTCACATGGTGTACAGTTAGGATTTGAGCATGAAAATCTGAAGTAATATTTTTTTTTTTCAGACAAATAGCTCAACAAGACCACGTGGAGTCGTGGATCGAGCAGATAAGCACAATCTATGCTATAATAGATTGAAATGCGAGTTGCTGAAAATTTAATAATTGTAGGAGGAACTCTATAAAACTGCCTATGGAAAGATACTAAAATGCATAATGCAAAAGTATTGAGGTAGGCACCATTATCTGTCTCATCATCATATGTCCATGGGTTATCCACTTCCACCCAGCCTTTGAAAGCTTTAGCATCTATGGTTCGATCAACAACAGCCTCTGGCTTTCCCTCTTGACAAACTATATTATCTGAGGAGAGACCACTGCCAGAAAGCTTCCTAAACGATTCAGGGAACTCACTCTCTGGGCATTCACAGACACTGCAGTCCCGCAAATGGCACATACCATCATCAGTCCAGAAAGGGCAATCACACCACAACTTGATCTATTGCAATAAATACTAATCAGGAACCACCAAAACATAAAGGTAGTGAGTATACAAGTAAGCAAAGATTAGAAAAGCAGTGAGCAGTTATACAGTGGAACAACAAGGAGTCGAGAAGAATGTAAGAAAGCATGTGGAAACAAGTTCAATCCAAGTATTAAAACAGCCAAATCGCCATGTTCTCAACCATGATTAACCACTATTTGGTACACCATGCTTAGTATTCCAGTATGTCAGCATATACGTGAGAAACATGTTGAGACTTAAATCAGAACTCAAATGGGATCACTTGTGCAAATAAAAACAAGCATAGTTATAAACACAACAAAATTAAAACAGAATGGAACAATAGACCATAATAGCCATTGTCACTCTCAACAAATAGGTTAGCAAATCTGCATGATTCATAGTCTGCAACCAACCTAAAACAGAGACCTCTAAAACTTTCACACCTTAAAGTATCGAAAGAATGGATATTTCACGATCTCTTGCAGCAACGGATGCAACACCGCCACATTGATTCGATCCACAGTTTTGTAATCACAACAACAATCTTCCACAAGTCCATGATATTTAACCCCATCCTACAAACAAATACATTTCCAAGAATTATAAAGTCTTGAATAAAGTTTTAAACATAGAATCAAGTCCAATGATTTCAAGTTGATACTTAACTTCAACATACCTTCAAAAAATCAATCATAAAAATCCAGTGAACTGGTATTTAATCGGAACTCAAACTTCATTAACAAACGTTCGTTTCATAAAGCCGAAAAAATCAATCATTTGGCTATAGCCTAAAAATAAGCAGTACAATTCAGTGAACTAGTACTGTTGATTTCGAATCCGACAGACTTAATTGACACAAAACTTCACCTACAATCAAACTTCAAAATAAATTCCAATAGCAATCAATACATCATATCAATTCCTCCATTCCAACCATATTTCTTCATGAAACGGTGGGAAATAACAACCTAACCAGAAATTGCATTGTGAAATACGAACATACAATCAGCAACCACTACAGAAATTCAGAAAAAAACAAAAAAAACCTGAGCACAATAACAGCTTTTGATGCGATTAATGAGGGAGGCAACAGGAGGATTCTTCGGAACGAGCACAACAGCGAGGAGAAGAACAATGGCGGCGCCGATGAAAATCCAAGACCATCGATTCACGCGCGTTTTCTTTCCGCTATCAGATTTCACCATTTTCAGCGACAAAATCGAACAGTTGAGCAAAGCAAGAATTGAATTGAAATTGATTATGCGTAGCTTGGGATTGGCGCCGATAATAAAAGAGTGGAAATATTAAAAATTGCGGGCGGTTGTTGATGGTATTTTCATATACGTGTTCTAAGTTCAAAAACAACGTATGCTTGCTGGAAACTACTAGACTTGTGCCTTTTTGACAGTTAAAATAAGTCTGCTCATAGTATTTACCACTGTCAAAAATAATAATTCTTGTCATCGATTTAAGTGTTAGAGATTTTTTCTAGGGGTGGCAAGGGATTCATCCTCATATCAAATTGTTATATCAAATATCATTCCTACAATCATTACCGTTTTGAGAATCTATTACGGGGATGGAAATTTACTGTTGGGGAACGGATTTCCAGCGGGAAATTCGGGTTTCCCAAATTTAATTTTTTACAAGTTAAAATCTATCCTTTTTCTAAAACAATTAAAACAACTTATAAACAATATCAATCCAACGTAACATCAAATATCATGAAATCATACATCAAGTCTTTAAAATAAAAGTATGAAATATGTAATCAAAATGACAATACGGTCTAACAAGTCTGACTGTTTTGAGTTGATTTAAAATTTCAATTTCAATTTGTAATTTTAGATATTAAATTATTAATTAATTGGAAAGGAGCTGTGAGGAGTGATGACTTACAGTAATTATGGAAAATTTTGAATGTGTATAATATATATATATATATTAATGAATAATATTAAATGGGGAATGAGAAATCACCGTTTCATATAAATTGGGTCGGTTTTGGATTCGAGGATTGGGTGGGGGCATAAATACCATCCCAATAATTTTTGAACGGGGATTCACCATCCCCGCCCCATTCTCCAATTTCATCGGGGAATCCTCACCCCATTAACATTGGTATCCAACGGGGATGGTTCCCCGCGCGGAAATTACCACCCCTATGTTTTTCTCATAAATTAATTAACATAAAATTTAGATAATTTTTTATTTTATTTTGATTAAAGTTTTTGTTATAAATTAATGAACATAAAAATTGGACAATTGTATTGTTGACCAATCACAGAATTTCAGATTAAAAAACAAAGAAATATTATTAAATTCCTTTATTTAGGTAAAAAAAAAAATTATAATAGGGATAATCTCGAAATAAAGTTTTACTACCTTTTTTTTTTTTTAAAGTAAGTGTAGTTTTGTAGTTTGTCATAAATTAAGAAATATAACTAATCAATAAATTTAGAATTCAAATTTGAAAAGAGAATCAAATTAATTCTATATAAAAATGTCATATTAAGCTAAGAAATATTAATACCAATATTGCATAAAAATCTAAAACAACACTTACTTTGAAAATAAATTTAAACTCCAGAACGAGATTTATTTTGAAATGAAGTAGTATAAAAGTCATAAAAGCCTTAGAAACAAGATTTGACTTCTCGAAGGGCACTTAGTTGGAATCAGAGGGATAGTAGTTTTTTATTTTGAAATAATTGTAATTTATAAATAAAAATAATTTCAATTTATCTATATATAATATTACTAAGTAGAATTAATTATTTTATTTTATTTTATACTTTTTTTTGGTCAAAGTCTTTAATTTATTGTAAATATCTATAATTGTTGTTGGAAATTTATCTTTTAGGCTTTGTCTGGACAAAAGTATAGAAAGATTTTGCATGTTTGAATTTTCTAAATTTTGTAATTTCGCAAATTTTGAAAGTTTGGGTCTTGGATATTATTGTATATTTATTTTGTAATTTTGTAAAGTATGATTATAATTTAAATGTCAGATTACATCAGGAGTTATATATATATATATATATATATATATATATATAGTTATTTGCATTTTATTGTGAAAAGTTTTTTTAGAGTCCATGATTAGTGAAAATGAATTTTTCTATTGAAATTTGTGAGAAATATGATAGAAATTATAGAAGCTAACCTAGATAAGTAGGTTGGGATGTGGGATTATCTAATAGATTCTAATATAAAAGGCCAAAAAGAACTTGAGTGAGTCTTGTGTAAGATCGTCTTACGGATCCCATTTCGTGAGACGGATTGAGTCGAGTCGAACATAAGAAATTATGTAAAATTTTTGTGTATACTAGGTAATACTTATATATATATATATCAAGTAATACTTTTGTATTATATTATGAACATAACACCAAATATTAACTAATATATAGAAAAATATTACCTAATACACACAAAAGTATTACAAATTACACAATTCACACGAGAGGGAGAAGAGAGGGCGCCCTAGGATCCGCGTGTTTTTGTTGAGACTTGACCCGACCCAATTCGGGTCATTATCTAATAATACAAAAGTATTACCTGATATACAAAAAAATATTACTTAATACACATAAAAGTGCTACATATTTTCTTATAGTCTAACCAAATCCAAAATGCATCATATAATATCAAAGTATTAACTAATATATAGATAAGTATTACATAACACACACAAAAGTATTACATAATTTTTATGTTCGACACGACCCGACCCAAGACGGAATGTGATCCGTGAGACAGTCTCACCCAAGACTTTACCAAAGAACTTAGATGAAACTGTGTCATGGTCATTTTGGGAGAAAATTCACAATCAATGAAGGGACCCGGGGCCTCTGACATCACGGTGGTGTTGGTCGGAGACTCTACAATGTCATCAAAAGAAATCGAAAAAAGTATGAATTATCATAAGGAGAAATTATCTCAGGCTGCTCATATCTTAACATTTGTTAACCCATGACCTGCCCAAAGCTGCTCCTCCCCTAACCCGATTATCTCATTCTTAACCTAGGGGTGCAAGCTTCATAGGTTCAATTAGATCTGAATTTAGGGTTTTAAATCCTAATTCGATTTTGAGATTTTATTTCACATATGTGCAGTGTTATTGTTTTTTTTTTTTAAATATATTTTTGTAAAAGACAAGAATACCCTTCAAATAATGATGCATGTGTTTCACATGATGTCAATTTTTGCTGGAAAATCAGCTGGAGGTTGCAACTGGGTAAATTTTAGAAAACTAAGTTGCAATCGGAAAAAAATAAAATTGATTAGGTTGCAAAATGAAAAAAATTTATACTTTAGGTTTTTTTTTAATGTATTTAACTAGTTAAAATATGTCATCTACAACTAAAATATTCTAAATGTAGTTTCGTCTCGTTAAAAGTCACGATGCAGTCTCATAACATAAATATGAGATTTGACTTAGCTTAGCTCATTCCAAATTTGGATGGACCAACTCTTATCTAAACATACTCTTAATATTTTTATTTTTGTCAATTGTCATTATATACACGATCACAATTACAAATATTTCATTCATTTGTGTGAATGATCAATCCTAAATAATAGATAAAGTATATAGTTTGTCTCTTGTGAGACTGTCTCACATGCGATGAGATTCAAGTATGCCTTTTACAGGTATAAATATATATTTTTCAGCTATAAGTATGTATCTTTATAAGTATGTTTTTTACAGTATATTTTAAGTATGTTTTTTATAACTATAAATATGTCTGTTTTCTACTATAAATGCAACTGTCGTACAGTACGACGGTTGCACTTGAGTTTTTTGTATAAAGTATGTTATATCTAATGGTCCATAGTTGAAGAGTATGGAGATGATCTAATGGCTGAGATTGGTTAAGCAGCAACAGACGAGCTGAGCTGGAGAGCTGGAGCATAACAGCATGCATGTGGGCTGTTATGTGGGAGTTAGCTGGTGGAGTTGGTTGCAGTCAGTTATTGGATGGTGCATTGGAGTTATATATACATCACTCGAGCTACATTGTGTATATATACACTCAATTCAGCTGATTCAATCATATTGAGAGATCATTAGCTCAGAAATCACTTATTCTACAAATTAGGGTTTCTAGAGTTACATTGTTGTGTTCTTGCTTGTTTCTTGCTCAATCACTGTAATTCTCGATTCGATCATCAATAAAACTCTGGGGTGTTTGACTCTCGTGGATGTAGGATTGGTTTCTCAATCCGAACCACGTAAATTGGGTGTTCTTTCTTTCATGCAAGTTCATGCATTTATGTTAATATGCATTTGTGTGTCTTCTGCGAATCTGCTGCATTTCTTAGGTAATCTGGTTTGGTGAATACTTCACAACAATTGGTGCGGTGAGCGTGGATCTCGAAGGGATTGGCAATCGCCCAAGTAATTTTCAAAATCAGGAAACCTGAAGATCATCGAGTATTCTCAGTGTAAGGGAGTTCTTCTCTCAACACAAGAAGGTATGAGTTCAGCCAAGTTTGATTTGGAAAAGTTCAGTGGTGAAAATGATTTCAATCTGTGAAGGATCAAAATCAAGGCACTTCTAGTTCAACAAGGAATCGAAGCGGCCATCAGTGAAGATGCTCTAACCAATGCAGAGAAGAAGATACCTCCTGAGGTTTTATCTAAGGCACACAGCGCACTGATCCTGAGTTTAGATGATGAAGTTCTTAGAGAAGTTTCAGAAGAATCAACTGCTCTGGGGATTTGGAACAAATTGGAATCGATCTACATGAAGAAATCATTGGCAAACCGTCTATACTTGAAGAAGCAACTATACACTTTGAATATGGAAGAAGGGAAGGAGATGAGGAAGCATCTTGATGATTATAATCGGATCATCTTGGATCTTAATGTTGTAGGAGTTAAGATAGAAGATGAGGATCAAGCCATCATTCTTCTAAGTTCCTTGCCAAAGGTATATGAACATTTTGTAGATACAATGCTATATGACAAACAAACACTTACAATGACTGAAGTCAAAAGTGCACTTAACTCCAAAGATTTACAAAGGAGAACTGAGAACAAGGATGCTACTGGAGAAGACCTAAATGTTAGAGGAAGGTCTGAGAAAAGAGATTCTGCCAAGAACCGAGGGAAATCAAGATCAAAGTCTAGAGGAGCAGGAAACAACACCACCAAGAAGTGTTGGAAATGCAAGAAGGAGGGACATATAAGGAAGTTCTGCCCAGAGAAGAAGAAAGGAGACAACAAGCCTGCTGAGAAAGGAGATGCTTCAATTGCATCTGATGGATATGATTCTGCAGATGTTCTTATGGTTTCACATGACAAGCATGAGAAGGAATGGGTGCTAGACTTCGGATGCTCTTTCCACATGACATCCAACAAAACTTGGTTTAAGGAGTTGAAAGAGTTTGAAGGAGGCTCAGTGTTTCTAGGAAACAACCAAATCTGCAAAATCAAGGGGATTGGATCAGTCATGATGAAGCTCTCTACTGGATCAGACAAGTTGATCTCAAATGTTAGGTATGTTCCTGACCTTTACAGAAACTTATTATCCGTTGGAATGCTAGACAAAGAAGGGTATGAAGTAAGATCTAAAGAAGGGAAAATGAGGGTGTTATTTGGATCTCTTGTTGTTATGAAAACCAATCTTGTGAATGGAATATACATTCTAGAGGGCTCTACTATTGAAGCTACTGCTGCAAGTGTTAAAGAAGATAGATCAGTTTTATGGCACTTAAGATTGGGTCATATCAGTGAGAGAGGTTTAAATGAATTAAGCAAACAAGAGCTGCTATGTGGAGATAAGATAGAGAAGCTCGGTTTCTGTGAAAAGTGTGTTCTTGGCAAGAGCACTAGAATCAGATTTGCTACTGGAAAACACACTACTCATCAACCACTTGATTATGTGCACTCGGATCTGTGGGGACCTGCAAAGAACCCTACAATGGGAGGAGCAAGATACTTCATATCCATCATTGATGATCACAGCAGGAAAGTATGAATAATGCTACTGAAAACTAAAGATGAAGCATTCAATGCTTTCAAGCAGTGGAAAGTTCTAGTGGAAAATCAGTCAGGGAAGAAAGTGAAGAAACTAAGGACTGACAATGGCTTGGAATTTGTGAATGAACAATTCAACAGTTATTGCACTAAGTATGGAATTGCAAGACACAAAACAGTGAAAGGTACACCTCAACAGAATGGATTAGCAGAGAGAATGAATAGAACACTCTTGGAAAGGGTTATATGCATGCTCATTACCTCTGGATTGAGCAAAAGGTTCTGGGGAGAAACAGTAAAAGCAGCAGCTTACTTGATTAATAGAAGTCCCTCTACTGCATTAAACTTTAAATGTCCTCAAGAAATATGGATTGGAAGCAAACCTGATCTAGGGCATTTAAGTGTGTTTGGATGTGCAGCATATGCACATATTAAGCAAGATAAGTTGCAGCCAAGAGCCCTCAAGTGTGTGTTCATTGGTTATCCAGAAGGTGTTAAGGGATACAAACTATGGAGTTTGGAAGCTGGATCTGAGAAGTGTATAATCAGCAGGGATGTGGTATTCAATGAGGTTGAATTCCCACTTGTCAAACCTAAAGGAAAAGATAATGTTACTGATGACAAAGGTGTTGATCTTGAGGTGGAGCTTAGACAAGAGCAAACTGAAATTTCAGATGAGGAAGATAATCACATTGAAGAAACACATCAAGCTGATAGAAGAGCTGAAGGTTACCAGCTGGTCAGAGACAGAGAAAAGAGAGTGATCAAACCAACTCAAAGGTATGGCTATGCTGATGCTATTGCTTATGCACTAACCATAACACTTGAAGCAAGTGAGCAGGAACCAGATTCTTACCAGGCAGCTATAAGAAGCACTGATAAAGAGCTTTGGATGCAAGCTATGGTTGAGGAAATGAAGTCATTAGATAAGAATGGAACCTGGATACTTGTACAGAAGCCAAAGAATCAGAAGTTGGTTGGGTGCAAGTGGATTTACAAGAAGAAAGAAGGGATAGCAGGAGTTCAATTGCCAAGATATAAAGCTAGGTTGGTAGCAAAGGGTTTTACACAAAAAGAAGGAGTTGATTTCAATGAGATATTTTCACCTGTGGTAAAGCAAACCTCAATCAGAATACTTCTCTCACTGGTAGCTCAGTTCAATCTGGAACTTGAGCAAATGGATGTGACTACTGCATTTTTACATGGAGAACTTGAGGAGACTATCTACATGAGACAACCTCCTGGTTTTGAAGAAGGTGGAGTAGATACAGTTTGTCTGCTAAAGAGGCCATTATATGGATTAAAACAGTCACCAAGGCAATGTAATAAGAGGTTTGATGCTTTCTTGAAATCCATTGGATATGTGAGCAGCAAGTATGATAGTTGTGTATACTTTAGTGGTGAAGAACAGATAGAGCAACAAATCTTGTTACTTCTATATGTGGATGACATCTTAATTGCAGGGAAAAGCAAAGAGAAGATTAGTCTGCTCAAATCAAAACTCAAAGGGGAGTTTGAAATGAAAGATTTGGGGAATGCCAAGAAGATTCTTGGAATTGATATCTCAAGAAATATAAATCAAGGCACTTTGCAGCTATCACAAGAGAATTATATCAAAAAGGTTCTAAGTAAATTTGGAATGGGAGAAGCTAAGGCTGTAGCTACTCCAATAGCAGCACATTTCAAGCTTAGCAACACTCAAGCACCAGAAAGTGAAGAAGATATGAAATACATGATGGAGATTCCTTATGCTAACATAATAGGGAGTATTATGTATTGCATGATCTGCACAAGACCTGACTTAGCCTATTCAATCAACATACTGAGTAGGTTTATGGGAAATCCAGGGAGGTCTCATTGGCATGCTCTCAAGTGGTTAATGAGGTATCTAAAAGGTACTACAGGCATCAGTTTATGCTACACTCAAAGAGAAGAAAATGCAGAAACTTTGCAAGGGTTTGTGGACTCAGATTATGCTGGATGTTTGGATACAAGAAAGTCTATATCAGGATATATATTCACTGGTTATGGAGGTGCTGTCAGCTGGAAAGCAAGTCTTCAAAAGGTGGTGGCTTTATCATCTACGGAGGCTGAATACATTGCAGCAACAGAAGCTATAAAGGAGGCTTTATGGCTGAAGGGAATTATGACAGAAATAACAGGAGAAGAGCAGCAAGTTTCAATGTATTGTGACAATCAAAGTGCATTACATTTGATGAAGAATCCGATGTTTCATGAGAGAACTAAACATGTGGATATCAAGCTTCATTTCATCAGGGACATTGTAGAGAAGGGAATGGTAAGTGTAAAGAAGGTTGGTACAGAGAACAACCCTGCAGATGCTTTGACAAAAGTTCTACCTATTACAAAGTTCATACATTGTCTGAAGTTGGTTCAAGTATGGGATCCAGGTGATCTCATAGATCCTGGAGGATGAATTGAAGCAAGATAGAGTCAAGCAGCTAGCAACTAAGGACCAAGGTGGAGAATTGTTATATCTAATGGTCCATAGTTGAAGAGTATGGAGATGATCTAATGGTTGAGATTGGTTAAGCAGCAACAGACGAGCTAAGCTGGAGAGCTGGAGCATAACAGCATGCATGTGGGCTGTTATGTGGGAGTTAGCTGGTGGAGTTGGTTGCAGTCAGTTATTGGATGGTGCATTGGAGTTATATATACATCACTCGAGCTACATTGTGTATATATACACTCAATTCAGCTGATTCAATCATATTGAGAGATCATTAGCTCAGAAATCACTTATTCTACAAATTAGGGTTTCTAGAGTTACATTGTTGTGTTCTTGCTTGTTTCTTGCTCAATCACTGTAATTCTCGATTCGATCATCAATAAAACTCTGGGGTGTTTGACTCTCGTGGATGTAGGATTGGTTTCTCAATCCGAACCACGTAAATTGGGTGTTCTTTCTTTCATGCAAGTTCATGCATTCATGTTAATATGCATTTGTGTGTCTTCTGCGAATCTGCTGCATTTCTTAGGTAATCTGGTTTGGTGAATACTTCAAAACAAAGTATATATGAACGTGATACGGAAAAGTAAGACATAAACGAGTTATTGTATGTTCATTTACATAGACGTGTAAAATTACCATAATCCATATAGCATAAGTTAAATTAAAGTTTTATATTTATATCTTTGTTGATATTTTTATATCAAACAATTCAATTTATAACCTGTACTTTAACCCGTTACCTATTTGATCGAAGGTGCACGTACTTAAGGAAATATATATATATATATATATATATATATATATATATATATATATATTATTTTGTTTAAATATTAATATTACATACACAAATATCCCAAAATATATAAATAATTTGCATTCACAAAACCTTTTGTCCTTTAGTGCACAATTAATAATTGTCATAATTATGAATTGACGTTGTAGAATACAGCACATGGACATACAATTGAAAAATATTCTCCCTGAAAGAAAAAAAAAAGTATCTCCACATTTTCTTTTATAAAGTTTGGTAGAAATTAAATATGACTAAAGATGTTAGACAAAAACTTTTATACACCCCCGTTGCACAGTTCTGAAATTTTGTATTCGCCTCCCACGCGTAGCCACGCATCCCAAGATCGCGCATAAATTCGTCCAGATTCGATCACAGATGTTATACCTTTATATAGTGTTAAACATACTTTTATGTAGTGTTAAACATACATTTATGTTATATTAGTAATACCTTTTAGATTTTTATATATACCTTAACATATTTTCAAACAACTATTAATACCTTTCATATCTTTTAGTTATATTAGTTATATCTTTAATTATGTTATTCATACCTTTTAGTTATGTTAGTTGTACCTTTATATATTACATAAATGTATGTTTATGTTGATATAAAGATATAAATAATATCACATAAATGTATGAGTAATATTACATAAAGGTAAACATGTACAACTTGTGCCAAAATTAGGGTTTAGGGTTAACGTATTACATAAAGGTATGACTAACATAGTATGAAGGTCAGCGAATTTTTTTTTTTTTAAAGTTAAAGTATTGCACTAAGGGTATGAAATCTGAACATAAGCGTATAACTAATATAACATAAATGTATAACTAATATAATATAGAAGTATGACTAACATAACATAAAGGTTAGGGTAAAAAAAGAAAAAAAGGAAAATGTGTTGATTTGGGTTGGATCCGACCCGACCTGACCCGAGTGCATGGATCTATGGATATAAGATTCATGTACTAGTTGCACAGGATATCTACTCAAGATGTTACGGGTTCAATGAAATTGGGAAGACCAAATATGCTCCATCTAACATTTTATTTAAGTTATCATTGACCTTATAGTTCAAATTATATCTCATCTTTATAAAGATGTAAATTGAAATGACTAATGTTCGAACTCTGGTCATGTAAGTTATCTAGTCTTTATTGTTCACCTCTCTTCCACTCTCACAAAATCATTAAATAAAAAAAAGTATTTTTTTTAAGTTTAATTTAATATATGGTTCTTAATTAGTTTCTAAATATATACTTTAACTTTTTTTTGTAAGAATATTGAAATTCTTCAAAAAAAAAAAAATAATAATAAGAATATTGAAAAAAAATTTAATTATAAACGGGTCTATTGTCTTCTAGGATTAATTATTTATTCTCTTAGCTACAAAATCCTAATGTTTAGACAATAAACCATGCAACTCTATATAAAGAGAATATTTATATGATAATTCCCAGCAATTATATGATCTGTTTATTGGTCTATCAAATTCAAACCATAACCTATACGTCACCTCGTTATGTACATGAACCCTCAAATATTATTGGAATATTGATACCCTAATGAAATTCAAAATCAACATAATCAAACATATGTTATATATATGAAATCAATTATTTTGTATTACACAAAGAACATATATATATATATATATATACAAGTTATATCAATGAATGGTGGGTTGATCCATTTCATGAAATTAGATTTATAAGAAAGTTTTAATTAATTATAATCATTTTAGTTATAGTACTATAACACAAATTTCAATCAAAATTTAAATTAATCATTGTGATGAGTATGAAAGTCGACTATTTTGTCCTTGAAAATTGTTATAATTACCCAATCAATTTCAGGATCCACGGGTTATTATTTGAATTATTGACACAAAAATTTACGAAGGATGTTTAATTGATCATCTATTACATTAATTTGATGTTATATAGATTTCATATTTCATTATTTATATTTCATGCTACATATTAATTAGTGATAATATCATTTATACACGAAACATAGAAATAATTATTTTAAAAGTAATAGATAAGACAAATAGAGGATGTCAAGATTATTTTCTCATATATGCAATGTTTGATTCATGACATTCTTTATATTTTCTTCCTAATTAAGATCTTAATTAAAATTTGAACCAACTTATTAATTAGGTATTGCATAATTATAGTTTAATATATGTCAACCAAAATAAACCTAACATGTATTAAGTTATGCAAGTCATGTCTAATTCGATAGTGTAAGGACCTTAACTCATAAGCTATACTAGTTTATATATACCACTCAGTTTAATTGAATTTATCTTTAACAATATATATATATATATATATATTTGAATTATCCATTATTTTTAGGTTCTGAAAAAGAATTAATGATATTCTTTTTGACTTTAGCTTTCTTAATTTTTGGAGTAGCTCTTCTCATCTTGATAATGAATTATAATAGATTTACAATACTTGTAGTTTTTATAAAAAGGTGTGGGTAAATTTTAAATTTGATCATGTATGTAAGGCAATTTACATTTTTTGATGTTGTAATTTTTTTCAATTTTAGTTCAATTGTGGTTGGAATTTTCAAAATTATTGATGTGGCCATCAGAAATTTTGACATGACAATCAAATTACGGTGGTCACGCCAATGATTTGGAAAATTTCAAAAAAAAAAAAACTGAAATTGAAAAAAATTAAAATATAGAGGACCAAAATTGAAAAACAATTACTTGGTTGTCAAAAAATAAAAATAACCTTATACAGGACCAAAATTGAAATTAATCATATAGTTTTACATGTACAGTTTTGTTTATTAGAGCCATTCTTTCTGATTTATTTATTTATTTTTATTTATCTGTCATCCAATATATTTACGATACTTTACTAATTTGTACAATTCTTTTTAAAATTTTAAATTTATTCATATTATTGGATTATCGACATGTATAGACCATGATAAATCTAATTTTAAAAATTCAAATTATATATATATATATATATGTTAATTTCAATTTTAGTTTTGTATGTAAGACTCTTTCTATTTTTTAACAATCAAGTAATCAAGTATACGTTTTCCAATTTTGGTCATGTATGTTTCAACTTTTTTTCCAATTTCAATCCAATTTTGGTTGAAATTCCCAAAATTGTTGATGTCACGTGAGATTTCTTGACGTCCATCGAACCAAAATTGGATTGAAATTGGAAACAATTAAAACATACATGATCAAAATAGAAAAATTTGACTGAAACTGCAAAAAAAGTTGAAACATATGAGACCAAAATTGAAAAAAATTGATTTATATAAAATTAAAATTGAAAAACGTATACTTAATTGTTCAAAAATGTAAATAATCTTAATACAGGACCAAAATTGCAATTAACCCTATATATATTAAATAAAACTATTCCAATATGATAATTATTAGCGACTTAATGACACTCATTCATGACTAAATTGACAATACATGTGTATATATAATTTACATGCACCACACAGTCATGTGAGTATATTGCAAGATTAGCCCTGCAGATTTTGTCCTCTTCTTTTCTGGGTCTCTTTTGGATTGTTCTATGTGGTAATGATTTTTTTAACAGAATTGATTATTTTATTTATTTATTATTATTTTTCTTTTGATTGTTTTTTTATTTTTGGGTAGCTGGTTAAGATAATAGACTTCTGAGAAAGTAGACAGACAGGCCTCTGTTATTTTGCTCTTTAAACACTGCACCAAACCAGCTTTCTCTCTCCTCTCTCTCTGTATAGAGACACTATTATGGACCATCGATCTTATAAATTTTTATGTAAATCATTTTATTTAACTTAATAATAATAAGATGAATTAATGGTAAGATAAATTAAATTGAGTGTGAATGGTTTTCTCATATGACACGATTCTCATTCAAATTTTTTGTTGTGTATGTATAAATGTATTGTATCTATATACATGTCAATAAAAACAGCTTACTCACCTAGTCACCCCTACTCTCCCTCTACAGTACTTCTTTTCCACTTAAAAACCCTAATTTTATAATCTAGATTTCATTTAATATTCTTTTTTAGTTTTTTTTTTAATTGTTGGAAAAAAATCACGAATTTTCTCAAAATTACGATGTTAGCTTGACTTTTTGTTATTGATAAATTTAACATGATTTTTAAGGCCTCATGCATACATAATGGGTAGATTTTAGGCATTTCAAAAATCACCATATTTTCAGAAATTATTTAAAAAAAAATCTCCAATTAATGCTAGTAAATATAATAAATATATATTAATTGACCTAAAAATAAAATAGACATTGAAAATCATGTTAAAATTGTAATTTTGGGAAAATGTGATTTTTGCAATTATCTTTTTTTTTCTTTTTTTTTTTTCACATTTTTCTCCGGTTATAAATAAATAAGAAAGAAAAAACATAGACAATCCAATTATAAATAAATAAGAAAGAAAAACACAGATAAAAAGCGCATCAGAAAACAGTATGAAAGTGGAATCATCAATGGCTACTCAAAATTCGCTTCTAAAGAAATAGAGCAGAGTCAGAAAATGGGTGAGCAGCGTCCAGATGGCGGCGGCGATGGTAGGTTCTACGGCTGGCCTTCGTCGCGAATTGTTAGGGTTTCTAGAGCCACCGGAGGCAAAGATCGTCACAGCAAAATCCTGACATCGAAAGGGACCAGAGATCGGCGAGTTAGGCTCTCCGTTAACACAGCTATTCAATTCTACGATTTGCAGGATCGTCTAGGCTACGATCAGCCGAGCAAGGCGGTGGAGTGGCTTCTCACCGCGGCGGCGAGCTCAATTGCCGAGCTGCCGCCGATGAATTGCTCGTTTTTGGTTAACCCTAAGCAGCTGACCAGCGCGAAGATGTCCGCCGCCGCTCCCACCGGAGGTTTTCAGCTCGGCCTCGACTCAGGTGAAGTGGAAATCGGTCGTGGAAGTACTAATTCGAAGAATAGTAAGGGTTTGGGGATTTCGATTTCCAGATCTGAAAACCGGATTGAAGCTCGAGAAAGGGCGAAGGAGAAGGAGAATGAATCTTCTTATGTTGCCTCTTTCACTGAGCTTCTGAGTGGGAAGATGAGCTCCGTCAATGGCGGCGGCCACAGCAGCAAGTCCGCTAATTCTGATGCGTTAATTCATCAGGATTACTTTACCGGCGGGCTATTAGGACCACCGCCGGACCACCACCACCACCAGGAGCTGCAACCCTTCTCCTTCTCGGGCGACAACCTAGTCAATTCACCCGCCGTTAACCGGGGGACCCTTCAGTCCAATTCTCCATCCTCCCCGTCTCCCCTACCTAGGTTTCAGGCCGCAGACGGCGGATCGCCTCCGAATTTCTTCATCGGCGGTGACCACCGCCACCACTTCCTCTCCGGATTCGATGCTCGCTTGCAGCTCTATTACGGCCAGAAAGAGGAAGGAAAGAACTGACCAGGTAATTAATTAATTAATTAATGTGAAATTATCTTGAATTAGTCACCTGGATTAGACATTTTCTAGTACTGTGATTTTGTTTTATGTTAAAAATAATCTTGGGTTGAGAAAAAGGTAACATAGAAAGGTGGGAATGGGGATTGGCTGAATGTTTGGTTCCCTTGTTTGTAGCATGTCTACGGCGGAGACAGGTGTTGGGATGTGAGTGAAGAGTGCGCATTTTAGCAGAATCTGGTGGCGCCACCGTGTTAGGTTTTGTGTGTGTGAGACAGAAATTTAAATAAACATTTAGGTTATTTAATTCAAGAAATTGAATAGTCTGATCGACAGATAAACCTTTTAGCTGGAGCTCAACGTACACTTGTCAGTTCTGCCTCTGTCTCTATGTTTTAATTATACCCTCTTAAATTAGGGTTTCTCTCCTTTCTATAAAATCCCATCATTTTTAAGTTCTTTTTTTTTTTTTTAATTTCATATAAAAATAATAATAATAAGTATATGTATTAATGAGACAGATGTAGTATATTACTCTCTTTGTCCCAGATCTATATTTTCACATAAATCACGAAAGTATGGTTTATAAAGTTAAATTTTTTGAAGTTTATATAGTTCAAACATTTTTTCAAAATGTAATATAGGAAGTTGATATGAAGCAATATCAATGTATATTTATTAAGGGTATATATGAAATTGAAAAGTAAAAAACATATCAATAAGAGTAATAGGTATCATTGTGGGATATGGATAGACGAAAATAGGAATCAGATTTATATTTGTGGGATGAAGGAAGTAATATTTTTTAAAATGAAAAGTGAAAACTTATTTGAAATATATGATTTTAAGTGTTAATTATTGTAGGTTTGTTAATTTCTATGTATGTTATTTTAATAAATAGATGTACATAATAATTATAACATTAACAATGGTGGGGGATTAATACACATTATATATATGAAGGATTCTTTTCTTTTTTCCTCATCCCTTTATTCATTTTGGTCTATCACATTTTAGAGTTTTAGGATTAGTTGATTTCGAGGTCGTGAGTTTCGATATTAACACTTTCTAAACATTTGCAAAGCAATTGAACATCTCAAACAATTTATTAAGGTAAACCAAAATAGCATTACTATATAGGCATCATCGATTTGTTTGAGTGTATTAACTTTGAGGAGTTCACTAACAACTAAATTTATGTTGGATTCTCTAACAATTTTCTTATAAAAACCAAAATAATAATATACTAATTAGTATGAACATATATTCGTCCACCTTATAGGTTAATTTAATTTAATAATTAATATCTGCTGCATTTTTTTGAAATCCAGCTACAAGTTTACGTCTCTAACTAATTTTAGAGTAGTAACTTGACCCCTTTAAGTTACTACCACTTTAATTGTGACGTGTCTGAATGACTCAATATTGAGGTTGGATCTAATGACGTCATTAATAAAGATGGTTATTTCATTTTTCCTTTTTTTAGGTACATGAAAGAAGTAAAGTTAAAGTGAAAATGAAGGTTTTTATTGCATGGTGATGATCTTGTATGATGTATTTTCTTGAAATTTTCTTACATTTCGATGTGATCATGGTTAGTAGTGAATTTATAAGCCATTTAAATTTTGTTTTAATTTATTTATGTCAATATATTTATTGTAAAGTTTTTGCATCTTTGATCTTACCAGAACTGTTGTGGCAACTGAAGCAGATATTGAATGGGCTATCATTTCATCAATTTATTGTAAGGGCGTCACGATGTGTGTCAAAAAGTATATTATAAACAATAAATTTGAATTTGATTAAGGATGGATATAGGCTTTATTTAAATTTTATCTCATAATCGGACCAATTAATCTTGAAACTTTTTAATTTTTGTTATTGCAATTGAAAGCTAATCCATAGTTCGTGGGGTTTTTTTCTTTTTTAATTAATCATATTAGATAACTTTATTACACATATATTTGTATATATGATTATAAGATTTAATTGTAAAAAGAAGCCTTTTCTTTTCATATCGTTCAAACAGCCAAGCAAACAAATTAATTTGCCCCATTTTCTTCTACCTTCATTTCATTGGAAATCTCACGATGATTTCTTCATCGAACATGTCGTTGGTTGCAGAAAATGTGATGAAAATCATGAAATTGACTGCTATGATGAGAACTAAAAGTGTTTGAAGAAAAAAAAAAAAACCCCTGAAATTGGTGGAAGGTGAGAGGTTGAAGATATAGTAAATTAAAGTGCAAGTAAAAATGGGTGTGGGTGATAAAGAAGGTCACGAAAATAGTTGGAATAATTCTTAGGATTAGTTTTTTTTAGGATTGTTCCAAATTTAAATTCTTGGGATTCGTTCTGAATTTTCGGAAGATGAGGGGGTTTTAGGGAAATTTGGAAATGATATGGCCATTCTTTTGGATAAATGGCCGAATGAGTTAGAAGATTTAGAAGGGTATGATTTGTGGAATGTGTTGTAAATGAAAGATGGGGAATTTATATGCAAATGAAATTAATCGTTTTTTTTTTTTTTTTTTTTCCAGTGTAGGTTTGATTTTGTATTTTAAATAATTTTCATATATCAGGTGTATTTATATCATATAAGTTATAAAAGATGATCTATTCTTACGAAATTACAATCTCGCCTCCCATGTTTACTTAGATATATTTTTAATCTGTATCAATTGATGATTGATATCTTAATTTGAGCAACATCTTAATTTGAGCCTAGCTATTTTAACATCTAGTTTTAATCTTGTTTATCTTGCCTAATAAGACTGGATGTGTGTATATATATATATATATATATATATATATATATATATATATATATATATATATATATATATATTGTGTTTTAGGCCAAAAAAAAAAATAGAGAAATATAAAATCTTCAAAGGCCAAACATTCTGTTCTTTTTTCTTTTCAGGAAATATATAATATTAAGTCAAGTAAAGTCATCTATATCGGATCTTTTAATGGGCTAACTCTCACAAATCTATTTCATAAGAGATTATCTATATTACTTTTGGGATTCATTTTTCTAACTGGAAATAAATTTTTCTTCCTCTCTTGTTATATATTATCTGTATGATTTTCTCTGAAGTTTTTAATAAATTTTTCTATCATTTCCAAAAAAGAAAACAGAAAAAGAAATAATAATAATAATAATAATAATAATAATAATAATAATAATAATAATAAAACTTTAGGAATGAAGATTGTTATGCCTGTGTGTAAAAGTAAATGGGCTTAGGCCCAAATTCCGGAGTACACTGTCCTACACAGGCCCATAAGCTACCGTCACAAAAGCTAGCATGTTAAAAAAAAAAAAAAAATCATAAAATGTGCTAATTACTCTCACTTTTAAGCAATTTGGCTCATTCATGATTTATTAACTTATTTTAATTTCACATATTATTTTATTGATTCACAAAATGATTAAATACTGTGCTCAATAAATGATCTCAGTTGTTTTTTTTTAAACAAAACAAATTTATTCAATATGAATAGAAGAACTCTCCATAAAAGTTGGTGACTCTGCTCAAATCATAGGATATGCATAGGAAATAGATCATAGATGTCGTTTGACAAACCTTAGACGGAAATTTGGTGAAGAAATAAGAAAGAATCTACAACTGCTAATGATAGATCCATATTTGGTGAGAATCTCCTCTTGTGCATGCATGAATTGAATCCACGACATTCTTACAATCCACTTCAAAAATCACCCGTTCCAAACCCAAATTACGAACCCATGAAAGCACCTCTTCAAGTCCCAATGCTTCCCCTTCTTTAACACAAAAATTACATATACTTATACTCTAAGAAAGGTAAGTTACATATACTTATCATAAAGGTAGCAAAATGGGCTTGGTTGATATAGAGATTTGACATATGTATATGGATGCTTCTTTTGCAGCTTGTGGCATCTACCATCAACACATTGGCCGGAGCTCTTTACAAGGTGTTCTGTGCATCACCAGATCCAACAATGAAGGAAATGCGCCACACTTGTTTCGACTATCTAAGCCTTGGAGGTGTTTGCTCAAACGGCCCTATCGCCTTACTTTCTGGTCTAAATCCGCGCCCTTTAAGCCTCTTTCTCCATTTCTTCGCGGAAGCTATCTATGGAGTTGGATGATTATTACTTCCGTTTCCTTCGCCACGAAAGGTCTGGTTGGGAGCCAGATTGCTTATTGTAAGTATATACTTGCCATCTTCATCTTCTGTTAAACTATGTTATTAGCAAGACAGTAGAATCTTGGCATTTGGGATGATCATGAGGACGGATTTTCAGGTGAATTTTTGCATTTTGAGATAATTTTTTATTTTCTTTCTATTGGTGCTTTTAAAATGCAATTTCGAGACAATTTTGATTTTCATGAAAATCTCGGGACAACAGAATCTTGGTTTTTAGGATGATCTTGGGACGGATTTTCAAATGAACTTTTGCATTTTGTGATAATTTTTTATTTCATTTCCATTGGTGCTTTCAGAATGCAATTCCAAATGAAAATCTCAAATTAGCAGAATATTGGTTTTCGGGACGATCCCGAAAATAGATTTTTAGGTGAATTATTGCATTTTGTGATAATTTTTTATTTTCTTTTTATTGGTGCTTTCAGAATGCAATTCCGAGACACTTTCGTTTTTCGTGAAAATAGCAGCAGAATTTTGGCTTTTTGGACGATCCCAGAGATGGATTTTCAGGTGATTTTTTGCGTTTCGTGATAATTTCGAATTTCCTTATATTGATGCTTTCAGAACCTAATTTCGAGACATTTTCGTTTTTAGTGAAAATCTAAGGGTAGCAGAATCTTAACTTTCGGAACAATCTTGGGGACTGATTTTCAGGTGAATTTTTGCATTTCTTGATAATTTTTTATTTTCTTTTTATTGGTGCGTTCAAAATGCAATTCTGAAATACTTTTGTTTTTCGTGAAAATATTAGGACAACAGAATCTTGGCTTTCGGGACAATTATGGGGATGGATTTTCAGGTGAATTTTTGCATTTCGTGATAATTTTTTATTTCCTTTCCATTGGTGCTTTCAGAACACAATTTTGAGACACTTTTATTTTTCGTGAAAATCTAAGGGCAATAGAATCTTGGCTTTCGAAATGATCTTGAAGATGAATTTTTAGTCGAATTTTTGGATTTTGAGATAATTTTTGATTTCCTTTTCCATTTGTGAATTCGGAATGCAATTTCGAGACACTTTTGTTTTTCGTGAAAATCTTAAGGCAGCAAAATCTTGTCTTTTGGTACGATCGTGGAGAATGGATTTTTAGGTGAATTTTTGTATTTTGTGATAATTTTTTATTTCTTTTCTATTGGTGCTATCAAAACGTAATTCCGAAATACTTTTGTTTTTCGTGAAAATCTTAGGACAGTAGAATCGTGTCTTTCGGGACGATCATGTGATGGATTTTGAGGTGAATTTTACATTTTGTGATAATTTTTTATTTCCTTTCCATTGGTGTTTTAAGAATGCAATTTCGAGACACTTTTACTTTTCGTGAAAACATGAAGATGGCAGAATCTTGACTTTCTGAACGATCCTGGGGACGAATTTTCAGTTGAATTTTTGAATTTTGAGATAATTTTTAATTTCCTTTCTATTTGTGTTTTCAAAATGCAATTTCGAGACACTTTTATTTTTCGTGAAAATCTCAAGACAATAGAATCTTGACATTCGGGACAATCATGGAGACAGATTTTCAGGTGAATTTTTGCATTTTGAGATAATTTTTTATTTTCTTTCCATTGGTGCTTTCAGAACGCAATTCCTAGACATTTTTGTTTTCTTAAAAATCTCAGAGTTGTAGAATCTTGGCTTTTGGAACGACCCTAAGGCGGATTTTCATGTGAATTTTTACATTTTAAGATAATTTTTTATTTCCTTTCCATTGGTGCTTTCAGAATACAATTTTGAGATACTTTTCTTTTTCGTGAAAATCTTAGAGCAGCAGAATCTTGGCTTTCGGGAAGATTCTAGGGACGGATTTTCAGGTGAATTTTTGCATTTTGTTATAATTTTTGATTTCCTTTCTATTGGTGTTTTTAAAATGAAATTTCAAGAAACTTTTGTTTTTCATGAAAATCTCACAGCTGCAGAATCTTGGCTTTCAGGACGATCATGAGACAGATTTTCAGCTGAATTTTGGCATTTTAAGATAATTTTTTATTTCCTTTCTATTGGTGCTTTCAAAATACAATTTCAAAAAACTTTTATTTTTCGTGAAAATATCAGGGCAGTAGAATTTTGGCTTTCGGAACAATTTTGGGGACAGATTTTCAGGTAAATTTTTGCATTTTGTGATAATTTTTTATTTTATTTCCATTGGTGCTTTCAAAACGCAATTCCGACACACTTTATTTTTCGTGAAAATCTTAAAGCTGCAGAATTTTAACTTCCGGGACGATCATAGGGATGGATTTTCAGGTGATTTTTTTGCATTTCGTGATAGTTTCAGATTTCCTTTCCATTGGTGCTTTCAAAACGTAATTCCGAGACATTTTTGTTTTTTGTGAAAATTTCAAGGCAGCAAAATCTTGGCTTTCGGGACGATCCTGTTAACAGATTTTCAGGTGAATTTTTATATTTTGATATAATTTTTTATTTTCTTTCCATTAATGTTTTCAAAACACAATTCTGAGACACTTTTGTTTTTCATGAAAATCTTAAAACAGCAGAATCTTGGCTCTTTGGACGATCCTGGGGTGGATTTTCTGGTGAATTTTTGCATTTTGTGATAATTTTTTATTTCCTTTACATTGGTGCTGTCAGAACGCAATTTCGAGACACTTTTGTTTTTCGTGAAAATCTCAAGACAACAAAATCTTGGCTTTCGGGATGATTCTAGAGATGGATTTTCAGATGAAATTTTGCAATTTGAGATAATTTTTTATTTTCTTTCCATTGGTGCTTTTAGAATGCAAATCCAAGACACTTTTGTTTTTTGTGAAAATCTCAGGCAATAGAATCTTAGCTTTCGGACGATACAGGGGACATTTTTTTGGTGAATTTTTTCATTCTGTAATAATTTTTTATTTCCTTTCCATTGGTGCTTTTAGAACACAATTTCGAGACATTTTCGTTTTTCGTGAAAATCTCAAGACATCAGAATCTTGGCTTTCGGGATGATCCCGGGGACTGATTTTCAGGTGATTTTTTGCGTTTTGTAATAATTTCAGATTTCCTTTCTATTGGTGCTTTCAGAACGCAATTCCGAGACACTTTTATTTTCCTGAAATCTCAAGCCAACAGAATCTTGACTTTCGAGACATTCCTGTTAACGGATTTTTAGGTGAACTTTTACATTTTGAGATAATTTTTTATTGAGTAAGTCTCTTGTGAGACCGTCTCACGAAATTCTAATGCATTGCATGAGACAGGTCAACCCACAACCCATTCACCCACCACTCAAACCCTACAATTCACATGTTGTTTGTGGTTGATGGGGCTCCGTCTCATGGAAACTATCCGTGAGACCGTCTCACATGAGTTTTTGTGTTTTTTATTTCTTTTCCATTGGTGCTTTCAGAACACAATTCCGAGACACTTTTTTTTTCATGAAAATCTCATGGCAGCAAAATCTTGTTTTTTAGGACGATCATTGGGACGGATTTTCAGGTGAATTTTTGCATTTTGAGATAATTTTTGATTTCATTTCCATTGATGCTTTCAAAATGCAATTCGGACATATTTGTTTTTTGTGAAAATCTTAGGACAGCAAAATCTTGGTTTTCGGAACGATCATGGGAATGAATTTTTAGATGAATTTTTTGTAGTTTTGTGATAATTTTTTATTTTCTTTCCATTGGTGCTTTCATAACGCAATTTTGAGATATTTTTTTTTTTCGTGAAAATCTCAGGGTAGTAGAATCTTGGATTTTGGGATGATCCTGGAACATATTTTCTGGTGAATTTTTGCATTCTGTGATAATTTTTGATTTACTTTTCATTGGTGCTTTTATAACTCAATTCCGAGACACTTTCATTTTTCTTGAAAATCACAAGGTAGCAGAATCTTGAATTTCGGGACGATTTCAGAGACGGATTTCCAGGTGAATTTTTGCGATTCATGATAATTTCTGATTTCCTTTTCATTAGTGCTTTCAGAATGTAATTCCAAGACACTTTTGTTTTCCTGAAAATTTCAAGGTTGCAGAATCTTAGCTTTCGGGATGATTCTGTTAACGGATTTTCAGGTTAATTTTTACATTTTGAGATAAGTTTTTATTTCATTTTCATTGGTGCTTTCTAAATTTAATTTCGAAACACTTTTATTTTTCATAAAAATCTTAGGACATGAGAATTAATAAAATCACGTTTAAATTTTTATTTTGGTATTTCACAATGTGTGGTTTGTCTTGTGATTGTTTGTTCACCCCGTGAATTGGTAATCATGTGCATGTTAGTCAAAGATGCAATAAATTAATTATATGGCTAAAAAAAATCTTAAAGGGCATTTCAATGATAGAAATTCATTAAAGTATTTATAATTGAATATCAAGAAATATTAAGAAGTCTAACTATGCAAGCAATTGAGAACAAAGTTATTCAACCCTCTAATTATGCAAATGCCACTAATATTTTACAACGAAACTACGGTCCACGGAACATGTTAAATTTAAATTATTATTTTAATCATATTTGTCTCACTATTGTATATGCATGTATAGACTATTAAAACACTCCTTTTTCATCACGTAACTATCGTGTTTTTTTTATTTTGTTTTCGTAAATATCACGATTTTTAATTTAGTTCTGTAATTTGAGAATCTGATCGATTTTAATTCATTTTTTATCAGAAAATTCGAATTTCACCTAAACATGCCACATGTGATACAGGTGATCTCCAAATTGAGCTTTTTTCGATAACCTAGAATTGGCATGACAACACGTGTCAATCAATAAAAAAATTGACACGAATCATCATGTCACTTTAAGTCACCAAAAAAAGGCCCAATTTAGCGGAACTAGATTGAAATCAAACAAATTATTAAATTGTAGAATTAAATTGAAAACCATGGTAATTATGGAACAAAAATTAGAAGACAACATACGTATTAGACGAAAAGTGAGTTTAACCCTACTTTTTTTTACCTACATACACACGTGCAACATATATAATTAATTAAAAAAAAAAAACAATACAAGACAATTAAATAATTAAATCCTAATTAATTGGGATTCCTAGTAGTTGTTTGAACCCTTGTCTTTCTTGTTTGAAGGAAGCTTTTTAAGGATCTCTTCAAACCAGTTGTTGGACTATAAAGCGAGGAAGCCAACAATGGAGATTCCGGGCCGGATCTGGTCGGTCCATTTGGACTCTCTTCTGCTTTATGGCTCGCAAGCCATATAATCGCACGAGCCTTCATTGAAATCAATCATATATTTAGTACTTTTATCATGTAGACATTAATTTAATAAAAAATAACACTATTGTTTTACAAAAAAAAAAATCAAATTAATTATTTAGATTAATATGAATTCTATATTAAGTATCTCTAACTTTATTTCCAACTAGGTCTACCAGTGAATATAGGTGGTCATACACTCATAGCCGAATTTAGTAACGATTGTATATTTAAAGAGAAAAAGTTCAAACTACTTTTCTCCACCTAGTTATATCCTCAAAATTCAAATTTAGTGGTATCGATTCTAACCTTATATCAATTAATGGATTTAATTTTATAAGATCAGTCAATTTATTCACTCCACTAATGACTATAGTTTGATTTGTGATAATAAGTTTGAATTCCTGCTAGGTAGTAGAGACTCTGTCTTACAAGTTTACATCCATAAGATAATTTCATAGGATCATAAACCTCATTATAAATTTCATTCTTCCTGCCTATTACTATTCTTTCATAAGAATTAGTATATATATATAGGAGTCATTTAATTAAATAATTATGTATATATAAAATGATTTTATTACCCACATCAAAACTCATGTAGTAGAATATTTTTCTAATTAAATAATGTCTTATACTATATTATAACAATTAAAGTTTTTGAAATGCTAGCATGTGTGAAGAATATATATACGTGTAAATTAACACCAATTCTATATCTAATGTACTATTATAGATTTAACTAACTGATATAACAAATACATATGTTTACTAATTTTCAAAAAAGAATTAATAAAGTGGATATATATATATATAGATATATATATATATATATATATATATATATATATATATATATATTATACCTGAAGCTCAGCAGCATCACAAACAGCAACTCTTCCATTGTAGAAAATTGTAAGCTGCTGTTTATTATCCCCTGCATCATTCTCTTCCTCCTTATCATGGACCCTAATTGATTTCCCATTATCAACACAAATCATTAATCATTAAAAAAAAAAAAAAAAGAGCCCCAGTTTCAAAGTCACTTTTCTTACACGATCTCTCTCTTTCGACTGAGAGAGAATGAGTGATTAGTGTTTAATGATGGAAGACACATTAGTAGTGGGAAAAAATGCTAAATTATAGTTTTTAGTTAAAATTTATTGGAGGTTTTAGTCCTATATGTACATGAAAAATGTATTTCATAATATATATAACTAACATTTGAAATTTTATTACGTATAGGACTAAAACTTGAACCGTCAAATAAGTACATGATCAATTTTACAAAATTCGAGAGAGAGAGTGAGAGAGAGATACATGTAGTGTTCGATAGGACGAGGAATGAGAAATGGGTTAATGAGACGAAGCTTCATATTGCAGTTTCTTTTCTTCATCTCTTTCTTCTACAATAGACAATGCTTGTGGGCTTGTAGTGTTTTAGAGAGAGAAAATTGAGGAGAGAGAAAGTTAGAGAGAGAGGGAGAGAATGGATATCAATGGTGACCGATGAAATCCAAAAATACAGTCTATATGAGGAGGAATCTTTTATTTGGAGGGCCAATCACTAGTTTCAAAACAACAGTTATTTATAAGTGGAAATTTGTTGAAATAAAAAATAGGGAATTAAATTAAATTAAAGTGTGAAGAAAATATTTTTAATCACGTGTATAATGTGGTCTCATAAAAAAGACACCCCACCTATATGATGAGACCATGGATGAAAATATCGCGATATTTCGGCGAAATATTGTTGAAATATCTTAATTTTCGAGATACCGATAGAAAAACGGGAAGCAGGAAAATTTCGTCAAAATATCGTCGAAATATCGCGATATTTCAAAAAATATCGGTAATATATCGTTATCAGCTAAAAGGGTGTTATTTCGTGTGATATTGCCGATATATCGCTGATATTTCGGTGATAAATCGGCAAAATATCGGTAATACAAATATCTGTTTAATTTCTGAAAATTTTGATTTTTTTTTCTAATGTATTAGTGAAAGAGTAGACCAAGTAGGCTCTAATATATTAGTACATCAATATTTTTTTTTAAATGTATTAGTACATCAATATTGTTTGAATTAAGATGATATGTCATCTTATTCATTTCAACCTCATACGAGTTCAAGCTATTACTAGTCCATGTATTAATTTTGTACAAAATTTGTCATGTTATCATAACAGACAACATTTATATAATAGTTTATCTCTATATTTGTTACAAACATATCATTTTATTTGGAATTTAAGTTCAATATATGTATTAATGTTAGTTATAATATTCTGTAAACTACTAAATATATTTTTCAATTTTTTTAAAATTTTCCATATTTTAAAAAAAAATGTCCGATATTTCCACCTAAATCGATATATCCGTCGATATTTCCGTAAAATCAAAGTACCGATATTTCCACCGATACCGATATTTTCGTCCTTCGATGAAATACGACTTTAATTAATTTGTATGGCCATATTAATTACCCATAAACTGACTTCATTTTCATTAATTCATACATGAATTCTAAATTATAGATTGATTGAGAAAATTAGAAAAGTAAAACAACCTTATGAGAATTCTACTCGGATTTTTAAATTGTATATTTTTTTATTGGTATATATGATTGTGCATAGTCTTTTAAATTAAAGCATTGCTTTTTCCATTTTCATCTAGCATGTAACTCATTTTTCTGGATCAATAAACAAATCAAACTTTATCTATATCAATTTTTGTTGTAAAAAAGTCTGAATTAATTAAATATAATAAATAATTCTAATACTCTTACATGTATTACTTTTTCTTTTTCTTTATGAGACATGATTACTTTTCTTATTCACGCCAAACATCTTATTTTGCAGATTATAAAATTATATATATGAACACTTGCATAAGATAATTTTATTAATTCTCAAACATGTGTCATATATAAGATATGTATATAGCTTATAAACTTAACAACGTACCTTTTAGCAAATTAAATTATTATAGTTAAATCCAATATTCAAATAGATCATGGAATGGGTTTCCACATGGTTTGAACTTTGAATCACCCCGTACATTTAATACCTATGTTATAAATAAAAAGAAGTATAACATTATTTCCAATTATTTGGCTTTTAAAACTTTTATATACAACATTATTCCAAGATTATCTCCTAACTATTTTCTTAAAAATCTACTAATTTCTGGACTAACATTTATATTTTAATTAACAAAAAAATTGGAATTCTATAAAAACCCTGATATAGAATTAATTTGATTATCTTTAAATTTGAATTATAATTTTTTTGATTAGTAAAAATATATCAGTCAACTTTTATATTCATTAGTTTTTGACAAAATTTTAATTTCGACTAGTCCACATATTTTCTCTTTTTTCTTTCATAAAAAAGTGGATTATATTAGACTCCATCATACGTGGTTTCCATTAATTAATTTGTATGGTAACTTAAAAAAAAAGATATAATAATTTATTCACTAATGTCATCTCAATCAAGGGAATTAAAGTTAAGAAGCACGTTTAAATTTTTTTTTTTTTTTTTAAAACGTTGTGTACAATGATTGAATTGTGTACATAATTAAGTCAACAAACCGTTTTATGGGACTTTATGAAAATATTAGATTAGGCTCGGTACAATGTACGAGCTTACTATTTCCTTAATTAATTTGTAGAAAATTATAAATTAGTTTTATGTAATGTATTTTTTATTTTAATTTCTTTTATAATTAATAGAAGTCTATTTACACCTCTTTCCAATATGAAAAATATGCAAACATGTACTTTGTGAATTTTTTTTAAATATATTATTAAATAATTATTGTTATCGAATCACTATTGAATGCACAATTAAATATAATCTCAAACACAAAAACTGAAATGTGTGATAAAATAAGACTTTTTAGTGACAACTCTTGACTCACTCAGCATAAAGTTCGACACAAAAACTCCTGCACCAGGTGCACGGATCTAAGATCCGTGCAATCCGGGTCGATCCGACCCGGATCCGCGAGTTTTTAATTTTTTTAATTTTTTTTTTCCAAATTTTTGTCCTGACCTTTATGTTATAAATGTATGACCTTTACGTTATAAATGTGTGACTTTTATGTACAACTATCTCTACCTTTATGCACTGTAACTTAGGAGAAAAATGAAGATTTTCAACACAATTTGTACTATGTACATTTATGTGATATTAATGTGACCTTTATGTTATATTATGTCACCTTTATGTACAAATATTCTGACATTTATTCATCTTTATATATTATATAAAGGTCAGAATATTTGTACATAAATGTGACATAATATAACATAAAGATCGCATTGATATCACATAAATGTGTTCAGTTCAAATTATATTGAAAATCTTCATTTTTTTTCTAAGTTACAGTACATAAAGGTCATGATAGTTGTACATAAAGGTCACACATTTATAAAATAAAGGTCACACATTTACAACATAAAAGTCACAACCTGAAGCAAAAAAAAAAAAAAACAAAACTCAAAACACGCGAATCTGGGTCAAAAACCGGGTCGACCCGGATTTCATGTACACCAAGTGCACACAAAAACTCAAAGTTCGAATAAAAGCCAAATAAATAAACCAACCTTACTACTTTTTCAAAATTTTCGTGTGGAAGAAGGAAAAAAGAACTTGTAGAAATGAATGGTTTCAAAAAAAAAAAAAAATTGTAGAAATGAATTTGCATTAATAAAGGTTGATAGTAGCATACGTTAGGTATGTGTGACACCGAATTTCGAATGACTAATTTGAAGAATGAAAAACCATGTTTTTCTTTGCTTTTTTAATTAATTGTGACCCATAGTATTTTGCTAATTAATTTTACTTTATCATATATATAATATCCTATAATTATAAAGATTCTAGAGAATAATGAAATCTTTGGGCCAGAAAATCAGATATCTAGGTTGGTTGGGTCAATATTAGATTCAATTGCTTTCTTTTCTGAAAAGTTTCAATGTATTTTTTTAAAATAAAGTTTAAGTTAGTACTTAATTATATTTTTTTGGTAATTGACACTGATTATATATACATGATCATTGTTGATCATTTTATCCTTTTCTATTTTTCTTTTAAAATTTCTATTTTTTCTTTTAAAATTTATTTAGTATATTATTATTATTATTATTATTATTATTATTATTATTATTATTATTACTACTATTATTAGTATTATTAGTATTATTATTATTATTATTATTGTTATTATTATTATTATTATTATTATTATTATTATTATTATTATTATTAGGACCACTTGATTGAAACAGTATATGCATACATATTTGTTTCTTTTAATTCATTTTACAGTATAGTATTCTATTTTTGGTTTTATAAAATATAATTTGTTTCTTCTTTAACGTTGTTCTTAAATTGTCAAATAGAATTAAAGTTTTTCTTCGCAACTTTACTTAGAAGTAAAGTTTTATTGCAAACTTATTATCCAAAAAAGAAAAAAAAAAAAATGAAAGGCCATATCGATGTATGTTTGGATCTAAGTTAGTAAGAAAATATGGAATGGTGCATCCAAATAATGTTCCACTATCTATCATGAATGTGTCTTAATATATCTATCATTTATGTGTAAAGATCTCATCCTTTTAAATATTATAATTTAAAATTAATGATTATGTAATATTTGTGACACATTTATGTTGTGCACGTTAATATGTATTCACGGTGGATAGAGTATCAGAATTATGGTGAATCATCCCTTATACTTATTTTCTATTGACAAATTAGTATTAACTTTTATTTTTAAAATACCTTTTATATTAAATAAGTATTATAAGAAAACAATTATAGTTAATATTTTATGAGTAAGTCTTTTGTAAGACCGTCTCGAGAAATTTTAATGTATTTCGTGAGACAGGTCAATCCACAACCCAATTATCCACCATTCAAACTCTACAATTCACATGTTGTTTATGGGTGATGGGGCTCCGTTTCATGGAACTATTCGTGAGATCGTCTCACATAAGTTTTTGTGATATTTTATACAGATGTCTTTGTTTGTTTTTTTCTGGGTTTCCGGAAATGGATTCTCTTTTTAAATTGGGCCTTTACTGGTAAAAGATGAGCTTCTTAGGTGTAGTCTTGGGCCACTTGGCCCACCAACATAAAATCTTGATACAAAAAAAAAAAAAAAGTTTAATGGTGAGTTGCCTTCCATGAATATTCTAACTACATCTTAACTTTTAAACAGCTATTATGTAATTATTGAAAAAAAAAAAAAAGTTTGCTTCGTTTAATCATAATTTTTTTTTTTTTTTTTTTTTTTTGGTAATGATAAAGCATACCACCTAAATTTCTCCAAGAATTTTTAAGTTGTGATATTTCATAAATTTTACCATGTGTAATGTTACAAAAGTGAGAAAGAGGGAAATATCTGTTACTGAACAAAACAACAAAGAGTTTTCAATTCAAATTTGTTATGACATTACTAACAATCTTTTCATGTCTTTGGGTTTTTCTAACAATATTGTATAGAAGAATTAAGAACAAAATACACAAAATTGAACCATCATTTGATGATCATAAACCTTTATAATATAAAGTTGCTTTAATTTTCAATTTTGTTCGTCGACAAATTGAGAATTTTCTTATGGTGGTGTCTTCACATTTAAATACCATGATTATTATTTACACTTTTAGGCTTGATTTATAATTTTAGTAAACCACTATAATTAAGCCACTTAAAAAAATAAATATACTATTTATTGACTTAACATGAGTCTCATGTGCCATATATAATCCACACCATTATTTCATTAACTCCTAATTTTTTTATAGTTTCTTCTTATCTATTTTAACATTATTACAATTATTTTTGGATTTTACTTACCATCCCACTTACATTATTTATTTATATATTAAATAAATATATTTATTTTTTTATTTACAATCTTCAATAAATAATTTTTATTTTATAATATATTGATGATGTTCAAAAATGTTTACATTTGAGGATGTTAAATGGTGGGTCCCACATGTTATATATTAATATTAAAGCAATGATTCGAATATTAAGAAAATGTTAATAATATCTCATTAATGAAATCAATGTATATCATCGAACATCACAATAATTAAAGTACTCGCATTAATAAAATCATTATCTCAATTCGAACATAGCTAGATTTATATCTAATTTTGGGATAGAGAATCTGATTCGTTGCTTGTAACGTACGTAGTAAAAAAAAAAAACTTCGATAATTGTCGCTTTTAATCTTCCATGGCAGTAAAATGAAAACACAAAGCAAGAAATCTCAATCAAAAGTTAAAAAATCCCTTGAATCTTCTTCTTTTTTCTTTTCTTGGTGATAATGAAATGAAAAGATCTATGATAATGCTATTTAAGTATCAATGTAATTATGAAAAGCAGGCCTCTTATACACTAGTTGCACGGATCTCAACCCGATTTGTGATCCAAGGTCTACATATAAATAGATTTTATTTTTTTTGAAATGGCAGATATCTCTCTCAAGATCCGGAGCGCGCAATAGCGTCTTTCCTCTCCTTCATTGCGCTTTCCTCTCCTTCAAATCCATAGACGATCTGCATTGGAAAACTTATCCAGATCCACAACCTTCCTTCTCCTTTTCTCCTCCAAATTGCGATATATTTATCTTCCATAGCGGTTCATTCTTATCTTCTTCAAATCACGATATCCAAATTCATAGATCGATCTGTTGTGGAATACTTATCGAAATCCATACTTCTCATCCTCTTCTCCAAATTGCAATATGCTTATCTTTTATAGCGATTCATTCTTATCTTCTTCAAATCGCGATTTGTCAACTTCATCTCCTCTTATTCACAACACATGTTTGATTAAACATGATAATAATTTGCTGAAAATTTGAGAAAAAAATATGGATTATATAACGTAAAGGTATTGAACGTATCATTCACATAAATATATTATCTCATTTTACTGAACTAGAACATAAATGTATTATACATATAAAATAAAGGTCATCATTATATAATATAAAGGTATTACTGAATACACTTAAAGATTTTCATGTTTTTTTATACTCGATACATTCATTCACCCAACAACAATGTAAATGTATCACTGAATACGCATAAAGGTTTTTGTATACATAATACAATCTTTTAGTTTTAGGACAACTCTACTATTGTCACATAAAAGTGCAACTAATAAAACATAAAGGTCATCCAACAATAATGTAAAGGTATTACTGAATACGCATAAAAGTTTTCATTTGCATAAAGGTATTACTTCTTTTGCATAAAGGTACTGCCTCGTTTTAATGAAATATAAGTAAATATTATTAATATCACATAAAAGTATTAATCATATAACATAAAAATATTACTACATTTATTTAAAGGTATTATCTTATTTTAATAAAAAATGGTTGTATATTATCTTATTCCATTTTTACTGGAATATATTAGTTATATATCATAAAGTAATCAATCGTATTACATAAATGTATTAGTTGTATCATATAAAGGTTTTACCTTATTTACTAAAATATAACATAAATGTAATATTACCATAACTAAAAGGTCTGATACGTTTAATTAAAAGGTATGAATTGCATAATTAAAAGGATATGAAATTTTCACAGAAAGTGTAAAGGTATGAATGTCATAATATAAAAGTATGAAAGTCATAACATAAATGTATGAAAGTTATAAATAAAAGGTATGCATATTTTTTTTAAAAATGCAGAAAATAACTAAATGTGTGGTGCCCCTCCTCAACGCGTGGGGCATGTGTCGGCACTTGAAGAACCGTATTAAATCGAATTGATCCGGATTACACGGATTTAGGATTTGTACATCAGTAAAAAGTTTTTGCCAATTATAAAATTTTGTAGCTTTCTGTTTTCTAGGTTGACATGATCATATGATGTATGGGCCACCTCATAAGCTGACACGTAGCAAACTCTAACCACGTCACTTGTAATGGCAAGAAAATTCAAAAATTCCCATTTCCACAAGCTAGCTTGACCTCACTAATTTTGATTTTAAGAGTGTTTTATCTGACATCTCAAAATTATAATATACTCCCCTTCATTTTATAATAAGTGTTATAATATATTCCCTTTATTTTATAATAAATGTTGTTTTGCAGTTTTTGTCATAAGTTAAGAAATATAAAAATTGAACAAATATACGCATCATTATCCTTAACTAATCAAGAAAATTATTATTTAAGATTGGAAAAAAAAATCAAATTAATTGCATAAAAAACATCATATTAAATCCCTAAATTTTAGCTAAGAAGTATTAATAAAAATAATTAAGAAATAAAATTATATAAAAATTTAAAATAACACTTAGAAACAAAATTTAGATTTGAGAATGACATTTATTATGAAAGCACTTTATATCAGACTCAAATTAATAATATGTTGTCTAGAGGAACAATAAATGATTGGTGCCATCAATATTTTACAAAAATACCATAAACGCTCGTCGATTTGTGTATTAACACCAATACATGAATGATATTGTACATGTGTCAATATTAAAAAAAATATATAAATCTAACAATCAAATATATATATTTTTTCAAATTGACAACCAAAATATTTTTGTTTTGTTCTGTTTTGTTTTGTTTTATTTTTTTTTCAAATTAACACATATCATGTATAATTAATACACTATCAAAGTGCAGAAAATAGCTTTATTATTATACTAATATTAGCAACGCATATTATAAAACAGAAGCTTCACCTAATAAATTTTGACCATGGGCAGACTATAATTATGATCATAATTATGCACTTATGCGATCATAATCCATGAGTTTCTCAGTGATTTCAAGAATTTTTTTTTTTTTTTTTAACATTAAACTAAAAAAGGGGGACATGGGTCAGTCTATTATTGTCTGTCAATTGTGACTCATCCAAAAATAATCAAAACAAAGATTATGCAGGTAAACTATAATAGAGGGAAAAAAAAGAGGAAAAATAAATACAAATTGGAGGATCGAATATACGTACAGAGTACTTGTTCTTTCATATCTTGAAGAGTTGCTCTACATAAAAAGTTGATTAATTGCTTGACAAATTGAAGAATTAATTTTTCAAATTTCAAAACCCTAGTTAATCATCGCATTAGCTATAATCATTAGAGAAATATATATATAATTCTCCTTTGATATTTATAATTTTTCACTAGTTTATTGATTGTGATTTTGAGAAAATCATGATTTTATCGTTGATTATTACCTGTTAGTGAAATTAATATTTGAAATCTTAGCTCCCAACCTGATATATATTTATCGATACATATTGATAAAATAATTTATAGTTTTTAATTAAGTTCTTAACTTTAATTTAGCATTTTGAACTTGTTTGTCTTTTATTTTATGCTATAATATAAATATATTGAAAGTTTTAAATGCAACCAAATTCTATGTTTTTCTTTGAGTTTATAAAATAGAGAAAAATTTAATTTTCTGTGACCTATTCTGAAAACTCAACTCAAGTAAAGTTGTTAAATAGGTCTGATACCGAGTCCTTAAATGCAAATAGGGAGAATTACGATTTTCGTACTGTAACATAACATAAGTCTTGTCCAATACTTTCCACTAATTTTACGTATTCCAATTATTACCTAAAATAAAAATTGGTCTAAGTTTCAATTTTTTTTTCAACAATTTTGACGTTCACGTAAACAAAAATTGACATTTCAAACAAAATATGATCAGAATTGAAAAGAGAGCGATAGTTAAAGGATCGAAAATGAAGGGGGCGGGTGTCACGCCCCATTTTGAAAGCTTGTAAATATCAGAGTTCGACGTATTGGGCGTGCAACAAGAAATAAAGAAAGAATCATACATTTTAAAAGCACAGAGATAAACGAACGATAGAAAGAATTGAAATAACATCCACAACAGGATCTTTTACGGCATTTTTTAAATTTGCGCTATTACATAAACGAAAACATTGGAATAAAGCAAAAATGATGTTTGAAATCTAAGCAGCGGAAATCTATACAGGATCAATAATTAAAGGGTATAGCTTTACAAAACAGAGAATCGAACATTGTTTGAAAGATCTAAAGATGGGAAGGATTAAAAACGTTTCTTGATACGACATTCCTCTCTTCAAGCCTTTTCGTTTTCATTATTGCATGTGGTGTGAATGCACACGGGGTGAGTGTCTGGAATACACTCGTGGGGATACTTTCTATAATTAACGTTTATTAAGCAATAGAGATAAATAAGCATTCATAATCATAGCAGTTAAGCACAACACATAAACTCATGGCACGTGGCTATAGATAGGTGTGGGTTTTCTCCGTCTTATCCTATAAACGGTTTTTATCTCGTTAGCCTTTTTGTATGGACCATTGGTTCCTTCGTAACATGATTTTGGATCTTAGTCCCTTCGTAGCACAGTTATGGACCTTAGTCCCTTCGTAACATAGCTATGTTATTCATGCACATACATAGAATTCACAGCACGTAAACACGACACGTAGGATTCAAGCATTTCATAACATTAAAGAATCATTTCATTAATTATAGGTTTGCGTAGTATAGAAATTAAGAAATATTTTGTTGATCATGGGTTCACGTAGCATTCGTTCGTTCAATTGGCATTTTATAGTACTATCCATAGCTTAAGCATTCATATAAAAACGAAAAGTAAAACGTTAAGTTTAGAAGTTACCCCCACCTTATTCAATGGTAAACCTCGTGAAACTCGATACTCTAAATCTTATGTTCGTTCTTTTGCCTCAAAGCCTACACATATAGAAGGAGGTTTAGATTTCTAATTACGCTATATGGTTTAAGATTTACTTAGAAATCTCTCTCGAGGAAGAAATAATAGATGAAATGAAACGAAACGGGTTTCAAGGTCATAAAAGCATTGAAACGATCATGGCAGCTTAAATCTTGATTATCGGGTTTAAAAGGATCGATTTGGGCTTAAAAGGAGGTAAAACGAGCTTAAAACGAAGTTTTTAGGAGCATAGGGGCATTTTTGTAAATTCTGAAATATTGACTTTGACCAAATGGGTCAATTTGCAAAATTAGAAAAGGTTTGGGGTCCTTTTGATATATTTTAAAACCTTTGGGGTCAACGAAATTTTAAGAAGATTTGGGGGTTAAAACATAAAGTTCGGAAACTTTGAGGGCTTAAAAAAGATTTTAGAAAGTTTAGGGGCTAAAACGTAAACACACTAAAAATATAGGGTTTGTATCCAAACCCCTAATCTCTTTCAAATTTGCAGAGGAGCCTCTCCTCCCTCAAATCCTCCCCAATCGCCACCCATGCCCCCCTTCCCACCGCCGATCTACCACTGCCAGCGATAATCCATCGTCGGCAACATCTCAACACGGCGGCGCTACACATGGCGCTGCCCCCACACACACACCACCCCAAGCAAATGCACGCGCACACACACACACAAAACAACCTGTTAGGAACAGGAATCACAATCAAACGGCAGAACTGTTTGCCCAAAGCCCCAGGCTTCCGTAATCAATAATTTCAATAATAATGTTTAAACCCTAATCAACGACTTATATACTAATCTCTAACATACCAAAAATAGATAATCCTAATAATCAAAGATAACAATCAGGAATAATAATAATAATAAAGAGGACCATCCAGCAGGCCCGTTAATTGGCCTGAGCCCGTTCCCGACGACGGCGATAAACTTGCATGGGCCGAGGCCCATCTTCCTCACCCAACTCAACCCGACTCTCTTCCTGCTCTCTAACAACTCCCCCTTCAAAACAACCTTGTCCCCAAGGTTGAAATCGGGAAATTGCTGCTGAAACTGCACCACATCCACCCAAGTCGCATCATCCCGTGACTGACCCAACCACTTAATCAACACCTGCTGCACCTCGCTGCCACCGTCAAGAGAAACTCGGCTGTCCAGCGCCAGTTTCGGCTCAAACAGAGACCCAACCGACAGCTCCAATGTTTCTGGTAACACCCCTTCCACCGGGTGATCCCCCACGACGCGTCGAAGTTGCGAAACATGAAAAACCGGATGAATACGACTCGAGTCCGGCAACTTCAGTCGGTACGCCGTCGGCCCAATTCGACCCTCCACCTCGAATGGACCGTAATACTTCACAGCCAACTTGTGATATGGCTGATTCGCCACCGTGGTCTGCCGATGAGGCCTGACCTTCAAGAATACTCGCTCTCCTACCTCAAACTCCACCAAACGCCGGCGCCTATTAGCATATTTCGTCATTTGCTGCTGCGCTCGTCCTAAATTCTCCTTTAAACGTCCCAACACCACATCCCTACTGCCCAGCTCATCAGCAACAGCGGCTACTCGGCATTCATCGGGTAGAAACCGGCGTACAGTAGGTGGTGCCCTGCCGTACACCACTTCAAACGGTGTGACTTGTGCGGCTGTTTGAAACTCCGTGTTGTACCAATATTCCGCCCAAGGAAGCCAACGCACCCACTGCTTGGGTTGCTCGCTCGTGAAACATCGCAAGTAAGTTTCCACCACCCTATTCAACACTTCAGTTTGCCCATCTGTCTCAGGGTGATAGGCCGTGCTGAATTTCAATTTAGTACCCGAGTGCTCAAAATGTTGTTTCCAGAAAGCACTCACAAACACCGGATCTCTGTCACTGACGATGGAACGTGGAATGTCATGCAACCTCACAATGTTGTGAATGAAACTCTCGGCCACTGTTCGGGCCATGATGGGCGGCTTGAGAGCAACAAAATGTCCATATTTCGACAAACGATCTACTACCACCATGATGACAGTGAATCATCTCGACTTGGGAAGACATGTAATAAAATCCATAGACAAATCCTCCCACACCAAATCCGGCACCGGTAATGGTTGCAACAACCCGGCCGGCGATATCGCTTCATACTTTGATATCTGACACACTAGACATTGAGCCACGTACTCTTGTACCTGTCGAAACATCCCTCTCCAATAGACACAAAGAGCTAGCCGCCGATAAGTTTGAAAAGCTCCAGAGTGACCCCCCACCGGGGTGTCATGGAATTCATGTAACAATCGCAGAATCCAGACCGACTTGGCCGCTAATACCAAGCGACCTTTATAGAACAGCCTTCCTCCGGATATTTCATATCCCACTCGACTACCCGGTTCATCACGCAGGGCTCGCATGATGTCACAGATAGACTCATCGCTCTCCTGCTCTCTAATAACCTCCTGCATATCCAACCACTCAGGCCCGCTAACCGCAGCCAGCACTCCACCCCCGTCCCTCCTAGACAATGCATCCGTCGCTGCGTTAGAGACCCCCATCTTATACTCAATCACAAAGTCATACCCCAATAATTTCGCCACCCACACCTGCTGCGCAGGTGTCACAATCTTCTGCGATAGTAGATGCTTCAGACTGTTGTGATCAGTTCGAACCACAAACCGCCGTCCCATCAAGTACGGCCGCCAATGCTATACGGCCATGACGAGCCCCATCATTTCCCTCTCATACGCTGATTTGGTTAGATTCCGCTCCGATAGGGATTTACTGAAATACGCAATCGGCCGCTTATCCTGCATTAGCACCGCCCCCACCCCAGTTCCTGATGCATCACACTCAACCACAAACTGCTTTGAAAAATCGGGCATTGCTAACACAGGGGCTTCGGTCAGAGCCCTTTTCAATCGCACAAATGCCGTCTCGGACTCCGCCGGCCACTCGAATGTTGCGGGAGCCGTTTTCTTCAAAAGACGCGTCAGAGGCCTCGTTATCACCCCATATCCCTGCACGAACCTCCGGTAGTAACCCGTTAAGCCAAGAAAACCCCACACGTCCCTCACTGACTTCGGTCTCGGCCAGTCTACTACAACACTCACCTTGGCTGGATCCATGGCTACCCCCGCCTTAGATATAATATGCCTAAGGTACTCTACTGTCAAACACCCAAACAAACACTTCTTTCTGTTAGCTTTGAACTGATTTGCTTGTAGGATTTGCAAAACCTGAGTCAAATGCTTCTTATGCTCTCCCCAAGTACGACTGTAAACCAGGATGTCGTCGAAGAAAACCAGCACAAACTTCCGTAAGTAGGGTCTAAAAAGCTCGTTCATAGTAGATTGGAACGTCGCCGGTGCGTTCGATAGCCCGAACGGCATTACTAGAAATTCATAATGCCCACTATGTGTGCGAAAAGCCGTCTTAGGAACATCTGCCTCTGCCACGCGTATCTGGTGGTATCCAGCCCGGAGATCAATCTTAGAATACACCTCTGCCCCGCATAACTCGTCTAACATTTCTTGGATAACTGGGATTGGATATTTGTCAGGTACCGTGACCTTGTTCAACTCTCGATAATCCACACAAAATCGCCAACTCCCGTCTTTCTTTTTAACGAGCAGTACCGGACTGGAGAAAGGGCTGGAACTGGGTCGCACAATTTCGGCCAACAGCATATCTGCCACCAGTCGTTCGATCTCATCTTTCTGCATATGTCCATATCGGTATGAACGAACTGAAACCGGCCCAGACCCCGGAGTGAGCTCAATACGATGATCCACGGTCCGTTTAGGGGGTAACCCTTCTGGTTCACCGAATGTTTCCGAGAAAGTTTGCAACACATCGTCCACTGGTCCCGGTTCGGCGTTGGCTAACTTGGCCGAATTCCCCTCAAGCATTACGACCCAGAACTCCACATCCTGCATCCGCCGCAGAGATCTCAGGCCCACCGGCCCCCGGCACAACGTCGGGTCTCCCTTCAACACCACTGTACTTCCTTTCCAGGCAAATGACATAGTCATGGTTTCCTAGTTGGTCCGGACATCTCCCAACGTTGCCAGCCATGCAACTCCTAATATCACATAAACACCTCCCAAAGCGAACACGTAACAATCCGCCACCACTTCACAACTTGGAAAAGTGATAGTAAGCCCCCGACATATGCCCTCTGACTCCTGTCGCCTCCAATCTCCCAATTGCACCCCAAATCGGCTTGTGTTGTCCGGTTTCAATTTCAGCAGTGCTACCAAGGATGCTGAAACGAAGTTATGACTCGCGCCACTATCCACCAGAATAGTGATAGTGCGTCCTTGGGTTACCCCGTGCATCCGCATAGTGCGTGGGCTTGACAACCCGACCATCGAGAAAACTGGCAGTGACCCATCCTCGTCTGTCTCTTCCCCTTGCTGCGGTTCGGGCTCTCCCAACTCATCAGTTTCCACAAACTCCGACTGATTTAATCCCAAATCCTCCATTTCTTCGGCGACCAAAACTCTCAATTGTTTCAGAGGGCAATCATGATTTGGAGTGTAAGGTTTCTTGCAGCGAAAACAGAGCCCCTTCGCACGAAGATCAGCGAGCTCTTGTGGCAAGCGACGTGTGAAACCTATCCGGGCTGTGGATTGCCCCGACGCACCTGAGGCTGCTGGCTGGGGTCTGTCATTGCCCCTGACGGGCTGCCCTGTGGCCGAACTGCTCTGCCGGCTGAAGTTTGGGTTGTTGTTTGACCCTGCCGAGAAGGTAGCCCTCGAGAACGAGGCCGGGCGTGGGATCGGTGAAAACCCCTTGTTGGCACGCCCCCCGAACTGCACGGCTAGATTATCCTCCACGTCTCTGGCCAATTTCATTGCCGTTTCCAAATCCGTTGGTCGCAGTAACCGCAGCGAACTGCGAATTGATTCGTCCAATCCATTCACGAAGTACCCCAGATAATGCGGATCGCTGAGCCACAATACTTGGCTTGCCAACTGAACGAACAGATTAATGTAACCAGCTGTCATGCCTCCGCTAATCGTTCAAACCGGCTGCCCTTGAAACGACTGTCAAATCGTGAAACCAGCGCTTGCGAAAAATCATCCCACGACAATCCTGGTTTGCGAGTTCGTAACTAGGTAACCCAGTAAAGTGTCGCATCTTCCATCGCTACTACTGCCGTTGGAACCTTCAATTCTGGCGTGGTATTGTGGAGTTCAAATTGCTGGTTAGCGCGGGCTAACCAACCGATAGGATCAGAGCCATCAAACGACGGCAATTGCACCGCCTGACTCGGCGCGCGCTGCAGGTTCACCGGTGGTGGCGCTGCTGTCTCGCCCCCCACTGCCATGCCTCCGGAAGTCACGCTGTCTTCCGCCTGCTGATCGGCGGTCGACTGCTGCATCTCAATCGGGCGTTTCATTGCCTTGGTCAATTCCGACAGCGTGGCGGAAATCTCCTCCAGCCGCTGCGTATTGGAATTCAGCGTGTTCATCATCACCTCTTGCTCCCCCTCGATTTTGTCCAATCGTTCTGATGTCGATCGTGTCGTCATGTCGGCGGGAACGGGATCCGGCAGGTCGGACCAAATTGTTAGGAACAGGAATCACAATCAAACGGCAGAACTGCTTGCCCAAAGCCCTAGGCTTCCGTAATCAATAATTTCAATAATAATGTTTAAACCCTAATCAACGACTTATATACTAATCTCTAACATACCAAAAATAGATAATCCTAATAATCAAAGATAACAATCAGGAATAATAATAATAATAATAATAAAGAGGACCGTCCAGCAGGCCCGTTAATTGGCCTGAGCCCGTCCCCGACGACGGCGATAAACTTGCATGGGCCGAGGCCCATCTTCCTCACCCAACTCAACCCGACTCTCTTCCTGCTCTCTAACACAACCACACACATGCAACCATCATCGCCTGCGGTGGTGACTTGACCGACGACGCATCGGCGCACAAGCACCAGCTCACCTGAAAGACGATGGCAGATCCACGACGAGCGAGAGAAAAAGACAGAGCCGAGGGGAGAAGGGAAAGAATGAGGAAGAAGGAGGAGGAGAATGTCGTACCTTTCACCAGCGATTCACGATGGAGGCGGCGACGGTTCATGAATCTGAGTCCGAATCTGGAATAGACTCGGTGTGGACTTCGATTTGAGGTAAGGTTCGAGCCGAAAGGAGGTGGTGCCCGCTGCGGCAGGCGGTGATGCCAGAACATGAGAGAAAGAGAGCTTTCTTTTCCAAAATGTGATCAAATTCTTACCCTAGTGTGTTCTAAATCAATACTTATGTGTTCTCTTTTTTGGGTCATGGGCCTGGAGATTAGGATATTCATTTTATGAAAACTTGGGCTTCGACATATTACACGTTTAGTTATTATAACCTATAGCTCGATTAATAAATTACATATTATTTCGTTTTGAAACACACATAATAAAAACAAGCAACTATGAGTTAAATTATTTAATTAATTCAATTATGCATAGGTTTGTCCTAGGTGTTACAGGAGGTTTGTGATTTTTGATGTCAGAATTTGTAGAACACAAATTCCAAGTCAAATACCCAAATAACTCGATCTGGTTTGTAAGATTTGAACCGAGTAACAGTAAGTAAAATGAATAAAATAGACAAAAAAGGTGCCCGATGCCTACTCGGGCAAATTAGTTAGGCCTGTTTTGGTCGATCAAAGATGGCCGGCCAAAATGTATTTATATATTTTAGCGGGAAACTCTCTCTATTTGCTTGAATTACAATAATTTCTAAACCTCTTTCAATGAGGCTTAATGCCCTATTTATAAACTAAACCTAAGATACAATACTTGGAAAACAAGAACTAAATCCCTTGATTAAAGGGTTTAGATAAGGAAAATACAGATTTGTTCCTATCTAATCGGATATGATTTTATCTTGATTTGTTTCCTTCTCTTGAAATAAACTTAAGTCTTTTGAGCTCTTATCGGATGACGACTTGAATGATCGTTGACCCTCTTTTTTACTTCAAGTCTGTTGTAGATGATAGGAAAGTTATTTAACTCTCTAGTAGGTATATGATTTAAGCTCTTCCTTATGGCTTGCATGGACTGTCAATTTTCTGATTGGCTAAGTATTCTCAACTCTTCTGAGTTTTTGTATCTCTGGTCGTTGAGCTCTTTCTAGATGAGATTGATTTTGAGTACTTTGGTCATCTAAGTTTTCCATGTCTTCAACTCTATCTTGATCGGCCTACTAGGTCCAATGAATCTCTGGTAGGCTTAGTCATCTTGGTTGGCCTGACATCCCAAGTTGCTTTCTGGTTGGCTCAGTCAACACTGATCGGTTGTCTCCCAAATTGGTCATCCGAAGATTTATCTTTGGTCGGCCTCCTTGGCTGGCTAGGAGTCCGGTCGAGCCGAGCTCGAGTCGGAGTTGTTTCTATCTTTGATTTATCTCAAGTATGGACTAGTAACCCTAGCCGACTCAATCCTGATTCTTCTGACCTCGGCTCATCCGAGATCTTCCAATTTTGGTTCACCTTGACTAATTTGAGGTCTCTCGACCGTGGTTCACCTCGGCTAATTTGAGGTCTTCCAACCTTAGTTCACCTCGGCCCATCTGAGGTCTACCGACCTTGGTTCACTTTAGTTCATTTGAGGTCTCCCAATCTTGGTTCACCTCGACTCATCTGAAGTCTTCAGATCTTGGTTCACCTCGGCTAACCTCACCTCACCTAGGCTAATCTGAGGTCGGCCCATGACGAAACCCAACTAGGTGTTTGATTGAACTCTTCTAGTCCTCCACGTGTCCGGTTTTGTTCAGCTCGAGTTAGGGGTACAACAGTAATAATTTTTCGATCTTTTCTACTGGGTAATCTTTAGAATTTTCTAAAAGGTAACTATCTTGGTTTTCTATAGAAATAGTGGACCAAATTTAAGTTATATGATTAAAATTGAGATTAATTTTCTTGGACTGCAAAATTAACTATACAATCAACAAGACTTATAATTATCTCGGTCTTGACCTTAGTTAGTGTCCATAAACAAAATATTAAGGATGGTTAAATGGATTTATTCTCATGGTGTCATAGTGAGACACCACTAAGGATTAAGGTTCAATGCATAGGGTACAATACCAAATGAAGCCAAAAAATGCATGTACTCTGATCTCATGCAAGTGATGATGAAATATAGTTAGATGGTTTCCTGAATTTGTGGAATTTAAGGTTTTGTTTGGATGTGAATATTTGAAGTTATCAAGAAATTATTAGAAGAAGATGAGATTATAACGCGTGGAAGGATTTCCAAGTTAGTAGGAATAGAGTAGTGCATGTGCTTTTGTCATTCTGGATATAATAATCGATTCTTTGTAGCAAAAGGTTGAATCCCCAACCCCAGGGGCCCCCACCCCCCGGCCCGACAGGGATTGGTGGAGGAGGTAAATCATGGTGACTCAGCGGCCCATTAGGTGGGAGGACCAGTGTCTGGTGCCCACAAGGAGCTATTCCCCAAATTGAGGAATAAAACTCCCACACTGCGGCTGCCAGGACTCGATCCTGCGTCCTTGTAGCAATCTGCCACCCAAGAACCGGCTAAGCTACGCCCATGCGGGCTAATAATCGATTCTTTCCTCAAGACAAGGTGGTTGTTATAGTTAGGGATCAGAATTTCAGTTCAAGTATTTTTTTTTTCCCTTAATACATGTCGTGTATTAATTATTAATAATATTATTTAATATATTTAGTATATAATGATTATTTTTGAAATATTAAACAGATTAAGAATTGAATCTTATATGAATTGACTTGCAAACAATTTCCTCTTAAGTCGTTCCATATTCTTTTAGAAATAGTATGATACTATTTTATTTAATTATTACATGCATATATAACAAATAAAATGTAGAGTTATTTGGTTAATTAGGTGAAAAATGTACATACAATTAGTGTGTAACAAGTGATAATTTAATGGATTATGTACTCATCAGTGTAAATCATATATTGATCATCTTGTACTTATTTTATTGTATTATCAATTGATATCGTGTACATCGTAGCGTGATAATAAAAAGAACAAATTTGAGAAAACATAATAGAGCACAAGATAAAGACTAATTAATTAATGGGGTCAAATCCTTTACTATTTTCAAGCAAACTATCTATGGAAAGTTGATCAATCTGTTATATTCCCATTTTGTAAAAAAATCTCAAGTTCATCGAATCAGTCATGCTGATCAAGTCACATCCTTGAGACTTCCTAACCTAATATTTTCTATCAAACTTTTTATTTAGCAATTAGCTACCTAGCTCACTATCACCACTTAGTGTGAATTAAGTCTAAAAATAGCTTATTTATATAATAATGATTCCATATTATAACCTTGTAGTCTTTTTATACATAGTTGAATACTTAATATAAATTCAACATGAATAAAACATGTTCGCAAATTGAAATTTCATTTTGTATTTTATTATGTTAGGAAATTTAAAAACATATTCTTGCAGATTTTGACATAAATGAAAAACATATATCATATACACAATTCATATCAAACAAGTATTGAGGATTTTGACATAAATGAAAAACATATATCATATACACAATTCATATCAAACAAGTATTGAGGATCGCAACACGTGGTTTATCATATGAGTACAAACAAGGACTAAAAATTAGAAAATTCGCCAGAATTTCAGTATTTTGGCATCCCAATATTGAAATGGGAGTTGATTCAATTTATGTGGAATATTAATAAATATTTGTATCAATCGATTATATAGAAATAGAAGATGGCATGTTGTTTGAAATATAGAATACATTCAGATGTTGCTATAAATCTACAAACATCCACTCAACTCACATATGATCTTGTATTTTATTATGTTAGGAAATTTAAAAACATATTCTTGCAGATTTTGACATAAATGAAAAACATATATCATATACACAATTCATATCACACAAGTATTGAGGATCACAACACGTGGTTTATCATATGAGTACAAACAAGGACTAAAAATCGGAAAATTCGCCAGAATTTCGGTGTTTTGGCACCCCAATATTGAAACGGGAGTTGATTCAATTTATGTGGAATATTAATAAATATTAGTATCGATCGATTATATAGAAATAGAAGATGGTGTGTTGTTTGAAATATAGAATACATTCAGATGTTGTTATAAATCTACAAACATCCACTCAACTCACATATATATGATCTTGTATTTTATTATGTTAGGAAATTTAAAAACATATTCTTGCAGATTTTGACATAAATGAAAAACATATATCATATACATAATTCATATCACACAAGTATTAAGGATCGCAATACGTGGTTTATCATATGAGTACAAACAATGACTAAAAATCGGAAAATTCGCCAGAATTTCGGTGTTTCGCCAGAATTTCGGTGTTTTGGCATCCCAATATTAAAACGGGAGTTGATTCAATTTATGTGGAATATTAATAAATATTATTAAGGAAAATTGAGCTTTTCCCATATTATTATGTACACTAATTTACAAAACTTTGTCACACTAAACTTGATCTTCAAGCTCTTTGGAGCTGATGAAAGTCCCATGAAAGCCATATGGCACTCTCGATGGAATCCTCACAGAAGCCTCCATCTTCAACGTAATGGCATCTATAATCTGCAGCTCCGATTTGCAGACATTCTCGTCATGAACAAACACAAGAATATACCCATCGTCTTCCCTATCGGAATCCTTTTCCCTCGCCACGAAAAACGGCTCTCCGCCGTATCTCCCCTCCCCGTAAACATACTTCACGGCGGCGCCGCTCCTCAGATCCACCTTCGCCAACCCCGACACCTTCGGCCACGGCTCCGCTATCGCCAGATACACGAACCGGGTCCTCCGCCCGAGCCGCCCCCGGTTCACCATCCCCGCCTCCAAGTTGATCTTCTCCGGCGACTCAATGATACGACGCCGTTTTGATTCGCCGGTCCTCAAATTCAGCCGCATTTCTGACAGCATGCTGGTGAGACTCTCGCCGGAATATTCCTTGAAGATCGACTCCGGCGGAGTCATGCACGACCCGATCACGACCACCTCGTCGTTATCGTCCTCCTCCCATGCGTTCCAGACATGGAAACAGAACGTGTTCGGACACTCGATCCATGTTATATCGTCGGAATTTTCAGCGTTTTTCGATAGAATTCCGAACCTCGATTTCTTATTCAAATCGTAGATCACCGGCGAGCCGCCTTTTAACATTTCATGCTGTTTAAACACCACCTGCTGGTCAGGGATGACCACGAAGTTCTCCGTAATGGCGAAGTCGTGGATCATCGTCGGCGTGTCGATTGGTATATCGAAATCGAGAGTCTTCTCTCCATCGATGGAGAATTTGAAGTATTTTAGATAAGGTTTGTCGAACACGTTGTAGCTTAGAGCGAAGAACTCGCCGGAAATCGGGTCGATTTTCGGGTGGGCGATCATCGTGCTTCTCAGCTGCTGATCGAAGTCGTGTCTTCCGACAGTTTCGAGGTCGCCAGCCATGCTGATCCGGACATGATACGGAAGGTCGTCTTCGGACATGGCGAGAAGCCTGCCGTTGAAGTAGACTAGGCCGGCGTTGGCGACTCCGATGCCTCGGCCATGGTCGATTAGCCCGAAGAGGCCTCGGGCGTAGAAGAGGATCATCCGGGCTATGCCGGAGTGGCCGTGGAGCTCTCCGATGGGTTTGGGGAAAACGGGTCGACCCAGTTCGCGTTCTTGGATTAGTCTCTGTGTTTCGGTGAAGCGGCAGGCGTAGCTGACGGAGTTTCTGACGGCGTTTATTTTGACGGCGTGAATCATGCCGTCGCCGTCGAAGAGATGGTGGCCGGAGGAGGGCGGGTGGAAGGGGTTGGCGCCGTTTCTTAAGTAGACGCCGTTAATGCAGTCGGGGATGGTGCCGGTGACTTCGAGGTTGTGGGTGACGGGGTGCTCCGGCACCGGAGCGAAGTTTCCGGCGATCTGGACACGTGGATCGAAGGTGGGTGGGAGATTGCGGCGGCGCTGTTGTGAGACCAGGGCGGTTTCGATGGCGTCTAGGGTTTTGGCGGCCGCTCGTTGGAGGAGGTTCCAGCGCGGCGGCTCCGGCGACGGCGCCGGCGGGTGGTTGCCGGGGAGGGTGGGAGTGTGTAAGGCGGAGTTGGCTTTGGGTCTTTTGATGTGGTTTGATCTCATTGAGATGGATTTGGAGGGTAAAGAAAGGTTGAGAAGTGAGATTGGTGGAGATTGGGGTTTTGGGCAAGGATTAGGGTTTGGTTTCGCCATTGAAGAAGGCATGTTTTGGCGGTGATTCTCTCAGATTGTGTGGAAGAATGGAGCAGGGGAAGAGAGAGAGAGAGAAGTGAGTTTTGGAGGGAGAGAGAAAGGTGTTTAAATAGATGATGAGAGTGGGGAGTGAGTGTTGAAATTTAGTCCACCTTAGACTTAGGAGATGGCCACGTGGTGGATTTTGAGATCCTACAGTTGGACTATTCTCTCTCCCTCCATTGTATTTAATTATTATTATTATTATTATTACAAAAGGCTCGGGTTGGCAAGGACGACAATGCCGAGGACATATATATATTTATATATGATGTTATAATATGAATAATGCTATAAAAATCATGATTTTTTCTCAAAATTGAAATTTTTACATGACTTTTGGCTATAACAAACTTAACATGACTTTCAATATCCCGTGCATCTGTAACTAATAGTCAAATATCAAACATTTCAGAAATCCCCAAATTTTCAGAAATTATGAAGAAAACTCCGAATTAATGTTATACATGTAATAAATAGATATTATTTGACCTAAAAACACTAATTTATAAAGTTAAAATATGTCTGATATATGCTTGTTGATTACAGATGCACGAAATATTGAAAGTCGTGTTAAATTTACTAATAGCCAAAAATCATATTAAGATTGAAATTTTAGGAAAATTCATGATTTTTGCGATAATTATTTCTTATGATTAATATTGTTATGTGTTTTATTATATATTGTACATTAAGATTGAACACTGAATTTAGAGATTATCAAACTATACAAAATAGTATCCACTTTTGGTCATTTGTACATGTAATTGTCTCATTGGTGCATATTTGCATTATGGAGTAGCTGAATTTTATATATTATCCTTATCAATATAGTTTCATTTCATATAATTAGAAATGTTAATTGGATAGTCTTAGTGGTGAGTTTAGGCAAAAATAGGCTACAAAATAATCGGTTTAGTTTGTCGAATTAATAATATTACGAACTCAACCCTATTATTATCAGGTTAATTATGGATGAATGGATTTTCATTGGGTTTGAAGTGATCAACCAAGTTATATCATATACTTCATATTAAAATAAGAAATAAAATAAACATATTGGTTAACATACTTACAAGTACTTTGACTGGATATATAATAACAGTCTTTTAGATTCACAACTTTCACATTATTGTTAAATATTTAAAACTTTGAGTTCTAGATAAATGCTCAAGTGATGAAAACCACTTAGAAAAACTATTAAAATGTTGTATATCAGAGTTTTAAATTTGAATGCACTATAATTTAGATACTTCAAATAAGTTTTAAATTTCAGTACACTTAGATTTTTATAATATTATTTAAATTTAAGTGCTAAATTAAATAATAGATCTTCAAACTTAGTGGCTAAACTTAATTAATTTCTAGTTTTAGTTTAGTATTCAAAGTGCACATTTTTAAATATTAGAGTAACTAATTTTAAACATAATAATTTAAAATATATTAATTGTCGTTAGTAGAAATAAAAATATATTAAAACCACTAAAAAAAATATATTAATCAAAGGAATTCAGCTTTTACATAAGAATTAAAATTTACATAAGAAATAATAATTTTAAAATCCTAAAATATTTAATTTAAATAAATAAATTCCTTCTAATAATTTACTAAAAATCCAAAATTCATGATTTTCAAATCCACATTTAATTCAATCTGAAAATATGTTTTGGATTTTAATCTCCTAACTTACGGGATAAAATGGATAATAAACTCTATTATAAACAATATCTTCCGGAATCAAAATTTCAATTAAAATTTAATTATAATTAGAAATAAACATAAAAAATATAAAGACCACTACAAAAACTCACAAAGTCAATAATCCAAAAATGAATAGAATCAAAATTGTAGCACGTAATATTATGTTGCCAAGGAGAAAGGTCGACATCGGACCACTCATGTATTATAATAAGGAGACAATATAGGATAATTGAGTTCTCCCAATTATTTGGTAATATACAGTGCAGCCATATAATTGGAGGATTTTTCTTGATTTTAAGCCATTAAGACTATCTTTGTCACCATATAAAACAAAACTTAAGTAAATAAAAAGAAAAGAAAAAAAGTACCCAAATGTCATGAATGTCATGATGGCCAATGTCACAATCTTCTCTTTTTATCTATCTACAGATGACACATGTTATCACTTGATTGGTGATAGATATATTTTCTATGGATATAATTTAATTGAAAATTATCAAAATTCATAATTTCTTTTTCTCTACAAATAGAGTCCAATGTTAACATATTAACGTAGATAAACTCATAAAAAACAACTTGATTGAACATATTTGGCAAAAATTTGGCATTAATAATTAAATATATAATTTGTATATTTTATATTTATAATTTAGTATGCATTTATTTATAGCTTGATTTTTATTTTCGATTTCGTATTCCAATTATTGTAATTTTGATTTAGTTATTGTGTTTGTATGTTATTTTAAATGTATGGTAAAATAATTTCCTTATTATAATTGCGGAATTAATATATCAAATATTTTTCATCTATTTCTTACATCTTTTAAATATAAAAAAAAATCTCACAAAATAATATACAATTATTAAATAATGAGAAAAAAATATTGGGTTGGGTTGGACCACTAATAAAGTATAAAAATGTTGGAATTTGGTTGGGTTGTGGATTGTGTAGGTGAAAGAAAGATAAATTAATATTTTATTTGTGAGTTAGGTCAGGTGATAAAGATAGTCTACACAATGGGGAATACATTGCATGTTTTTCTATTTTGAGTCAAAAGAATCGTAAAAATCGAAATATTTTATTCTCTACAAGAATGGTTTTGGAAGTTTTCTTAAGACACATTAAACCTTATCTATTTGGATTATTATCCTTTTGGAGTGGTGGTTAGAGAGTCATAAATGGTAACAACTATGGAACATTATCTATACTCATCTTTGATATCAAATCGCTCTCTATCATTCATGGCTTTATCCCACTGCCGACTCACAGAAGATCTTATGTAATTTCATCTCATATTAAAAAATAATTACCATCATATGTATTAAAATTATTGATTAACATGCATTAAAATGTAATGAACCATGAGATGATGTATCAGATATAATAGAAGATTTAGATTTAGATTGTTTCCCAATATTGATTAGATGAGCCTTCTAATTGTTACAATCAATCTCTAATTTTTCAAAATCTTATTAATACACTTTCCATATTTGTGTGAAATTGACTTTACATATGGATCAATAAATAAATTGAGGACAACACATTTCCTTTTGAGGTGGATAAAATATGTGGACACCTGCAAAGTTTGGGTCATCAAAAGATCATTTCAAAATACCGAATTCAAAATGCTAATAATAAAAGTATATTAAATAATATATTATTTGTCATGTGTGATTAAATCTAAAATTTGAATTGTTAGAAATATTAGAATAGAACTAATTAGGTTTGGGTTTCAATATTATATTAAATGAATGAGAATTTAAATTGTTAAATAAAAAATTATTGGGTACGTACGTAAAACATAAAATTTACCATTTTTTGAAATATTCTGTATCCATTTTTTAATCATACTTACCAAAATATTAATTTAGTAAAACAGATCATATCATGTAATACAATTTGTATGTATTGTGGTTCTCAGGGTATTTTAGTTTTAATAATAAAAAAAAATAGGTAAAAAAATATTTTCATCATGCTAGATTGAAATTTTGTAAAACCCACCATTTTTACCATTTTTCAAGCCAAGCAAGGACAAATTCCAACTCATTTCATCCTTATTTCAAAGAGTGGAAAGTAATTATAAATGACTAATCCAAAATCCGAAAAGAAAATTCTTCATGGGCTAATCAAGAAGTAATTGGGCTACGCACTGAAAACTAAATTTCTTAATGGGCTTATAATCTAATGGATCTAAAATCTTAACACTTTAGAATATGGCCCACTAATGGCTTGCCCAGTAGCAATTCCATATAAATAAAGCCCACTGATAAATATCATGATCATCAATTTCAACTTGAGTTGTACTTATAATCAATCTTAATCTTTTTGTTCTAATTTTGCATTTTAACTACTACATATAATAGTATAATTTCTCTACCTATGAGATGTCGTAATACAAATATGCAAAATGAAACCATGAAATTTTTATTAAGATGTAAAATAGTATATAAAGTTGAATTTTTTGATAGCAAAACAACATAAACATATTGGAGACACTACACATAATGAACAAAATTATGATACATTTTTTTGAGACGTAAAATCGTTAAGGCCTAAGTAGCACTTGGAGCACCACACTATTTACATTGTAATAAATTAAATTTATATATTTAACTATATTACATGATACTTCTGAATAGAATCGAAATTGATTGAATTTTAACTTTGTTGTTTTTTATCACTTCTCAATTTTAAATAAAAAAAAATTAAATCAAATAAATTGAAAAACATGATAGCAGTAAATGTGAAATTAACACACACACATATATGTGTATAAGTAAATCATGTGATCGTAAATAGAACAATTGAAGCTATAAAGATTATATATAATTTACCACCATTTAAGATTACAAACTATATATATATAAAATTTTAAATGGTAAAAGAAATTAAGTAATATTTTATTGAGAACATCTTAATAATCTAATATTTTGAGTATGTCAATTCATAATCTATAAAACAAATATTATCATTTAAAATTGATTCATGTTGATAACAGGACTCACAAAATATATCCGTTAAACTTTTACGGTTTAATATAATTATATGTAAAAAAATCGTTCAAAGAAAAGTAGAGATAAAATCTCTATTTTATTGTAGTATGCACACTACCAATTATAAAATATAAATAAAAAACCATAAAAATCTCCCAATTATCATTTTATACATTATCCTATTGTTATAAAATAAAGAATAAAAAGTATGTATAAAATCAAAGGTCTACATCATCATATATGTTCACATTGATAGAGCTTGTCTAAAGTCTAAAACATAAGGCTAGAAAGGTGTTTGTCACGCGCTGGAAAAGCGCGTGGGGAATGTGTTAATAAAGGTGTGTTTGGCGCACAGTATTAGTACGATTTTTCTGTAGCTGGACCATTTGATCTTTGCGCTAATGAAGATATCAATATATCATCCCTTTGAAAACACTCAACCATGAAAAGGCCATTAAATTATCCAGCTAAATAAAACCCACAAAAAATAGAAATAAATTAATTAAAGAAATAGAAAAAGAAGCTTCCTGCTGAATGATTCGTTTGCGTAAAATCTGGGAGAGGCCCTGTTTTAATCATACTGTTCTGTTCGTCGTTCAATCTGTAAGTTTGATTTTATTGGTGTTACTAATTTTTAATTATTTACTTTGCCCTAAAAAGGGTTCATTTTTTTTGGCTACTTTCTGCTTTGTCCGTGTCCTTTTACTTTGTGTTTTAACATCTGAATTATTGAAATCTTGAAACTTTTGGGACATGGGTTCTCTTGAATTTTGAGCTTTTAGTTTAGAATTATTTAGTTGTTTGTATTGTGAAGTGGGTTTTTGAGATTTTTGAGGATTGTTGTGAATCTTGAATGATCAGCTGAGAGTTGTATATATGAAGTTTATAGCTTTTTCTTTTTCTTCCTTTTCAGTTGTGATAAAGATTTTGTGACTCTTGGATGCTGAAAGTTTGTACTTTAAAGTGGAGTTGTAAAGTAGTGGCTGAGGTTTCAAGGAAGAAGATGGATCAGTGTGTTGTTTTTTGAGGCATATGAGAATTGAATTGCAGAGTTAGGTGACATTTAATTTCACAAATTGAAGTAGGGGGCTTTGCTATGATTTGATGAATTTAGTTTGAAGCTTGAAGATATACAGTAAGTTGGAAGAAGGGTTTTGGTGTGTGTATAGTGAGTCTAGAAATATGCAAAGAGTTCGAGTTTCGTCTCACCAAGCTCCGGTGCTTAAGTTGGGGGATTCCCAAATGACCCTTTCCCCCAAATTTAGGTTAGCTTCGATCACTTCGACCTTGCTCGATCATGCCCTAGAATTCGAGCAATCTGTCAATGGAGAGCCTTTGATTCCTGGGCTTCCTGATGACGTTGCTTTGCAGTGCCTCCTTCGTGTTCCGGTTAATAAACACGCAACGTGCAAGACTGTGTCGAAGCGTTGGTATTTGTTGTTTGGTAGTAAAGAGCAGTTCTTTACTCTGAGAAAGGACCTTGGATTTCATGATCCATGGCTCTTTGTCTTTGCTTATCACAAATGTACCGGGAAAATCGAGTGGAAAGTTCTAGACCTCATCGACCTCTCTTGGCACACGATTCCAGCGATGCCTTGTAAGGACAAGGTTTGCCCTCAGGGTTTCAGGTGCGTCTCGATCCCCCATGAGGGTGCTCTATTCGTTTGTGGGGGTGTGGTTTCCGATGTCGATTGTCCGCTCAACTTAGTCTTGAAGTACGAGGCTCGTAAGAACCGTTGGACCGTGATGAAGAAGATGATCACCGCGAGGTCGTTTTTCGCGAGCGGGGTTATCGATGGGATGATATATGTTGCCGGAGGCAATAGCACCGATCTATTCGAGCTTAACTCGGCCGAAGTCTTGGATCCGAAGAACGGGACGTGGAAGCCCGTTTCTAGCATGGGAACGAACATGGCCTCGTACGACGCGGCAGTTCTCGACGGCAAGCTTCTTGTCACCGAAGGATGGTTTTGGCCCTTCTATGTGGTTCCCAGAGGGCAAATTTACGATCCATTAACCAATCATTGGGAGAATATGGCCATGGGATTACGAGAAGGGTGGACGGGATCGAGTGTCGTTATATATGGCCACTTGTTTGTGGTTACGGAGCATGAAAGAACGAAACTTAAGGTTTATGACTCGGGGGACGATTCTTGGGACGTAGTAGAAGGGCCTCCTTTGCCGGAGCAAATATGCAAGCCGTTCCGTGTTAACTCTTGGGGGTGTAAGATCTATGTTGTTGGTCGGAATCTTCATGTGGCTGTGGGCCATATTGTGAAGGCGTGCTCGAGTGACAAGAAGATTAGTTTTTGTGTTGAATGGCAAATGGTGGATGCACCCGGATCGCTCTTTGACTTGACCCCGTCGAGTGCTCAGGTTCTGTTTGCTTAGAACCCCCGTTGTCTTCTTTGCTTTTGTTCTTCTGTGCTTCTTGTTCGTGCTGCTAAATTAGCTACGAGAGTTTTATAAATTAGAGTGATTATTTTGTATGGATTGCTTTTGTTGTATAAATATATATATAAAGGTTTCCGAATTTTATGTTTGTATTTCGCCTCGAATTATTATTCGTGTTATGCATTTGTAGTTCTGGACTAAAACACTTAGGTTGTGTTTGGATGAAGGGATTTGAAATTCAAAGTAGTAAATACATTTCAAATTTTGTATTTCAAATCCCTCAATCCAAACACAGCCTTAGATCCTTTCTTACTCTTTGCAATTAAGAGTGCCACTTAAACTTCTATATTATTTGACATTAGACATAAGTTTTGTTCCATGTCTTAATTGGATTGCACGGAATGGTTCGTTTCCTTGCCTATTATCGTCAATCTTATATCGAAAACTAAGTTAACTAACCACTTGTTTGGTGATGAATCGTTTCTTGTGATTCGTTGTTAGATATATTTGATTTATGTTTTGTATCTCCAGACAAGAAGCTCGACTCCAGTAAAGAATGTAAGTTTAGTTTCAGTTATGTTATGTTCGAATTCCACCATAAAATTACTATATTCGTTTAGCTGCAGTATGGAGTAACCAAGTATATTGTCTCGACTTCTTATCCATGAACACTGCCTTGATGATTGAAACAGATGATATTTTTTGAAGCGACGTTGATCGAACCAGGTACTCTCCCTCGTTCTACACGATTAATTGAGGTGCGTTTTTCTTGCAATCAAAGTGTTTTTTGAACCTGGGATTCTTGGTTGATGCTTGAGATTTATTGTCACAACTTTTCTTGTCCAAATGGAGAAAGTGAACATGCTGACATTCATCTCATGCTTTTGCTCACTAGAATTGAGAAAAACAAATCAAACTAGTCTAGCTTTAATTTAAGATGATCTGAGTCTTGTTGGATGTACATAGGACACCAAGTTTGAATATATATATGAGATCATAGTATTTGAGTTTGAGTGTTTGATATAATTAAAGCTTGTTTGCTGAATGTGAACAAGTTTAAGTTGCATTTCATTTGGATTATTCTTGGAGATTATGACAATCAGATTGAAAATTTTGTAAAAAAAATAGAAATTATATTAAATTATAAAGTGATATATTTAGGAGATGTTTAACTACTGTATACATGTGTCTTGTGAAGGTTACTTGGTTGTGGTGAGCAATAAACATTCTCAAATGTATCTGTTTTGTCAATATTTTTTTTATTGTAGTTCTTAATGATACAATAGAGGTAGATTACTTGGATATTGTAATAAATTATTGATGTGGTATTTTTGGGAGATCAAAAATAGAATTATTTAGCAAGTTCGAATTGAATAGTGAATTGTACTTTAGTTTGGTTTGATTTTGGAGATTCAATTGTAAATCTGCGATTTCCAAATTGAACTCGAGATTTTCATGTTTATTAACCATCTTGGATCGTGCACAACCCTTAAACAAATTACGTTTTATTAATCAATAAAAATCATATGTACTTGATTCTTTAAGATGATTAACCAAACTTTAAACGTTTTATTCTTTTATTACAAATCAACACAATTGATAACAAACATATCCCAAAATTTCAATTATTGTATGCACAATTGAATCAAAATTGGTTTGAGCTAGATTTATTTATAGTCAGGATAATTACCGCAAGAATCATAAACTTTTCTCAAATTGCAATTTTAACATAATTTTTGACTATTAGTAACTTTTATATGACTTTCAATGTCTCATGCATTCATAATCAATTGGCTGATTTCGGGTATCTTTTAACTCTATAAATTCATGTTTTTAGGTCAATTAATATTTGTTAATTACATGTAGTAGCATCAATTGTGAATTTTCTTCATAATTTTTGAAAATTTGGGGATTTCTGAAATGTCCAAAATTTGTCTGTTAGTTGCAAATGCAAGAGACATTGAAAGTCATATTAGAATTACAATTTTGAAGAAAGTGATTTTTGCGATAATCACCCTCATAATCAAACCAAACTCAATTGTGATTTAATTAAAATATCGAACAAAAATAAAAACAATGAAATGAACAAATTAAACCCCAATTTGGGCCCTCTTTGTTGACAGATCAAAAGAACTGAACACAACACAATAAAAAAGATGTCGGCTCTAAAAATAGTTTGAACACAATTTACTTTTGTCAACATTTTATTGCCATTTTCCATGTTTTCATACCACTAAAGACAAACTTACATTGGTTAATACACTGCCACGTCATGATGAAGATTGAGCTTTTTCTATTTTTGGAAAGAATAACTGGATATATTTAGTAGGTGTTTACAATTTTTTACTTTTTTTAGTTATTATACTTTAATTTAATATAAGGTCTATGGGCTATGAATTGTCTGCATTTGACCAATGTATTTTTATGTAAAAGTTGAATCTTGTACTTTTTATTTGCTTTAGAATTTGATCTTTATACTTGATGGTTTACATAAGGACGAATTTTAATGCAAATTAAATATTATGGGCCTAATTAATAAATTTGAAAGTGCAGGGACTTAATTTGAAAAAAAGAAGAGAATTATAAAGACCCAATATTTATAAATGAAAGTATGAAGATCAATTATAAAATACTACTATAACATAAGAATGTGCACACCACTAAATCAAGTCAAATTACATAACAAAATTTAAAATTCAAAATCAGGATGCAAAAAATATTCATATTTTGAAATACTTGCAACTGTAAATCACATAATATCACATAATAAAAATCATACATGGTTTACAGTTTTTATACCCTTATCCAAAATCTTGAAATTCAAACATTTAAGAGGGTACTATTTCAAAATCATTCAAGTACTAAACTTTAAAGTGCACCTAAAATCTCAAAATTTGCATAAATTTAAATAATCCTAGATTTTAGTAATACTTAAAGATACAATAATTAAACTAAAGCTCTAGATTTAAATTCTTCTATCATTCAAAGTGAAGTAGACATGTAGATGGTTTAACATAACATAGATTCCAAACATAGGTAATAAGCTTATGAACATTAATACTTTAAAATCATGATCAATTATAAGCATAACATACTCTTGGATGGAAACAACAGAGGAATCTGATGATGAAATACACTTACATAGAACATCACAACAAAAATATAAGAGCTATGAGTTTTCCTGTACACAGTTTTTCCATGACGGGATTCATCAACTTGCGGCATCTTGATAAACACGACATATTTCCATGTCATTTACAAGGAAAAATGGTGTACCTTGTGATTGATTGATCGATGACTCTCTTCATGCAAGGTAGTTGTATATTTGTGGATTGTTTTTGTCTCGTTCCAGATACTCTCTGTCGATCAGGCTCTCTATCCTTTTCTTCAAGTCCGCCGGTTTTATCGGGAATTTGAGCTGTGTATCATCAACAAAACAGCACATTCAATTCTTGTGTGCTTTTTTTTTTTTTTTTTTGTTTACATTTTCTCATTCATAAATAGAACCAAATGATGAGAGTTTGGTTACCTGCTGGAAGAGTTCGGTTATCAATAGTGTGTGGCTCAGCATTTTCCTTGTCTTCATTATACGAACAATAGCAGCATCAACCTGTATGAAGAGTGCAGAAAAAATTTAGATCATTGCATAAAACGAGAAGAGAATCTCTGACGATTTTGGAGGAATTTTAGAAAGGGTTGAAAACATTTTCCCATCTGAATTATACGTGATTTGACATTTTTTTAGTATAAACTCTCAAATGTTTCACTTTGCCGTATGAACTTTAAATTTGATAATTTTTTTACGGCTTCAGACAAATCATAGCCATTGATTACGGACACGTGTACAGATAGGATTTATCTGCATCAAATTTAAAGTTCATACGGAAAAGTAGAACATTTCATAGTTTATACAAAAAAATGTCCATAGTTTAGGTGGGAAACGAGATGTTGAAGTAGACCTGATATTGACGGTCTTGGAATACCCTCTCGGTGGTGCTGGTGTTCTCCTCAACTGTTTCCTTCATCTGAATCGCATTTACCTGATCGAGAAAGTCACCCTCTTAGTACCAATTAAACTACTAAGGCCATTATTATCGGAAACTCCAATCGAGAATGTGAGATTTGTTTTTGCGAAGTTTTGTCGTTGAGCCAAGAAGGAACTGACCTTTATACGATATAGAGGAGCAGTGAATTGATCATTAAAGACAAAGGAGTCGTCATCTTCAACATCTCTGCCTTTAGGAATCTGCAAGGGCAATTTTGTAAATACAAGAAATATTTTCCAACAGCCAACGATACAGCAATGAACACTCACTTTCTGAAGAACACGGAACTTTCCACATGCAAGGGACTGCAAAGTCCTTCTCAGCTCTTTGTCCTCGATGCTCGTAGATTCCTTGATATCTTGAAAGCTAAGCTTTTGTGCATCGTTGAATAGCATCAACACAACAGTCTTGCATCACAGAAGCCGAGAAGCAAAAATATGTTAAGGATTAGACCACAGCCAAACTCTACCAAACGTAAAGAACACTAATCTTACAAGGCACCTACCTGAAATAGAGAAACTGCCAGCTCCTTTTTACCTTTCGGAAATTCTGCCTTGAGAACACAGTGACCCAATGAGTTTTGCCACATTAACCGCCTTCCACTGTACTTGCTTAAGTAGAACTCCTTAAATATATCCTGGAGAGCAGTTTAAATAAGGATGAGTGTTCTATGCAACAGTATGCTTTGCATCAAAACTAAATCACAAACATATCGATTCTGTCGAACCTGGTAAACATTCAGTTCATGGGGCAGCCGAACATCCATGGGAGGATAAGTTGGCCAATACCTGCAGGCAGACAACCACATGTGCTCGTTCTCATTTGAGCGGAAGTGAAAATTTGAGATAAATACAGAAGCAATGAACAAGAGAAACTACTAACCCAGTGGTTAAGACATGAACACTCATCTCGATTCCAGATGGGAGTTTTGTCCGAGCTTGGGATGATTGCTTGAACGATTCATTAATCTCTTTCGACAATTCAATATCCTGGATTTGGTTTTCAATCATTAATATATTGATTCAATGTAACTAGCCGATATTTAAAAGAATTCTAAAGATTTACAGAACTGTTCAATGGGTTTGGGTTTTATTTGCTTTCCAATAATTTATTGTAGAAAGGCTATTTTCCGATATGTAAGTGCTCTAAGAGATGATATTTTAGTTTGATCAAAATATTAGTAACCTGCCACTTGGTAGCTCAGAATACATCGGAGATCAAGAAACCAGTATAATGTTGGGAAACTGAGTTTCCTCTAAAGATTTCACCATGTAAAATTGTAAATATAAATGTACCAGGCTTTTAACACCAAGAATTAATGCACACCTTGAACATTCCTTCGAGTTTGTTAGTAAATTGACTGCCGCACTCGGTTTTTAACTGCAATTAACAGACCTCAGTTTTTCAGTTGCAAGCATATAAAGAAATTCAGTGGTAGGGAGGAACACGAACGACCTCAAAGATAAAGAGTGTACCTTAGAAATCATTGATTTCTCTGCATCAATAGATGCACTTTTACCCAACAAGAGCCTCTTTGCAAGGTCTTTCTTGTAGAATGCTTCAAATACATCCTTGCCCTAATAGAGGGGTGGGACACAAATTTTAGCAACCTGGTGTTTTTAATAGCATGAAATATATATATACAGACAATAACAACCATTATTAGCGTTCAAGAACATGCATATACCTGTATAAATCTGAACAAGACCAAAACTTTATCAAGTGTACCCTCCAATTCCTCTTCTGATGTACCCTTATTTCCAGCACGAAGCTTCTCATCTACGAACTTGGCAATTAGCTCAGCAGGTCGGTTCTGGAAAAGAGTAGAATATTACATGATCATTAGAACAACTGAATACTGATCAATGTCATGAATGATTCTAATTTGAGATGCTGTTATTCTATAGCTATGAAAATTTAGGTTCCAATTCGAACAAGAAAGCACCATATTCGTTCTTACCTGTGATACCAACATAGGATGGATTCATACCCTCATGTTGCTATTTTACCATCAAATTTATCAAGTTATCCTATGATTCAAGGAAGAAGGGTGACAAATCACTGCGATGACTACAGCTTTAACTCGCCTTTTCATTACTAAAGCTTATTGAATTCAATTGCATTTTCCCTTTCTTAACTCATTTTGATTTAAATTGGGATTTCAATCTAAAGGGCATTAACAGTTCACATCACTGAAAGAAATGTTGACAAAGCATTAATGGTATTACACACATTAACCAATCCAATCTGTTAGGTAAATTGAAGTGATCATTCAGAATACTAATCTGTCTTCCATAAGATTTTAAAGATTAACCACATATGTAAATAGACTTCAATATGGAACTTCTAGGAAATCATTGTAAAACTCAAGGATGAAAGTTCAAGGAAATCATACTAAAATGGAGAGACTAGTACCTGGCGGATATTAATGAGATGCTCAAATACATCTTTGATAGTATTGCTAAATGTTTCATTTTTGGAAAAGCTTTCTTCCCATATTCTATCAAGATTTGACTTAAATTCCAATAGGCTGGACACCATCTCTTTGTCCTTTTCTTCATCCATGACAACACTCTGCCCGGTTCTTCGGATGTACTGATTGAGGGAGTGCCTCAATGATTCCAGGGCGTTGACCCTGGAGAAGAGGATATGCATTCTCTGAAGGTCTTCAATACGCTTACCGTCCATAAGCATCATGAAACCCTGCACAGGTTGGTCAGAATTACCACAATATTAACACGCAAGCACAAAGAAAGGAAGTGATAACTGCAAATAGATTTGTAATTGATCAGATAACAGCCACCTTATCGAGGATTACAGATATATGACGCTCAAGTAGTTGTTTTTCTGCTGTGGCTACTAGCGGCTTTCTTGTACTTGCGTCCAGGTAAAGTAAGCATCTTTCATTTTCTTCTTGCAACCTCATCTGGAATAACATAGACAGCCAAATTAAGTAACTCATCACTAAATGAATACATTGAAGAAATTAAGGATGCAAAAATGATCAAAATTTTAATGAACACACATAAGGGAAAAATACAACAAGAATTCGTACCTCGACATGTTTTAGATAATCTGGAACATCTGCCTGCTGCATATATTTGACACCCTCAGCTGCATAAAATTCAGATGTGCCTTCAAGGAATGGCTTCTCAAAGCTTTCGGGGTAAATTCCCAAGGCAGTGAACATCTTCAAAAGATGATTAAGCAGAGTTCTATCAACTGCTTCGCCTAGTCTACAAGAACAAACAAAAATAATAATATCGAAAAGTAAGAAATCATACGTTCTGTAATCTGACTTATGTACAGCATAGTTGAGATGGTTGCTTAAAGAGACTGATATTAAAAGAGGAACTTCTAGAAACCGTTGAAGATTCTCTACAACATTTAATTATTATGAACCTTTGACTGTGTGGTGATAGCCATAAAGCTATAACTCTATGCATTATTAAATAGATTTCAAATGTACAAATCTCAGGCTTTGTAGAATACCTTTCACTCTCAATCATTTTTAAAAGACCAAATACGGTTTTGTGCTCCACTTCTGAAGCTAGAGAAAGATGTTTGTGGAAAAGCTGCAAGCCCATGTCCCACAATGAGCGCACATTTGGTGTTTGCTTCACATATGTTCTATCAAGATATAATGCTATACCCCGTATCATCAACATCTGGTCACAAAAATCTTGCCAGCGCTTCTGAACAAGTGATAAGAAAACCACCAGATCTTCACTTTGGCCGACCAAAGATTGTAGGGCAGCAGATATGTATGCTTCACACTCCTTTTCGATTCTTTGATAGAGACTTCCCCCCATCTTGTGCAGGCAAAGATCATTGACCGCCTTAAGATCATAAGTTGGCCAATCAGATTTTAAGGAAATACTGTCTTAAGGAAAGAAATAGATAATAGTAGGCTAACCTGATAGAGTTTCTCCAAGTCACATGGATTAGGTTGCTTTAAAAATATGGCACTGATAGCAGACTTGAGTGTTGCCCATGTATTCTCCTCAAAATTAATCGGTAGTGTTGGTTTGGCTTCAGACACAAATCACAGAAATAATCATAGAAAATACTTATTTGAAGCAATTGAGAAGATGGTTATTAACAATATTAGACCTATACGTTTTAGGGAAAAAAAACAAACACTTATGTCATCTAATCAACCAGATTCACTATAACTTAGTGACAAAACAAAATTCATGGATTTCACATCAAATGCTGCATGCCAGACAAACAAAAGTTCAAACATCTGGACACAATCAAGTTTCAACTTTCCAACTTTTGGATTCCATTTGATGACCTATCCTGCATGATCAATTAAACGACTTTATAACATAGTAACATAAGTTATAATTTTAAATAATTGCTCCAGACACAAGAAATCACATGCACATAAGCTATTCTTGGAGCCTGAAACTTCCACTGAATAATATTTCCCATGTGTAAGAGAAGTGCATCTTGCAATATATATTCACATCCTTCCATATATGATCAAGCACTTCTTGACCTTGCTATAAACATGTTCATCTAGTTAACTAAAGAATCACTTAAAACATATACCAATAGTGTTAAATCTTCCTGCATTCTAAACAAAACTATAGTTTATGCCTCACTCAGACAGATACACCCCAATGTTATAGAGGAAGTTCAATAGAAATAATGCATTTCAGACAGGACATATATAGTAGTACATAATTTATAAATCTAGTAAGCCTTGAACAAGTTAGTAATAAAGGATCTGCTGAATTGGATAACTTTCTCATTCCCCGAACAGATGCACAAAATTTCTACATAAAACAGCAAAGACAATAAGTAGTAAGGTCAGGTGCATTTCCTCTGAAATCTCATAAATAGCTTATGGCAGGGTACAATAGCCAATTTGTGACAACCACAACTTTGTAGGATAATGGCACTGCCACTTGTCCAATATTATACTTTCAGACAAAAAGATGCACTGGATACCCCTTTCAACATACTATATACAGCATAAATTCTGTAAATGTTCTTCTGCTAGAAATAGAAAGTGACTAGAGAAATAGTTTACTATTGACTAAGATGACAAAATCTATAGAGGCATCAACCAGCCCGATGAGTATTACAAAGCAATACATCCTACAACTTTTCTTCAATAACAAGAGCCATTAACTACCTCTAGAGCAACTCTCATTGACAATCTAAAGCAGTTTAAATGGGAGGATCGAGTTGTGAAACACATCCACATACCATGAACCCAAAGAAAGTCCAATACATGTTCATTACTGTATTCACAGTACTGCTCAAATATAGCTGCTTTAAGAACACTAAAAAGATGGAACCATCTGAATTTGACCCAATGCTCACCTCAACAACCCTATCCGAAAGGTACAGTAATTTCACCTAAAAAATCCTACATTCAAAATCCTATAACACCTACAGTAAGAGATGCTGGTTTTGAAAATAATCTAAACCTTTAAGAATCATTTGTTAAGCTTAATTAGTGAGATTACACCAAAAATGAATCAATAAACAATAAATTTTCAGCTTGAAGGACTGCAACACAGTGAAAGTAACAGACACTATTTCTTAAAAACAAAAAAAAAAGAAGAGAGAGAGAGAGAGAGAGAGAGAGAGAGAGAGAGAGAGAGAAAATCCCAGATCTCCGCATACACAAACATATGGAAATCAAACACAAAAAGCTTCCACTAATTCACCTTATTAACAACTAAAATAAAATCCCAAATCAGGCAAACACTTAAAAAACCCTAAATTCCCACCTCAAACTGAACAGATTGGATAACAAAACCCTCGATTCGAGTCCTTTCCAAAAATGGGCACACTTAAACCCACTACAAAACCGCGCAATCAGAAAAAACAAATCAAAAGCACAAAATTCGAACCTTTAACGAGCTTAATTACGAGCTTCTTCGAGGGCTGCGGAGGCTGGGCTTTCTTCCGCGACAAATTGGCGGTGACTCCTCCGGCGGAGGCAGCTCCGCTGCGGCCAAAGGCGTTGGAGGGAGAGGAGGCCTCCAATACGACGTCGTTGGGATCGTCCTCGATCATGGGCGAGAGAGCCGGGGGGTCGGAGAAGTGGACATGGGGAGAATTGCGCTGCTGGCCGTTCTTGTTGGCGTCGACTGAGCACGCGACGGCCTGCGACTTGGCTTTTTTCATTGCCGGGAAAATTGGAGCTGCAGAGGCGGCGGCGGCGGCGGCGGAGGCGGCAGCGGAATGAGGAGAGGAGGAGCGCTTGTTGGGGTTGGTGGAGGTGGAAGTTGTGGGTTGAGACATAGAAGAGTGATGAATCTCAAGAAAAGCTCCTCATTATAGGAGAAGAAAATCAACAATTTTTGCTTCGAGATGAGGAGGACAACCAAAATGATTTTCTTTTCTTTTTTTCCTCTCTCTATTTCTTCTCTTGAATTTACAGTTTTTTTTTTTATTAATTATTTTTTAAAAAAAATCAACTTATTTGGGCTTGGGCTTCATGTGGGAAGTTAAGTGGGCTCAAATGTTTATTGGGTTAAGTAGTGGCCATTGATAGTGGGCTCGCTCAACCACCAATTATTTCATGTTTGTCTTTATTTTGTGAAAATAGTTAGATTAATGTATTTTAGAGAAAATTGTAAAATTGATCCCACAACTAACTATTGTGTTATAATTTAGAAACACATTCTAACCAATTTTCCTAATTAATTCTCATAAATTAGAAAATTTATGATCAATATATGAACTAATATAATAACAAAAAAGTTGACAAAATTTACATAAATGTCATCATAGAAAAATACGAAGAAAATGAAAAATAATTTTTCTTAGCAAACTATCGTATCTTTTTATAAATTTATTTTTGGATGGGTGGATATTTATAAATATTTTTTATTATTAAACAAACATTTTTATTTATTATGTTTTTATGTTTGCTTAAATAATATTTCAAATTTTATTTTTATTTTAAAATTTTAAACATTTTTCAAAATAAAAATTCTTTATTATTATTATTATTAATTCTTCGATTATAATCTATAATATATTTAAATTTGTAATGTTGGTGTTTGTATTTCAAATTTGTAACATTGTTAAATGCGATTATTCACAATAGCATGTATTGAATTTTAGAATATATAAACTTCAATTAATATAAATACTAAAACTATTATATATTTCAAGTTAAAATAATATACTATTATATTATATTATATTATATTATATTATATTATATTATATTATATTATATTATATTATATTATCAAGACCTTATAATTATTATATATTATATTATAAATCAATGTGATAAAAGTACTGCTAGTAAAACTAAATACAAGACATTTTAATTTTAAAAATTAAGAAAATAATTCAAATGGGATTGAAATTTTCAAGGCCAAAAAGTTGCGTGTCAAAATTTGCAATTTCACAATTTTAAAACCCCAAATTGAAATAAATGTCCTAATAATCTCACTTTCCTTCAATAGACACTTGTACAGCTCGATCGTGAAAATGCTTTTCTCTCTCAACAACTCTCTCTCTCTAAATCTCCGTGGCTCTGTAACCCTCAAAACCCCAAATTGCGCCGCCACGCCGACAGCATGTCTGAATGTGGATGTGCGAGCGCCAGATTCCGGCCAGACTCTGTCGCACAAGATGAGCAGCTCCGAGATTATCGCCGACGAGAAGAAGTTTATCGTGGGGACCTACGCTAGGGCACCGCTGGTGTTGTCGAGCGGTAAAGGGTGTAAGCTGTATGATGTTGATGGGAAAGAGTATCTGGATTTGACTTCTGGCATCGCCGTTAATGCCCTCGGCCATGGGGATTTTGATTGGGTGCGCGCCGTTACACAGCAAGCTGGCGTGCTCGCTCATGTTAGCAATATTTACTACACTGTTCCACAGGTAAATGCCTTTTATTTTTTAATTTTTGTAATTGTATCTTCTGGTTGAAGAAATAAAAGTTGGATTACGATTGCGGTGATTGTGTCGTTTTTTTTTAATTATTATGTTATTTATGTTGTTATGTTTTTTTGTTTGATCAGTTTTAAGAAGAAAATTAAGTGAATGCACATTCGAGTTTAGTAAGTATGTATTGGGAATTTGGGATTGATCATGTCAGTGGCTGATGTTAAATGGAAGATGGAGATTAATTCATCTTGTAGAAGAAATTCTAAGGCATGTTCAAGAGATTATTTTAAAAAAATTTATACTTTACGGTTATGAAAAGTTGAATATGAGTGCATTTGATTGAAAGAAAGAAAAAGGACTCACTTAATTTGGAGGCCAGAAGTATGTTTTGAGGATTGATTTGTCACTGTTAAATTCATTCGTTTTGAACAAAAGTGCGATGAAATTTTTGATTGATATGATTATAAAGTGAAATGGCTACTTCAGAATGTTGTCAACATTGAAGCCTATGTTGAAGCAATAGATATAATTTCTAAGTTCTAAATCTTGATGAAAAGTCCGCAATAGTGCATATTTGTGGTCAGATTACGATTGGTTTAATGCTTTTGGTTGAGTTCTCAGTTACGTCATTCAACGCAGTTTTGCTTTTGCAGGTAGAGCTTGCAAAACGCCTGGTCACCGGCTCTTTTGCTGATCGTGTATTCTTTTGCAATTCTGGGACTGAGGCGAATGAAGCAGCAATTAAGTTTTCTAGAAAGTTCCAACGATTTTCGCATCCTGACAAAAAGGACCCTCCAGTGGAGTTTATTACCTTTTCAAATTGCTTTCATGGTAGAACAATGGGGGCTCTTGCATTAACAAGCAAAGAGCATTACAGGGCGCCATTCGAACCCGTTATGCCTGGGGTCACTTTCGTAGAATATGGTGATACTCAAGCAACAGTAGAATTGATCAAGAGTCAAAAATTTGCTGCAGTATTTGTGGAGCCTATTCAAGGGGAAGGTGGCATATTCAGCGCAACGAAGGAATTCTTGCAATCGTTGCGTACTGCCTGTGATAATGCTGGCTGTCTTCTTGTAGTCGATGAGGTAATTATTTATAAACAAAAGAAAAACACCTTATATGCTTTTAGGGAACAACATTACTTATTACGTACCGTCAAGTCGAGTACCGTCAGGCTCGAGCTCAAACTCGATTACAAAACTTGAGCTTATTTTTTTAATGCTCGAGCTTGACTCGGCAGATAACTCGAAAAGTTTGACTCGACAAGACACCTAAATAATATTTATAAAATAACCCAAATTCCTAAAGGTCCTTAAAATATGAAATTTTAGTTAACTACCAAGGGCCAAATGGTAAAGTTAACATATGCTTGATTCTACTCGATTGGGCTTGCAAGCTTGTCGAGCCGGGTATTAATGTGCTCGAACTCGAGATCAAGACCACTCGAGTAGCTCAAGATCAAGATTGACTCAACTATCTTCAAGTTGAATTCAATTATTTTCCGAGTCAATCACGAGCTGTATTATGTAATATACACACCCTAGAATTTCTCAATGTTCTAATGATTTCTTCATTGTGGCTATGCATCCCAGGTACAATGTGGCTTGGGTCGAACAGGTTATCTCTGGGCTCATGAAGCTTATGGTGTCTACCCCGATATAATGACTCTGGCCAAGCCTCTTGCTGGAGGTCTTCCCATAGGAGCTGTATTGGTCACCGAAAAGGTTGCTTCTGCCATTAATTTCGGAGATCATGGAAGCACATTCGCAGGTAACCCCCTCGTTTGCAGTGCTGGAATCACAGTGCTCGATAAAATATCAAACCCAAGCTTTTTAGCCAGTGTTAAGGAAACCGGTCAGTATTTCAAAGACTTGTTAGTAGAAAAACTGGGAAAAAATTCTCATGTTAAAGAAATACGAGGTTTTGGGCTCATCATTGGTATAGAGCTGGATGTATCGGCCTCCCCATTGGTCGATGCATGCCAAAAAGCCGGGCTTCTCGTTTTGACTGCCGGGAAAGGAAACGTCGTTCGGATCGTCCCACCGTTGATCATCTCAAAGCAAGAAGTTGATCAAGCTGTTGAGATAATGAAGAACTGTTTTCATGTACTTGATCAAGCTACCAAAGGTTAGCTGGCATTGTCTCTACATAAGAGGATTTCTTGAACTTTACCCTAACTAGATGTGGCTTTTTAACTTTCAGATGTAATGTGTTCATGTAGAATTAATTCAACAGGTTTAATTTAATGCTTGCATGTTCATATGTCACTATTTTATTTTATTTTTTTGCTTGTGAATGAGTTTATGATCATATAGTTTGATTGACAAAGGTTTAGAGTTTTTTTCACTTGAGATCAACTATTATGCACTACTTCACTTGAGATCAAATATTAAGAAAATTGTATGAATTCAGTTGATAAATATATAAAACAAATTTGAATATGTATATGATATATACATTTGATATGAATAGAATTTGTTGAAATTCAATTCGATTGGTCATTAAAGATGTTCAAGCATGATTTATTAAATAAACTTAAAAACTATGTTTAATTAATTCAATTAGTTTGCATCTTAATCTATGTATCTATATAACAATATTCTATAAGTGTGAATGCGTTGTGGTTTCTTTGAATTCAATCTATGGAATAAAATGTCCTTCCAAATCATAATCAATGAAAAAACCCTAACTTGTCTATAATTGAGTAGATAAGGTACTTTTTTTTTAATAAGGGATGATGCTATTGTTAATACAGAAGGTATTACGGCATTTTTATATTATATATTTATATTAATTAACATTCAATTTTGAATTTACTTTCTTGTCAAATAAGTATTAAATTTCACAAGACTTTTACTCTAAAATTTTAGATTATGTTTAGTCTTATTAATATATTGTATGAAAAGTGATTATCAATAAACTACAAAATAATGTACGATAAACAAGTGAGGCTGAAGAAAGTATAAACTAAAATATAAGATACTTACCTTTACTCCAAAAAATTTAAATGTACTCATGGTATGTATTAAAAGTTAAATCTAATAAATCAGTAAAATATTGTCGGCATGATAAATTTAATCGAAAAAATTGAATAGAAAGTAGCAAGAATTGAAGCATCTTGGCCAAAGTGCCAAAGTCAAGAAACAATAACCTCTCACGTTAATTGAACCAAAAAACAAACAAGTAAAGAAAGGAATTTATTACATAAAATTTACTCCATTATATATATTCTCTAATTGTATGCCCTTTTATTTTACATTTTCCTCATTTTTTTCTTGATTATTGATTACTTATAGATATCAAGAAAACTAGTTTTCTCTCTCATCCTCGAGAACCCAAAAAGTTCCTCCCTCTCTCTCTCTCTCTCTCTCTCTCTCTCATGGAAGGTCGTATGATTGCAATGTTAAAAGCTCTAATTGGATTGTTTCTTTTATCAGGTATTCTCTCTCTAACATGATTAACAACATTTGTGTATTACTACATTAATCCATCTACTTCAATTATAATGTGGTCTCATCATCATCAAATACTTATAATATATCTTAACAGGTTTTGGTTTTCCAAGAGAAGTAGAAGCCTTAGGCATCAACTATGGCCAAATTGCAAACAATCTTCCTCCGCCTGAGAGAGTTCTTGATCTCCTACACTCGTTGAGGCTTACGAAAACCCGAATCTACGACACAAACCCTCAAATTCTATCGGCATTCGCCAACTCCAACGTCCAACTCATCGTCACAGTCGAGAACCAGATGTTGTCCACCTTAACGGATCCGAACCAAGCCCTTCAATGGGTCGTCACCCACATAAAACCCTATGTTCCGGCCACCAACATCACCGGGATCGCGGTCGGAAATGAGATTTTCACCGGTGGCGACACCACCATGATGTCTTACCTCGTACAGGCAATGGTGAACATCCATACAGCTTTAGTCCGATTCGGGTTAGACCGGTTTATTCAAGTCTCGACCCCGAGTTCTCTAGCAGTCCTCCAAGAATCCTACCCTCCATCAGCCGGGTCTTTTAAGCCCGAACTAAACCGGATCATGCCACAATTTTTACAGTTCTTGGCGATGACCAAATCCCCGTTTTGGATCAATGCATACCCATATTTCGCATACAATAGCGACCCGAACCGGATTCCTTTAGACTATGTGCTTTTCAGCCCGAACCCGGGAGTGGTTGACCCGTATACGAAGCTCCACTACGACAACATGTTGTATGCACAAGTTGATGCAGTGATATTCGCCATGGCAAGGATGGGGTATGGGGGAATAGAAGTGCGGGTTTCGGAAACGGGCTGGCCATCGAGTGGCGACCCGAACGAGATCGGAGCATCAAAGGAAAATGCTGCAACTTACAATGGGAATCTGTTGAGAAGGCAATTGAAAAGTGAAGGGACTCCATTGAGGCCCAGAAATAGGTTAGAGGTTTATCTGTTTGCACTGTTTAATGAGGACATGAAGCCCGGCCCAACTTCAGAGAGGAATTACGGTTTGTTGGAGCATGATGGAACGATGTCGTACAACATTGGACTTTCCCAATTTACGAATAATTGATCATCCACCATCAATCATGTACATAATATGGTGTATATAAATCAGCTACTACATGTAAATATGTAATGATAAAATAAATTATAAGATGAAACAGCCATTAGAAAGCCATGTATTGAGCTTCTATAGCAAGTTTCATAACTATCAACGAGACACGAATTTAGACAGCTTCATTTTATTAGTTTTTACCTGAAATCAGGGACAGCATGTAGCTCAAAGAATAGCACTAGTTATCGTACAAGAACAGACGATAGAAACATCATTTGGGAATTGGAGAAATATTAAGATGATAAAACATCACGAAAGCAACAGTTCATTAGAATAGATGCGTGCCTTCACTGGAGTATTTGGCTACCATAGTCATCGTTGAACTTATCGTAACGATGTGCATGGAGATGAGCGGAAGGCCTAGTGTTCCTCAGTGCTACCTCGATGTCTCCATGTGTAATCGGTCCAACAATCGGCAACTCTGCACGCCAAAGGCAATATTAGTGACATAATATGGGCGTTATATAATTGTGTCAACGAGGAATTTGCACGCAACCAATTCAGATTTGTGTCAATCAAAGTTTTGAGCATCAATGGTTTCTTGATTAATTGGTTCAAGTGACAGATAATAATGATTTAAAAAGAGGAGAACGAAACAAATCTACAATCAGATTGGGGCCATGTAGAGCTTCTTGTATATGCATAATTGTGAATCACATGAATATGAAAACCAAATTCTTGTAAATAAGAAGTGCATAATTAAGCCAGTATGATGAATATATGAATGTTAACTCTGTTTTATATGATGAATTATAACACTTATTAAAATTGTTTGTGTTTAGTTTTTCTAATTTGTTCTACTCCTCAACTTTTTACTAATTTTCTATTTTGTCGAACCAACTAGTTTCTAAGAGAAGCAGTAAAATTAGTAAAGGGCATACCGTCCTCAGGCACCAGGTCTTGTTTGTCCTCGAGATATGTCATTATCCGTCTCAGTGGTTGCATTGCAGCCTCTTTGCATAGTAGACGAATATCTGAACCTGAAAAACCTTCAGTCTTTTCGACCAATAAATCATAAGGAAGTTCCTCAGATTCGAGTGGCAGTAACTCTTTGAACATTCCTCTTCTTGCTTCTGGTTCTGGAAGCGGTACAAGGATCTGCATCACAAGGAACAACATATTAATCTCCCTTTCAATCATCAATTTTTTTCTTACATAGCAAATTAATATACTATAAGTGTCCTGCTATGTTTAACTTGATTTTTGCAGTGTCTGGACTTTTTTTTTTTTCAAGAAAATTGGGAAAAATATAATAAAACAAATTATAAACCGATCTGCATGACAAAGAATACTTTAACATAGAACTTTGTAACTTGAAACTTGTCAATGTTAGTAGTTTTGTACATTGATTTAGATTGTATGATCTTTGACTACTCTGCTCCCCTTTCTAACCAAAAGAGAAGAGGAGCAAAGAAAGGAATCTATAGGAAAATATGCAATGATCAGCATTTATAAAAGTTCAGACATGATGTTTATAAAAAGAAAAAAAGTCGATTATGTAAGTTTTACGAGGGAAAAATGAGGGATCAACTTATCTAAAAACGTACCCGCTTCTCAAGACGCCTAAGCATTGCTGCATCTAGTTCCCACGGGAGGTTAGTTGCTGCAAGAACAAAAACAAGTTCGTTTGTCCGTGTCAACCCATCCATCTGCAGTTTATTCAAACCCATTAGCGTCATTAATAAGTATAGCAGGATTAATTTAATCTCTCTTAACTGTCAATATAAACAGCCAAATCAAAGAAATTGTTTATCATGTTAATAGACCCTATAAACAAATAAGATACACCTAAATTAGAATGAACCCCTCGTTCTCAACAGTTTTAGATGCACCTATATATTACAGATATCATACTCAAGTAGCTGAACTGGCAAACTCAATGAGTAATTGAGTATGCATAATAATGCTAATTTTATCATATGAACCATTTAAATAAAAAATATATAAGAATTAAAAAAAACTGTCATTCATCAGATATATTAAAATGTGAGAAAGAAAAAACTTATTGAATGTTAGAAAGGCAATGCATCAGGAAGCAAGAGTAATGGGGTTCAAAATCTTGATTTTCTAGTTGGAGGAATTCATCATCATAACACATTTCTTTCCATATTCTATGGAGATATTTTTCTTATGCATTGTTCCGTCAAATGACAACACATAACTCATTGCTCTCACAGTGCTGCTTGCAGTTCTCGCATTGTAGAGAAAAAAATTCTAACCTGTATAAGCAACTCAGTCTTCAGACGCCTGCTTGCTTCATGTTCACTCCGCCCTTCACCTCGTTGGCTGATTATTGCATCAATTTCGTCCAGAAATATAGTTGATGGAGCATGATGTCTAGCAAGCTCAAACAATACTTTCACCAATTTTTCAGAATCACCTGCAAGGTAATGCATCCTATAGTTTGAGGAAAATCTTAACAACAGAAGAACCATTTGTCTAGTTTCATAAAATTTTGAAATAGAACATTTCTCTTCTATCAATTTTAACATCTGGAACGTTTAGGATTTTGGAAAATGGAATGCTCAAAATCCAAAAAAACGTAGGTCTAGCAGATATAATCAGAAGAAAGCTGTGGTTGAGGGCAAAGAAGTAACAAAATCATTGTACCATAGACAACGATGACACAAGCCTCAAAATCAGAAGATAATTAATATTTCATACGGAGTGACACCAAGTGTACTTGACACTAGCTAAGAAAGCTGTCTAATTACTGCTAACTGAATGTGCACCACTAAATTATGTATCCCAAGTACAGAGTATAAAGAAGAAGATGAATGCAAAATATCCTAGAACATCACTACAAGGTATCGACATCAAACAAATGCAGCCAAGAAATATCTGTACAGAGTATGATGAGCTGAGCAGATCCCAAACAAATATGCACAGGACAGACAAAGCCCAATATCTTACCCCTCCATTTGCTGACAATTGATGATGCAGAAATGTTGAAGAATGTTGTATTGCACTCTGTTGCAACAGCTTTTGCCAGCATAGTCTGCAGTTTGAAGACATTGTAGAACATATGATGTGTTGATAATTACCAGTCATACTTTATAATGACAATAAAGCAAAAAATAGAATATAGAATATGACAGGAAATAAGGAATAAAGAGAAAAGGCTCAATCAAAGCAAGGGGACAAACTATTATAATTGAGTTGGTTTATATGCGATCATGCTATAAACAACTCAGAAAAAAAAGGACAAATCACATAAGATTTACCTGAATCAGTATGAATTATGAACCGAATTTGATTCGGAAATCGAGAGAAGTAGTGACAATTCAAAGGACAAGAATCAAGAGCATTTCACTTTTTAATATTCGATAATTTGCAGTATGAAAGGAAATGGAAAAAAGGAAGCGAAACACAAACCTTTCCTGTTCCAGGGGGGCCAAAAAGAAGAATGCCTTTCCATGGTGTTAGAAGACCAGTAAAGTACCTGTAAAGGAGTACAGTCGGAAATTTCTATCAAGTTATAAAAAGACAAATTAATTGTTTCTGCATGAAATGATGCAATCATTTTTAAGACTAACTTTGGATATTTTATCGGCATAACGACAGCTTCTTTGAGTAGCCGTTTTGCATTCTCTAAACCTTTTATGCTTTCCCATTTAACATCTGGACTACCACGAATGATATCTCTGCAAATGATGGAACAATAGAAAATCCTAAGATCAATGGACATGTTAAGTTGATTAAGATGAATAAAGTTATCCTGCAACACAAACGGGTAATCAGCTCAAAGCCAATAATGCAGCTATTACCTACTTAAACTCTCTGCCAAATTACGCACTTCTGCTGACTCAAATGGAGGAAGCAAGGATCTCTGCCTGAAAGTGAACATTAAATGTCAGAGTTGCCTAAACACACCCTAGACACTGCAAAACAAATCACATCTTCAAAATTAAAATAGTGCCAATTTATTTATATGTTGCAGATGAGGCTAGATGGAATAGTCAAAGTAAACTGCTTCGTCCATTTTCCCTGTCCATGAAACAAAGCAAAAAAGTACAGAACCATGCATTTAATTGTGAGTAGTATAACTTCAACTCATCAGATTCTCACTCCCATTGGGAGAGTAAAAATTTTAATCAAATTGAAAAATAGTAAATATACTTAGCTAATTGCATTTGTTAGTCCTTGAGAAGTACCCTTTTAGCAAGTAAACTCGACATGCACGACTTAAACTAAACCCAAACGAATCGTTGTCATCTAGGTTTCTTGATCAAAAGAACTCAGTCGAATTACAACAAGGAACAAACCTCAAGCAAATCAATTTGTACACCCACCAAAAAAAACGCACCACAGAACCAATATTCGCTTCAGAAGTTCCTGTTTCCAGTTAAATTTTGCGAATATAAATATCCTAATTTTTTATTTATTAATGTAGTTGTCCTTCACTAATTTTTCCTATATGTCAAGGTGCATTATATAAGATCTTTAGAAGAAGCATATCATTTTAAGATACTTGAGTGAGATATTCACTTTATTAATTTTATTGAACATTTTCCTCAACATTATATCACCATTTGCAAGTATGAAGAACCTAATGATGGAAATAGCAATCATACAGGCATTAGAAAATTACATATCTTCCAATTCTTAACTTTTGCTACATGAATCATCTTGCAATAAGTTAAATGGGCAAGATATAAGGAATGAAGACTTACGGCTTATCATCTTGCCCCACAGATGAAACCCCATTAGATTGAGCCATGTTACCACGATCCTGGAAAGGCACAATAATTGCATCAAAACATTGCATCAAGAATAAAAGATGTCATCAATATGAATCAAAGCACACTACCTGGTTGCTATACTGTTCGTAGATGGCCAAATCAGATGTGTTCTTCACACGCACACCTCCATTTGCTACCCCATTCAAATGATTCCCAATATTCACAGTTTGACCATTTGCAGCCGTATCTTTTGCCTCAGCCTCCCTCTTCCTCCCAAACTTCGAATCATAAAACAACTTAAATTCCTAGATTGTACACCCAACAAAATGAATAATTATAAACTTTGGTTATTCTCTTAACCGACCGAGACCACTCTCCGTACTCCTAAACACGAATCCAATACAACCGAAGGCCCAAAACTCGACTACAATTATGGTAACAACATATACTTTTAATTGTCTTCATACATCTAGTTAATCCACAAACAATCCAATACAAGTACACATCAAGCAGCATTAAGAAAGCATCCTTCGGTACAAAACACCACAATAACTGTTTAAATTCAATTATTACAAAAATGCAGTATTCTTCAGCTACTTCACTATCATTTTAACCGAGTAAAAAGCAAATAACAACACTGAAAATCCAGAAATGCTCTACACCTCTTCAATTATCCTGATCTACAGTAAGGTGAAGAATCGCTAATACCTAATTGCATCGGCGAAATACAAAATCGGACGAATCACGGAATCATATCTTCATACATAGGTCAACGCTCGTAGAATCGCCAATAGAAACATCACAGATACCGCATTTGAAACGGAATCGAGAGAATCGAAGGTACCTGAAAAGACCAGCGAGTCGGCATCGGTTCGTCGGCCATGAGAGATGGAGCGAGAGTTCTAGAAGCACCTGCACCTCGTTCAGAAGCACCTAAACACACACACACCCGCGTGTATGCGTGGCGTGTATGTATCTGTAAGTATTGGTGGATCTTCAGGCGTCACACTCTATGGACTATGTACTACTGTCAGTAGAGATCGAGCATGTGCTCCTTTTTTTTTTTTTATATTTATCCCATTTTTCCGGATTCGATCTGTTTACTATAAATATATATATATATATATATATATATATATATTTGCAATAAATTTATATATTACATTAAAAAAAAAAAAAATTCGAAAGGAGCGAGAATGTAATGGGAAATTAACTAAATAAGAAGAAATACATTAAATAAGAATTTTACTATTTTATGTATGAAGAGAAAAAATCTGAGATCTTGGAGATGACGTGGCGGGGAATCTTTCCAGCGAGTAATATACTATATCAAAAGGTGGGGCCCGCCTGGTTGAGACATTGAGATTGATAGAGATACACCTATGATGGTAACAACGACTTAAGTCAAAGATTTGTGATAGATTATTTTTAACTCACGTTTTGAAATTTAATACTAGAATTAAGAATTATTGGAATTTATTTAATAAATGCAGTCGAGAAACTGATGGAGAAACCCTTAAAAAACGCAAGTTTAAACCTTGATTACATCTTTTCCAACTGAAGTGTCTGCGATATAGGTGGAGGAGATTTTCGTCTCTCTATAATTAAAAAAAAAACCTGAACGAATTTTTTTTTTTTAATTTATGTGGGATCCACAGGTTGGGGACACGGATTAAATCCGTGTCCCCGAGACACAGGAGACCTACTCTTTTTCTACTCATTTCATAATTAATGTAAAAAATAAGGGAAATAGTAGAACTAAGGCTGTGAGATAGATAATATAAGAATTTAAAATACGATAAGAGCTAGTTTGGTTAATGGAGGAGAAATATTGATGATGATACCAATTCGGGTAATAGTGGTCATACAAATCCTTCTATGTATAATCCATAGCTTTGGGTTGTCCACAACATAAAGATATTAAATGATGTGTATTTGGTGCATTTATGCATGCATTAATTTTATCATTCATGTGGGGGATTGTTGGAAATTGGAAGAGAAAGTTGGTTTTGACCAATCTTTGACCAAATTTTAATGTTGATTCCATTTTAAATAAATGGAAATAAGTTGCTAAATCGGAATCTACGTTCCGTGTAGATGAATGTAGTGTATTTACTTTCGAATTTCCAATTTCGGGTGAATGAAAAATTAATACACAAAGTTGGCAACTTGGATCCTTCTTATGAAGGAAAATGAGAGAAAAGGGAATGTTGTCCCACATCGGAAAAATGGTGGAAAAAGTTTCACTTTATTAATAGGAACACATGTATAAGAGATAATAATGTGTGCTTCCTTATGGTGGAACCTAGTGTCATTTTTTGAACCTAGTTGGCTAAGCACTCATGCACCATCTGAACCGCACGTGGCACCATCGCACTTGGGTTGGGTCCGGGTCGGTCGTCGGGTCGGACCGGACCGGATCACGGGTCGGGTCGGAGGCCGGGTTCGGGCTGAGCCAGGTGTAAAATGGTGTGACCCTTGGATGTGAAAGGGTGTGGTCCTTGGGTCCAAATAATGTGACATTAATGAAGAGGTGTGAACACACCTCTTGAGTCTATGGGTGGTATCCCTTGAGCGAAGGGACACATCTCCTTACTCTTATAAATAGGAGACCCCTCATTTCTTCATTCAGAAATTCAGAAAATCACTCATAGTCAATATTAAGAAAGTCTTTATTCAGAAAATCACTCATAGTCAATATTAAGAAAGTCTCGAGTATCCTTAAGCAGAAAATCACTCACAGTCAATATTAAGAAAGTCTCGAGTATCCTTAAGCTCGAAGTCGTTGTAATATTAAGAAAGTTTCTTCATTCAGAAATTCAGAAAATCACTCATAGTCAATATTAAGAAAGTCTCGAGTATCCTTAAGCTCGAAGTCGTTGTATCTTGAGAACGATTGCCGTTAACCGTGAGCACTTGGATACGGGGCAATATCGTCTTACGGAGAAAGAATCTAGCTCTTGTCTCAACTTAACCCCGTAATTGTGCATCTTTTCAATACGTCTAACCACTTATTTTTCAACATATTGTATATTGTATTTTTTTTGTTAAAATACTGGGTTAAATTTATGTATTAAAAAATGTTTTAAAGTTTGCCACATTTCATGTTAAATTTTCCAATATCAAATAAAATTACTATAGATGTTTCCAAAATTATAACGATAGTGATATATTCATCTATATAGATTAAGATACCAACATTTCAACCAATATTGGTATTTTCAATGCTTGAAATTGAATATAAATACTGCACTAATTGATTAAATTCATTGAATATGTTATAAAATATTATGCAAAAGAAATATTACATATTTATTTGTGTGTACATGAATCATACATATTGCATTATATTGGTTGAACCATCTAAGTATAGTTGGGGGTGGATCTAGGATATGATTGAAATCAAAATAAACTAGAGTTATATATTTTTATTTCAAATAAACAATTAAGTATTCTTAAAAACTATTTCATAAATAACATCATATAATTTTATTACCAAAACTTCATGGTTTAAATAATGTTATCGTATAGCTTAGATAAATAAATGGGCCAATGTCCACAAATAATGGGCCTGAATTTGGGCTTAAGACTAGACAAGAGTAGTAAGTTCATTAGAATTTATAAATATAACGCTGGAATAGAATACAATGTTTTATTTTAAGATGTAAGATCAGTCACAGTCATATGTTTACAAAATAAGATTTTTATTTATTTTTTATTTTTTTTATTTTTTTGTGTGTGGATATATCATATGATATAAAAATTGCCCATTATAACACCTATTTTCCATTTATAAACACACACATACTTCTATACATACACATAAACAGTAAAATTTATTTCAATAAATGTAACACCTATCAACTTCAAAAGTAGTATTGTAATAACTTTTAGCAAGCTTCTTCTTAAAAATAAAAAATATAAAAAATATTTTGGCAAGCTCTCCACGAATCAAGTGATTTATTACCCAATATTATTCTTATTTACCAAGATTATGATACTATAACTTTTCATGTGATATTTCGATTTATTATATTCTTGTAGTATAAATTAATTTTTTCATGGAAAACTTATTGATATTTTTTTCAGATAAGTACAGTTTTCTTTGCAAAATGCTCAATTATTTGTGTCATTGTATTTTTGAAATAATTTCATTCAAAATTTGTATTTTTGAATTTACAATCATATATTCTTTGAAATAAGAATTTCATTTTGAAGTTCTTATAAAATTATCCCATCAACGACTACGAACTTTAAGGGCTGACAAGTTTTTTCTAAATCTAAAATTTGTTTCAATGGTAGTGTGGTTTAGATGTGTCAAAAATACATCTTTTTTCTTTTCCTTATATTTTTTTTAAATACACAATATTTTTTGTACTTAAAAAAAAAAAAAAATTCTTCTTTTACTTGAATTTCTACACTTTTACCCCCTATAATTTTATTTCTATTAACGTTTCTTCTTTCGTTTGCCCTCTATATATAATTTCATGCATTTTAATTTCCTCTTCGGTTATTTTACTCAATGTTTTAAGTGATAATTAAAAATTGCTCATTTCTTTCTAATTTAAATCACAGTTTGTGGAATCGGACTGGTGATCGAACTGGTTTGACCACCGATTCAATGTTCAACCGATCGGATAGGTTCAATTGGGAGGTTCGACTAATTAATAGGAATTTAACAATATTTTATATAGAATTTTGTTATTTTATGTAATGTTCTATAAAATTAAAGAAGAAGATAATAATAATAATAATAATAATAATAATAATAATAATAATAATAATAATAATAATAATAATAATAATAATAATACACAATCATTTTTAGTAATTCTAAATAATTGTTAATAAAATTTAGGATATTATTCAGATAGTAAATAACATAAAATTATATATGTGTATAGAATAGAATATCAAAATTATGTATTCTCGATTTTTTTAAAATCTAAAATACCTCATTAAGTTTAACAATATATGAATTTTCTTTTAGGAAAATATGAATATATTTTTAATTTTCTTATAACTTATTCATAATATGATATAATATTATAGTTGGCCACATAAAAAAAATTAAAAAAAGCAGTAGGGTTGTAGTAAAGTGTATAAGTTTGTATCACAAGTTGTCCCATATTGAAACAAAACTAAGAAAAGCATGAAAGATTGTAGTATAAAGTGTAAAAGTTTGTCCACATGATTATCCAACTAAAATAACATTGGAGTCGCCCACTATAAATAATAGTAGTGTATGCTAATGTTTGTCCCACATTGATTGAGACAAAAGATTTGCATATATTGAAGCAATGTCTTATAAATAAATGCTAGTGTTTGTCCCATTGGTTGAGAATCAAAATTCATATTGAAGCAATGCACTACAATGATATGTTAGTATTAGAAGTGTAGTATCTCATATTTTTAAAAATTAGTTTAAATTTTTTTAATTAAATAAGAAGTTTAAATTAAAAAAAAAAAAAAGGATTGACCGGGTTTTGACTAATTCTTAGTGGTCCAACCATGTTTTCAATTTTATAGGCTTAAAAGGATCGGATGAAGGACCGGTTCATGGTTGAACTGATCGGCAAAAATTGGATTTGATCAGTTCTAAGTGGTCCAACCGTATTTTTGATTTTATATGTCTAAAGGGACCGTACCAAGGATCAATTTGCTATTGGACCGGTCGGATCGGTCGGTTCGATACCACAAACAGTGATTTAAATATTCTATTTATCGAATAGAATCCCATGGGAAAAAAAAAGTGAAATCTGAATTTAGTAATTGAATACACTAGCTAGGGAAAAAAAGCATGTAATGAGGAGAAAAACTTTTGTAAGTCGGTCTCAAAGTGAGACCGCATACCACACTAATCTAATTATGTGAAATGAGTCAACACATAAATTACAACACATAACAAATAAATTAGAAATTGATCTGTGTAAATGAATTTAAGTTATGAGTATTAAAATTCATTTCACATAATTATATACGGTGAAACAACTCAGATAAATATTTATTTTTAATGAGAATTTTTTCCAACTAATAATTGCTTGAGGATAAGAATATCGTTGTTGTGGCTTTATTTTGGCCTCTCTCAAATATATGTCAGAGTAGCAACCACATTGTGTATTTTTCAAAGAAAATTATTTTCTGCAAATATTTTCTTGTCGTTTATGATTCAAAGAAAGGCGGTGGTTTTATCAAAAGTAATTTTTTCTTTTCTTTCATATATATATATATATATATGTCAGGATAAAATATGGCTCTTAAGAATAAAAATTTTAATTATATGGTAGATGCGAAATTATATGTTATCTTATCTCTTATTATTTTTTAAATTATTTGGATTATTTTAGGATAGTTGGTCATGGAAAACTTGATAAATAAGTGCATAAACAGAATAAGATAATCGAACATAATGTAAGTCATTATGCATGACTCAAATATATAACACAACTTAAGTTGTAAATATTAATTTATAAAAAATAGTAGTGCATGTCATATCTCTCAATAACTTACGAGGATAACCTAAAATTCCTCCAAAAAAACGTAAGAATTCAAGATATTTAATATATGAGTGAGTCTCTTGTGAGACCGTCTTACAATTTTTTATTATATTGCGTGAGACGGGTCAATCCACAACCCAATTATCCACAATTTAAATCCTACAATTCACATGTTCTTTGTGGGTGACGGATTTCGTCTCACGAAAACTATCCGTGAGACCGTCTCACATGAACTTTTGTGTTAATATATTGGGTTGAATGTAAAAATCAACCTAAAATATGATCGTTTTTCAATTTGCAACGTAAAATTTTTCACAAAAATTCATGTGAAACGGTCACACGGATAGTTACTGTCACAACCACATTTCTTAAAATGACCAGACTTGTAATAGATTTTCATATTAAAAAACATGTAAGTGAGTGTGATTTTTTTTTTTAAACATAATAACATAAATAACTTTTCTTGCACATGAAAACCCGGTAAGACTATAATACATTTCGTAGCAGGTACCATAAAGTCAAGCCACACTCACTTCTATATTTTACATATTTATATACATCAAAAGATCAAACAGAAGAAGTCTAAGTACTTTATCAAAACATTGTTTAAAGCAAAATAAGCCCATAGCATAGTCCAACAGGTCGTCATCCATGTACACCATCTCCGAACCCGTAGGAACTCAACAACATGATCAGTAAGTCTGTGAGTTTATACATCAACAGGTTCACCTACAATGCATGAACTATATGAGCTAAAAAGCTCAATAAGCAGAAATTATGCACATAACATTAATGATATGAAATGATGTCAATGATGCATGTTAATGAATGAAAATATTTCTTACAAAATTATTTTCCTTCATTGGGTCCTTGACCATCTAGCTACTAAGCACCAGATAGAACTCAATATAACATCATTCATTATAGTCATATCCATGTCTTACATGCCACCGGTTGAACGAATCAAGCCATATCCATGTCTCACATGCCACCGACTAAGCATATAGTAATGGTAGTCATATCCATGTCTCACATGCCACCGGCTGAACGAATCAAGCCATATACATGTCTCACATGCCACCAGCTACCCATATAATATATCGTGAGCATGATTACATGCCTCGGTGCACTAGTAGTGGTCAATAAAATCATTTTCATCTGAAATCATGTCTTACATGCATAATGTAATAACTTTCATCATTTACGTATGCACGTGTTGATGCTCGTGATTGATATTCATCACATATATCTTCACACAACATCGCTCAAATACGTCATTCTCAATGAGATATAAAATCACGTAATATCACTTAATCAATATACATATATATCATGAAATACTATGTTCATACATTGTAGTTGAAAATGAATTTTTACTTACCTTGCCTCAAACAAAGATAATTATCAGAAACTCCTCTACATTTGTGTGTCACTACAATTAATTTAAAGTAAGAGATACATTAACTAGGATATAAAGTAATACTTTCAGAATCCCCTATTTTCATAGTAATCTACTTTAACTGAAGTAGCTTTAAAAATTGAATGTTTCATTATCCAAGAATATTAGTTTGGCTAAGAATAAACTTCATCTGGTACGTATTATATTTGAACCAAGTGATCGTTAATTTAGTCGGACAAGTTAATCAAATAGCATAATTAATTTCTCTTTACTTACTATCTAGCTTAAAGAAACCATTTAAACAATTTAACTTGTATAAAACATTTTAAATCTTATTTCTTGAAAATAACAGATAGTGTGTATAAGTATTTTATAACACTTTAAATGTCAAAGATATGCTTATTAGGTTATACTAAATTTACGTTTTTTAATCAATTCCATAAACTAAATTAGTTATTTTATAATATTTGATTAAACCACAATTTTTTTACTAATTATAAATAATAATATTGTAAAGAGAGTAATTATATATAGTTTGCACAAGTAGTTAGTATAGTCATGTAAGAAATACATGCCTCATTATAGCAAATAAATTGGAGAAAATGATTGATATATATATATATATATATATATATATATATATATATATATATCTCTTGTATCAAGTAGAATGAAAATCCATTTAATTAACCATTTATATACATATGACAAACATATAATCTGTAAATTGATTCCATTAATAAAATGATTTAATGTTTTAAATTCATAATATGAAAACATAAATTGCATACTTTTCTAAACACTTTTATCAAATGTTGACCAAGAAACAACACTAGTTTTCTCTTCTTAATTTATATTACGAAATATTATTATTTTGGTTAGCTAATTAAATAATATTAAATCACCCTTCAAAGGAAACAGAACCTTTTAACAAAGCTTATTTAATTAGCAAACCTTTTAATAACTTTAAGGAAACAGAACACCTTTTCATATATTAAACCTAAATTTATTATTCCCAGCTGTATGTTGAAATACATAAACTAATGATAAGATTAATAAATATAGAAGATCAGTTTTTTTAATAAAATTTTCTTGAAACTTGAAAATTCATATTCTTAACAATTATTTTTATTTCAATTCATGAAATATAAAATTGGCAACCTCAATTTAGAACCACTTAATTCAATGGACTTAACCACTTTTATTCTCCATTGACTTGGACTAAAAAAATGGTAGAAAATGTATATAAACTATATTTTGTAGTAGAAAGTGTCTTAAAATTAAATTTGATGGTATAAAGTGTATTATGTTATATTTTTCATGGTAGAATGGGTAATTTCCTCTAATGGTTCAATAACATATATTATATGTTACTAACCTCTTTCGTCCCTTTCCTCAATGACTTCTGTGAAGCTTTTTTTTTTTTTATAACTATATGTATATGTAAATATATGACTTTCTACTTTTTTTGTAGGATAAAATCTCTCCCTCTATTAAGTTGCAGGTACACCACGTCGCTCATATTAATTATGAGTCAAGCTTGCCACTAATCCACTCATCCCTTTATTGATTTTTGCCAAATGTTAAAAAGTTGACAAAATTTTCATTTTAATTTTTCTTTTTATTAGTTAGAGTTGAAAAGTTATAAATTCTTATATATTAATTTAAAATACAGTAGCTTATAGTTTTACTTGATATGGCACCATTGATTTTGTAAGACCAACTACTTTATATGATTTGATAATAATAACTTCTATAACTCGATCCAATTTTGATTGAGTTCCTAATTTTAACTATTTATGTAATATGATTAACTATATATTATTTTATCAAGTCAATCCTTTTTCAATTAATCTATCAATTATTATTTTTCTATTCTCACGTTTACATGTATGTTACGTTGTCACAAAGCATTTATACAGAATTCCAATTTATTAAAACATATACCCCAAAAGATTAAATTTAAAAGACTAACTAAACAAATGTTAAACTCAAGTAGCATATAATTACAATGCATAGATGCAAAAACTATATAGTAGCCAATAAGTAGAGAGAGGCTCAGGCCTCACAATTACCGTGAGACAGAGCCCCATCACCCACAAATAATATGTGAATTGTAGGGTTTGAGTTGTTGGTGATTGGGTTGTGGGTTGATCTGTCTCACACAATACAATAAAATTTGGTGAGACCATCTCACAAGAGACTCTCTCAACATTTTTTTTTCCAATTGCAATCTTGAAGTTTTGGAGTTTATCGATTGCAACCTAAATCACTTTTTCGATCATTTTTCTAGTAAAATGAATGAAGTTCTGGAGTTTATCGATTGCAACCTAAATCACTTTTCCAATAATTTTCTAATAAAATGAATATCACGTGAGTAACACGTGATTTATTTTTCATTTTTCAATCTAAACTTTGTTTTTTTTATCCAATTATTATCACGTCCCATTTTCATACTTAAAAATATCAGAGTTTTCGTTGTGGGCGTGCAACAAGAGAGAAAAGAAAAGCATATATTTTAAAACTTTACAGAATAACAGGCGATAAAAGATTCAAATAACATTCAGAACAGAAGTTTCAAGAACTTTTAAACTTGCGATTTTACATGTTCAAAATCCTCGGCATATAGTCGGAAGAAAACATTGAAATCTAAGCAGAGAAAGTTCATACAAGATCCATAAACAAAAAAAAAATGGTTTAACTTAACAAACGAATAACAACATTGTTCAGAAAACCAAAATCTAAAAGAAAATGACACTTCTTAATACAACACCCCTCTCTCTACGCTTCCCTACTTTCATCATTTCCTGTAGCGTGAATACACGTAGGGTGAGTGCGTTGAATACACTCTTGGGGATAATTTTCATGTTTTAAAATTCATTAAGCAGATAAACTAATTGAACATTAATAAATACAATAATTAGACACAACACGTAAAATGCATTGCACATAACTGTAGATAGGTGCGGGTACTTCCCGTCTTACCCTATGAATGGTTTTTATACCGTTAGTGTTTTTTATGGACCACTAGTCCCTCCGTAGAGTTTTTTATAGACCATAAGTCCCTCCGTAGTATGAATGTGGACTTTTGTCCTTTCGTAACATAATCATAATATGCATGCATGAACACATTATTCACAGCACGTATTCACGTCACACAAGGTTCAACAATTCATAGCGATCAATAAGTGTTTCATTAACATTAAGTTCACATGCATGCGTTCGTTCATCATCATTCATACATTAAATACATAAACATAAAACTTTTAGGGATTAGAAGTTACCCACATCTCGTTCGGTAGTGATCCCTCATGATACTTTGAATCCTAAACCTTAAGATCTTTCCTTCACTTGAAAGCCTACACATGCAAACGAGGGTTCTTAGATTCCTTATTACGTTAGTTATGCATAAATTAATATAGACACACTCTTAAAGAAGAAGAGTTAGAGGAAAAAAAATGAAACGAAAACTTTCAAGATCATAAGAGGCGTTGAAATGATCATAAAAACTTAAAATAAGATCATAGGGCTTAAAGGGGTCGATTAGAGCTTTTACAGAGGAAAAACAGGATTAAACAAAGGAAAATATTGACTAAATTATGGAAATGTTGACTTTGACGCAAGGGTCATTTTGAAAAATCAGAAAAGATTTGGGGCCTTTTTGATATTTTTAAAACGTTTGGGGTCAAAATATAATTTTCAAAAGATTTGGGGGTTAAAACATAAAACTCAGAAACCTTTGGGGGTTAAAATATAATTTTCGAAGACTTTGAGGGTTAAAACGATATTTTAGAAAGCTTAGGGACTAAAACGTAAATAAACTTAAAATTTAGGGTTTGCACCCAAATCCCTGAACTATACAAAATTGCAAAACGACCCTCTTCCCCCTCAAACCTCACCCCATCGCCTCGCCACTGAACAACCCACTCCTATCCCGACACACACACACACACAAGGCTGCGCTACCCAGCGCCGCCCCTCAACCAGCAAACCCATGCGCACACACACTCGGTGGCGCTACACAGCGCCACCCGACACCCTACCCACACGCACAGCAAACCAATAGCCCAACAAGACACCGCCACACATGGCACCGTCCCAACTCACACACGCGCACAACGACAAACCGACAGACAAGGCGGTGGAGAAACAGAGACGAACCAAGAAGAGAGGGAGAGAAAGAAGAGAGAGAGAAAGAGATAGAGAGGAAGAGGGAAAGAAGAGGATTTTTCGAGACTTTGTCGGCCGATTCACGACGGAGGCGGTGTTGTCTCACGATTCCAAGCCCAGATCTGGAACGGGCTCGGTAAGAACTTCGAAAAGGCGTAAGATTGGGGCTAAAACAAGGAGAGGGAGAGCGGAGACGACGACGACGACGACGACGGTACGACGGCCAGCCAAAAACAGAGACAGAGAAGAGAGAGAAAGAGTGCCGCTCACTTTTCCAATTTGTGATCCAAAACTACTCTTTTATATGTTTTGATTGGGCCACGGGTCCTCTATCGGGCCACCCATGCATATGTCAACCTTGGGCTTTAACTTATGATATCGTTAATTATATTATAACCTATGGTTCGATTAAATTATAACTCGATAATTTACTTATACATTATTTCATTTTTCTGAAACGCACATAATAAAATCAAATAATTAGGAGTTAAATTATTTAATTAATCCAATTATGTATCGTTTTATCCTAGGCGATACAATTATAATTCAAGTTTTGCAATTTATCAAAATATATCCTAAATCAGAGGTTGTAATTGGATAAAAAAAATCAAAGGTTAGATTACAAAGTGGAAAAAAATTAAATTATGTGCCGAAAAATTGTCCGAAAAGTGATTTAGGTGGCAATCATATAAACTCCAAAGCTTTTAGGTTATAATCGAATAAAAAAAAGATTTTCAATATTTTAAGTTGATTTTTACATTTAACCATAATAAATTTGGGGATGATTTTTTTTTCTTCCTTTTTAAGTATGATGCACAATAAAACATGATTATCATGATGAGTTAAACTGAATTAAATTCATGAGTTAATATTGATCAATTTTAGTTGACTTTTGTGCAGCCACAGGGCTGCAAATGAGCCGAGCCAAGCCGAGCTTGATTTGTTCGTTGTTCGTTTATTTAATTATTGGATTGTTCAAACTTGGTTCGAGCTTGTTTAAAATTATATTTTTGTATTCGAGCTTGTTCAAGTTCCTTTGTTAATGTTCATGTTCGTTTGTTTAACGTTCGTGAATGAGCTTGACTAACTTAAACGATCTTGTTCGCAAACATTAAACAAACTTTGTTCACGAACAAGCTTGAATATGACTTAAATGAGCTTGTTCATGACTTAAATGAGGTTGTTCATGAACACTAAACAAACTTTGTTCACGAACAAGATCAAAAATTTAAATGAGCTTGTTCGTGAACATAAACAAACTTTGTTTGTAAAGTTTTCTATTTATTATATATGTTGTTATATCTATCATATCATTCATTTTCCCGTCAATATTCTGGTTTTTTTATTATGTTTTTTTTAATTTTAAATATTAAAGATTATTTCATTTCAATTATATTATAAATAACTCAAATAAAAAATTCTTAATAGTTTCTATGATTTAATGCATAAATTATTTCAATTTCATTAATTAATAAGTTTAAATGTTTCACTAATCTTTTAAATCAACATACTTTTGTTTGAGTTATTTTTTCTCTAATTTTGTTAGTTATCAATATAAATTATTTTTAATTTTGGTTATAATTAATATTGTTTGCTTTAATAATATAAAAGACAACATGTTAATTGGATTGAGAATGTTTTGAGATAATATAATTATTTAAATTTAAATAAAAAAAATAAAAACCTAAATTAGTTAATAACATAATTTGAGTGGGAAATATTTTAAGGAGAAGATGATATGTGTCAATTGGTTGTTCTTATATATATAATGATATTTTCTATATAATTATTAATAATTAAAAATATTAATGATCAAATAAACGAGGTATAAACGAGTATATTAACGAACTTGTTCGTGAACATAAATGAGTCGAGCACAACATTGTTTGTGTTCGACTCACTTAATAAATGAATACAAAATTTGGCTCATTTATTGTTCGTTTAATAAACGAACCAAACACAAACGAGCTCTTATCGAGCTCGTTCACGAGCAGTTCGCGAATGGCATGTTCATTTGCAGCCCTAGCCATAAACAACACTACAAGAAATGTATGGATTAATAGAGACATAATTTTGATGACGGGTAGCAACTGTTACTAAACAATGACGAAACAGAGATATGATAACATTAATAGAAATTCAGAACTGTTCTATACCCATTGTGAACACATGTTAATGTGTCCACCGTTGATGTGTTAAAAATTCAATATAATCATTAAATTTAAATCATAATATTTAGAGGAATGAGATCTTTACACATCAACGATACACATCAATGTTGGACATTTAATTAATACATTTCATTCTAATCTGTCACCAGCTAATACATTTTAGTGACTTATATTTTGTGATTAAGGATGAATATATAATTCTGTTTTTATTTTGATATTTAATTTCTTATAGTGACTTATGAAAGAGGATAAAAGTTGGTAAGATGAAAATTCAATTAACCAAAGGTGGTTATAATGCTCAATCAAGAGGATAAGGCCAGAAAAATAGTAAACCAGACAAGTATATATATCATGATTTAAGTACGTTGCTAAGTTCTAATCCTAATAATTAAGTAGATAAAATAGAATGAAGAATTCTAATCGCATTTCACTTTGAGATATATATATATATATACTCAATATATATAATTAAATTCTATGGCATACAATCGATTATTAAATTTAGTTAAGAGTAAAAGACCCACTAGTCCATTACATACTTATGAATTTACAATATAATGTTTTCACATCATATATATTCAATGAACTCTTTGACAACCCATAATACGAAAGAAAATAAGAAGGTGGAGAAGGAGGCTATCCATGGCTTCATCGTGTCAATAAGCATTTAGAATATATATATATATATATATATATATATATATATATATATATATGTCTATATATATATTTTTTAATATTTCGTTCTTATTAGTTTTTCTAAGGGGTAATTGCTGAAAAAAAAACACGAACTTTCTCAAAATTGTAATTTTAACACGACTTTTGGTTATTAACAAAATTTAACATATGCTTTCAATATCCCGTGCATTCGTAACCAACGGGTAAATTTTGAACATCTCTTAATTCTATAAATTTGTGTTTCTAGGTCAATTTATATCTGCTTAATACATGCAGTATCAATTCTGAGTTTTCTTCATAATTTCTGAAAATTTAAGGATTTTTTAATTGCTCAAAATTTGTCCATTAATTATGGATGCACGAGAAATTTAAAGTCATGTTAAATTTGTTAATAATTAAAAATCATGTTAAACTTACAATTTAGGGGAAATTTGTGATTTTTGTTGCAACTGCCCTTATTTTAATGATGTAAGTTTTAAAATAAATAAAGCATACCATAAATAAGAAAAAAGAAAACAACGTTCCAATCTGATCCAAGAAAGAGATTGAACCTAACATGAATTGACCTTGTTAAAATTCCGATATATATATATATATATATATTTTTAATAATGTAAGTTAATTTGTAGCATATATAATAATTTTCTTTAGTTTGGGGCCTTTTGGAAAAAAAAAAAAAACCTCATAAATAAGTCAATATAAACTTTATATAATAATTTGTTTTAGGGTAAATAATTTATATAATAATTGTTATAACCTGCAAAACTCGTAAATTTTATATAGTGAAACGAAACTTTTAAAGTTCATGTAGCAAAGTGTAAATTTAAATTCATTTGAACAATTTCCGATGAGATTTTATGACGTGGCATCTGGAAATGTTGTAACTTGCAAAACTCGTGTACTTGATAAAGTGAAATGAAAACATTTAAAAATGATATAGTAAAGTGCTAAATCACGTATATTTGAAATGTGTTTTTGTTTTTTACCTTTTATTTTATCGTCATTATATCTTATCAATAATAATAAATTTATTATTTTATTGAATTATGATAAAAATATATATTATTTATGTTATATGACAGAAAAATAAACTATTATATTAATTATGATAGCAGTGAATCCTATCCGGTCATGGTCGTGAAAAGAATCATATATCACATGAGAAAAGGTTCATTACAACTATATTATTTGTACTGACAAGACTATTTATTAAAGAAACAAAAATTGACCACAAAAGCTTTTGCTACTAAACATATAAGTGAATATATCTTATTGTCCAAAACAAAATTTTAATTTCAGTTTTTTCTTTTGGTTTTTTTTTTTGTTTTTTTTTTTTTGTTTTTTTTTTTTGTTTTTGGTTTTGTTTCTGTTTCGTCTTACTATTTTTTTTTCATTGAAGAATCAATAGTGGGTTTTAAGTGATAATAGTTAGCCTATAAAAGATTGTAATTTTATTTAATTGAACCAAAAAACAAAAAAGAAAAGTTGTATTTAATTTAGAAATTAAATAAGACTTTTATTGGGATGAAAGTTATATTATTTTTTTACAACAAAATACTTGAGGCATTTTTATTCTTCGAGTATTTCAAGACTCACTTTAAACACATTCTCTCAAAATAGTAAAAAACCTACGCACAAAATCAGTGATTCCATAATTTTTTTTAAAAACCATTTTGGATTTTGCCGTGTGAATTAAGTTAACTATTTCAAGGACATAAATCATAATTGCTATCATAGATTAAAAAAAAAAAAAATCCTTATGTAGATCGACTCAGAAATTCCACGAGACGAAGTCCTAATATAACTCAAATTCAAACTTATTTGAACAAGTTAATATTCATTTTATGGATTATGAATCAATTTATATTGAAAAGTTAAATTCGTGAAAGATCATCATAGTTGAAATATTGAAGTGTGGGTGGTGAAAAAACTGCCTACCTTGTTGTGCCATAAAATGACATGCTATATATGCTCCACAAAAAAATGTGTAAATATATGTAATTACGTGAAGTCAAATCCCAAGTCTAATAAGTACGAGAATATTAAATGAGGATCTTGTCTAGGAATGGTTCATGTACCTACCTAGAGAGCTATATATATATATATATATATATATATATATATATATATATATATATATGTTTAATTTCCAAAAATTATTGCAATTATTGCACGATTTAAATCGGGATGACACATTCTACCACGATTAAAATAATGAAATATTTTTCTTTCACAATAAATAATATAATATTATTTTATTACAAATATAAAAAATAACATTTTTTATATCCTCACTGATAAGACATAAATAGCATCTCTCATCACATCCATCAACAACCTTGCATTATATATATATACATGTAAATGTATGAGTTATTTTAAACTTTTCACCCAAATTGTGGTAGAAAATTATCAAAACTATTTATTATGGTAAAAAAAGTTAATTTTATTTGATTTTGTGTTATAAAAAAGCTATTGTTGATTTTGATTTGTGTGTTATATGATTATACATTGTGCAAAAAGCGAAACACATGGAAGAAATTTTATAACTTTAATAACCAATTAATATTGTTAATTCTACAATTCGTGTATTATTAATGTTTTTTTTTTTTTTGAGTTAAAACTGGTTTACAACATTAATACCCGCTAACCAATTAATATTGCTAATTCTACAATTCGTGTATTATTAACGTTTTTTTTTTCTTTTCTGATTTAATTAAAATTGAAGTGGGGATTCGAACCTGATACCATATTCAAGTTGAGAGAGGTAAATATCAATAGAATAAGCCTACACAAAAATTCATGTGAGACAGTCTCATAAATAGTTTCCGTGAGACGAAACTCCATCATCCACAAATATATAAATTGTAAGATTTGGATTATGGATACTTGAATTGTAGATTGACCCGTTTCATACAATGCATTAAAATTTCATAAAAAAGTTTCACAAAAACTCACTCATAACCATGTAAGCCTCGGGTGCTGTATTATTAATATTTTGAAAATCCGAAAACTCAACTAGTTGTAACATTATAATCATCCAAAATCATCGTACTCTTGAAAAGATGGGGCCCGCCTTCTTGCTTTTCCTTTTTATTTTTTTTACTTGTTTGTTTATGCTTGGAGCTTGGTCGACGTGACCTTTCATATTATTCTCCTTTCATTTTTCACAAATGAGATCTTCTCAGGCAGAGCCGGTCCTGTGATATTAGGGGCCCAGTGTAAAAAAATTATTAGACCCTTCGTATTTTATATAATAAATAAAGAGTAAGTCTTTTATGAGACCGTCTCACGAAATTTTAATGCATTGTGTGAGACGGATCAATTCACAACCCAATTACCCACCATCCAAACCCTATAATTCACATATTGTTTGTGGGTAATGGGGCTCCGTCTCACGGAAACTATCCGTGAGACCGTCTCACATGAGTTTTTGTGAAAAATAAATGTATTTATTAATATAGAGATAGTTTCATATTTATACAAATAAAATGACATGTATAATTATGAAATATGTTATAATTGTCCTGATTCATCATCATCATTTGGTTCTATTTTTTCTGAATCTTCATGTGATGAACTTTATTGTGGTTTCACAATAAAAAATTTATCCAATGCCCCTTTCTGAGTTTTAACCAAGTTTTCTTCATTCTTTTTCATTTTACGTTTTTTATGTCCAGATGGATATTTTCGATGAGGAGGCATCTCAATTTCTCAATTAACTATTAAAAAACATAAATAATAAAAATTCATTCATGAAAATAATAAAATAAATTTGTAAAGAAACTCATATACATTGAAATGATCAAGTAAATATATTAATAACAGATCTTAAAAGTACCTTATTAGAAAAGACGTGATCCTTTTCTAGGGCCGATCGTCAATTTCTTTCAATGAACATACATAAGATGAGTAAAAATGAATTGAAGATATAAAAAGTTATAAGTGAAAACTTGAGGAAGAAGAAAGAAGAGTAAATAAATTGACATATGAAAAAAAAAACTGTGGAAAAAAAAATATGGAAAAAATCTATGTCAAAAATCAATGAACATAGAAAAAAAAAGTATGGAAAAAATCTATGAACATAAATAATAAAAATCCATTCATGAAAATAATAAAATAAATTTGTAAAGAAACTCATATACATTGAAGTGATCAAGTAAATATATTAATAACAGATCTTAAAAGTACCTTATCAGAAAAGACATGATTCTTTTCTAGGGCTGATCATCAATTTCTTTCAATGAACATACATAAGATGAGTAAGAATAAATTGAAGATATAAAAAGTTATAAGTGAAAACTAGAGGAAGAAGAAAAGTATGGAAAAAATCTATGAACATAGATAAGAACGACAACAGCAAAAGTCGAACACAGGACCTTGTAAAGGTGAAACCATATAACTATCAACTCATCTACACTCTACTTTATATCAAATTAGCCAACATTAGAGTTTATATATGTTATATAAAATAAAATAAAAATTCCGAGGCCCTCGCCGGAACAGGACCCTGTGCGGCGGCACCACCTACGCTGCCCTGGGCCGCCACTGGTCTCACGGATAGTTTCCGTGAGACGGGGCCCTATCACCCAAACAACATGTGAATTGTAGGGTTTGGATGGTGGGTAATTGGGTTATGGGTTGACCCGTCTCATGCAATGCATTAAAATACCGTAAGACAGTCTCACAAGAGACTTACTCTTCATTTTTTGCCTTTTCTTCCTATTTATTATTTTCGATTTTTTAAAAAATATTTTTGCATTTTTTATTTTTTTCAATTCTGGAGTTTAAAATTTATTTGGGATTTTATTTTCAATTGGGAATTTTATTTTCAATTTCAATTAGAAATTCTAATATTTTTGTTTTTGCGTTTTTAAATTCATTTTTAAGTTTAAGTTATATATATATATATATATATCTTAAATTAAATTATGTTTATATTTAATATTTATTTACGAATGTCAAATATTTTTTAAGAAAATCGAATCAATCAAAAATGTGTTGATTGTTTAATTGTATATATTTTTTAATCAATCTTAATATTTTCTTAAATTATTCAAACTACTTATTAATAAATGAAATTTGTGTAATTTTTTTGAATAAATATAAATTATATTTTCAATAATTCATATTTTAAATTGTTAAATAAAATATAAATATAATTAATTGACTTAAATATAAAAAAAATTGGGTTGGTAGGTAATATGACCCACACATAATGATTATTAATGTTAAAATTGATGTAAGTGTGTTTTCAAATTGAGGATGTAAATAAAATGATGATATATCACATGAAATTCAGAATAAAATTGTTATTAACATTAACATTAACATTGTTATAGATGTCCTATGATAAATTTATTTTAGATAATCCTTTATAAGATAATTATTTTTTTAGTTACGATTTAATTATACTCCGTATTTCGGAAAACAAGGATTTGAGAAAGAAAAGCTTCTTGGAGATTATAAATAAATACAACATAAATTATTTTGGACTTATGTTCCAATTTTTAGTACAATATTTTTTTGAATTTTAAAATTATTTCGTATTAAAAAAATTTAAAAGTTGATATCGCTAATTAAGAATGTATGATCTTTTAATTGATAATAATATTTGTATACACGAACAAGGGTTATTCAGGGGTCATAGTGTCTTATTTTTAGGTCCCAATCGATCAAATTCGATCGATTTGATCTGAGTTTTATTACTTAAACTGTTGGATCACGTAAATATTACTATGATAACATATATATATATATATATATATATATATATATATTGTTAATTCTTAATTATTGTTAGATTAGAATTCTTATTAGATCATTCTGTGGATCTAATTTTGTGATGAGTTAATCTATAATTTAACACCAACAAAATAAGTATTGTTTTGTAAAAATTGATTTAATTAGATTGTGAGTAGTGATATTTTTTCTTCACAAAATTATATGTTATATATATATATATATATATATATATATATATATATATATATATATATATAAGACCATTAAAATTTAAAAGTCTTGGCAGCTACATGCTTTAGGAATATTCAAAGTTAAAGCTATATTTCTTCTAGGTATATTCTTTTCTTCAATTTTTTGTGTCTGCGCAGTTACGTACGTATTAATGTATAAAGATTCTTTATTCAAAGATATTTAAATATTAACGTTGTGTTGGGATTAAAAAATTTCAAATTTATAGTACAATATTTATGGGTTATATTTGGATATAAATTTGAAAACAATCATTTTCATTTTGAGCTATTCTTTTTAATAATTTGACAATGAATTTTGAATACATTATAATTTAAGTGGATTTGATACGTTCATTTCAAGTCATGCATTAATTTCTAATTTTGTATTCCAAGTCACTTAATCCACACAACTTAAGAGTTTTCTGTTAAGATTGTCTTTTATATATTATATATTTTGTTATTCTGTTTAGATTTAAAATTTGTAGTACAACATTCATTGTTAGACTAGAATTCTTATTAGATTCATTTATTATAGATTGACACATATCACCACACTACTCTAGATGCATTGCACATGATAGTTTCCAACAAAATTCGAATTTTCGGGCCAAAATTTGACTAAAACGGACAAATTCTTCAATCGTAAAATCATTACATTTATGAGACCAATTTCAGAAAACACATATAGTTATAGAATGAAAAATAATTTTAACCACAAATATCACTATCCTAACAGTTTAACTACCAAATCAAGACGTTAAATCAACAATCTTTATTTATCTATCCAAAAAGAATTTTTTCATCATACATTTGAATAACTTGCACTGATACAATCCACATTAATATCGTATATTTGAGTAGCATGCATTAATACACGCCACATAATGAAAATATATAATATCATGTATTAATAACATGTGACTTGAAAAAAAAGATGAAACACTATCAATAATCAATGCATAAAAGTGAGCAGTTGAGCACGTGAGACTAGTCACTAGAAGTCACATGGACGGCTAATATTTGAAAGTCGCAATCATGGTGAAAGCGATTGTTGTACAAAAACGGACCCTCCAACTTAGAATATAAGGGGAAATATACCAAAATACCATGAAAACTATTTTTTAAACTTTTAAATGACATCAAAGATAATACCATACCAAAAAATGCCACTTTTTGGTAAAAAGACCAAAATAATCCTAACTAACCATGTGCAACCATTTAACTACTTCTTAAAAATTTGTAATTTAATTTCTTATTTCCCTATATTTTCAATTTGATCCATTCGAAGATATTTTGTTTGATTATCTTGAAATAAGTATATCGGCTGGAATACTTCCCTCGTGCCAATACTGCCTAAAAACAGTGGTCTGGGATGAGTAACAACGCCACGTACAAATTTCTTTGAAAATTAAACATCAGAATATTTACTTGTTGTATCCGGCCCAAAATGGTATCAGAGCCTAGGTTTATTAAGAACTTATAAATATTTATTATTGTTATGTAATTAACATTGGTGAGGAGAATTTCTCGCGAAATTATGGATCTGGACAATTGTCCAAGATGTATTCCATACAGGAGATATCGTCAAATTTTGACGATGTATAAAGAGGAACACATACACAAGATGACATATTGGGAAGACCAATATGTTGAACGAGCCAATGTTGGAGCTTGCCAAGAAGCTTTGAGGCAATGCAATATACAAGCAGCATATCATTTGGATTACCTTCAGGTTAACCAAATGTTATATACAGAATTGGTGACCTTACAGGAGGCAGCCCATCGACAGGAGCATGGGTCTTGAAGGAGAACCAGACTGGAGCGAGATAATTCCGGATACATCTAAGATCGGCCTTGATCTTAGAGAAATCCAGAAGACGGTGCAGAATTATGGCAACCGCCATAATCATCTACCGATACAAGTCCATCAGATCCAAAACCAGATGGAGATGATGATTAAATATCAGAAGGAAACTCTTGAAATCCTTCATGATATTGAGAAAAGAGTCAAGAATCTGGAGGACAGACCAAGTGTTCCCGGAGGAAGGAGACGTATAGATTTCGGAACGGTTCCCTATTTACATCAAAAGGGGAAACCAACTGAAGTCGTACGACCAATGACCCGAGATGAAAAGCTCATTGCTATCATCAAAGGAAAATCCATCATAAATTAAGATGGATATGGAAAGGATGAATCTTGAAGATCTACAAGAACTTGCCGAGTCCTTTGCAGGATTAGGTATAGTGGATCTAAAGATGAATACAGGAGATGGTTCGGCCTTGGTTACTCGTGACCAACACCCAAGACCACCTCCACAACCACCGGTAGATCCCAATGTTGCAGAAAGTTCAGGTTCACATCATGTGGATGAACCAATGCCACACGCTGGTGATTTTTCTACTAGAGGAGACCCGATTGTTTCGGGAACTAGACAACGATCCAAAATGCCAGATCTTCAGAATACGCCTTATGGAAAGTCGCAGCTTAATCCGATACATCCATATGGATTAATGCTAAATCTAGATATTCTAGATTTCAAAAATCGAGAAGTCCTTATTGATGACTGGGTAGCGTCAATGAGAATTGCAGCAGGAACGCTCGATCTTACAAAGGAAGGATTCATTTTACTTCTTGAAATGAGTCTTGAAGAATCTGTAAAGAGAGCGTGGGATATGACACCACCAGATATGAGAAATAATGTCACAGCTTGTGAGTCATTGAAAGGAATTGTCGATAATATGGCCAAATTATTCAAAATCCATTTTATCGGCATAGGCTATTTCGAGGGAATAGAAGAGGAAAAGAGAAAAAGATATAAACAAGCCCTCTACTGCCTCGAGTTACATGATATTTGTCATATTGATGAATATATCAAGTTATTCACCGAGTACCGATGGAAGTCCAAGGTGGATGACAAAGAAGCTTCGCAGCTTTTCTTTGCAAAGATACCAAGTCCCTGGAGAGAAATGCTCATCAGGGAATATAAGAGTGCAGACGATTTGGATACAGTGGCCAGAAGGATGTCTTTCCTAAAAGCCAAGCTATCTGAATGGTGCCACCAGACAGCACTCTATAAAAATTACAAGAGATTAAGAGGAATCAACAAAATGGTTCCTTTATGTTGCGAAGAAAATGACATCCCAACCATTGTGGGAGGTCAACCACGAAGGCATAAAAGGATGAAACAAAGAAGTCACCCTTATAGCCGTGGAAGCAACGATAACAGGCGAAATCACATGTCTTCAAGGAGATCTTGGAGACCTAGAAGGATGTGGTCTAAACAAAAAGCCCGGAGTTATAAGTCAGGGCAAAGACCAGCACCCAGCAGGAGTAGAACCTTATCAATAGGTTCAAACCAAGGAGGTTCCAGTAGATCTATGGGAAGAAGAACTTTCAGACGAGCTCACACCAGAGCTAATGAAAGTTTCAAAGACTGTAATTGCTGGACTTGCGGAGCAAAAGGGCATATCTCAACAGATTGCCCGGACAATCAAATGAGAGGTCTTAGACAGTTCGAAGCAACACCAGAATTCGAAGAAGCTGTCTATTACCAAGATCTTATACAGGTGTATCAATTTGAGGATCTGCCCTCAGATGAAAGCATCTATGAAGAAGAGATCTATTCGGATGATGGAAGTGAATCCACATCAGAATCAGAGTGAAGAAGAAATTCTTCAAACAATGAGAGAGGATATGTCAGGTTTTCTCTCTCATACAACAGTTTCTCATAAGACTCTCATGAGAATTATGAAAGAAGATCCAAAGCTTCAAATCTATGATGGTTTTACCATTGGAGCTATGGAAAAAGCCTTGGATAAGTTTGGAATTCGTAAAAGAAAACACCAAATTATCCATAGGGTTACTACGGGAGAATTCGCTATTCCAATGGAATTCACAAGTAACCTGATCGAGATGCAGCTGATTCCTTACCGAGAAGTTCAGGATATAAGGAATCAAGTTAAGAGAGAAGTTGCAAATACACTCTCATGGATTCATATCGGAGCCATAAGAGTTATTATAAAAGCAACTTTCAAAGAAGGAATTGATTCGCCTCTCAATCTTGCCATTTTTGACAAGCGAATCTCAAATCTCAAGGATTCATGCCTTGGGGCAGTCACAGGGAACTTGTGTGCAGGGAAATTGGTATTCAATGTCTATCCTAGAATTGCATACAATCTGGGAGATCGAGATTTTAACAGAGTCCTAACCCTTCATCAGGATTTTAAAAGAGAAGACTTGATGAAAGAAGGGAATAGGCCCTACTCGATCACATACAAGATTTCCTATGCTCTATCAAATTCGCATCATTCAGATGTATTCTTGAGAAAGGAATTTATCGAAGTCCCAAAAATCTTCGACGATTTCGCTAAGGTAATCTTGCCAGAACTCATTGAATCTCCAACCATAAAGGAGATATATATGAAAATACAAGATCAACCGGTCTTCAATCGAAGTCAAAGCCTTAGAATGGAGACAAAGAGAATGTCTTTCCAACAAGATAGACTGATGAGTAGCAGCCGTTGGGAAGAAAGAAGGCATAGTACAGTTCAGCGAATCCCAGGTGTATTCAAAACACCAGGAGAGCTAAAATGTCCAGAAGGCTGGAGAGCAGTTGAAGTAATATTTGACATCAACCAGAAGGATAATATTTTTCCTTGTGATGTCCTCTATTACCTGCAACAACCGATAGTTGATAGATTTCAAGGATGCCTAAAGATGGGTGAAATCGAATTGACTATCTCCGGAGTCGCAGGAAGAATCCCAGAACAGTTAACACTGGGTCTTAACTTTCTTGAGGATCATATGCCTTGGGAAAGATTACAAGATGGAATGGAGTTTACAGTGGCTGATAAACGTTACCGAATCAGATGACCACTAGTCCATTCTCGATATACATTTCAATCGGAATGTTATATGCTGAATACAAGGCTGAATATTTTGCAGCCTATGTAGATTCAGGAGCAGGAATATGTACTGCAAAGCAGGAGGTTTTTCCTAAAGAATTGGGAGAAGATCTACCAGCCATTGCAGGACGAGATTTCTCCAAAAGGATTCTTATCCTTAACAAAGGAATCAAGCAAGCGGAAATTATGATCGGAGGCGCCGGCGATACCCCATGGTATAAGGTGAAAACGCCACCAATCTATTTCCATGATACTGGTGCAGATGTTTTGCTAGGGAACAATTTCCTACAAACATTCAAGCGATTTACACAGGAAAATGAGACAAGAAGGCTTATTTTCACAATGTTATGTGATCATAAGATTATTGTCCAAAGACTGCGGGAAGCATTTTACAGAAAAATGTCATTTCCTTTTCGCAGCAAGCGTGGTGATGAAGCCAAACTTCGACATCCAAAAATGGCGGATAAAAGAAGATTTGGTGATGTCTTATTATCCTATCGACAATTTGGTCCAAAACAGAAAGTTACCAAAAGATGGGATACTACCTTGTATTCATTTAGAAGACAATGAGAAGAACGAGTTCCTCCAGAGGCTATTGCAGAATTGCGAAAAGTCATAATTGAGAATCCACAGAGTGATGTTACTATTGAAGAACAAATATCACTCAAAGATTTCAAGAAAATGATCCAAAGAAATTACAACGAAGATCCTTTGGCATGGTGGGACAGAAACGAGCTCAAAGCATCCTTAAAGGTTAAACCAGGAAAGGAACACGAGTTCGTGAGACTTAAACCTATCCTAATGAATCAAAATGATCGTAAGGATATGCAGGAGATACTTAAGGAACATCTGGACCTTAAGTTGATATCGCCAGGGGTTTCTCCATATAGCAGCCCGGGATTCCTTGTGAGGAATCATGGAGAAATTAAAAGAGGTAAACCTAGACTTGTTATTAATTACAAAGGGATTAATAACATTCTGGAGTTTGATGGATACTATATCCCGAGTAGAGAACACTTGGTTAACTGTATCAAAGGTGCCAAGATATTCTCTAAGTTCGATTGCAAGTCTGGTTTCTACCAGATTAAGATGGAGGAAGAAAGTAAGAAGTTCACAGCTTTCTCCACACCACAAGGACACTATGTCTGGAATGTCATGCCTATGGGTTTGGCAAATGCACCCCAGATATATCAGAGAAAGATGGATAATCTCTTCAAGGATTATTTCAACTTTATGTTCGTCTACATTGATGATATTCTCATTACATCGAAGAACATGAAGGAGCATCTCAAGCATTTGACGATCTTCTCAGATGTTTGCCATAAAGAAGGATTAGTGCTTTCTGAAAAGAAGGCAGTAATTACAACAAGACAGATTGAATTCCTCGGAATTGAAATCGATGAATCTGGGATCATCCTACAAAATCACATTGTGGAAAAAATACAAGGATTTCCAGATGATCTCACAGACAAGAAACAACTTCAAAGCTTTCTTGGGGTTGTTAATTTTGCTGGAATGTTCATCAACAATCTAGCATTTCACAGGAAGGTGTTCAGCCCATTACTTAAGAAAGATGTGGTTTTTAAATGGGAAGATGAACATCGAGAAGGGATTAAGCAGCTTAAGGAAGTCTGTAGCAAGCTTCCGAAACTTGCTATACCCCAAGACGAAGATGAACTGGTTCTTTACACAGATGCCAGTGATCATTGGTGGGCAGCAGTTCTTATGAAAGCCACACCAGATGAAGAAGTGCCATGCAGATATTGCAGTGGTTTGTTCTCAGATGGAGAAGCAATCAGATGGCATATCAACGAGAATGAATTCTTTGCAGTCAGAAAGGCTTTTAAAAAATGGCCTCTCTTTTTACTGGCTAAAAAGTTTATCCTGAAAATTGATAATTCAAGTGTCAAAGCTTTTCTGAAAAATAAAATTGAATCTAAACCAGAAAAGGCTAGGATACTTAGATGGCAAGCTGAATGCCAATATTATGATTATGATATTGTCATTGTGAAATCTCACGAAAATGTTCTTGCAGATTTCTTAACACGAGATGGAAGGACACGTTGCTGACGAGGTCCTCAAACGAGTAAGACATCTCAGGGAAAACCTGGAGAGTCTTGAACGAGAATTTGGGACGTTATGTCTCAATGCCGAAGTTGCTGGACAACTTCAACGAGAAGATCAGAAATCCATTTCTGATCTAATACGAGCATGCCAATACGCTCAGGGACATATGTTCCAAGCGTTGCATAAGCCTCTTCTCCAGGCTGCATCTTCTTCGGTGCTAAAAGGAGAACTTCGAGATCGGGACTCTAACCCGAAGGCTATGGATTCAAATACCATGCCTGCGAGTGTTACAGGTGATGCATTCATTGAGGATGTACCATCAGTAACGAATGTTGAAGCTCCGGTGTCACAACCCGAGTCTTCAAGTCAACCCAGTACCTCTGGGGTTAAAGGGGTCGAGTTGAACCTGAGGCCACAGACAGGCAAAACTAAGGTTCAAACTCACACTAACGAGGTTTCTCCGTTGCAGGTTTATCAGCGTCAATGGGAGAAATTAGTGACGAGAAACGGTATCAACCCGGAAAGAACGACAGCTGATATCTCGGGAAAATATCCCAGGGTTTGGATGAAACCAGGCAGTCATCCAAACGAAGTCCAAGAATGGTATAACTTTGGAGCTCTAGCTTCAATTTATACCACATCACCAGGATTCCCAGAAATCTCGAAATTACCGAGATGGATAGGAGAAGCAGTTCATGAAACCTGGACAAACAATCCACACTTATCCAGAGGAGACATCCTGGAGCTCTATTTCATTAGTGCCGCTCCAGAACCAGCTAAGAAGGGCTTCCATGAGGCCTTTCACTTTATTAAACTCCGGAGACCAGACGGGAATGTCTTAAAATACATAAAGGCAACATCCCCTGAAAAGGTGCCGATACTAGTAGGAGCATTTACTGAAGATGAGGCTTCTACACGACGAGCTTGGGGGCTTTGGACTTGTCTAACAGAAATGGACAAGGTCAAATACTCATTTAAAGTTTTCCAGAATTCAGCCAATGGATCATTCATGCTGAATACAATGACTGGATCGACAACAGGTTTCGCAGAGGAACTTTTTGAAACAAAAAGAAAAATCCTTTGGGAGAACAAGATTCCGGCGAGCAAAGACACTTACCGGAAATTCTGTAATATGGCACACATTGGAAGATGGATCGATCGGATCTATCAAGCGTGCCCTGAACAGAAAGAACCCGAGTTTGGGAAAGGATTTCGACCCAAACCCGACCGACAAGTAGCTGGAACCAATAAAGACAAGGGCCCAGCACAAAAGAAGAGGTATTCCCGGGGACCACAACGACCAAATTATTAAAGCGTCCCCGACAAAGTTAAATGGGATAGGACGAGAAATCACATGGGTTGGACCATGTGATGAAATAAATGATTCCCCGACAAATCCAACCACCATCACATGGGATGGGTCAAGGGGAAGAAAAATAGGACGAGCACTAACAGCTGAAAGTGACTTCCCAACAAACTATCACATGGGAGCACTAAGGAAAGCAGCCAGCTCATTCAAGAGGGATTGAAATCCGCATTTCACATCCGGATTTCACTCTATAAATAGAGAGAACGAAGGAAGCTGAGGACATCGAGCATTCCCCTCAGTTTTCTTCAAAACATCTATCTTTTTAGTTTCTTCTGTAATAGTGAGAGTGTTTACAGTATATGTATTTAGGAGTTCAAGCCTTCTCTATGAGAGGCTAAACAAGTAATTCTCCTCCCAAAAGGAGATTACATATGTTGTAATAAATATTTATAAGTTCTTAATAAAATAAAGGCTTTTGCTTCAACATGAGTTTTTAGTATTATTAGTTCGTCCCCTGGAAGGAATACTTTGTACACCTGGTGTAGGAAACGAACCAAGGTTGTGCTGTGCAGTTGCTGAAGGAGTTGGATAACTTGCAGACCATCTTCCCTGATGGTTGAAGTTGAACAGTGAGAAGCTGTTCGTAGAAAGGTCTGGGGGCAGTGATTTTCCAGCTGGTGGTTTTGCAAACCATCTCACCCGGTGCTGTTGCGGTCAAATAAAGGTATGAATTTTCTGATATTGATCCGTTTATTATTTTCCGGATATAACAAGTAAATAGAATGAGTGTTGAAAATCATGGGAATTAATGCATTTTGGAAGATAGTTAAAAAGTCAATATTCACTATTCATGGTTGATGGCATTTAGGGGCATAGTTTTAAATTTTATGGTATATGGATGTATGGTATTATGTTTGGTGTTATTTGAAGGTGTAAAATATAGGTTTGGTGGTATTTTTGTCTCATGACCCTAGAATATAATGTCTTTACCAATCTTTATAGTCATGTCGTGTTTTTAGGACATAAGTTGTCTAGAGGCCACGCTGAGAATCCTTTTCCATACAAAAATGAAAATACTCGAAAAAAATTAGAAAAAGAAATTTAAAATGAATAATTAAAGAATGATGAAAATAGCTTGTTTGATATGGACTCCCACGATTTCTACACATGTTGTTGCAAAACTTCGGATGCCTTTGGCATTTGACAGTGGTCCGACATTGTGTTGAAGTTGCTGCAAGAATCCAAACTAAGTGAATATATAGAGATCTGTATATTAAAGTTTAGGAATGTGATAGGGTATCATTTAAATGGGCCATGTGAATTATTAAATAATATTGATAATCTTCTATTGGTTTGGGATTGAATATGGTAGACTTATGCTGAAAATATCCAATGAATGCTGTCAAAGTTTGATAGGTTTAGTATTTTATTATGAAAATTTGATGTTGGTAATGATTGAATCACTATGAAATGTTGATGAACTTTATATGGGGTTAACTGCAACAACCTTATCAAACTATCGATGATTTTTCATATAAACTACCGAACTTTATTTTGTGGCACCGATATATAATATATATATATATATATATAAATTATACGTATATAGATTATTTTTCAGGATTTTTTTGTCAAAAAAATCTCTTGAAAATATGTCATGCGCAAGTCGCGTGACAAAATCGGGTGAAAAACGGCCGGAAAATTAGTTAGATGGTTTAAGTGTTAAATCCGTACAGTTTATATATATCAGTGCAAAAAAAAAAAAAAGTTAGTAATTTATTCGTACAAAATCGTTGATAATTTGATGTGGTTATTGCAATTAACCCTATTACATGATAGTAAATTTTGGATCATTTTGTAGTAGATGTGAATATTGATAATCTTCTAGTGGTTTGTGATTGAATATGGTAGATTTATGTAGATATCAAATATCAACATTGTAAAAGTTTGATAAGTGTGGTATTTTATCATGAAAACATGATGTTAGTAATGATTGTGAAAATGTTGATGTGTGTGATATTATATTATACGATAGGTAGTAAATATTATACGGGTTGAAGTAGTATTATAAAACTTTACTTTAGAAGTTGGAAATATAGGGGATTTCGGATTGGAAGATCCAAAAATCCCGACTCGGGAATTGCGAAACTAATAATATATGTGGATTGGGCATACGTAGGTGGATTTTACAAGTTTATACTTGTAAATATCACGTCTTGTTTGAAAAACTTATAAATATCAGAGTTTACATAGCGGACGTGCACTAGGAGAGGAAAGAACATACATTTTAAAAAAAAGATAGAGATAAACGAGCGATAAAAAGAGTTTGATTAACATCCATAACAGAATCTTCGCGACGTTTAAACTTGCGTTATATCATGGGCAAAAAGCCGGAAAAGACATTTAAAATCTAAACAGCGGAAATCTTTTTACAGGATCCTTAAGATAAACTATTTAACTTTACAAAATGGAGAAACGAACATTGTTTGAAAATCTAAAAGATAGAAAGAATTAAAAAAGTTTCTAGATAAGACATCTCTCTCTTTACACCTTCTCATTTTTGTTATTTCCTGTAGTGTGAATACACACGGGGTGAGTGCCTGAAATACACTCGTGGGGATACTTTCTATAATTAATGTTTATTAAGTAGAAGAGATAAATAAGCATACACAATCACAACAGTTAAGCACAACACATAAACTCGTGGCACATGGCTATAGATACGTGCGGGTATTTCCCGTCTTATCCTATAAATGATTTTTATCCCGTTAATGTAGCTACAAGATCGAAATCCTCATTCAGTAGTTTGCGGCAAAGTTACCATAACATTCGTCATTCATTAATTTACATGCACACCATATATATCACAACACGTAAAACATATCACACTTAAGGAAATTAAACGTAACTTAGCATTTAAGGAACATTTCATTACTCATAAGTTCGCATGACCTTTATTCGTTCAATCGACATTCATGGTATTATCCATAGCTCAAGCATTCATATAAAAGCGGAAAATAAAATATTAGGTTAAGAAGTTACCCCCACCTTGTTCGGTGGTAACCCTCGTAAAGCTCGGTACTCTAAATCCTAAGTTCGTTCTTCCGCCTTAAAGCCTATACATATATAAAAGGAGGTTTACATCTCTAACTACGCTATATGATATATATATATATATATATATATTAAGATTAACTTAGAAATTCTCTCTCAATGAAGAAACGATAGAGGAAAGAAAGCGCAACGGGAGCTTTCGAGGTCATAAATGGCATCAAGACGATAGTGGAAGCTTAAAACACGATCATAAGGTTTAAAGGGATCGATTTGAAATTAAACGGAGGAAAAATGAGCTTAAAACGGAGGTTTTAGAGGCATAGGGACATTTTTGTAAATCCTAGAATGTTGACTTTGACCAAAGGGGTCTTTTTGCAAAATCAGAAAAGATTTGGGATTCTTTTGATATATTACCTTTGGGGTCAAAACATAATTTTCAGAAGATCTAGGGGTTAAAACATAAAGTTCAAAAAAAATTTAGGGTTAAAAAGGAATTTTCAAAAACTTTGAGGGCTCAAACGAGATTTTAGAAAGTTTAGGGAATAAAATATAAAATCACCAAAAACCTAGGGTTTGCACCCAAGTCCCTGATCTCTTTCAAATTTACAGAAGGACCCCTCCTTCCACCCCCAACCTCACCGCCACCCTCCCCTTTCCCAATCGCCGTTTCGAAAAGTTCTTCGAAATACCGGCGACGACACATCACTGACGACCCACACACCCGACACCACTGGACCACGGACACACCCACACAAGCCCACCAACACACACACAAACAGCCACAACCACACACACATGACTACTTACAAGCACGCACACAACCACCCCGGTGCCGGCTGCAGTGGCGCCACCCGACTAGAGGCTTGCCAGCACAACCTCGCATCGGCCAAAACGCGATGGGCCCTCGACTCACGACAACAACAGCGGAACACGACCGAGTGGGGAGAAAAACGAGGAGAGAGAAAGAGAAATGATGAGAGAAAGAGGGTTTGGCCGAGCTTTCCATCGTCTGTTTCCGGTGAAGGCGGTGGCGGTCGACCGATCTGAGTCCGATCTGAAACGGGCTCAACGAGAGCATCAAGATGAGGTAAGATTCGGCCAAAACGGGGAGGAGGAAGCGCCGACGATGGCGACGGTGATGATGACAGACCGACTGTCTGAGAGAGAGAGAGAATAGAGAGAAAGAAACGAGAGAGTTACTTTTCAAATGTGTTCCAAAATTATCACTTGGGTGTTCCAATGTTCCTATTATGTGTTCATCTTTTTGAGCCACGAGCCATGAGACGGGCTATCCATTTTACGATATCTTTGAACTTACACATACGATACCACTTATCATATTTTAATCTAAGATTCGATTATAAAATTACATATTATTTCATTCTGAAACGCACATAATATAAACAAGTAATTAGGGATTACATTATTTAATTGATCTGATTAAGCATAGAATTATCCTAGGTGCTACAGTAAATTTTGCAATTTTAGACATTGAAATCTTTTATTTGTTATGGAATATTGTAAGATATAATTATACTTAAGACATGTATACCGATCATATTGGAAAATGTTAAAAAAATAAATGTATTTGCATTATCTTATTGTAAAAAGGTTTGCATTACATAAATGATATGTTTGGTTAAATATGGTGGGCTTAGTATTATGTTAATTCTAGCAAAAAAAAAAAAAAAGGAATTAAGTTATGTATCGGTTTTGATCACAATTATATGTAAGTACTAGTATATGACCCGTGTAATACATGGGATTTAATAAAATTAAATTTTTTGAAATTAAAAATATTTAATAAGAAAAAAAATTATGATTTTGTATAATACACATAGATTAATTTAACATTTAATATAACACAATCTGATGATATATCTTTTAATTGTTTAAACATATGTTACATTTGTTATGTTTATTATATTATTCAATCATCCCACCATTGCTTTAATTTGATTTTATAGTCAAAAATTAGAATCTCTGAATTTTCTTTTAACTAAATGATAAAAAAATGAAAGCCAAAATTTCCCTAGAAATTTCATAATTCATTTTAAAATCAGCATTCGTAAAAATATTAAATTACATTAATTAATATGTTTCGAAGGATTGAAAGTTTGAATAATCCTTTTAAATCGGGCTATTTTTATTTTAGTTAATTCTTTTTTTTATATATATATTTATTTAAATTTTTTAAATAAATAAAATGATTTCTATATTTGAAGTTTAGCATGTATTGTTTTAACAATTGTAGATAAAATTCTTATATTATTTAGTAATGTTTATTATCAACATTAAATTTAATATAATTAATTAGTTATATTAATTAGCTTTAAAATTATATTTATATATTATAGATTTAATTTGTAAAAAAAAGAAATTAATATGAAAAAATATAGGTTTGTCATGTGTTAAATGTGGTCATTATTTTATATATATAGATATATAAATAAAAAATATATATATACATATATATTAGAGATTTAATTTGGAAAGAAAATGAATTTGCACAAAATGTAGGCTTGCCATGTGGCACATGTGGTCATTTTTATATAATAATAATAATAATAATATATTATTATTATTATTATTATTATTATTTTGTTGTTGTTGTTGTTATAGTAAAATTTTATGGTTTGTATTGAGAAAATTATCAACTAAACTTATTAAATAAAATGCCAATAAAACATCAATTCACTATTTTAATTATTTTGTTATCTATATTTTAGAAAAAAATTTAAAATGAATAAAATATATCTTTCAATATTTAAAGCCTTTTACTTATGTAATTAGTAACATCAATATTTATAAGAGCATCTATTCACTATTTTAAGCCTTTTTTTTTTTCTATCTATATTTTAGAAAGAATTTTCAAATGAATAAATTATCTCTTTCAATATTTTAAGCATTTTACTTATTTGTTTTGTAACATCAATACTGATAAGAGTATTTAATAAACAACAATTATATGAATGTCATGTGTCCTAAATGGTCTTATTTTTATATATATAAAGATTAGACGAGTAATGTATGTGTTGGTCAAACTCCATTTGCATATGAGCAACAAGCTAAAAGTATTCATAGCACAGACGATTCTTCATTCTTCATTGCAACGTGCTTGATTTGATATCTCAAAATAATTACAATATATCATGATATAAATTATGATATTGTTAATTAATACGTACGTAATATATTAAAGACAATAAAATATAAAATAAAATATTAAAATATAACAGAAGATTCAAATTTCAAACGGTATCATTAATTCAACCTTTTAGCATTTACCCTTGAATTTGCCATTTATGAGTGTGACAACATAATGTAGACATTGCAAAAAATATAATGCTCTTAGTTTTCAAATAGGGACACTAAGATGTGACATCTAAGGATAGTTGTTACAATTGAACATAAATAGTTAAAGTTAGGTGATAGAAACAACACTAGATCTCCATCTTCAAATACAAAATGATACTTTAAATTATTATATATTATTTTAGATACATTTTACAAATACTTCAACAACATAAAACATATCAACACACATTCGATGAACATCATAAAAATACAGTATCGAAATACGACTTATTTAAATACGATATACTAACATATATAAAGAAAAATAAATTAAAACCTATTATTATTTGCCACCTATTAAAATCAATTACCACTTGGAAATTAATCACCTCTCAATCCAATCTTGAATTATGATCTAAAGATTAAATCTCAAAAAGCTCCAACCCATTATCACCCAATCTTGAATTATAAGCTGATTTTTTATATTCCATCCATGTGAACTCCCTATACAAACATTCTTCACCTTCTTCCATTAATGAAGATAAAGGTGCAATCTTTTCACTCAAAGATGGCCCTCCAAAATAGATCATTGACAATCTTGATTTCAAGCCATTGGTCAAAACTCTATGCTTCACACTTCTAAACCTCCCATTAGTCAACACCTGCATAATAAAGTCAATCGTCACATTATGTTCACACTGTACAATGAAAAACGAGATGAAACATTCATTCAGTATATACTTGTAATAAATCACCAACGTTGAAGTAAAAGGACATCTGATCAGGTGGGACCGAAACCCAAGAATCATTTGGAAGACAAATTTGGAGGCCTGCAACGTTGTTTGATCGAACGACGGAGATTATTTGTGGATCAGTGTGTTCTCCAAATCCAACCAAATCTCGACCATTCAATGCTTGAAGATATGGGCATGGTGGATAGTGGTTTAGCCTCAAACAAGAATCACTTTTCTCATCTCTTATCAACTTACTCAAAATATCTTTTGGTCCCATTTTGAGTTCATCAGAGATCATTTCCAGGACTTTACATATCATGTTTCTCATTCTATAAATATACGCATTCACAAGACACCTGCATGCAGAGATATATATATATATATATATTATATATATAATATACACTAATTACTTTATATATATCAAAGTCTTGCACGTGGGAGTTAATTTTTATTAGGTATGTTGGCATATAAATTATTGACGACATGCTAATGTTTAAGCACTTCATCGAAAAAAATACGAAACTGTTTAATGTAACAACGAAAGAGTACTTTTGTTTTATAAAATATTGTACTTTGGTTTGATTGATTAAATAAAATAGGGAAATCTCAATTTCATTTAATTTAAATTTTATCCACTTTCTTACACCCAATTTTGATTCTCTAACTCTCTCTCTCCAATTTTAATCTGATTTTGCTCCAAATATCAATTTATTTGCCGTGGACGTTGAAATTGAAAATTTAAAGTCAGCAATTTCGACATCGACACATAGACGAAAAATCAGATGAAAATGAAAAAAATGTCATAGTTAGAGAATCAATATTGAAAGATACCTAATTGATGGTTTAAAAAAAAAAAAAAAAAACCATGAGCTAAATTAAAATACGAAAACTACAACTCTTGCAAATAAAAACTATAAATTAGAATAAAAGTCATTTATACCAGAAAGTGTCTGAAACTCCAGGTAAACGGGCTTTATAATTGTGTGAGAAGAGTGGATCAGTGTAGGAGGAGAAGAGGAGATATTCAACCCAGCCCGTATCGCCGTTGGGCCCGATTTTCTTGTTGCCATAGCCGAACGGGCTCGGAGGGCCCGACTTCTCCTTTTCATGCAGAGACGATCTGAAAAAGCCCATAGCTTCATCTTCCAACCTGCTCAGAAACTCCATTGAAACGCCATGGTTGACCACCTTAAAGAATCCGAACTCTTTGCAGGCTTCCACCAACACCTTTTTCGATCCGGAATCCGAGAAATCCACGACTGGCATTCCAGCGAGCACGTCGGAGTTGGACTTGCATGTTTCGAAATGGGATAAGTCATCAACAACTGACTGAGATAGAACCACCACCATGAGAGAGAGAGAGAGAGAGAGAGAGAGAGAGAGAGAGAGAGAGAGTATAAGGTTTCATGAGGACCATGGGGATTTATAATCTTACGTTTGTCTGAAAACCTAGGAAATATCCAATGATTAGTATTTGACGTATTTTAAAAATCGGATTACTATAGAAAAATCTGACTCAAATTTTGCAATATACTATATTTTCCTTTAACTTTTCAGTTTTATTTAGAACGTGACAACCATGGTTGCATCGCATGGTTTGCTTAGCCTTGGATGCATATCTCAACTCAAAAAATGTCTCATTTATTTGAAATGTCTCAAATTTATTGAATATCTTAAAAAGAAATTAAATAAATTTTATAAATAATGATGATGTTATACAAATATGTCATGTGTATATGGTTGCATAGGGTGGTCAAAACGAGCCGACGGGACGGATCGATCGACAACCCACCATAACCCACCATTTGACTGGACAAGTTTTTTTTTGTAGTGGGTCTCCGAATTTCAATTCAATCCAACCTACTAATGGACCGCGGTTAGGCAAACCAACCTACCAAAATTTTTATTTTTATTTTTTTAATCTTTTAAAAGGAAAAGGAAAAAGAGTATATATGTGTGTGAAATATATATGCATTCAAATGCATATATTATATATAACAACAATTTTTTAAAAATAATTCTTTCACTAAAATTTCTTCATTCCTATAATAAATTACTCATATCAATATTTTTATAAATCATTATTTGCATTATGTAAAAAAATTCATCATTATTATTCATTTATCATCTATATTTTTAATGAGAAAATTTAAAATATATTTAAAAATAGAGGCGAGTCAACCCACCAAAAGCCCAACCCATTTAAAACTGCCTTCTCTCGGACTTATTATTAATCAACTCAACCCACCATTTTGGTGGGCGGGATGAGCCGACCAAACAACCTAACCCGCTTTAACAGATTTAATGATATTGGTATATCATAAAATCCATAGATTAAAATTTTCCCAAAAACTATACAAAACAGGCAATATCCGAGGTGGATAAATGTATTACAATATAATAATTACTTAATTTAATTCAAATTAATTGATGAAAAATTTTCACTTTTAATAATCTGAGTTCAATTCGGATTAATCAGTAAAAATTACAGCATGTTGGGAACCAAAAGAAATTTATAATTCAAAACATAGCAGATATAAAAGTATTTTCCTGAAAATTATGGATCAAAATTTTTTCTCTAAACAATTGAAATGATGTATAATTTCATTAAAATAAAATAAAAAGTATATGATTCTTATGAGAGTATCCCAAAATTTTAATTAAGACAAGTTAATCTGCAACGTATAAAACAGAGAAATGAGTTTAAATTGCATATAATAAACTCTATTTCAAGAAATTATATAATTTTTTGTGTAGAAAATAGTGTGGGTCACCACCACTACAATATGCAATGGAAGCCCAACTAGATCTCTAGAAAATCTATTCTGAAAACAACATAACATAGTTTTACCTTTTTCTTTGACAAGAACATAGTTTTACCCTTAATGTAATTATGTATATTCTTAAAATTTTGTTAACCATTATTACATCTCGTCTTGTTATTGGATTCAAACAATTATTCTTCTTTGAATTGGGCAAATTGATAAGTGCAATCAAATGACTACTTTCTATATATTGAATGAAAATCTAAAAACTCTCATGTTTAAAATTAATTGAAAATTAAGTTCCATATAATTATTTCAGACAACACCAATAAATTTGTTATTATTAATTTCGAACTCAATTTTAAAATCCTATCTACAATCCAAACACAGAATTAGTTTATTTTAAATTAATTGGGGCTTAATCTAACCTGAATCTTTGCATTTGATGCACTCACTCAAACTATTATTGATTTCTGATCTAGTACGTATGAGCTGATCTTAACATTTTCGAGAGCTCTAAGCAAGTCACGAAAATGAGGCCTTTTAATTTAAAAAATAAATTAAACCATAACTTTACTTATAGTTTATCTTGATGCAAAATTACTAATCAAATTTTTGTGATGTATTTGGAGATATAGTAGTTCTTAAATAAATTTCATAATTATTAATTTTCAAAAACATCTTTCTGTAGATGCAATTGTAACAGGTATTGCAACTAATATACACTTCTATGGTATAGTATCTTTTTATTTTCAATTCAGAATTCCTAGACTACTTTTAGGTCTTTTATTATACTATCAATACTCTCGCGCGATGCGTGGTTTATCATTTATTCTAACAATATATATTATTTACAATAATATAATGAAGTTGTTATATTAAAAGGTTATTTAAGAGATCTTATTATTTCGAAATTCGTAAAAATCTGTGTTTTTTTTTTTTTGATACATCAATATTCAGCAATTAAATCTGAAAATAAAATTGAATATAACAACAACCACAATAATTAATAATAATAATAATAATAATAATAATAATAATAATAATAATAATAATAATAATAATAATAATAATAATAATAATAATAATAATAATAATAGTAATAATTTTGTATTTGTGAGTTTTAATTTCTGAATAATTAAGAAGTGATTAATTATACTTACTAATATGTTTAGTTCATATTTTTGTTCCTTTATATCTTAGAATTATTTTTAGAATTTGTAAATAATTTTATGCATTGTTTTTAGATGGATTTTTTCAAAAAAAATTATATTTATTCAAAAAAATTGCTTATATTTATATTAATTGTATCTATTTATTTGAAATAATTTTGAATAAATTACCAAATATTTTTATTAAAGAAAATTATTCAATTTTTGATTTTATATCTTACACAATTAATATTACATATATATTTGAAATAATTTTTATATTTTATTTGTTAGATTTTAGATTGTTAGACTTAATCTCACATTCTTATTATTATTATTATTATTATTATTATTATTATTATTATTATTATTATTATTATTATTATTATTAAATATTTTATTAATATTTTAATATTTTTATAATAATTTTCAAACTTTTAAACATTTTACAATTTTAGATTTTAAAACTATTTTCCACATTTATATACTAAAATTATAAACTAATTTTTAAAATTTTTAATTTTTGATAATGTTTAAATTTCATTATTTTCAAAATTTAATCATATCATTAAAATATAATCATATCATTTAAGATAGCTTCTTTTATTTCATATGTATTCCTATATATAAATTATAAGATAGCTTATTATGTAAGCTATATGTGAAGCTTACTGTATAAGATACTTAAAAAATTATTTAGTTTTTTTTTTTTTATTGGTTAATAGTTCGGAAGGGAAAATGGCAAATCAGTAATAATTGTCATCTTTCCCCATTTTATATATAGTATAGATAAACATCTGAATTTGATGTTTTTCTTCCCCAACAATAATGTCAACAATTCTCAACTGCTATTTCTACATCAGGTTAACACAGGCTTATAACTTGTTGTATCCTTTTTTTTTTCTTTTCATTTTTTAATTCGTTTTCTTTTCTTTTACTGTAATATTCCTGATTATTTTATAATTAGAAATATAATGAAATATTTTTTTTTGTGCAAAAAAATAATAGAGATTGAAAAGATCAATGATGGTTTTTGCATTAGAAATAGTGCAATATTTACGATAAAATACCATGTAGTGTTGGAGATGTCTTAAAGAATTTTAAATTTCTTTTTTTTCTTTAAAAAGAAATAAAAAGTTATTATTATTATTTTTTTCTTTTAAACCATAGCAAAGACTAAAGAGTTTCTTGCCATGGATCTTGACTCGACTAATTGGACCAGTTTATAATGCATTTAAAGCTTGAAAAAATATTAAACTAAAAAAATAAATTTCCAATCATTTTGTAACTAAAGGGGCCCATTTGACAACGTTTTTTGCCCACGTTGAATGCCAGAGGCCCATTAGAAGATGTGATCCTAACCCATTGGGCTTAGACAGCTTTTTGTAAAGCAATTTTTGTGTATTTTGTTTTATTTGTTTGTCTAACTCGAAATAACTCACGAGATAAATTGCATTTACATTTGTCAACCAAGATGGTATCGAAAATCACATAGTAGTTAATCTTACTTTGTACCAGTTATTTTTCAAAATTCATTATTGTGTTTCTTAAAATATGCATTTTGATTTCAAGAAAATAAAATGTGCATTTTAGCGAAGTTAGAGTTTTAAATGTGGATGGCAAAGAAGGAGGTTTGAAATAGGGTTTGTCCAATTCAATGTCCTATCTCGTTATTAATCAATTATATAATGAATATATAATTGTATTTTTGAAGTTAATTATATTGTAAAATAATTACTTATCAATTCGAAGCTTGAAATATAAAAATAATCAGTTTAATGTTTAAAATGTAAAACTATTAATTAAAGTTACAAAACTAAGTTTATGAGTTTAGCATCTTAGGACTCCTAATTATCTTAAAATAATTTTAAAATGATAGTCCAAAAAATATATCTAATAAATTCCACGTATATGAAAACAAAAATGAAAGAATAAAAAATTAAATAAAAAAGGGGAAAATAGTTATTTATGATTGATATATATATATATATATATATATATATATATATGGTTAAAAACATTTTCCTATCTGAATTATACGAGATTTTTACACTTTTTTGTAAAAAAATTGAAATGTTTCACTTTATTATATGAATTTTAAATTTGATGCATTTTATGGTATCAGATTAATTCTAGTGGTACACGTGTCCAAAATCAATGTTCTAGTGGTACACGTGTCCAAAATCAATGACTAGGATTTATCTGATACCACAAAATGTATCAAATTTAAAATTCATACGGCAAAATGAAACATTTCAAAGTTTTTACAAAAAATATAGTCAAGTGTCGTTAGAATGGGAAAATGTTTTATATCCTATTTATTATAAAATTCGTGTAATAATCATCTAACTCATACAATGTGGTTTTATTTTACAAGTTAGTTTCTTGTGAGAACATCACACAATAGAGATTCGCGAGACGAATGCGCACGATCGTGTTTTGGGACAATTTTATATCAATTTTTTGCATTATTTCACACATCATTATTCATAACCGTGAAACGATTTCATAAACGAGTAATGAAGTATGAAAACTTTAATGTAAAGAGAATATGAAACCCTTTTGCGAGGAATATTGCCTTTGGAAAGGCTGTTGAAGTTCTTCCTTTTCTCCCTTTATCTTTCAAGAATCTTCGAAAATTCCTAATATTCCCAACAATCTTTTCTTACAAAAATCAATAAATTGAATAATGATGTTGAAATAACATTAAATAAAGAAGAGATTAATCCAAGAAACTTCCATTGCTATTGCCTGCAAGGAGTGTCATTAGGTAAATGGAGAAGACAACAAGGCTCCTCTGTTTCTCTCTCATCTACCTTTTCTTGGCCGTCTCTTTCTCTCTCCACTCAACAAGAAGCATTTTCCGGCCAACTTCCGGCGAGTGGCCTCTCTTCGTTTACCCTTCTTCTTATGGAGAACACAAGCATGCAATTCCTACTACAAGATGTTGGATAATATTCATAAAGTGGGTCACTATTATTAATTAAATGTGTTTAACTATCTAAAATTAAAGTCCAATTAAAGTGATCTAATTTAAATTGGACTGATGGGTATTGAGTTATATAAGTTATGGGCTCATATATGTGTAGAGACAATTATGTGATTTATTATTGGTTGATGGGGCCCAATAATAAATATAGGGTTTAGTTGATTTATCTCAACTATATAAGGGTCGTGGTCCCCAAAGGTACGATACGTTTTTCTCTTTCTCTGAGACCATCATCAGAAAGAAACCAAATAAGAACATCGTAACCTTTGGAAGGCTCTCGCCCAATTCGAGAAAACTAAAGTTTGAATCAAGAATTCAAGAAAGGATAATGGATTCAGGTACGCTTCCGCTTTATGGTTATTGTCTCTTCTCTATTTCAGTTTATCATCGTAGATATTAGGTTTGGGGATTATGTGCTGATGCATGTTTATGTGCGTTTAATACATGCTTTTATTTGACATGATTCTTACAAGTGGTATCAGAGCCACTCTACGTATGATTCTCTGAATTTTGAGAAGAATTTCATGTTTTTAGGTTTATATAATATTAGGGCTTTTGCATTAAATCTCAATTCGGAGAATTAAATTGACGGCTGACTTCTGTATACATATTCATGTGAGATTAACGTGATGTATTCTGGTATAATTGTCAAAGAACTCTTCCATCTGCAAGTTTCATAATTGCTGTGAGTATGTTTAATAAGGAATTTATATGACACTTGTCCTTTACTGCCATATGTTATTAAATTAATTATGGCATGGATTTGAGCCTATGTTCACGATTTTGGGAGACTGAATTTCTATATGGTTTGGAAATCGGGAATATGTAATACATGTTAGATGTTTGATTAAGGATTAAAGTTTATTTTTTAATTTCTTCAATAATAATTGGGTACGTCTATGATTTAATTTAAATTGTCTGACATTTTATTGAATCAATTGAAACATGATGTTGTCAAAGTGACCTCTCTGCGTAGATTGACTTATTGAGAATGTCAAGATGTTTGTGTGTATGTGGGTTCATGCGAATATTTACCGGCCCAAAGGAAGGTTGATATTTGGCCGAACCACATATATACTTGTGGTAATGAGTGTGTGATAATATTATGGTTTCCATGTAAATAGTGAATGTCATCCAAAGATGAGTTCATTATTTGACAGGATTTATTGTCAACATTTGATTACTACAACAAGAGTGCCATTTACAATTGATATTACTGTCCAAAGACTTGATATTAATGGTGTGCTAGGCATCTTGAGATGTATTCCATGTTTATTTGAGAATTTAAAAGTTGGTATATGGATTTATGTGAGTATGAAAATTTATATGTTTTTATGTTCTCTGTTCAGCTATGTTATCTGCTGCTACTATATCTGCAAACACTAGCAACATTCCCATTCTGAATGGGACATACTTCAAGGATTGGAAAGAGAATATGCTTATTATTCTTGGCTGCATGGATCTAGACCTTGCTTTAAGGGAAGAGAAACCTGCTTCTCTTACGGCTGAAAGTTCCTCTGATCATCAGAGGAATTTTGAGAAGTGGGAACGCTCTAATCGCATGAGTCTAATGATCATAAAACGCAGCGTTCCAGAAGCTTTTCGGGGCACTATATCTAATGAGGTGACTTCAGCTAAGGATTTCCTTGCCGAAATTGAGAAACGTTTTTCTAAAAACGATAAGGCGGAGACAAGTACGCTTTTAGCTAACTTGATCTCCATGAGGTATAAAGGCAAATGAAATATAAGGGAGTACATTATGGAGATGTCAAACATTGCTTCAAAACTTAAGGCACTTAAGCTCGATTTGTCTGATGACTTACTCGTGCATTTGGTTTTGATTTCCCTTCCTGCATACTTCAGTCAATTCAAGGTCAGTTATAACTGCCAAAAGGAAAAATGGAATCTTAATGAACTGATTTCATATTGTGTGCAAGAAGAGGAAAGGTTGAAGCATGAAAAATTAGAAAGTGCTCATTTTGCAAGTACCTCAAAAGATACGGGCAAGAAAAGAAAATTGGATAATGCTGTTAAAGGTTCTGAGCAAAATAAACAAGAGAAGCCTGAGGAAAAGAAAGGTTGCTTCTTTTGTCATAAGCTAGAACACAAAAAGAAGGATTGTCAAAAATATAAAGCATGGCGTGCTAAGAAAGGTACGGTCCTTACTTTGGTCTGTTCTGAAGTTAATTTGGCTTCAGTACCTGGAAACACTTGGTGGTTAGATTCTGGTGCTACTGCTCACATAAGTGTTTCTATGCAGGGTTGCCTGAACTACCAAAAGCCAAGTGATGGTGAAAGATACATCTTCGTGGGCGATGGAAAGTCGGTAGAAGTTGAAGCAATTGGGAATTTTAGATTGTTGTTAGGAACTGGTTGTTATTTGGATTTGAAAGACACTTTTGTTGTTCCGTCTTTTAGGCGGAATTTGGTTTCTATTTTCTTGTTGGACAAATTTGGTTACTTATGTTCATTTGGAAATAATCAGTTTAGTCTTTCTTTAAATTCGAATATTGTTGGTACTGGTTCATTAAGTATTTATGACAATCTTTATCTTCTTGACACTGTTGCTTCATATAATGAAACTCTGCATGTACAATCACATGGTACTAAGCGCAAATTTAATAAAGAAAATTCGGCTAATTTGTGGCATAAACGTTTGGGTCATATATCCAAATCAAGAATTGAACGACTTGTGTCACAAGGTGTTATTGATTCACTTGACTTTTCAGACTTAAATACATGTGTTGAGTGTATCAAGGGAAAACAGACCAAACATAAGAAATTAGGTGCCTACAGGTCTATGAGTGTTTTGGATTTAATTCATACTGATATATGTGGACCATTCTCTACGGCTTCTTGGAATGGTCAACGGTATTTTATATCATTCATAGATGATTATTCATGTTTTGGGTACCTATATCTTATTTATGAAAAATCAGAGGCATTAGACATGTTCAAAATTTTCAAAGCTGAAGTTGAAAATCAACTTAACAAGAAAATCAAGTGCGTCAAATCTGACCGTGGAGGTGAATACTACGGTAGATATGACGGTTCAGGTGAACAACGTCCAGGGCCATTTGCTATCTTTTTGGAGGAATGCGGAATTGTCCCTCAGTACACTATGCCGGGTTCTCCTAGCATGAATGGTGTTGCTGAAAGAAGAAATAGGACACTTAAGGATATGGTAAGAAGTATGATTAGTCATTCTATCTTGCCAGAATCCCTCTGGGGAGAAGCAATAAAGACAGCAGCATATATCCTAAATAAAGTACCAACTAAAGCAGCTGCCAAAACACCTTACGAGCTTTGGACGGGCCGAAAGCCTAGTCTGAAGCACCTCCATGTCTGGGGATGTCCATCTGAGGCTCGGCCTTATAAACCTAATGAAAAGAAATTGGACTCCAGAACAGTAAGCAGCTATTTTATTGGTTACTCTGAGCGCTCTAGGGGTTACAAGTTTTATGATCCCACTATGAGGTCTATTTTTGAGACGGGAAATGCAGTATTTTTTGAGGATGTTGAGTTTGGGGGGAGAAATAAAGTTAGAGACATTGTCTTTGAGGAGGAATCAGTTACAATTCTTACTACTATTTCTGACAGCATACAAGTTCCTATACCTGTCGTTGTTCGAGAAATGGATTTAGAACCTCGACAAGACAATGTTGAACAACTTCCCAATCAAGTTGAGGAAATAGTTCCTGAAGAACAAACTCAACAACCTCAAGAACAAGTGCCAGCAAGAAGATCCACAAGAGATAGGAGAAACGCTATTCCGGATGATTATATAGTATATCTCCAAGAACATGAGGACACTGTAGGATTGTTGGGAGATGATCCAATCAGCTTCCAACAAGCCATGCAGGATTCTAAATCTCAAAAGTGGATCGATGCCATGAATGAGGAGTATAAGTCTATGCAAGACAATCAAGTTTGGGATCTTGTCCCATTACCCGAAGGAAAGAAACCGATTGGTTGCAAATGGATATTTAAGACCAAACGGGATTCAGAAGGTAATGTGGAAAGGTATAAGGCTCGTCTTGTAGCTAAAGGCTTTACCCAAAAGGAAGACATTGATTTTACCGAGACTTTCTCTCCGGTTTCATCGAAAGATTCTCTAAGGGTAATAATGGCTCTTGTTGCACATTTGGACCTTGAGTTACATCAGATGGATGTTAAGACAACGTTTCTAAATGGTGATATTGATGAAACGATATATATGGTGCAACCGGAAAATTTTGTGTTTGGAGATCCAAAACACATGGTCTGCAAACTAAATAAATCCATCTATGGTCTAAAACAAGCTTCTCGTCAGTGGTACCATAAATTTCATCAAGTAGTTACCTCATTTGGTTTTGAGTCAAATACTGTTGAAGATTGTGTGTATCACAAATTCAGTGGGAGTAAATATGTATTTCTGGTTTTGTATGTTGATGACATACTTCTTGCTGCTAACAATAAAGAAATTTTGCACGAAACCAAGAAATTTCTTTCAATGAATTTTCAAATGAAAGATCTTGGGGAAGCTTCTTTTGTATTAGGAATTCGGATACTTCGAGATCGTTCTCGTGGTATTCTTGGATTATCACAGAAGAACTAAATAGAAAAAGTGCTCTTAAGATATGGCATGCAAGGAAGCAAACCAGCAGACACCCCAGTCACTAAAGAAGATAAATTCAGCTTAAGTCAATGCCCTAAGAATGACCTTGAAGTTAAGGAAATGCAGAAGTTTTCCTATGCGTCAGTCGTAGGGAGTCTTATGTATGCTCAGGTTTGCACACGTCCGGATATAACATTCATTCTTGGGATGCTAGGGAGATATCTGAGTAATCCTGGAGTGGATCACTGGAGAGCAGCCAAAAGGGTTCTTAGATATTTACAGAGAACTAAGGATTACATGCTCACATACAAGAAATCAGATCAGTTGGAGATCATTGGGTATTCTGATTCTGATTTTACGGGATGCCAAGATAATAGAAGATCCACTTCGGGCTACATATTTTTGTTGGCTGGAGGAGCTATTTCATGGAAAAGTGCTAAGCAGACACTAATAGCTTCATCCACCATGACGGCGGAATTTGTGGCTTGTCATGAGACATCTAACCATGGATTATGGCTGCAAAATTTTGTCACTGGGCTGCGTGTTTTGAGTGGAATTGAAAGGCCATTAAAGATATTATGTGACAACAAGTCAGCAGTCTTATATTCTAACAATAATATGAGCTCGTCTAAATCAAAACATATTGACATAAAGTTCCTAGTTGTGAAAGAAAGGGTACAGAATGGTCAGATTTCGATAGAGCATATAGGGACAAACTTCATGATTGCAGATCCTCTTACTAAGGGAGTCACACCAAAGCTCTTCCATGAGCATACAACTAGTATGGGTGTCTTGTCATTTGAGGATATCATATTTTAGTGGGAGTTTATATACATGTTTAGCTCTATGTTTTCTTTTGGACACAATTTTGTGTATTTGGATATTTTCTGCAGAAATAAAGTTTCATTTTATTGCATTCTGTATAGTTATGTTAAAGTTTGATCTCAATAAATGAGGACCAGTTGGAAATAGACATGTTTAGATCACATTACATGCAATTTCCATGCTATGCATCCATAACTTGATCTATGTCATTTGATTGTATTGGTGTATGTGATTACTGATGGGTTTAGTCGCGCTTAATGTGGCGAAAGCTCCTTTAGTTCTATATCAGTATGGTCAATGGACGAGATTGTGAGGAATACCCTTAGTATGATAGCAAAGTTTGAGCGCTCATAAGGTATACACATTTGTCAGGAATAATATGTGACCCAAGTGGGAGATTGTTGGATAATATTCATAAAGTGGGTCACTATTATTAATTAAATGTGTTTAGCTATCTAAAATTAAAGTCCAATTAAAGTGATCTAATTTAGATTGGACTGATGGGTATTGAGTTATATAAGTTATGGGCTCATATATGTGTAGAGACAATTATGTGATTTATTATTGGTTGATGGGGCCCAATAATAAATATAGGGTTTAGTTGATTTATCTCAACTATATAAGGGTCGTGGTCCCCAAAGGTACGATACGTTTTTCTCTTTCTCTGAGACCATCATCAGAAAGAAACCAAATAAGAACATCGTAACCTTTGGAAGGCTCTCGCCCAATTCGAGAAAACTAAAGTTCGAATCAAGAATTCAAGAAAGGATAATGGATTCAGGTACGCTTCCGCTTTATGGTTATTGTCTCTTCTCTATTTCAGTTTATCATCGTAGATATTAGGTTTGGGGATTATGTGCTGATGCATGTTTATGTGCGTTTAATACATGCTTTTATTTGACATGATTCCTACACAAGATCATCTTGCAACTCCCCTGTTTTTTTCTCAGGTAAAGAAAGAGTATAGATAGAGAATTTGGACATTCTTGAGGCTTATAAACTGGTTTTTTGATTGAATTTTGAGTTTTTGGATAATGGGTTGTTGATGGTTTGTTAGATTATGCTATGGTTTTGAAGAAAATGCGAAAATTATGGGAGAATTCGACGTTGGTGGACGCAGAGTCTCTTAGGTATATGCAAGGGAATGGTGAGACTTTTGGAGGGAATTTGAGTTTTCATAAGAGAATGTCTTATTTTGATCAATCCCATGAAGAGCTTGAAATCCCATGTGGCTTCTTTCGACGATTTTCCATTGCTATTTATGGTTAGATTCTACTCATAAGATTGTTCGAAATGTTGGAACAGAGTTTCCTCTGTTTTAATAGCGTTCTTTTGGTTTTTCAGATCAAATTTCAATGGAAAAATGCAATGGATTAGTAGTGGTCTCGGCTATATTCAACGATCACGATAAAATCCGACAACCGAAGGGCTTAAATTCAAAAACTTTTTATGAAGTATGTTTCTTCATGTTTGTGGATGATGCGACTTTGAAAGCACTACGTTTTCATAATGTGAATTCAAGAAAATCATCCAAGATCGGTGTGTGGCGGATTGTTAGGGTTTCGAGTGAGAATTTATACGAGAACCCTGCAATGAATGGAGTGATACCTAAACACCTAAATCATCGCCTTTTCCCAAATGCTAGATATAGCATCCTCTTTTATCGTATTTCACAATCTCATGTCGTATTCATTTGATCAGTGTATATTGGTGAAACAAAACAAAAACATGAATTCCATAGATATTCTTAGCCCTACACTACATATGTTTTAAATGTATGAAGTCTTTTGGGAAAAAAATTCAATACAAAACCTTGCAGACCTCAAATAGATGACATTATATCGTATCCATAAATACTTACGAAAATTAATATCGCGATTTATTTCTTAACAAATTTACAGATGTACCGGATAGTGCTCTTATCTTGAGAAAACATAGTGCGGCTGCAAATCTCTTCTCCTGTCTTCCATTCAATGAATTGGAAGCTTTCAATCCAAGAGATCAATTGCCCTTTGCATTTGTGAGAGACAAAATGAATCAAAAACTTAGTATAAACATGTTTGAAGTTGAAGTTTTTGAAAAAGTTGCAGTTGAATATAGGCACAACCTTAAGCATGGTGGGGCCAGTGTAGGGCCCAAAGTCAAGTGGGCCAGATCTGATTTGTTTGGAAATGGCAAATGTAGTAAATGTGAAAGGTATCTTTTGAAAATGTGGAGGGAATCTCATGATTGATTCTTGTTTCTATATTTAATAGAATAAGTTTGGTAATTTTTTAACTAAATGGTAGAGAAGTTAAATTAACCAAACCAACCCTTGTCATAAAAGATGACTGGATATGATCTAGTTGACCGTGACTTTTTAGTTTAAGAGATATTCACTCAAAATAAGTTTTATTCTAAAAGTTAAATTTTGCTTCAAATTAAATATAGTTTTAATTATTTTCTCACTTTTTTTTTTCAAGTTTACTCTTATATCAATACCTAAAAGATCCTTAAGTTTGAATTTAGCTATTTAATCTCTTAAAATTTTATTCACACAAGATCATACAAATTTTCTTAATTTCTTTATTTTATATTGTTTTATCTCATGTTAATTTAGGAATTGTTGGGGAGAGATTTATATTGTTTTAAAGGGCATTTTTTGTCCAAATGTTCCTTAATTTATGAAATTTTTTTGAACGACACTTATTTTGAATTGGAGGTTATATTAAAATCATTTTGGTGACAACTTAACTATTATTTAGTTAAATTCTAACATGTTTACTCTTTTTATTCATATTATTTACCCCAGGTTGTACCATCAAATTAAAATCATACCACATTTTCACATGTCAATAAAATGATCGATACATTTATATCAATTAGTACCATAAAATTAGATTGTAGTATTATATTTTGTACCAATATAATCATTTTTTTTTCTCATTTTAGTGAGCTCATATCAGCGACACTTAAGTCATATGACTCTGTTTCAATAGTATAATTGACCAAAATATCGAAAAATAACAAAAGTTAAAAATAAAACAAGAAATAAAAAACTTGTCTTACTGAAGTTGGCTAAGATCAATTAAAGTTTTCACTTAATATGATATCTTCATAAATTAATTTTGAATGTTGTTGGAAAGTTTTTGGTACAATTATCAATATTTTTGCGACAACAAATATTTTTTTTTTCTTCTGTAGGAAAATAGCATTTCATATTATATATTAATATTTCTAATACTATTCAATTATTTTTTTATAATACTGTTTGATAAACCTAAATTATAGTGATAATTTCGAGAATACAAAATAAAATATTATTTGAAATAGAAACCCATATTATTAATCATACAAATCGAGCAAGATAGAGTATTTATGACACTCAATCAATTAGGGGCTTTAGCCCGCCAACTTCTTTCAATAATTGCAAGCGACACAATATTCCATATTAAAGAATATTGACTTTTAGTGTTTAAATCTTATTTTTATATTAATGTAAGTCCCTCAATATTAATTATCCCTCCAACGTTGTACATTAATCATACAAACACAACTCTATATAAATCCCATTTCACCTTCATCTTCTTCCACACATCAATCTCATCAAACAAAACATAAATAAATAAACACACACACACACACAAATGTCAACAACAACTGCAAAGCTTATTGAAACGCACAGAAATGGAGCTGAAGTTTACCATGGAGAGATTTGCTACTACAAAATTGCAAATCTAATGGAGGAATTCTCATTGCCAAAAGGGCAATTTCCGGTTTCCGGATTAGTCGAGGAATCGGGTCTCAATCGAACAACTGGGTTTTTCTGGGTTCTATTGAAGAAGAAGAAAGAACACAAGTTCAAGAGCATTGGACAAACTGTGATATATGGCCCTCAAGTCACAGGTTTTGTCCAAAAGGGTCACTTGTTGAAGTTGACAGGTGTCAAAGCTAGAGAGCTTCTCATTCCGATTGTAATTTGCGACATTCTCATCGAAGATTTTTCGCCGGATATGATCAAGTTCACGACTCCGATGGGGTTGTCCAGATCTTATCCATCCTCGGCTTTTCAGCTCGAAGATGGTGAGAAATACTAGTGTTTTTATACGTATATGTAAAACATAATAAATACAGTATTTATTGTGCATTTGCATATACAGTGAAACCTCGATAAATGAATGTTCAATAAACGAATAACCTTGATAAATGAATAATTTTCTTCGGTCCCGACTTGGGCCAATGAGGTAAATGAATGTTCGATAAACGAATAACCTCGCTGAATGAATATTTTTTTCTAGTCTCAAGTATTCATTTATAGAGGTTTTAATATATATATATATATATATATATATATATATATATATATATATATATATAATTTAAATTGAGTAGCATTGATATAGTCGAAAGTCGATAGTCGTCCACCAACCATATATAATTAAAGAGAAATATGTGGTAGTGTTTGATACAATTTTATTGTTTCATCTCTTATATTTTATATTTTGATGTCATGTCTTGTGTTTCTTATGCTGTTTTATATATCTTCTTGGCATCTATATTCTTTCCATGCGATATTTGGTGCTTTATATAAAGTTTAGAGTTTGCAAAAATCAACTACTTAAAATATAGATTTTTTTCACTTTTAACTTTTTTTTTTTAATCTGATTGTAACTTTGAAGTTCTAGAGTTTATCAAAATGCAACTTAAACCACTTTTCCCACCATTTTTTCCGGCACATGATTTAATTTTTTCACTTTGCAATCTAAACTTGTTTTTTTTTTAATCCAATAATAGCCTATGGTTTATGATACATTTTAATTAATTTCAGAACTTGAGATTGCAATTGGATACAATTAAAATTTAGGTTGTAAAATGAAAAAATTAAATCACTAGCGAGTTACGTGATCTTCACTTTTTCGGAAAAAAAATATCGTAATAGTAGTTTATGTTGCATTTCGATAAACTTCAGAATTTCAAGATTGTTGTTGGATAAAAAAGGTTAAAAAGTGAAAAAAAAAAATATTTTTAAGGTTGTTTTTTTTTTTTTAATCCTAAATTTATTTGAAAAACTTTGATTTATAATTGTGATTTCTATATTATGGTAACCCACCATTAACAACTTCATTTATGAATTTCACATTAATATAAATTGAAATACATGTCTTATCGTGATAAAAATTTGTAATCCTCTTACCTCGCATTCAAAGAGTTATTTGTATGGAATCGATGATCAATTCGACAACAACAAAATTTGAGGATCATTTAAGGCTTTGATATTTAAAAATGATTATTTGATTTTTAAATTAGTTGATTAGATGCAAACATAACTTCAATATTTAATATATATATAACCCTTGGATTAAAAATATTACACGGTTTTACTTAGTTTTTAAGAGTTAAAATCATTTTTTGTCTCATAATTATGATATCTTCTAACTTTGGTCCCATAAGTATTATGATTTTTAATTTACTCCCACAATTTAATAATTCGTCCGATTTTAGTCTAATTTCGTCGAATTGAGGCTTTCCGATGATCTAGAAGTGACATGGTGATACATATCAAATTCTTATTGATTGACACATATCATCACGCTATTTCTAGGTCATTGGAAAGCTTCAATTTTGGGTTCACACGTGCATTGCATGTGACATTTTTTTAGCTAAAATTTGAACTAAAATCAAACAAATTCTTAAATTGTGGGACTAAATTGAAAATCGTGATACTTATGAGATCAAAATAAAAAGACACCATAAGATGAAAAATGATTTAAGAGTAAGTCTCATGTGCATCAGGTGCATGGATCTTAGACCCATGTACTCGAGTTGGCCCGAATCCGACCCTGCCAGTGCCCTTTTTTTTTGCGCATTGTTTTTTTTGGCCTTAGTCATATTTTTATGTTATATTAGCCAGATATTTATGTTATATTAATCATACTTTTATGTACAAATATCATACCTTTATGTAATATTTTAACTTTAAAAAAAAAACAATTTCAGCACAATTTGTACATATATACCTTTATGTGATATTACTCATACCTTTATATGATATTATTCATATTTTTATATCAACATAGATATATCTTTATATAATATATGAAGGTATAACTAACATAACTAAAAGGTATGAAAATTATTAATGGTTTTCTAAAAAAATATTAAAGTACAACTAAAAACCCTAAAATGTATGACTAACATAACATAAATGTATGACTAACATAACATAAAATTACAATACCTGCAAATGAGTTTGGGCGGATTTGGGCGCACCACCCAGACGCGTGGAGGCGCATGGGTGCTTGTGAAGGATCGGATCGACCTGAGTGCATGGACCAATTGCACAAATTTTTTTTGTCATGATTTAAACCCATGTTGTTAATATAACCTTTTTTAAGGTCAAATCAGTTATCAACTTTAATTAAACGAAGATGTGTGGTGTTTATAATCTGTGAACTATTTTTGGCCCTTTATCTTCAGGCGATGTCTTGCATATTGCATCTTGTTAATTAACATATTAACAAAAGAATGCACAATAATTTTTGAAGTAAATAGCTACCTATTTGCCCTTGTAACTCACACAGTTCTTCTCCTTCTTCGTTCGTTATTACTCTTATCATATTTGCATTATATTTCATTAATGCATGTAGCTTTGTTTAAAAATATGATGGTGAAATATGAAATAGATCATCTAAATTGATTGTGGGAAGCAAAGTTTAGATGCAAGAAGAAGGGTGAATTATATTTCAATAACTATATGGTTTTCTTTTTTTAAATTTGCAACTTACATCCCAAAGTTTGGGATTTATTCAAATTGCAACCTAATGCAATTTTCATACAATATTTCCAGCCCAAACCAGAGTGTTTGTTTAATTTTTTTTGCTCAAATTGAGATTAAATTGAATAGAAATAATAAAATAATATGAGTCTTTGGCTTGATTTGAAATGTGTTGTATTTTTATGTCTGTTTCATGTACTTTAAGAAATCCTAAACTTTGGAAAGCAATCAGAAAAAAAAAATGTAAATTGAAAGAAAAATCATACTTAGGTTCGTTTTTTATATTAACCTAAGAAAAAAATAATATGTGGTAGTTGATAAAACAATACCAGATACTAACTTGAAAAAGATTGTTCGTAACACATTGCTCGTCTTCAGGATTCGAATCGAAGAACGCTGAGAAATGTCAATTTATTTATGTTTAGTATTTGAGAAACCTCAGTCGTTCGAACACCAAACGACTGAGGCTTCCCGATAAAACTCCTATAAATCCCTCCAAACATTTCCCCTGAACAAGCCTTTCCAATGATCTGTATGCATATACAGCAGAATAACATTATATACTAATTTATGAAAAAAGTTCTTTTTAGAGATTATTACCTTATAATAATATCCATTAATTTTTGCAATGAAATCCTGCAAACGAAATGATTTTCAGACAAAGATTTAGAATCATAATATTTATGCATCAGTTGAAGCCTCATTTTGCAAAATGGTATCCTCTTTCAGGATAATACTCTACAAACCTCCGAATAGACAGACAACTCCTAGAAATTATAAAACTTAAATCCCTTCAAAATTGAATCTTTTAAAGAAATAATTAGGTAGAAAATCATTAAAAGAAATTGGAGTGTTATTTTTTTTTCTTTTTCTTTTTATTATCTAAACTTCTTTTTCTATGATTGCATCTCAAAGTCCTTGAGTGTTTGATTTTGCAACATAATCTCATCTCCGGCCAAAATCGAATTTGATGTTTCGATTTTTTAAACCAAAATACATTAAACATATGTTAAAATATTCTTCGTCTCAAATCTATTTTCTAATTTTCTTTTGATTCAAGCTCAATTTCAGCAAAAATTGAACAAAAACTTAGATTTTTCGAATTTCAGACATATGTTTGGCAATATCTGGTCGTGAATATCGCGTGGCAACTGATTTCTTTTCGCGAATTCTGGGATTTGGATTCTCTGTTGTGCAACAGAACCCGGTGAAACTTTTTGTGGCAATTTTAGCTTTCATAAGAGAATGTCTTATTTTTATCAATCCAACAAAGAAATCTATGCAAAATCCCATGTGGCTTCTTAATTTCGATGATTTCCCATTACTATTTCCGGTTAGATTCCACTCATAAGATTGTTCAAAATGTTGCAACAAAGTTTTCTCTATTTTGATAGTGTTCTTTAATGTTGCAACAAAGTTTTCTCTATTTTGATAGTGTTCTTTTGGTTCTTCAGAACAAATTCAATGATCACGAACTTTACTTAATTTGCAATTTAACCAACTTATTGAATATCACCAAATATAATGTGAATATTCATATCTTTTATAATTTTAACCAACATATTTCGGGTATGCGTATTTCGAAAATAACTGTCACCGTTTCAAAATAGAACAATGACATATCATACAAAAATGATAGTCATTTTGCTTTAATGTATAAAACTTTAAATGTATGAATTATGGGATTATTTAAAAATATATTAATTGAAAAGAAAATTTAAGGATTATTCTAATTTTTAACAATAAAATCAAATTGAAAAATCGTGGGAGAGTTGAATAATATAATAAACATAGCAATATATATTTTTTCTAAATAAAAAATTATTTATGTTCTTTTACAAATTAAATACAAACACAACAGATATCTCAACAGTTAAATAATATATTAATCAAATTGTGTTATATTTAATGTTAAATTAAGCGATGTGTATTATGCAAAACAAAAATAAATAAAATATTTTTGTTAGATAAATAAAATGTAATTTTTTCTATTTTTACTAAGTTTAATTAGTTTTTATTAAATGTCATGTATTACATGATTCCTATACTTGTATCATAATATCTCTATGCCTTAGCCTCTTAAAAGTTGACAACTTGGCTATTTAACACAATATCATCTATTATAGACGTGGCGCTGTATTTTTATATTTTTAAATATTACATGTATTAATCTCTATTAAATGTTGTTTTATTTTTCATTTAAATACCATTGATATAAATTATGTACTTTGTTTTACTGCAGATTCAAATTATATATGTATAAATGACATATAATATCATTTTAAACATGTAGAATATGTTGAACTTCCAAAATATTCGGCCTATCAAATCCAATATAGCTTAACGGGTGGATAATATGTAGATTTGACTATATATGATGGTCCACAACCTCGAACACATTTAACTTCGATCTTTACGAGGAAGTCTCTTGTGAGATCGTCTCACGGAATTTCAATGCATTGTGTGAGACGGGTTAACCCACAATCCAATTACCCACCACCCAAACCCTACAATTCACATATTGTTTGTGGATGATAGGACTCCATCTCACGTAAACTATCCGTGAAACCGTCTCACATGAGTTTTTGTGGATCTTTATTATGCTAGTTCAATCTAATAGGAATTGATATATTAAAGTGAGCAAAATAGAGGCTTCAAATCCTTAGATTAGCTAAAATTCTTTATTAAAAATAGCATTCAATATTATAATTTAATATTTCTAATACGTAAACATGACTATGTATATGCAGATAATACCGTTCCATATACCGAGCTAGTTTATAGTAATAATTAAAAAATATAAAATAAAACACTATCTAGAATAGAGAATCTATTCTCGTATGATGAACAATCCGAACTCATACCATTAATCACACAAACCAAGCAAGATATATAAGAGTATTTATGATTCTCAACCAAACTATATATTTCTACTAGTATAGGTGTCGTGTACTAATACACGAAATTTTATAAGAAAATAAATTAAACTTAATAAAATTATAAAATTTTAAATATTATTTATACAATAAAATTAAATTTATGACTTTTGTAATGCATATTGCTTAATTTAACATTATATATAACATAATATGATTAAATAATTATTTAATTGTCGAAATACATGTTGCATTTATAGAGTATCATAAATAATTTTTTATTTATCATTTTGAAAAGAATATATATCGATATGCCTATTATATTATTCAATTCACTTATCATATTTATTTATAATTTTTTTCCTAAATTTTAAAAATATAATTTCAAATATATAAATACTTTCTATTATTGAAGTCTAAACATATGTTATTCAGAAAAATTTATTTAACATTTCAATATTTTATACTAATGTTTCTTAGCTATAAAAAAATTGAAATCATTAATTAGCCATATTTAATGTATAAATAATGTGAGTTTGCCAAGTGTTCCTATGGTCTTACTTTTATATATATAAAGATTACTATATTACCTAAACAAAATTCACTATATATTATATTATTAATGTTCATACCAATATACTAAATATCTGTTAAAAATAACAAAGTTAATACTTAATAGTTATATCTGAATTTTTCGTAAAGTAAATTCATGTGACTTAAAAACTTAAATTGTAAAAAAGCCAACTGAATATGTAAACTAAATAATACTACTAATAATAATATTATATGTAAACTGTTCGGGCACATGCGGCAAAATTATAAAATCCTAAAAATTATCAATATATTATAAATTTATTTTAATTTAAGAATTAGAAAAAAAAATTAAAAAAAAAAGAAAAAGAAGAAGAATGACAAACTAAAAGAAAAGTGGAGTAATTTACAAGATTAGTGATTTGGGAAGGAAATCAAACTGCTGACATGAAGCTCATATTTTCATTAGATTGGACTTTCATGGAGTTGAAACTTACAGATTTCATTGATTTTTGTTGTCAAGGTACAATACTCTTTTACCTAAATATAGGTTTTTCCCTCTACATTTTTCTGGATGTGAGTTTTAATGAAACTAGACTTTTTTGAATTGTAACCTTCTTTTCTCTGTTGTACTCTTTCTTTTCATTTATAAATATTTCACATGATTTAGTTAAAAAGAAAAAGATTAATGAAACTTCCAAATCTGTATATTAATGAAATTGAATTTTTTTTTTAAATACTATGAAAATTCTTTGGGAAATTTTGATTTGAATTTTTTTCATTATATAATTGCAAAAAAAAATTTGAGTATCTTTCTAAATTTTTTATTAAAAAAATAATAAAAAACAAGAGAAAATGAGGGGAGGATTGAATAATATTATAGAAAACAATATTAATTTTTTAAAAATATTTTATTAACGTTCATTTACAAATTCGAACATATATAATTAAATAATATATAATCATATTATATTTTAGTCGATGTTAACTAGATTATAGGTAGAATCAATATAATAAATATTTTTCAGTATAATAATATTTAAAATTTTATAATTTTATATGTTTAATTATATTTAACCTATATATTACACGACCTATGCTAATCTCTAAATAAATAAATTACGCAAAGTTTGGCAACTTGGAAAGCTGTTACACAATATCATATTATATCTATCTATTAGCCTCTTAAAAGTTGATAAATGTATGTAACTACTGGTGGTTATATGCTAAGATATCCTACTCATGTAATTAATTTCACGTGAAAATGCGTTAAACTACCCATTTTTATAGAGAGATTTACTTTTCTATCCATTATTATAATAAACAATTTTTCTACCATTTGATTTGGTTAAATGTTACCCTTACTAAATAGTGATTTTGCCCTAAAATGGATTTTAAAAAAATTATTTTTTATAAAAGAAATTTTGGAAAGTGAATAATGATTTTGTCTAAAATGAATGAAAAAAATTATTTTTTATAAAGAGAATTTTGGAAAATGAAAAGTGATTTTGCCCTAAAATAAATAAAAAAAGTTATTTTTATGACTATGAATAGAAAAGTCTATTGTCTTATATATGAAAATTGATTTAAAAAAAAAAAAAAACGTGACCATTTCATAATAGGTGGATTTGAGTATATACGATGGTCCACATTGCTTCGTTTATTTGTAACCGAACTCATTTAAATTGTACATTATACAAGTTCAATTAAGTATTAATTTTTATCTTGTTTCAATCTAGCTAACATTTTATTGAATTATTAATAAAATAAAATGCGTAAAATAACATTTCATATTATATTTCAATATTTCTAATACACTCTATATATTTACTGATAATACTGTTCGATAAACCTAGCTTATAGAGATGATTCAAGAATATAACATAAAACATATCTATACCATTAATCACACAAACAGTAAGATAGAATATTTATGACATTCAAATAACATAATTAAGGGGTTTTAGCCCCATATATATTTTCAATAATTCCATATTAACCCTATATGGGGTAATGTGTGAAACCCATCGTGTTTTGAAAATTGGGTATCAATTCCTCCTTTGTTAGCAGAATGACATTGTTTACAGATTTAATAAATATTGCACACTCCTCATTTCAGTCGAACAAGTGTTAAAAGTGTTAACCATTGTACTAAATTTCCAATTATACCCTCTCACATCAAATAATCCATATCATTAATCTTTTACTTTAATTTTAATTTTTTTTCATTATACTTGTTATTTCATTCACAAATCTAGACAATAGATATTATTAAAACATGCATCTTTAACATTTGAAATTGTCAAACTGATATTCAACTATAGAAAAAAATTAAAAAATTTAAAACTTTCTAATTAAATCCTGAAATTTTGATTTTAATAAATCTAAGCATTAATTAAAAAGGATCTAAGATTTGATTTTAATAAACATAAACATTTAAAGAAATATGAAAATTAAAATTTAAAATAAGATTTTCTAAATAAATTGGAATTTAATTACACTTTATAATTATAAGATTTTTAAAATTTTGAGAGTTAGTTAGATTTTTTAATATTATTCATAATTTTTTTTTAATTTTTAGATTTATTTAAAATATTATATTCTTTCCAAAATTTAAATTCTCAATTCTTATGTTATAGTTTCCAAAATTTATTTTTTTAGTTTTGAAATTTATTGAGAAATAAATTATACATATATATAATTTGAAAGAAAAGCTAAAACAATGGAAAAATATTTGGGGCATTAATTCATTTTTAAATTAAGGATGCAAAATATCCAGAAAATATGAAGAATAAGTTTAAAAATAATCTGAAAATGATGGAAAATGACAAATATGTAATTCAAAACATAAAAAAAGTGGTGGAAAATGCTTAAATAACATCAATTTCGCATTAACAACACATGCAAAACATAGATGTTAAATGAGAAAAATATGCAATATTTATTAAATCTTACGTATAATCGGTGTGATTCTTTTAACAGGAAATACCAATGCTGAATCTCCAAAATACAAACGGTTTCGCGCATTTCATGATTTTCATCCACCCTATATATTGTACTTCAAAAATATTAACTTTTAGTATTTAACTATTATTTTTATATTAATGTAGCTCCCACAAGGTTCATTAGCCCCTCTAACATTATACATGAATCATACAAACACAAACTCTTATATAACTCCCATTTCACTTGCATCTTCTTCCACACATCAATCATAATACATTAAACAAAACAAAAAAAACAGAAAAAATGTCAACAGCAACTGCAAAGCTTATTGCAATGCACAGAAATGGAGCTGAGGTTTTCCATGGAGAGACTGGTTATGCAAAATTGCGGATTTAATGGAGGAGTTCTCATTGCCAAAAGGACAATTTCCGGTTTCCGGATTAGTCAAGGAATCGGGTTTCAATCGAACAGCTGGGTGTTTTTGGGTTCTATTGAAGAAGAAGAAAGAACACAGGTTCAAGAGCTCTGAACAAACTGTGACATATTATGGCCCTGAAATCACAGGTTTTATCCAAAAGGGTCACATATTGAAGTTGACAGGTGTCAAAGCTAGGGAGTTTCTCGTTACCGCTGCGATTCGTGATGTTCTCATCGAAGATTCTTCGCCGGATATGATCAAGTTCACGACTTCGATATTAGGGTTGTCCAGATCTCGTCCATCCTCGGATTTTCAGATCGAAGTTGGTGAGAAATAGTAGGGTTTTTAGACCTATATGTGAAAGTTCTCAAGCTAAACAAATAAAAGATGAGGTAGCAACTTCAACTAAGTGAAGTAGCACTTTTAAGTATAAGTAAATAGCACTTTATCCTTGTTTATTAGCTGGTTTGTTATAGTCTGTTAAGCAACTTAGTATAAATAATCAGATTAGCTGATTATTCTATCACTTTGTCTTAAGATGAAAGATCAAGAACACACAAAAAACTTGAGATTCTCTCAAGTTCAACAATGGAGAATAAGAACAAACGAATCAAAAAACAGATGAAGAACGAAAGCAACAACCACAACACTCAGAAATATAGTGGTTCGGCTTAAAATGCCTATATCCACTTTAGTATCCTTCCACTATATTGATCAATCAAGAAAACAATGAATTACAAAGAAGAGAAAGATGAAAACTGAAACAGTAACCCTAATCGAGCACACTCTGTATACAACTGATTTTCTCTCTCTCTATAACTCTATATCAAAACTAACTAACTAGAGAAATATACTACGATATATATAGAATCCAGCGCAACAAATCTTGATCGAAACCGTTGAGTATCGAGTAAGATACAAGCCTCGCAAAACCGTTGCGCACAACCTGCAAAACAGACTTGGAAAACACAAGTTAGATCATAACCGTTTTACCCGCTATGAAGTCGCACTTCACTATTACGTTTTTATTAGTCAAATAGGTTTTTTCAAAACTTAACCAAAAAAAAAACATTGCAACAACTTATAAGCTTTATTTCCTTAGCTTCCAACTGCATGCATGGCTTCTCCTAAGCTGCTTCTTCATACTACTTTCACAAATCTCCACCTTAGTATGAAGAGCAGCCTTCCTTCTTCAAGTTATATCTTAGTTTAGAAGATCTTTGATTTTATGCAAGTTAGCTAGAGAATTAGTAGCAATAAGCATATCATCAACATATAGGAGCAAAAAAGTAACAGAAGCATATGAATCAAAATTAAAGTAAACACAGCTATCATACATGTTTTTCATGAATTTAATCTTTCTCATAAAATCATCAAACCTGAGATACCATTGTCTTGGTGACTGCTTCAAGCCATAGAGAGACTTCTTCAGTAGCAAAGCATTTCCTTCTCTGCCTTTGACATAAACACCTTCTGGTATTTCCATGTAGATCTTCTCCTTGAGTTCACCATGAAGGAAAGTTGTTGTTACATCCATTTGGTGCAGCTCTAAATCACATTGAGCCACCATTGCAAGGAGTAATCTAATGGAGCAATGCTTCACTACAGGTGAGAAAATTTCTGTATAATCTACACCCTCTCTTTGTGTGAATCCCCTTGCCACCAGTCTAGCCTTGAACCTCTTATTATTCTGAAAAGCTTCTATCTTCTTCTTGAAGATCCATTTGCACCCCACTAGATTTTGATGATCTGGTCTTTTAACCACAATCCAAGTTTTATTTTTCTCAAGTGAATTCAATTCCTCTTGGATTGCAGCTTTCCACCTTTCTTTTTCTTTGCAAGTTACAGTCTCTTTATAGTTGTTTGGTTCTTGATATTCCACTTCATTAGCTGCAAGAAGAGCAAAAGAAATTGAGTTAGCTTGATCAAATCTTACAGGAGGTTTTACTGACCTTTTTGATTTATCTCTTGTTAGTTGATAGTTGGCAAGAACATTTTCTTCAGCATTTTTTCCTTCATTTGATTCACTGTCAAAAGCTTCTTGTTGTATCTCCTGATCTAAATCTGAACTTGAGCTTGGTGACTCCACCTCAAGCTGTGATCTCTTTTCTTCCTTGTTTGATTTGCTTTTGATCACCTCTTTATTTAATGGCATGGATCACTCATCAAAAGTCACATCCCTTGAGATTATACACTTCTGGTTTCCTTCCTCAATACACCAAATTTTATAACCTTTCACTCCAACAGGATAGCCAATGAATACACATCTTAGAGCTCTAGCTTCCAGTTTGTCTTGCTTAATGTGAGCAAATGCCAAACATCCAAATACCTTTAATCTTGAATAGTCTGCAAGCTCACCACTCCACATTTCTTCAGGAGTCTTAAAGTTTATAGCTGAAGATGGTGATCGATTTATCAAATAAGCAGCTGTAGTTACAGCTTCTCCCCAAAAACTCCTACTTTATCCTGAACTCAGAAGCATACACCTGACCCTTTGAAGCAATGTTTGGTTCATTCTCTCTGCCAATCCATTTTGTTGAGGAGTGTGAGGTGTTGTCCTATGCCTTGCTATTCCTCTTTCTTTGCAAAAATTATTGAATTCACTGGAAACAAACTCTAGTCCATTATCAGTCCTTAAGCATTTAAGCTTCTTCTGAGTTTGGTTTTCAACTCCAATAAGCCACTCTTTAAATCTGGAGAATGCTTCATCCTTACTCTTCAGTATCATAACCCAAAGCTTTCTTAGAGTAATCATCAATTACAAATAAGAAGTATCTCCCCCCATTCTTGGTTTGGATCTTTGCAGGACCCCATAAATCTGAGTGGACATAATCAAGAATCCCTTGAGTAGAGTGTATTCCAGATGGAAACTTTAGCCTTTTTGCCTTACCCAAGACACAGTAATCACAGAATTCTAGATTGGAGATGCAATCTTTTCCAAAAACTTGTTGTTTCTGCAGCTCTAGCAGACCTTTTTCACTGATGTGTGCTAGCCTCCTATGCCAAGTCATAGTCCTATCCACCTCCTTGACTGAGTAAGCACTACCTGTATCAGTAGTTCCTTCAAGATAATACAGATCATGCTTATTTGATCCTTCCAGAATTATTCTTGATCCTTTATACACTTTCATAGCTGCACCTTGAACTGATAAGGTGAATCCTTGAGAATCTAATACTCCAAGAGATATCAAGTTTCTTCTAAGATCTGGAACATATCTAACATTTGATAGCAGTTTAATTGTTCCATCCTTCATCTTTAGAGGTATATAACCAATATCTTCCACCTTGCAAGTGTAATTGTTCCCAAGCATAACAGTGTCTTCTTCATTTTGGATCAAATTCTTAAACCACTCTTTGTGAGGGCTCATATGAAATGAGCATCCAGAGTCTAGGATCCATTCTTTTTTTGTATCAGATTGAGTAACAACCAATACATCTGCAGAATCATAGCCTGAGTGAGAGCTTGAAGCATCTGTAGTATGATTGACTTGTTTTTCAAGGCCATTTCTTTTTTCTTGTTGAGACTTCTTGTATTTGAAGCAATCCCTTTTGAAATGATCAGGCTTGCGGCAGTGAAAGCATCTCTTACCCTCTACATCATCCTTAGATTCTTGAGTTTGAGGGGCAGACTTCTTGATTGGAGCTTTGGATCCCTTCTTAGATGAGTTTTTCTTCTGCATCTTTTGCTTAGCCATAAGCATTTCTCCTCCACCTTGAGCCTTTGAATTTGCTCCCTTGGATAATTCCTTAGTCTTCAGAGATGTCATCACATCTTCAAAAGTGATAGCTGATTTTCTAGCATAGAGGATTGAATCACAAAAGTGTTCATAACTTTTTGGCAGTGAATTCAGAAGTAATATGGTTTTATCTCCATCCTCTAACTTGACATCTACATCAACAAGATCATCTATGATCTTGTTGAAATCTTCTAACTGACTGATCAAAGGTTTATCATCTGAAATCTTAAATGCATACAGTTTCTTCTTCAAGAACAGACGGTTTGCAAGAGATTTTACCATATATAAACTCTCAAGTTTTTCCCATACGGCTTTTGCAGTGTCAATCCTTGTTACCTCCCTTAGCACCTTGTTTTCAAGACTCAAGATGATCATGTTGTGAGCCTTCTCCATGAGAGTGGCATTCTGCTCTTGCTTCATAGTCTCAGGAAATGCTATAATCCCTTCTAAAGCTGGTGCAACTCCATGATGAACGAGCATGGCTTTCATCTTCACTCTCCATGGACCGAAATCACCCGTTCCATCAAACTTCTCCATTTCAAACCGTGCAGACCCCATTCTTGATCGCGCTTCCCACAGACGGCACCACTTCTTAAGATGAAAGATCAAGAACACACAAAAAACTTGAGATTCTCTCAAGTTCAACAATGGAGAATAAGAACAAATGAATCAAAAAACAGATGAAGAACGAAAGCAACAACCACAACACTCAGAAATATAGTGGTTCGGCTTAAAATGCCTACATCCACTTTAGTATCCTTCCACTATATTGATCAATCAAGAAAACAATGAATTACAAAAAAGAGAAAGATGAAAACTAAAATAGTAAACCCTAATCGAGCACACTCTGTATACAACTGATTTTCTCTCTCTCTATAACTCTATATCAAAACTAACCAACTAGAGAAATATAATACAGTATATATAGAATCCAGCGCAACAAATCTTGATCGAAACCGTTGAGTATCGAGTAAGATACAAGCCTCGCAAAACCGCTGCGCACAACCTGCAAAACAGACTTGGAAAACACAAGTTAGATCATAACCGTTTTACCCGCTATGAAGTCGCACTTCACTATTACGTTTTTTTTAGTCAAATACGTTTTTTCAAAACTTAGCCAAAAAAAAATTGCAACAACTTATAAGCTTTATTTCCTTAGCTTCCAGCTACATGCATGGCTTCTCCTAAGCTGTTTCTTCATACTATTTTTACACTTTGTAATCTTCTTCTTTATCTCCCTTGTAAACCAATCTTTCATCAATTCAATCTTTCATCAAGAATTGAAGATTCTTCACAAAAGTCGACACTCGTGCACCAACCATATATAAGGTGTCAATAAAAAGAATTATATGTTTCATCTTATATTTTGATGTCATGGCTCAGTTTTAATTAACTATATATTAAATTAAATGGTTTACTATTGTGTTTGTTATGTTGTTTTATATATCTTCTTGGCATCTATATTATGTCCATTTGATATTCAGTAGTTTCTATAAATTTTAGGGTTAAATGTAAAAATTAATATAAAATATTGATTTTTTAATTCTTTTTGCAACTTAAACTTTTTTTAATATTTGATTGTGATCTTGAAGACTAGAGTTTATCAAAATGCAAGCTAAATCACTTTCCGACCATTTTTCTGGAACTTGATTTAATTTATTTCATTTTGCAACCTAGAACTTCATTCTTAATCGAATTGTAACCTCTGGTTTGTAATTCATTTTAATAAAATTCAGACAAAACTATAGGTTGCAATTCAATACAAAAAACAAAGTTTATGTTGCAAAGTGAAAAAATTAAATCACGTGCGAGTGACGCGATCTCCGCTTTACCAAAATAAAAAAAATCGTAAAAATAATTTAGGTTGCGTTTTCATAAATTTTAAGCCTTCAAGATTGCAGTGAGATTAATAAATAAATAAATAAGTTGAACCCATATTTTGCAAAATGGCATCTTCTCTTTGAGGACAATACTCTGATTCCAGTTTTGGAACCTTCAAATAAACAACTCCTAGAAATTAGAAAACTTATCTCTTCAAAATTGAATCTTTCAAAGAAAAAAAATTTGTTATAAAATAAAAAATATACAAATAAAAATTTGGAGCATTATTATAGTTTTTTTTTTCTTTTTACTATTTAAACTTCTTTCTCTACGATTGCATTTCGAAGTTTTTGAGTTTTTTATTTTGCAACGTAATTTCATTTCTAGGCAAAATCAAATTTGATATCTCGATTTTTTAAACTAAAATACATTAAACAAATTTACAAGTCTCTAGGAAGCAAGAACAGGAGATCCACTTTTGCTCCCAGTGCGGAGTGTTGTGGAAGGTGCAACATCACAGCTAATCCAAAAGGATCAATTTGGCATACAACGGAATTCACAAAAGCAACAATAACCCAACAAACACTTCCACTCAGATATCCAATAGGCAACAAACCATCAAACGTAGATAAACTGCAAAAATAACGTAAAGCAACACCAAGATTTTTTCGTGGAAAACCCCTCGAAAAAGGGTAAAAACCACGGGTTCCAATCCAGGAAACAATCCACTAAATCAATGAGAGTTACATCGTTCCCTTCTCTATTACAAATAGAGGAATCAAAATACACCAATCCATTTCGTCATGACTAGTCTTTGCCAATTGGAGGCTAAGCTCTCTTTCATACCTGTCTCTTCTGAGCTTGTAAAATATTCTTCGTCTCAAATCCATTTTTTTATTTTCTTTTGATTCAAGCTCAATTTCAACAAAAATGAACAAAACTTCAATTTTCGCTAAATAGGTGATCGGAAAATGTGGTTAAGTTGCAAATGGAAAACTTAATAGGGACTTTGCAGAAAAAAAAGTTAATTGCTTTTTGCAAAGTGTAGAAGTGGCTCATATTTCAGATTATTGTTTTCTTATCTTAAACCAAAAAATTATGCAAAGAAACTAGAAAAATGAGTAGCAGTTGGAAAAGGAAATCTTGCAAAACTTCACGAAAAATAAGGAGATTTTGAAGGATAGAATAGAAGACAACATTCGATGCTGCAATGAATGGCCTTAGGCAACTCCTGCAGCATCTTTTGATGTTTCAATTGTTCTGATTTGAATTTCACACATATATTCTACAAAATCTGGTCGTCCTTCTACTACAAACACCAAACATATTTGAGAAAGAGAGATGGATTTGGATTCTCTATTGTGCAACACAACCTGCATTGTGAAACTTTTGGTGGGAAATTTAGCTATCATAAGAGTGTCTTATTTTGATCAATCCAATGAAGAATTCGAAATCCCATGTGGCTTCTTTCAACGATTCCCCATTGCTATTTCTGGTTAGATTCCACTCAAAAGATTGTTCAAAATTTTCTCTATTTTGATATTGTTCCTTTGATTTTTTAGATCTCATTTCAATGGAAAAATGTGATGGATTAGTAGTAGTCTCGGCTATATTCAACGATCACGATAAAATCTGACAACCAAAGGGCTATATTCAATTTATATCCCACGGGTAAATTTTACTTTTATGATTGCTGTTTTACAAAACCAAATGTAACATAATCAAGAATTCTAACACAACTTAAACATGCTATTTTGAATATTGATAGGTTTGGCTTAATCTTTGCTTTACAAATTAATATGTGTTGCTAAGAATTAAAGTTTCAACTAATTGATATAATGTCTAAATAAATAAGTTTTGTAAAGTTTTGCAATCCTATTCCTATATATATAGGCATATCCTATAAATTGAAGAAACATTTTGTGCGTTTACAATTGTTTGCATATTAAATAGATAACTAAAATACTTAAAATATTGAAAGTGATATTTTATTCATTTGAAAATTCTTTTTATAGTATAAATAAAAAAAGGCTTAAAATAGTTAATAAATGATTTATAAGAATTTATTTAATAAGAGTAATTGATAATAATTTTTTCAGTACAAAACCATAATACATTTTCTAAAGTATAAATATTTTTTGTGCAGTAAATGAATGAATTTTTTTTATATGATAATATATTGCATCTATCATATAACATGTCATATATATAAAAGTAAGACAATCTAGGGACACATGACATTCATAAAATTGTTTACATATCTTCCTTTATTTATATAAAAGTAAGACCATTTAGTTAGGGATACATGGCATTAATACAATTGTTTGCGTGTCGTTATATAAAATAAAAAGTGAATAACTAATTTCAAAGGTAAATATCATAAATTTCAATAAAAATGATAACATTTTATATAAATTTATTATTTTAATGATAAAATTTCCGAAAATTTTCCGAAAAGCCCAAAATTTCGGAATTCCAAAATTTCCGAAAAATCGGAATTGGAATGGATTTTACAATTCCAAAAATTTTGGAATTGGTTTTTCAATTCCGAAAATTTTCGGAATTTTTCCAAAACACCCTATTTTCGATCCGATCCGTCCGATTTCCACCCCTAGATTGGTTCTTTAAAAAATGGGATCCCATCAGTCAATTCATGTGATTTATGATTTTTGAAATAATTTTGAGAATTTTTGACAATGACTTATTGAATAAGATTTCAATGACATACCATATATTTGGGAAAAAAAAATCTTGTGCCATAATTACACCAAACAGAGAAAAAAAATCATGATAAGACATTTTTAGTGGGAAGTGACAATGCAAAACGGTAAACTTTGCCAACTTTCATACTTTCATATTAGTATATAGAGTACAGGGGCGGAGCTAGACCCATATTTTTGGGGGGCTAAAGAGAAAAAAACAAAATGACGTGGATATATATGCTTAATATTCAAAAATGCAATAATCTCTCACACAAAATTCTTTGAAAGAGGAGAGAGAAATTTATTAAAAATAACAAATAACAATAATAATGTGGATAGATTGAGACCACTTATATATAATATAATAATAAATCTTACTTGTGGTTGTCTCTTTATTATAAATGAATTATTTTGGGGGCTTAATTGATATAAAATTAATTTTAGTTAATAAATATATATAATATTTAATTTTTTTTTAAAAGTTAGGGGGGGCTAAAGCCCCCCTCTCATCACATGAGGATCCGCCCCTGATAGAGTATATTTTGATGATGTCTTGATTTTAATTAAATTAAATGGCTTATGAGTGTGCTTGTTATATTATTTTATCTTCTTAGCATCTATATTTTGTCCATGCGATATTCTGTACTCTCTGTAAAATTTATTTGAAAAACTTTGATTTATTATCGTAATTTCTATGTTATGTATGATGAGTGTATATATAGGGGCATTTCTGTACGATTCTTCTTTTGATTAATTAAAACCCATTCTATAACAATATAGAACGAATTAACAGCTGATGCAATGTTATCAACTTTATAACATCATCACATGAGTTTAATATTATTTTCCCCAGCTAGCTTATTGTTCTTGTTTGTCCTTATTAGATGATTGTTGGGAGAGCTAAACAGAGAATCTCAGGTGTTTTTGAGTAACTATTTTCAAATATGTTTGTGCTGTAAATCGATATTTTCTACTCTAACAATGAATGTATTGTATGCAATGCATGAATATGGTAACACACCTTGCAAAAGGCTCAATGTTTCCTTCAGAGATCAAGGCCTCGTGGATTATGTCCATGCATGCAGGGTACTTAGTTCTGTTTTCTCTTCAAAAAATTATAGAGAAAGAATACAATTGGCAGATGTATATCGTAGTAGCAAATGTTTATAATTTGTCGTTGCTAATGTATATTGATCACGTAAATGAATCAAAATGTGTAATGGTAGGGTGGTTGTGAAATTTATTCAAATTTCATGTATAAGCTAAAATAGGTTTTTGCTACGAAATTAGTGGCAATTCTAATTGCCGCAAAAATTATGTACGATATCTTTTTTTTTTTTAAGAGCGATATCTTTATTTCGCTGCAAATGTTAGCAACAATATTTCTATTTCGCAACAAAAGTTAGCTGCGATATTCTTGTTTCGCTGCAAAAGTTAGCAGCGATATCCTTATATCTCTACAAAAGTCAGTTAACGACGGGCTTATAGCAACGACATTTACAGTGTCTTGCCACTAAATGTTTATGCAGTTTTACATGGGTGGATATTTATATATATGAATCGATCTAAATACGTAATATACTGATCATGGTAAGCAGGGACGGACCCATGTAGGGGCCAAGGGGGCACTGGGACCCCTGAATTTTTCCAAAAAATATAGGGGAATTTTAGTAATTTCATGTTTTAATAAAAAAAAATAATAATAAATATTAATTTTCATGATTTAATGTAACATTCTCATCCATTCATCTATTTCTTCTTAACTTTTATTTGTATTTGTCTGTGGATATTTTTGTCATTAGTTAAGTATTTTCTTACTCAATCCCCCTTGATAAATTAATTTAAGAACAAAATTTATCTCATTATTTTGTTTAATTTAACTGAAATTTGTTTTGTTTTTTATCGTTAGATTTCATCATTTTATTTATCTCGTTTGTTGCCAACAATATACTATTAAGTATTGAGGGTTTTCATTTTACTTTATCAAAAAAGTCAGTGATTTAAGATAATTTCTTTGAGTTTGACAAGGTTTTTCATTTGATATTGTGTGAGCATTTCAGTATTAAGAATAAATTAGAAAATGTAGATATGTGTTCTCCTTCTTCATTTTTTTTTCTTTCACATAGTCTATACAAATCTATTCTAAGGATCTCTCTTACATTATTTACCTCTCTCTCTCGCTCTCTTAATTCATTTTTCATTTAATTCCAATGTATACTGTGTTAGCAATGAAAATATCATGCACCAATTTCAAAACACTAAAAATATAAAAAAATATATTGTAATGTGTTAGTTTAATTATATTTTTTTTACGTTGATGTTTTCATGTTGGGTTGTAATTAAATTACTAATTTGGATATTATTATAATTTTATAAAATAATATATTAACTCTATTAAATTTTGATAAATTTGTATTCTTAATTTAAAATTATTGTATTTTTTTTATTAGTCGACTCGGGCCCCCCTGGATTGAAATCCTGGATCCGCCACTGATGGTAAGGATTATGGTAATCCCACCACTAACTATTTTATGAGTTTCACCATAATAGAAATTGAAATACATGTCCTATCAAGATAAAAATTTGTAATTTGTCAACCTCTTACCATGCAATCAAAGATTTTACCTACACCGAATTGATGATCAATATTCGATGAAAAGAAAATTTTCCTGAATCTTAGCTTCGAGTACATTTAAAATTTTAAAAATAATTGTTAGATTGTTTTCAAATAAGTGGTTTGTAGGTTTAAATTGGAAAAATTAATCAACTAAGCTTGTAGTTTGGCCAAAATTGATCAAATAATCATTCGCAGGTTATTTGAAACCAAGTTAATCTTGTAGATTTAACCAAGTTGAGTTTAGAAAATTGAGTTTATTTTTTATTTTTAATTAGACATGCACAATTAGAAGTAGTAATCACAAGTACTTGTATCTAGCTTTTAAGTCATGTTTAATTTCATTTCAAGCACACTATGCTACACGCATCAGATTACTCACACCCATACTAATTCCACATTCCACCATATTTGAAAATACGATAAATGCTACACTCAATGTACACTATCAGATTAGACTCGACATTAAGTAAACTAGTTGTTCTGTTATGCATTTTGCATATTACAGTTAGCTTTCCTATTAATGATTAAACGAAGTTGGTAGAAGAAACAAGTGATCACCATCTCGTACGACACTCAAGTCGTCTACTTGCGCGTTCTCTGCATTCACTACCCTTGCAAGACTTTCCTCTCCAAATTTTTCTCCTGCAATATGACATAGAGAAGACAAAAAATAAAAAATGTGATCTTTTGCTTTTGACAACTCTTTGGAGTTTTTTCATTCAAAAAAATTAGAAGGAGAAATGGCTCTACTTAATTACTTTGCTTCAAACTGATTATAAACAATTATACTATCATTTATCAAGAAAAGGTAAGTACCTGCTATTTTGAATAGCTCGTCCAGTGAATCGGGTAGGATTATAAGCTTCGCAGGGTGGTTTAGGATACCTTTGTAGTCGCGAAAATTCATGTGAATGGTGACTCTTTTCTCTATTTTTTGAGGACTAGTTGATCCGACGATTTCATCTTTTCTATGACGATTGATGCAAGAATCGGAATTTTGCACGAGGTCGTTTATCCCTTCGTTGCCATGATCTTGGCGCGATTTCTTCTCCACCACTTGTTTTTCTAGCAAAATCTTCACCATTTCAAGGTGGTCTTGTTTACCAGCAACATGGAGGGATGTTTGATCTGAATCATTGCATGAATTTATCTGCATAATTCTTGAATCTGAAACATCTTTAGTTGACTCTTGTTTGAGCAAATCTCCATTGAGCCAGTTGTTTATGATGAGGCTTGGATCATGATGGCCCTCAATGTCGAAACTTCTCCATTGTTTAAGTTTCTTCATGCAAAAAACAGAATGGATTGAATTTTTTGCACAAGAAAAAAAAAAGTCAGTTTCAATAACCAATCTGAAGTTTTTTTTTTCTATCTGCAACAATTTTTTTTTTTTTTTTTCCAATTGCACTCCAAAATTCACGATTTTTTCAAATTGCAACATAATATCCAATGACGGTCCCAGAATTTGTATTGAGGGGCCCAATAGTAAAAAATAATATAATTTTAAATTAAGACTATAAATTTCTAACAATTTAGATGAAGAAGAAATTGATTGTAGATGGAAAATAAGAATATAAAAAAGGAGGCTACATTTTTTTGTTGATTGTAAGAGAAAAATTAGAAAATAACTCTTTTACACATGAAAAGAAATGCTAAATTCACAAATTTATTTTTATTTTAAATTTTTTTATTCAAATATAGAATTACACAAATACCCCTTATTGTTATGCAAATTTCAGGGGGTCTAGTGTCCTTCTTCGCCCAACCATGGATCCCTCTCTGATAATGTCATTCTCATGAAATTTTTCTGACCAAAATAAAATATTTCATTTGATTTTGTTAAAATTGGGCTTCAATTGAATGTAAATCTGACAATTGATTCAAGTCTTTCGTGGTTTGAAATGTGGAGCATTTTGAGGTATATTTCATGTATTTTGACTAAAAAAATCGGAAGACCAAATTCGATTTTGACTGAAAAAGTGATCCAAAAATTGTGCTAAATTGCAAAGTAAAAAAAACCCTGAATTTTCAGGTAATTGGAGAAAAAAAATTAATTGCAAATTCAGATAAAAATCATACTTCAGATTAGTTTAGGGCTAGTTTTTATATTAACCTTGAGAAAAAATGATATATGATGCAACAATACTACATGCTAACTCACTTGAAAAAGATTGTTCATAACACATTGCTCATCTTCAGGATTCGATCGAAGAATGTCAAGAAATGTCGACTTGTTTAGATGTAGTATTTGAGAAACCTCAGTCGTTCGAACACCGAATGGTTGAGGTTTCCCAGATAAAACTCCTATTTCTCCGAACATTTCACCTGAACAAGCCTTTCCAATTATCTGCATGCATATAGAAAAAATATAGCATTATATACTATTTTATGAAAAATGTTGAAATTTTTAGAGATTGTTACCTGATCATGTCCATTAATCTTTGCAATGAATTCCTGCAAACAAAATTCATTTTCAGACAAAAATTAAGAATCATAAAACAAGTTTTTTATTTATTTATTATATTTAAGTGCTTTATCACTAACCACAGATCCTGAGACTAATATATATGCATCAGTTGAAGCCTCATTTTGCAAAATGACATCTTCTCTTTCAGGATAATACTCTGCTTCCAATTCTAGAACCTTCGAATAGACAATTCCTAGAAATTAGAAGACTTATCTCTTCAAAATTGAACCATTTAAAGCAAAAAAATAGGTTTAAAGTCAGAAAACAACATGGAGTACTCTTCGAAGAGACAATTCCAAAAAATTATTTTTCACTTTGCAACTTGAATTTCTTTTTTCTACAATTGCTCTTAAGCCTATATATTTTTCATTTTGCGACATAATCTTGTTTTCTAATCACTTTTTCAGTCAAACCCGAATTTGATTTCCCAAATTTTTTAACGAAAATACATAAAACATATATTAAAATACTTTTTATCTTTGATGTACTAAACAAAAGCCTCAAATTCATTTTCAAATTTTCATTCAATTCAAGCTCAATTTGAGCATAAATCTAACAAAAACTTGATTTTTGCTAAAAAGAGTGATCGGAAAATAAGGTTAAGAAGTTGCAAATGAAAAACTTAGGACTGCAAAAAAACAAAAAAATAGAGATTGCAAAATGTATAAATATGGTTCATATTCAGACAGTTTGTCTTTTTATTTCAACCCAAAAAAACCAATGCAAAAGGATTAGAAAAATGAGTACCAATTGGAGAAGGAAATCTTGCGAAACTCCACGGAAAATAACGAGATTTTGAAGGATAGGATAGAAGAGATAACGCGCAATGCTGCAACGAATCGCCTTAGGCAACTCCTGCAACATCTTCTGCTGTTTCAATCCTTCTGATTTGAATTTCAGACATATGTTCGACAAAATCTGGTCGTGAATATGGCGTGGCAACTGATTTCTTTTCGCGAATTCTGAGGCGGCAGCTACATTGTCCCTCTACAACAAACACCAAACATATTTGAGTCGAAAAAGAAAGAAACGGATTTGGATCCTCTGTTGTGCACAGAACCTGCTATGCAGCTTTTACGATACATATTACTAGTATTTTGCATTGCATTAAACAACAAAGAATCCAAATGAGAGAGAGAGAAAGAGCATACAAAGTTAGCAGTGCAAGAGCTCCAATGAACAACAAGATTAGTCATATTTCCAATGAGATAAGAAGTCAATCCGAGGTTAAAGAGCATGTAGAAAATGTCGAAAAGCATCTCCCTCGGATTTTCAGCATGCAAATCGCCATAGCCAGTGGTTGTCAAGGTAACAATAGACCAATACAATGCAGCAACATATTTATCCCATAGCTTCATCTCTTTGAAATCAGGATAAACCGCGCCAATCCACGTTCGTCTTGGCTCCCAATACCTATCCGCAATCATATAGTTGAAGCAACCAGCACAATGCACAGCAAATAGAGTCACCTAAATCCACAAAAACATTGCAAAAAGAAAAAAAAAATTATGTAACCTAGTTTAACATTCATTGTTAGCATATGGAGGGATGGCTTACGGAGACGAGCTTCGTGCAACGTGTCCAAAAGTAGTTGAATCGGATGTCCTTCTCGAGGCGCGCAAATAGGGAGCTAACTCGTCTGAGTCGCCATAATCTTAGCATGCTCAACAAGTTAAACCCTAATCCAGTGTTCTGATAGTGATGATGATTACGATGATGATTTGTGAAGAGAATGGTGAGAGATTGAAATGGTAGAGTTGAACATACGTCGAAAATGAACCATGATGATAGATACCTAATAGGAATTAGTTAGTTAGTTAGTTAAGAATTCAAGAATGCAAGAAAATTGTTGGTTCTTGATTTGTTTTACCTTATTGCAATTCTCTTGTGATCATCAATGAGAATGTATGATTGGGTGTCAAGATAAGCGACGAAGAATGTGAGAACAATGTCGATTGCAAAGAAGGTGTTGACAACGTTGTCGAGAACGAAGAGAGTGTCTTGGTTGTACGTTAGAAAGGCGAATTGAAACGGAGAAATCCAGGCCGAATATACAACTAGAAGAACTAGAAACATCTCCCATGCCCTAAAAATGATGAAATCATACATACAAAAAACAAAACAGAGTAAAACAGGGGAAAACAGAGTAAAAAACAGAGGAAAATAGAGTAAAAAATACAGAGGAAAACAGAGTGTAAGTGATTATTACCTATAGCAAGGATGATATGGGGAGACTATGTGTTTTCGGGGCCTCATTGTTCGATTGATTCGAGCACCTAAAGATGGAAGAAGATCACTAGAGAAGAGGCCAGTATCGGTTGGTTGAGTACTCATTTGAAACAAACATGAAAGAGACATTTGTGGTTAGAGAATGAAGCTAGCTAGCCAACTCATAGGTTAATGTGTAGTGACTCGAGGATTGGATGTTTATATATAACGAGGGGTTTTCCGTTTAAAGAAAACCGCCTTTTTTTGAGTCGGGACGAAATTGGGAGTGGGGGACAGAATGAGGTTCGATTTAATATTGCATCTCGTATAGCATGATTTGGTAGAGGATTGAAGGTGGAATGTGGAATGAAAATTGAGTGATTGTGTAGCATGATTATAAGATTATGTAATGACAACATCTTTTTTTTCAATCTATACATGATTATAAGATAGTGAAAGGACACATTGCAATCACAACCATATATGTTTGAAATTGTTTCCTACCATATATCAAACCGCCCTCTCTCTCTCCTCTCTCTCACATGCTTAAATGTGAAGATGTGATATTTTCCCATAAAGTTATGGCACTGAATTTTGTCTTTAATAATCTTGTTGATTTGTTTTGTTTTGTTTTGATTGTCAAAAGTGTTCAACATTTCGATCGGGTTAGGGCTGGCGGGGCCGATTTGGACAACGGACCGAGGTCTAGCGTCTAGACGAGGGTTTTTTAGAACATTGTTGTAAGTAAAATGAATTGTTTTAGATGGGCATAAAGAAAGAGATGATACATATCATATTGCATCAATTGTGAACAATATTTATTATCCATATTAATTGAATAATTGAGGATATGGGCATGCAGATATTTTTGCCATGTTGTTATAGTAGGTGTAATGGGTGTGCATTTCTTGATGAATTCGAGTCAGAATGGACCATCTTTGATTACGTTTCTGTAAATAATATACTTGATAAAATATTTGCAATTGAAGTATGTTGTTGATTGTAATTCTAGATAATCTGGATGATTAATCTTTCTTTTTTTAGTTTCGTATTTCATTTCTTGACATTGTGACAGAATTTTATTTTACTCTTTTTGATGTTAGTAGAGAACCTAACTCCAAGGGCTTTCAAACTTGTTTCTTTTAGTGAATATGTATATCATGTTTGTGAAAGTGGTCCAAAATCTAGGCTTTAAATCATGAAATAATTGATTAAAAAAATAAGAACAATATAAAATATCATTTTACAATAAAAAATTAGATAAAGAGGCTGCATTAAAAACATGTGTAAAGAAACTCATTGTTCACTCTATCAAACACATAATTATATAAATATCTAATAAGCACACATAATTAACATATATTCTATTTCATCAAGTATAAACATACAACAATGAATATTATTTTGCAATAGACGATAAAAATATTAATTTGCAACAGAGTGTATGTCCAAAAAAAAAAAAAAAACTACATTAGATTATATGAAGAAAACCCATCATTTTGTTTCGATTGAATCAAATCGAATGCAGCCCAAGAGTATGTTAGTCTTCGCATATAGAAATAGGTATAAAAAATTGTTTGTTAAGAATGTGAGTAAACACAAAACTTCGTTTGCAAACCATATTCGGTATTCTTGGATATTTTCACCATATATAGTATGTAAATTACATAGGTTGATAAATTAGGCATTACACTCTAATAGTGTAATGCCCAATTTCTTGTTCATTTGTCTATAAACACCTTTCTATCTCCACAATATCACAAATTGATAATTAATTAATAGTCTTTATTCATTTGAAATCTCAAACCAAACACATGCTCCAAAAAAAGTTATTTATTGCACACATAATGATTCTATAGAGAGAGAGAGAGAGAGAGAGAGAATCGTGGTCCACAGAATAGTGGTCCTCCAAGAGTGAACATTTTCTTGAAATTTTATATCAATTAATTAACTATATATTTAACTTGTGGTCCAAAAATCACATTACAAGAACATTAAATGTGTTAATTTTTGTCAATATACATGACACATAAAACCAAAATTAATAAAATAAGAAATGAAATACGATTTGATGTGATGATTAGACGATGATTAGCTTTTGTACGTTACGATTAAAGAAGATAACAAAAGTCCACTTTCACAAAGATAGGCGGTCAGATAATGCAAATGGCCCATGCATTTACATCATTTTCCCAGATGAAATGAATTGGATTCTTGAAAATATATTTATACTTTAAACATGTCATATTATAAAAAGTAGTTTTCAAAGTGTGGGTTTAAACAGTTGTGTGCGTATAATAATTGCTTTTTGTACTTGAAAATATATTTTGAGAGCACAAGATTTGTGACCCATGCTGAGGCCCCCTCTTTACTCTCTTTATATCCATCTTAATAATTTTTTTTTTTTGCACAATTCCCATGTGACTTTGTGCACCACTATAGATGTACTCGAGTTATATTCGACTTAAAAATATTGAGTTTGTAAATAATTCGAATTTGGCTTGTAAAAAGCTCAATAACATGATGTTAAATTGGCTAGTTCAAACTCGATAAATGTGTGGTGATAATTGAGTTTGAGCTTGTTGAAAAATGCAAAACATGAATGAGTCGATCAGAGCTCGTTAAGCACATTTTATATACAAATTTACATAAAGAATTGATCACTTAAAAACAATAGAGAACATGTATATGACTAAACTGGCTCACAAACATGTTCGTTTATATATTTGCTAGCTCAAGTTTGTGAACCAAGCTCACTAGCATATCATTAACATGTTTGCTTAAGCTTTCAAACTAAATATTACTAGGTTTGAGCTCTATTTATTTAGATTATCAAATAATTTCGAACTAATATTTTTTAACCGATACCTAAATAATGTATTGCGAATACATTTGGATCGTTGACATCTCTACACACCAATCCGTTTCATTAAATCATTAAGGTGTGGATGATGGATGATAATGGTGCAATTTGGCAGTTATTCCATAAGCATAAATCAGGGTGATTTTCAATATTGGTCTTATACTTGGGTTATGTTCATTTTGTATCATTAATTTTACAAGTTTTTATAATGATTTTTTAAATTTTAAACTTTTTTAGTTTGAGTCTGATTTAAATTAAAAATTTAGCTTTTGCTGCTAACTGCTGGCATAAATGTTAGTAATTCTCATATACCATTTTAAAGTGGGGAGTTTTATTGTACGAGGGGAAAATTTATTTATGTGGAACAAAATGGACGGAAATCCCCAATCTTGAGCTCATCAATTTTACCTCTATTTAATATCACGTAAAATCAATTTCCGCTTCATACAACCAAAATCCTCAATTTAGAGCAATACATATACAATTTCAGTTTCATGTCAGCATTTGTCGTTGTTCCGACAAAATTCTAACTAACTAATTTGGAAAAAAAAAAAAAAAAAAAAACTTAAAACGCTATTATAAAAACACATCAAGTTGGTATTCAAAACATGAACATAACACCCAAATTATAGGAAAAATAAAATATTTTTTTCCTAGACATGGCTTTGCTCCTTTATTACTAATAAATATAGTAAAGAATTTAGGGTTTTCTAAAAATAATTAAGGGTGTCACAAATAAATGCAAACTAAAATATAAACTAGATTAAAAACGGTTTTTATTCTCTCTTTAAAAAAAAAGAGGGGGGGGGGGGGGGGGAATAAGTCTTCATTATAAAAAAAATAAAATTAAAAAAATAACAAAAAAAAAACCTAATAGTTAGGACTGAAAAAGTTTTCATAAATTTAAATATTTGTGTATATAATGACATCTTGAATAGTGTAAAAAAACATATATCTCAACATACACATTTCCCACTAATATCCTGGTCTCTGTCGGTAAACATTTGATTAATAAAGATTATTAGAAGCCAGGTTTTCACTTTTATCTTGCTAATTCATGTCTCAATCTTATTATGTTTTATTAAATTAATGCACATAATATATGTTGTCCTACAAAAAATAGTTCACCTATTTCTTACCCAAAATAATTCATTTATATTTTTCATACAATTTAAGAAAAATATTTAACGTATATAAAAATTTCTACTACACTCTTAGTCAATAATATTAAATTATTAATTGAAGATGAGATAAACACAAATCTTTAATTGAGAAAAAACATTAAGTACGAGAATATATTAGGAAAAAAAATACAAATATAAATTTTAACAGGTAAAAGTGAATTAATTAAAATTCTGGAAATTATTATTATTATTATTATTATTATTATTATTATTATTATTATTATTATTTAGTTACTAGTTTTGTAATAAGGAAGTATTACGACATAATCAGTGACGCACCCACCGAGGGGACAATGCACTAATTTTCCATTGTCTATATTTATTTTGGATGCTGTCATGTTACAATATTAACACATTAATTTCACCAAAATTGCTATTAGTTTATTATCCTCTCCATCCCAAAATAAATGTTTAAGCAAAAACAATTTATTCCAAAATAAGTTAGTGTCATTATAAAATTTCAAGACATGTTTGTCTATAATATATCTACCAAAAATACCCTCACCACTCCTACCAAATTAAATGTATTAAAGAAAGTTGTTACGAGGAAAGAGAAAAAAATCCCACAATAATTATATTTAAATAGAAGTAGATCAGATTTTTTATCATCTTTCTTAATTTGTATGAAAAAATCTAAAATGACATTTATTTTTGAATAGATAAAGTATATTATTTTTAAAATTATTGTATATTATTAATTTTTTACTTAGTTAAATCTGTATCCGTATCATAACCATTATTACAATATTCTCATTCTACAATGCAATTAAGATGATTGTTTTGAGAGGATATGTAGTAAATGTTGCACCGCACGTTGGATGTCGGCTTATATATGTTGTATTTAAGTCATTTGTATTTATCTCCTTACATAAAATTTGGTTGCATTCATATTTAAATAATTAATGTGAATGACAATGTTTGAGGGGACAAATTTTGGTGAAAATTTAATATACAGTATTAGGAGAATTTTTAAGAGATCATTTCACAAATTTAATAGTGTATCCATCGATCCATAATTTATAATCCAAAATATAAAATTAATTTGTAAAAAATTGATTTAGTTTGTGAGTAATGTAACTGTAGAAAGTGAAAATGTATCAATGTGACAGTCTTATATAATTTAATTTTTGTGAAAATATATTTCTTGTTCTTAGATATGTGTTTTATTTCATAAGTCCTCATGTATTGTTTATAATTTAAGTTTCATTTATTGAATCCTTACACTTTTATTTTCACTCATAATGAGGAGTATTGCTAAAAGTTGGATGTGAATAATGATAAAAAAAAATTAAAGGATTCAATAGAACAAATAAGTATACAATTTCTAAATAACATGTCTATAAAGAACTTAATAAAGAAAATAAAATTTTAAGAATTCAATAGAATAGTATAATGATGATGTTATTTTATAGCATGCCGATAGAGGGCTCAATGCAAATACAAAAATAAAAGTTCAAAAATTCAATCAAATAAATAAAAATCCTACAAACGATCAAAAAAATAAAACATGAAACGTCAGAAGTCTACATTTTTCATTTTAATTAGGGTTTAAAACATTTTCTCATCCGAACTATACGTGATTTTACATTTTTTTGTATAAAATTTAAATGTTGCATTTTGTCGTATAAACTTTAAATTTGATGCATTTTACGATATTTGTTAAAATTCTAGTCTTTGATTTAGGACACATGTATGGCTATGATTTGTTCCGTAAAATGCATCAAATTTAAAGTTCATACGACAAAGTGCAAAATTTCAAAATTTATATAAAAAAGTGTAAAATCACGTATATTTCAGATGGGAAAATGTTTTCAACCCTTTTAATTATATCGGATTGTCTGGTCCTATTTTTCATGTCTCACTCGTATTCTACTATTATTAAAATAAAGTAAGTCTTAATCAATACCAATAGATATAAAATTTAATTACAATTGCTAACAAAATAACCTAATTCTACAATAATATATAAACTAATATGACATAAAAAGTGGTGAAAGGATCTTAGCTTAATGCAGCAAAGCAAGCACCTTGAGAAAGGATAAAAACTTGTACTTATCTATTTTTTGACAAAGGAGAAAATTAGTGGGGATTATATCTAAACGAATAATCATTTCAAGATAGAATCATACATAGTAGCACATCTTATCTAGGGAATGGGATAAATGGAGTTGTCCCCATGTTAATATCAAATTATTTAGAAGTGATATAAAATTAATACAAAAACTCATATTACACCGCCTCACAAATAAATAATTATATAAATTGAAGTTTAATTATCTGCAATTCAAACTATATTTACAAATCAATCTTTATAATTTTTTATGTAACGAGTTGTGGGTTAATCTATCTTAGGGAATTAAATGTCAAGACAATCTCACTTGAGTCATGCTTTATAATTAAAAGGTGAAATATCTTTAAATTAATATCTATAAGAAAAATTTGACAATCTGTTAGTTAAATAATATTTTACGTTGTTGATTTCCTATATAAATGTAAAACTATATATGTTAAATGTAATTTCTTAATTTACATATTATATATTTAACAAATTCTTCAAAAATTCTATTTTAATAACTTTGTAAAATTAGAAACATAAAAGAGAAATGTTGAAGCTCAAGAACATACATAAAATAATTTATATAAAATCATCTCACACTTATAAATTCATAAAAAGGTTTCACAATAATTGATAATATTTAATAAAAAAAATGAATAAAAGAGGGAATTAATGAAGCAGTCTTTGTCAAGGTAGCAAGCATGGTGGAAAGCCCACAACAAAAAAGAAATTTTGGTAAATCCGATTTGCAATCATTGTACCATAAAGTGTCACTCTCCAACATTGTATTACAACCAGAAATTATTGATTATCATTTTCAAAATTCTGATTTTTTTTTTAAGGAACCTCATGATATGGTAGAGGTGCAATGAATCGTGTCATTTCACTCGTTAGAGCATCGTTAAACTTTGAAAACTGTAATTGAGCTTTGTTTATTTGTTGGCTGAGCTATGTTTGAAGGAATTCGAACCAAGTCAATCGTGAGTTGAGCTCGAAAGTAAATTCAATAAATTGATGAACAAATAATATAATATAAATATATATATATGTGTGTGTGTACTAATAATAAATAAAGTAGAGTTAGTGTACAAAGATAGCAAGTTAGCATGCAAGGCTAAAGATGGAAAAATTGCAAAATTGGATTTAAGGATTAATGTCAAGTATGAACATTTTTCAATTTGTAATCTAAATTTTTTTTTTTATTCGATGACAATTCTGAAGTATTTCCGATTGTAATTTAAATCATTTTTCGGATTTTCCAGCAAGTGGAGATCATGTGACTCACTCGTTATTTAATTTTTTCACTTTGAAACCAAAATTTTGTTTGTTTATCAACCTCAAGTTCTGAAATTTATCAAAATGTATCGTAAATTAGAGGTTGCCATTGGATAATAAATCAAAATTTATGTTGCAAAGTGAAAAAATTTAATCATGTCCTGGAAAAGTTATTTAGGTTGCAAACTCTAAAACTTCAAGACTGCAATCACATTTTATAAAAAAAAAAATCAAAATTTTAGGTTATTTTTTCATTCAACCCTAGATTAATTTTTGCAATTAGGGCCCTAACTTTGTCAAAATTTAGTCTCATAGGATTTTACTATTTCATCGGATTTTTTCCATGTACAAGTCATGTGAGCTGTCTGAATCCATTTTCCAACTCTTATAAAATGACATAATGATTGGGCATATGGCTCCCAATTCATCGAACGATAATTAAAATGATAAGAAAGCTCACATGAACCACACTTGAAGAAAACAAAAATCGACAAAATTACCAATTCTCGACCACCTATGACTGAATCCACAACATTTTAAGAGTTGCAAAATTAGGTACATTGAAATTGTCACAACATAATAGCTACTTACAAGAACAATTTTGCAATTAATTTCTTGTAACTATAGTTGCAAGTTGCAACCACACACTTGCTAGAGATCAATTCATTATATATGTCCCTTTTGATTTGCCACAATATTGAAGTTAGCAAAGGCTGCAATAATCCCACCAACTGTACTAATTCTGGCTGGGAATAATTTACTCATGGCCTGTAATATTAATCCCACCAACTATACTAATTCTAGTTGAGATGTACTCAACTGCAAATTCTGTGTCTCTGTTTTTTTAGTACAATGCTAAAAATTCTAAAGGTTCATTGAGTTTAGAAGAGAATTTTTTTTTTTAACCTTCTTTATAATGGTGTCCATTAGGAATGCAGAAATCTCATTCAAGAATTAATTACTAGGGATTAAGTATTGAGGACGGATTAGAGGCATTAGAATAGCATGTCGTGTCATACAAATATGTTAATTATCTTATTATATATACCGTAAATGAATATTGATAAAATGAAATATAAATTGAAATACGACCAGAAATAGAAGATGTACATAAACAATTGTCGTCTTCTAAAACATCTTAATTTTTAGAGCTTTTGCGTATTGAACTCGAAAAATTAAAAGGAACAATGATTTATGAATTATGAAAGAACAACGTATTTTTTCTGTCCTCGAGATTTTTTTTTTTTTACCCTTCTACATTAGTTTCTATTTTTTTGCTTTTGACCCTATACTTTATTTTCTAATTTTTACCCCTTACACTTTTGTTTTAATTAAGTTTTGTCCATTTATTAACAAAGCAATGAAAAATAACTGTGGTTAAAAAAAAAAAAGGAAGTTCATAGCGTTACAAAAAAAAAGTAGAAAAACAAAGTGTGAGGATCAAAAGCTATCAAAATTAAAAGTAAGTAATCAAAAAGAAAATAGAAACTAAAGTCCACAAGGCAAAAGTCAAAAAAAAAAAAAGAAAAAAAAAAATTGATGGTAACATCTTTGAAACAATTCTAATGTTTATTCAAAACAATCATGCACCAAAATAATCAATTACTCCCTCTGTTTCAAAATAAAAATTTTATTAATTACAGTGACGTGATCACTTTTTATCAAGAAGAAAGAATTTTGTTACCATCAATATTCATAGTCATCAACAAATCAAGAAATCATCAAATTAAAGTCGTGAATGGAGACACAGATTTTGGGCACGAGGATCTCATTAAATTCTGCAAAATGATAATTCACAAATGGTACAAAAGTAGAATATCCAGCAAAAAGAGAAATCACTTATATGGCTAAACAGATCAAAAGTGAAGTAATGCTTCTTCATCATGGCCCATCACTCGTCCCATTATAACCAACATTTATTTTTACACTAACTGTAAATTATATCTACGTTTTTTTCTTAAGATTTGGTTAAATTATCGATAAGTTTGTGGAAATTATAACTAAACTCACCCTTATAATGAGAGGATGGTGGAATGACATGATTTCAAGAAGAGTTTGCATAAGCTCAACTATTTGATATAAGATCATATAGTTTTCTAGAATCAAGTATCAGATAGTTTACCGAATTAATAATAAATTGATAGAGGTTATTTATGATTTGGTTTTTCAACCTTAGTTGATCTTATATTAACATTATTAATTTGGCACCTCATAAATAATCCTAAGCGGGCTTCAAATACGGTTGAAAATCAAGTCAAACTATATGGTACTCGATTCTAGAACATTCTTGAAAAGTTTGGATATGTAGATATATCAAATAAATTTGAACATACTTTTACATGATTTGATATAGTCTGAAGCTCGGATCAGACTCGAACTCGATAGGTAAAAAAAAAATTTAAAAACAAATGTAATAATATCTAAATATGTGTACTCCACTCGACTGGTTATCACATAAGTTGACACATAACTTTCGAACTTTGATGACATTTCAAACAAGTTTAAAAAACATTATCTTTTTTTTTCCTAATATCCACCATCAATTTCTTTTATTTTTTCATTTGATATTGGATTCAATAAATCACCTATACTAAGTAGGCAAAATGCATCTCCATTCTCCCCTTCCTAAATTATCAAATTTTGTTTCAAAAGGTTTCGAGACTTTAAATTATTTTAAAGAGTTCTCTTGAACTATCTTATTTTGAAAAGTCTTTAAAGTTTAAACTATAAATTAGTTTTAAAGAGCCCTTATTGGTAGTCGATTCTAAGATATTTTAACAATGAATGTTTTTATAATTAGACTATTGATTATATCATTTTTACAATTAATTGTTGATTCAATAGATCATATTGGTTTAACTGGTTTTGAGCTGATTTTATTGAGGAAAAAAATAACATCGGAGGCATTACTGGTACATCTACCTTTTCTATTTTGTGTCAAAGTGCACTTTATGTTGTAAAGTTCAACGAGTAGATCTCTTGTGAGACTGTACAAATTTAATTTATTTATAATCCAATCCATTAAAAAAATATCCTAAGGTGATGTTTGGATTGAGATTGGCTGGTCGGGATTTGGGATTTTAAAATCTCAAATCCTTGATGTAAATCCTTAAACAAACAAGGATTATGAAATCTATCAAAATCCTACTCTATTTAATCATTACATCAACTAATAATATAATATTACACTTACTAACTTTTCCAGCATTGATTTGACATCTACAGTAATAATCCTACCCTATAAAATCTCATAACAAACACAGATTTTAACTATTCACCTTTATTTACAAATCACAGGATTTCAAGATCCGGATTTCCCCAATCCTACATAAACCCAAAACAAACATACCCTAAGTGATTATTACATTCCTTTCTTAGAACTTAACAACTTTAATTAACCTCTTTGCCAGAATTTTTTTTTATCAATTTTCATTTAAAATATAGAAGCCCATTATTATCAATCTCTATTCATTTTAATTTGTATGCATTTCCCTAAATATATTTTACCTTTTTTTAGCATGATAACACATTGCAAATTTGTTTCTGATTGTATTCTGTTTTATCATTTTAGTTGTATGTATTATGCATACAATAATACATAAAAAACCATTAGAGTTAAATAAATTTTCATATGGCATGATTTGGTGAATCTCTGTAAGATGGAGCCCCATATTGTAGTCAAACGGATCAAGCAATTCGAGGCAAAATAATACATGTGGTCAATATTTTGAAGAACAATTATGTATATTAACATATGATGTTGTATTTAAAATGTCACTAAGCCTAAACACTAATAATTATGAAAAAAATTGTACTATCATATCATGAAATGTTACCATAGAGCTGGTTTTCTAATTATTTTTTAATGTTTATTACAGGTAGAAATTTTCACATTTATCGTTTATTTGATGTAAATACTGAAAATTGTACTTGTTCTTGATCACTCTACATGTTATGTGCCACCAATAAATAAAGAATTTAAACCTCGTAGTCTTTCCCATTAATATACATTTCTTTATTACAGTAAATAAATCAATGAATGAATAAATAAATAAATAAATACTTGTAATTCTTTGATAGGGAAAGTGGATGAATCTACCAATTCAATATAACAATGTGTCTTCTATTACTCGAGATAATAAATTTTTTCATCTTTTTCACAAGACAAAAATACAGTTTTGGCTCAAATGATATAAAGTTATATATTTATCCCACAATTAACTTTAAAATCAATGACATTTAAAGACATGCCTAAGTCTATATTTATTCTTTACCCATTTTATCTCAAAGTGAATTTTAGTCATTATTATATTTTATAAAACATTATATATTTATTAATAAACACGTGATTTTATTTTGTAGTCATAGCTTATAAATTTCACACTCAGAGCAAATTTATGGGTCATTGGGCCGCTTGGCACGCTCACCCACTATTTATTAACGCGTAGTTCTTTGAATTAGGTAAAGACGCCCAGGCCCAATGAGCCAATCATGTAGGCCCATTATAAAATTATTTTGGGCCCTATTCAATTTGTGCTCCTTTCTATAATTATTATTTTCTTGGCCTATAAGCTAAAATATTTGAAGTTCTACGATATTATTATTTTGATTCATAGTTTAAAAATTATTGATTTAATTTAATCATTATTTGATTACTTAAATTGGATACATCTCTGAAAAATGTGTTAAGATATGAGATATACATTAGTTGATTTTGATCATCTCATTATTTGTCTGAAATTGTACCAAATTAATCAAATCATGATTAAATTGATCAATTTAAAGAGAATTCATTAAAATCACAAATTTTCGGTTTTGGCCAGCTTTATTTATCCATTTAATTGTGTTCTAATTCAATATCAATTTTAATACAAATTTTAGAAAAAAATAATATATCACACAAATATCGAAATATTTTATCCTTGATTATGTCATTATTTGCAATATATATGGATAAATTATAATGTAAAGTTAGAAAAGTTATGTAACCAGCCCAAAAATATGATTTAAGATATGTATTATAAAAATAAATAATTAAATGATTCTTCATCATGAGAGTTTTTGTGTTTTTCAAAACACTTGTATATGAAATAACTTTAGGCCACTATACACATTCTATCCATTACGAATTACACCTCAATTACCAAGTATATTCACTTTAAAATGATTTAATACTACCAAATTTCTAAACATAAACTACAATATTATTATTTTACTATTTCAATTATAAAATCTAAAATTAAATAAATAATAAATAATAAAGATATTTATGTTTTTTAATTTATTTATTTTAGAAGACGTGTTTTATTGCATGAATATGTTTGGACTTGATCCATACTACAAACTTTAAGTTCGCATGAACACCAGGAGAGCTCGTCAACGGCGACTTCGAGACGCCGCCCAGCGGCGGCTTCTTCTCCGGCGACGGCCCACCGGAGATTCAGGGTTGGGAAACAAACGGGGACGGTGGAGGTGGTGGAATCGGGGCAGAGACAAGCCGGAGGGGGCCCACGGATGTGGCGGGGAGAAGGGGGCGCTCTACTCGGTCACGCTCAACGCACGTGCGCCCAGCTAGAGTCACTGACTGTGACGGTGGCGCCGGCGTCACAGACCATTGATCTGCAGACGCTGTACAGCGTGCAGGGCTGGGATCCTTACGCGTGTGCCTTTCAGGCGGCAGAGGAGCACGCGCCGCCGCTGTTTAGAAATCCCGGCATGGAGGATGATGTTGCTATCAAGAAGCTCTTTGTGCCTCCTAAGCCCAAAGGTTAGTGTCTCTAATATCTGAATTTATTATATTTTTGATATTCCTATTTCAAAAAATAAAAAAAGGAATCAATAACTTTATAAAACTCACAATTTAGCACTAATTAAGTTTTTGGATTTAGAAAAAAAAAAATCACGATTTTATATCATTATTGAAATTTGAATTTCAATTGTAATTTTTTTTGAGTTTATGTGTCAAACAAAATTCGTTCTAAACATCATAGTATGAGTTTTGTATGTAATTTCAGAAAATAATAATTTTTTTATATCAATCAAATCAACATTATTTTAGGTGAATTTAAATTGAAAGAAATGAATTTTAATTTTTAATTCACGTGAAAAGATGGACTCAATTCGTAGGAAATGCTGCAAATGCAAGGGTGATTCGAGGTGCAATAGTGTATTAAAATTGTGATTCTTTTTTAGTAAATTCATAAGTTTGGATCAATTGCAATTTTTCAAAAAAGATTTATATTTTTTTTTTTTTGCTAAGTTCAAACAATTAAAATTTAATTACAATTTTTGAAAATATGTTGATTTGTTTTGCAATTAAGCTTTTATTATTATTATTATTATTATTATTATTATTATTATTATTATTATTATTATTATTATTATTATTATTACGTTTTAATGCATCTCAAAAAAAAAAAAAAAAGGACAAATGTTTTCACTAATTTATCATGTTTCAAAAGTCAAAATTATTATTTTAGAATACTCTTATAATTAATTACTATTAAGTTGTGAATAATTTATTAGTATTTAAAAACACAAAAATTCATATGTGGCAGTCTCACGGATAGTTTTTATGAGAAAGATTCTTATGATCCATGAGTTGAACCTATTTTTACAAATTCTTATATAAATAATTAAATGTGAATTATAAATTAACCCGTCTCCTATAACAAGATCCGTGAGATGGTCTCACATAAAAACTACTCATTTTAAAAACGTTCAACTTAATATAGTACATGAATGATAAGCTAGCGCACGGATGAAATAAAAAAATAAAATATATTGTTGGAATATAAAATTTTGTCCACATTTTATAAGTAAATTAATTATCCCATGTGTTATCAGTTGTGGTTGCAGTTTAAATACTCTATTTTTATCTCGTGTTTAATTGAGCCAATTGATATCAGATCAGATGTGAGAAAAATAATTATTTCCATTGAAGCTCTACAATAAGCATATACATATATTTAGAAGTAAGGATGTAATTGAATCGAGTCGAAATTAAATTAAGCAGTACTAAATGGAGATTTCGAAGAAGGGCCGTGGATGTTTAGAAACGAGTCGCTCAGAGTGCTTCTCCCTACGAATCTCGATGAAAAGATGTCATCTTTGTCCGGTTGGATCATCGAATCAAACAAGGTCATTCGATAGATTGACTCCTATCATTTCTCTGTCGCTAGAGGCAAACGAGCCATCGAGTTGCTCTTTGGGAAGGAAGGCATAATCTCACAAACGGTCAAGACCAAGCCAAACAAGCCTTATAGTTTATCGTTTTCGTTAGGCCATGTCGGGGATGCGTGCAAGCTGCCGTTGGCGATGATGGCCTTGGCCGGTGATTAGGCTCACAACATACATTACACTCCCGATTCCAATTCCACGTTTCAAACTATGGATCTTAACTTCACGACCAAGGCGGAGAGGACTTGCATCGCGTTTTATAGCGTGTATTATAACACGAGCTCGTTGTGTGGTCCGGTGGTTGATGATGTAAGGGTTCGGTTATCTGGCTCGATTGCGTTGAGGTTTAGGGAAATGGGATCGATTTTGTTCTTGTCATATTGTCTTTTTTTGGTTATGGTCTTGCTCTAGATTCGGTCGAGATTTTCTATTGCATTTAATAGAACAAGATTTGTGAAACAAATTCTCAAATACTCTTTAAATTAATGATATTGATAACTAGGTATTTAATCTTGAGATGATTTAATTGTTTCCATGCAGATAGGTTCTTCAAGTTGTTTTGAGTTAACTTCTCTACTACTTGAATTGTATGTTACTCTCTTGATTTCTAATTGAAGGTTCTTAAGAAAATATTTGTAGTCAATATTGAAAGAACATGTAATGAAATAGGCTGGTCCAATGCCTTTTTTTGTGCGATGTTTACGACTAATTCTATCATACCCATGTGGGTATTATCCGCACACCATTAGATGTATGACATGTGGCGCACTTTGAAAAAATCAATTATTAACGTTTTCGATTTTTTTAAATTGTGCCACATGTCATACATCTTATAGTCTACACACACATTGGTAGGGTGGATACCTAGGCAAAGAATTCACCACAAATTTGCACATTTTACACTTACCCATATGGGTGTGTGTGTGTGTGTAAATTTGATATTTGCATCATTTCCATTAATGTTGTTGCACTTTGATACCATTTGTTTTCCTCAATGAGCCATCAAAGTGTTTGATTATAGCCTCTCCCATTACATATTCTATATTTGTAAGCATCATTCATGTCTATGTCTATAGTATATTGTGGTGTTTTTTTGACTAGTTGTTGTTGATTACTCTCAATAGATCAACTTTCTAACTGGAAAAGCTGCATTCATAAATGAATAGAGGCAAAAACCAAGGTAATCTATTCACATGTATTCTTTAAAATTTATTTCTAACTAATTTAACCCTACTCTTCCTTTTTCACTTGTTTATATTTTTTGTGGTTGATAGTTGATATTAATTATTTCCCCTTTTCAATTTTCTTTTTATACTCTTCCTTTGACAATTATTATATGGGGAAAGTTTTAATTTGTTTTTAATCATTTATGATTAAAAAAATTCCTTTTTTTATATTCCTAACTTTAAATTCATTATTTTTTAATAAAAGTTTACTTTTGACATTTTTTTAAATTTTCCACGTACAACCCACATCAATTTATATTATTCATTCCATCCATATCCGTTCATATCATTCAAATACAAATTGTTCCATCTTAACTCATACCATAAGAACTTCGAAGGGCATAATTGGCAACAACAAAAAAAATATTTGGTGGCACTTATCAAATGGGATTTTTCTATCTTAACTTGTTATGTCTTTTTCTTTAAGTTGAATGATGTATTTCATTACCTCAAGTATTATATATATAATATAATATGATATGCTAATCAAGAATTCTGACAGGTTATCTTTGTGCTTATCTGACAGAAGGAATTAGTTGTACTTTATGGGCCAAGAAAATTGAGAGTAACGTCAGTATAAATAAACTATGTGGTTATAGACAATCCACCTGCGAATCTTTTCATTTAATTATTTTCCATTTTATATGCACAATGCAAATTTCACAATGACTAGATTATTTTTTAATGCAAATTCGACCTTTAAGCTTCTGACACATTGATTCTTAATTTTCTTGCATTTTGGATATGGTTTTCTAAATACTACACAATCCAATTAGTTTCTTGCACATCAATATATGTGTATTGAGTGTATCATCTATGGTTTGATAATATTGTTAAGGAAAAGCAAGAAATTAATAGTCAACTAGCATTGTGGCAGTCCTTTGTTTGCTTTTGCATTAGTTAATTGGCAAATAGAAATTTGCTTTGTTGTCAAAAATGGGAAAACTTCGTTAACATATATATATATATAATATGATCAAGAAAAGATCAAAGGTGCTCCAGGGAACAGTCGAGTTGGTTAGGCCTGTGGTGATATGACGGAAAATTCTCCAATAGATTTTTCGGATCTATACTTTGATTTACATCTCATTCGATTGAGAGCTTAGGAGAGTTCTCCATCTCTCCCTAATTAAAAGAAAAGATCTAATTTTGAAATTTAATTACAAATATTTTCCTTAATTGTGACATTTTGAAAGAGAGTGAATTCTGATAGACATTTATTGAGACAGACATTCTGTTATTGTTACTCTGGTTCCATCAATATATGAATAAAATGTTTTCCAGTAACTTCAAATGCAATAGATATGAATATAACTTGATGAAAGCAACTTGATTGGACATTTGACTAACATGTTTCAACATCTATGAACATGAAACTCCATGTTCTTCTTTAAGTAGTGTTTGAACTTCATTAATATTCGATTTTTTTTAGATCGTCTAATGGATTTAATCTCATTAGATCGGTTTAACTCATAAAATGGAGACTGAATAGTAAAAATGCATGTATTATAGTTGTAGCTGATGGGATTTTGTCTCACTAATGTATAAGAAAAAATGATTTTCAGAGTTTTTTTTTAAAACATCTGCATTGATCGATGTTAATAACATTTATTATTATGGATCTACATATCACGTACGCTCTACGATATCATTCTATTAACACACTCATATAAGCTTTAACATTAACAATTCTTTTTTGTCTCACTATCTACCAATACATCTTTAATTATAGTTTACATTGAATTATAAATACATGTATTTTTTATTTACAAAGTACTTTTAAAAATAGATATATAATCTATAAATATTCTTATTTTATTAAGATTATTTCGTTGTTTTTTTGAGGGTCGTTAATCTGTAATAAAATATTTATTACATGTTTAAAATAGTGTAAAATATAGATAAAAAAAAATTACTTCATTAATATAAGAACATCATGGTTAATATTTGTAGACACCCAAAATACTCATTTTCCTTTTTTTTTTTTTTTAAACTTGTACATGTTAATGATGTTTAATGAGATGTTTTTGTGGTGTTAATAAGACCCTAAATTGATTGTTACATTATGAGGGGTTATTGATAACACAGTAACATCTCAATATCATCTCATTGTGGATGTTTTAATGTGATATATTATCACATTTAGATGATTAATCAATCATAAATAATTGGACTGAGTGGTCAAAGAATGTGATTCTCAATCCCACACCTTTCTCAAATGTGATCATCTTTATTATATACTAAACTAATAACCATTAAAGTACACATGTCACTCTCTCATTCATTTGGTTTCCCTCTCAAACCTCAATTAAAATATATTTAAGTTTATTTAAAATCATTAATGCTAAATTAATTAAATAAATTATTAACTATTAACTTATATAATGTCATTCAATATTTAAACAATATTAACTTACTTTCTTAATGTTGAAATATATTTATTATATATTAAAGTAATAACCACTAAAGTACACATGTCACTCTCTCATTCATTTGGTTTCCCTCTCAAACCTCAATTAAAATATAATTAAATTTATTTTAAATCATTAATGCTAAATTAATTAAATAAATTATTAACTATTAACTTATATATTGTAATTCAATATATAATCAATATTAACTTACTTTCTTAATGTTGAGATACAAAAATAAATATTATTTATTATTTTATTCATTAATATTATTTCATTTATTACATATAAAAATTAAAATATTTTTGAAACAAATCAAATTAGGGAAGATCTAATTTTAAGTCCACTCACGATTTTATCTTGAGTGCAAAAATACAATATCAATTATTTTAAATGTATATAGTCATTAAACATTGAAAAAAATACATTTCATATATTTCATGAATAAGAATTTATGTATATATATTGACAATATAAATATTTTTTAGGCCATGTGATTGTGAAAATATTATTTTAAGAAAAAATAACCTTAGTAAATTCAAGAAAAAAAATTGTTGTTTGTTTATATTAATATATAAAATAATATACTAATAAAAAGTGTGATGTTATTAGTCTACAGTAATGCATATTTATTAAAAAAAACTCTAAATATATCATATTTTATGTCTTATTATTATATGGATTTCAATTTTAATTTAATTTAAATATAACATATAGTTTAAGTATATATATATATATATATATATATATATATATATATATATATATATTACAAACTTTGCTAAAAAAAATATTATAAAATCATTAATGAAATGTTAAAATATTATTCGATTAAAAATATTTATTTTGAAAAGTTCTGTGTGATACACGGGGTTTAGACTAGTTACTTCAATATTTCAGTTCACCTTCAATATTAGCAAACAAAATTAATTATGGTATTGGGCTTATAGTGACGACTTTAGTATAAACAAAATCCAAAATACATGTTCTAATAATCCAATAATTAAAATAAAAGATGATATGTAATATTGGAATAGAGGGTCATAGCTCAATCATTATAATCGTCATTCAATTCATGTTTGTTTAATTTCAACTCTCATGTAGAACATTTTTGCAAAGCAAAAGTGTAACTCAAAGATTGGAGAATCCACCTCATGTGGTTGTCATGTAGGAACAAGTTGAAAGTGTTCTCCTCATCACTTTCAAAAACTACTCATCACATGCCCACCTGGATTTCAACCCCACCTTCCTCTTTCACCACTCAAATTACACCAATTCAAACCCTAAATTCATCTCCCTTATTTTACATATATGATATATCCATAAATTAAAATATAATATATTCGAGTTTTTTAAAATGGTCTGTATTAAATTAAGATGTGAATTATTCTGTGTAGATGGACTCAGGATTCTTTTATAACCTATATAAGTATAAAATATAGAACTAACAATTGGTTGAAATATTTGTACCCAAACTATTGTGCATTCATCAACCCTACCAAAAAAAAGATACAATATTTTTTTTATCCTTAATGTATTATTAAATTAAATAAAGTTAAATAGCCAAAAAAAAACATTGTAGGAGAATAGTGTTGGTATCTTCTAAGTTAAAATGTCAAACTTTTCCTAAGAATATTGACTTGAATTTTCACCCATTTTCTATGTAGATTCTTGGATCAATAAACTCAAACATATTATATTTTATATTTTATTTCATGAATTGATAATACAACCAATGAGACCACCTTATTCTCTAGACTTCAAAATTGACATTATTTTTTATCAAATACTATTACTATATATATAAAGCCACAATCCACCCTTTAAAAAAATTCAAATTTGGTATCCAATTCTTCTTTCTTCATATCACACTGTTTCATCCTCTTGCAGCTGGCTCCATTGACCCACCCCACCCCACCCCCAAACTCCATAACCGAATTGCTCGAGCTCATATGGAGCTTACATGGAGCATTGTCACGCCCTACATTCCCTATTTCGTCTCCATTTTAGCCCTCCTTCTCCTCCTCGAACAGATCTCGTACCTGAAGAAGAAACGCTTCTTACCGGGCCCCACCGCCGTCGTCCCCTTCCTCGGCGGCGCCATTTCCATGGTGGTTAACCCTACCAGCTTCTGGAACCTTCAGTCCACCTACGCCAAATCCACGCCGTTGGGAATCTCCGCCAATTACTTATTCGGTCGCTTCATCGTCTACATTTACTCCACTGATCTCTCTCACAAAATCTTCGCCAACGTCCGCCCCGACGCCTTCCACCTCGTCGGCCACCCCTTCGGCAAAAAGCTCTTCGGCGAGCACAATCTAATCTACATGTTTGGCCAGGATCACAAGGATTTGCGCCGCCAAATCGCCCCCAATTTCACCCCCAAGGCGCTCCAGACCTACACCGACATCCAATTGAGGATTATTCTCAAACACCTGGTGGCCTGGTGCGACAAATCGGGGAGGAGATCCATTCCCCTCAGGATTCTCTGCCGCGACATGAATCTGGAAACCTCGCAGACGGTTTTCGTCGGTCCTTACTTGGACGACGAGGCGCGGCGGCGATTCAACGTCGATTACAACTTCTTCAACGTCGGATTGATGAAGCTTCCGATTGATCTGCCTGGATTCGCCTTCCGAGACGCGAGATTGGCGGTGGAGAGGCTCGTCCAGACTCTCGCCGGCTGCGCGGCGGCGAGCGAGAAGAGGATGGAATCCGGCGATGAGCCGAGCTGCCTGATCGATTTCTGGATGCAGGAGAATCTGAGACAGTCGTTCGAATACAGCCGCCGCGAAATAGGCGGCCATTTGTTCGATTTCCTCTTCGCCTCGCAGGACGCTTCGACTTCCTCTCTGCTATGGGCGGTGACTCTGCTTGATTCTCATCCTCATGTTTTAGAGAAGGTGAGGAACGAAGTAGCGCGCCACTGGCTGCCGGAGAGCGGCGCCGCTATCACAGGCGAGCAGCTGCGGGAGATGAAGTACACGGAGGCGGTGGCGCGTGAGGTTGTTCGGATCAGAGCGCCGGCGACTATGGTCCCACACATCGCCGGGGTTGACTTCCCGTTGACAGAAGACTACGTGATCCCCAAGGGCACTATCGTCTTTCCATCCGTCTTCGACTCCTCTTTCCAGGGGTTCACCGAACCGGAGCGGTTCGACCCGGAGCGATTCCTGGAGGAGAGGCAGGAGGACCGGGTTTATAAAAAGAACTTCCTGGCCTTTGGGGCCGGGGCCCACCAGTGTGTGGGCCAGAGGTACGCGATAAACCATCTGATGCTGTTCATCGCCATGTTCACGAGTTTGGTTGATTTCAAGAGGGATAAAACGGACGGCTGCGATGAAATCGCGTATGTTCCGACCATCGTGCCCAAGGATGATTGCCGGGTATTTCTCTCTCAGCGATGCACACGATTCCCATCTCTGTAGTGACGAAAATGCCCTCGTTATTTGATTCTTTCGTTGGGTTGTAGGGGTGTGTTGGGGGTCTAATTGTCATGACAACCAAACAAAAACAAAAAAAAGTATATAATTGTGTTTATTTGTTGGAAAATAAATTGATGATTGGGTGGCAAATATTTGGGGGGTTTGTTTGAAATTCAATTTAGTGTTTTCAGCTTTTATCTTTTTCTTTTTTTAAAAAAATTATTTATCTAATCCAATTATTCAAAGGAATAAAATAAAGGGTTTATTGTTTGGTGATTTATTTGTTTAGAGAAATAAATTATTGTGTGTGGATAATTTATATATGAAATCAGTTGGCATTGAACTGACAATTTTGTCCTGATATTGCCTTTTGTTTGGCCCTTTTGAATTTTTATGGTGGCCTTGACAATGACCTTTGATTGCTTTACATGTGTTATTGGTTGGTCTCAAGTGAGTAAATTTTAGGATTAAGATTTTGATTAAGACTCTTATATAAGATTATTTTATTAATTTAATTTAACTTGGTCGTTTTTAATGGAAGTTTCAGTTTTATTAATTTATTTTCTGACTTATTTTTCTTACCTTGAAAATTTAGTAAATAATATACTTAGTTCATTATATTATCATCCTACATATATAACTACAATTTAAACATACAGTTCATTTCTACTAATTAGTTTAACCAATAATTTGGTTTTTATTATCGTTTCAAAAAAAAAATTATATAAGAAAAAAAGCTCATTTAACTTATTTATTTATATTAATAAAAAACCTATAGTCACTATCTTTCTTCCTTTTTTAGGAAACCAAACCTATAGTTACTAATCCAAAAAAATATTTTCCTAAAATCTTTTTAGATTTACCATATGTAGATGAAAGGGTGCAAGACAGTTGGTAATGGGTCACATTCAATTAATGATAAATATGGGGTGGGCGATTATTATAAGATATGTCTTCCAAATAGTAAATCTTTTCACTCTCTCATAATAATGAGTTTAGTACTGTTTGCAAAATGTGAATGATAAATTTTACGCTTATTTTAATTTATCTAAAACTTCAAGTAATATAAATTCGTTAATTGGAGCCCTATTATTAATTAACCGACTTCATTTTTCATAAATTTATGTATGAATTATTATTGATTTGTTGAGTAAATTTGTATCTATGAAACGATTTCACAATAATCATATTTTTAACTTTTTGTTAATATAATATAAAACAGACAAATTAAAAAAAAAAAAAAAAAACCTGTCTAAACTTTATCAATATTTTAAATTTTTATTTTTATTCAATATTATTACTCTCTTAATGTTAGTTATCAATTTATTTATTTTTTTACCAATAATTGTTGATTTTTCAAAAAATTGATTTTTATTCTTTCCGTACTCAATTAACATTTCCATTAATTATTAGAGTAATTAAATTAAGGTAGCAAATCTGTATAATTTAGATATATAGTAGTATTAATTAATTATTCAGTAGTATGATATATATTTGGTTTCAATTAGTCACAACACTTTCGGAATAACCTATATCTACACTTTAATTAGTTAATAAAATACAAACAGAAAAAGGTATTATTATTCGAATCTTTATATTTTATTAATTCTGGAATTTGCTACATAGTCATGCATAACAAAAATAAATATGCGATTAATTGCAGTAATTAGGACGGGTACGTTTCACACTACACTATATATAGATTATAATTATTTGATTATGACTAATCCAAAATTTTCTGGTTCTATACACAAATTTCGATTCTACTCTTCTAGATTAATTATGTCCAAATTAATCCCTCAATTAATGTAAAATAATATTAGGTGTATTTGTTGAGATTTGAAAACCATGATAGTAAATTTATCAATGTTGTTTGGATATATGTCGATTTGAAATTTATCACTTACATTTAGCATAGGTCTCGTGCAATGCGCGCACATATAATTTTATTATTTTAACAATTTTTATTTTTAGAGGATTGTTGATTTTTTCATTTTTTTTCTTTTGGGATGGAGTGTGTGTGATGTTATAAAATAATAAAACTAGTGAAATTTTAATGAGAAAGAGATAAACCATGATCTCAGCCTTACGCCATATATATTCTTGTAAAGTTTTAACCCACTTTTTTTTTAATCCAATCATATATTAACTTCATTCTACAAGGCATAATTAAAAAAAAAAAAAAAAGTTAATTAAAACAAAATGTTTTTTTACAAAATAACAATGCCTTTTTCCACCATGCATTATTAATTATTATTTTATTTTGTTTGACTAATATCGTAACAGTCAATAATATTGAATTTTTTTCAGAAACATCCATAAATTTTAGTTGGATAATCATGACTGATGATTGCAAATTATATAATAAGATTAAATTCATGATTTTTTTTGTTGTTAAAATTTGAAATTTAGTGGTGAAATTACAATTTTTGTGAGAGTAGATGGATTTCATTCGCCATTTATCACAGGTACCAGCCATGATAAATAGAATGGTTCGATTTATCCTGATTAATTCACATATCAGAAACAAAACTTGACAATAATGCATATAAATTTATTCACATGCATATAAACTTGATATCAATAGGATATTTTAATATTTAATTGCATCAGTTTCTTCAGAATCGTATAAAAATTTTATTGCCTCTATCTCTTTTATAAGCCTTCAGATTTTATTACGTACTTTTATAACTAATAAAATGTAAAGACATTACAAATGAATATTTATTACATATATTTAATCTTTGGATAATGATATAGGAATCAACTCATAAATTTGGAGGGAGACAAGAATCGGTTGCTGTATAATAGTATTTAATAAACATTAATTTATCACCACATATTGTATGTTAATATTCACTTTGAATTTCCTAATTTAATCATACTTTGTTGTGCGGAATTTTATCAATTTAGGACAAAAAAGATAACCAATTATCAAAATTAATGTTGGAAAAAATTATCAAAATTTTTCTTTTTAAGTATTATTTAAATCATGACACATTTCTTGAGTGAGGAAGATGGAATTATATATATATATATATATATATATATATATATATATATATATATATATATATATATATAATACTAGCTAGCACTCTACTTGAAGATATGAATTGTTCTCTTGTGCGATAGGTGCACAATGTAATTGGGTTGATTCGGTTCCGTGTTTTTTATTGTTTTTTTTTATATTCATATGTTACCTTTATTTTATATTAATGTGACTTTTATGTTATATTAGTATGATCTTTATGTACAAATATCATGATTTTTATGTAATACTTTAACTTCAAAAAGAGAAGAGTTTCACCACAATTTGTACATATACATATTTATGTGATATTAATTATACATTTATATCAACATAATCATACATTTATGTTATATATAAATGTACAACTAACATAACTAAAAGGTGTAAAATGTATTAGAGTTGGTCTCTTGTGGTGTGATGGGACAACACACGGTTGTGCCCCGCGGCAAGGTTGACCGTGCCAGACAAAAAAAAAACATACTTATACTTCTAAAAGGCATACTTATAATTGAAAATCACATACTTGTGTGGCGCACGGTGGAATAAGAGTAAGTCTCTTATGAGACCGTCTCACGGAATTTTAATACATTGCATGAGACGGGTCAACTGACAACTCAATTACCCGTCACCCAAACCCTACCATTCATATGTTGTTTGTGGGTGATAGGGTTCCGTCTGTAACGTCTAGGACAAAACGATGCATAATTGGCTAATTAAATAATTAAACCTCTAATTGTTTGATTTCATTAAGTGCGTTTCAGAAAAATGAAATAATGCATGATTAATTTATCGAGTGTATATGTTAATCGAAAAGCATAGGTTATGTTTTATTAAAAGGTATCGTAGTCGAAAACCGAAAGTTAAAACGTTAAAGGACGGCTCGTTAAGGGTTCGTGGCCAAAAACACGAAGAATACGAAAAATCGAAATATATATATATAGTAGAAAACGAATCGTAAAAGTAATAATCAAATCAAAAGTTAAAAAGTAAGATATTTTCTCTTTCTTCTCTCTCCTCTGCTTTCCGGCCGGCAGCCGCCGCCGCAGCAGCCAGCGTCGCCTCTTCCTCCTCCGTTTCGTTCGACTTTTATGTCGAAACGTAGCCCTCGCCGAGTTCATTCTAGATCCGGGCTCGAATCGTCCAACCGACGTCGGCTCCGTTGGTAATCGGCCGGAGAAAATCCGGCCAAAATCCTTTCTCTCTCCTCATTTCTTTCTCTACTGTCTCTCTCCTCTCCCGCTCTCTCTCTCTCTCTCCCGGTGCTCGCCGGACCTACTCCTCTGCCATCGCCTCGTCTGCGTGTGTATGGTGTGGGTGTGTTGGGGCACCGCCGTGTGTGGCGGCGCCATGCACAGTGTGTGCGTGTGTTGTGTGTGTAGGTGTGTGTGTGTGAGTTGGGGAGGCGGCGCTGGAAGCGTCGCCGTGTGGTATCGAGCGACGCTAGTGTGTGTGTGCGTGCGTGGTGGTGGCCGGCGACGTGGTGTCACCGGCGTGTGTGTGGATAAGCGACGGGGGTCAACGGGGGTTGGGGGGTTTGGAGACGGGGCTTCCTCCGAAAATTGGATAGAGTTCAGGGACATTTTTGCAAATCGAAGGTTTTTAGTTTATTTACGTTTTGGTCCCTGAACTTTCTAAAATATCATTTTAGTCCTCAAACTTTCAAAAACTATGTTTTTATCTCCAAAAGTTTTCAAACTTTAGACTTTGACCCCCAGAACTTTCGAAAATTACATTTCGACCTCCAAGGTTTTAAATATATCAAAAAAGACCCCAAAACTTTTTTAATTTTATAAAAATACCCCTGGTCAAAGTCAACTCTTTACCAGAATTTACGAAAACGTCCATGCACCTTTAAATGCTCCGTTTAAGCTTGTTTTTCCTCCGTTTAAACCCGTTTTTCCTCCGTTGAAGCTCTAATCGATTCTTTAACGCCCTATGATCAAGTTTCGAACCTTCATTTCATTTTCTTTCCTTCAACGCCTTTCTTCGAGAGAGTTCTTTTAAGAAAACATAATTATTGTAATAAGAATCTAAGAAACCCTCGTTTACATGTGTAGGCTTTCGAGTTAAGGAAAGAACTTAAGACTTTGATTTACACGAGGGTTACCACCAAACAAGGTGGGGGTAACTTCTAATCCCTAATAACTTTACGTTTCTGTATTTAATGCACAATGATGATGAACGAACGTATGTATGCGAGCTTGATGTTAAATGAATTGTTGAGCCCCTACATGTTGTGATTATATGCTATGATTAGTATGTTCATACATGCATTATGATTATGTTATGAAGGGACGAAAGGCCACATTCATGTGAAGAGACGAAAGTCCATGTTCATGCTGAAGGGACGAAAGTCCACATTCATGCTGAAGGGACGAAAGTCTACGTTCATGCTACGGAGGAACCAGTGGTCCGTAAAGTAAGTCGGGGAGTACCCGCACCTAGGGTTAATGGAGAGTACCCACACCCTTCTACAGATATAAGCGCTATGATGTTATGTGTTATGCATTCTATGTGTTGTGTTTAATTGCTATATTTGTATACATTTGAACATATTAACTGTTTAACGAACTTTAAAATACGGAAATTACTTCCACGAGTGTATTTAACGCACTCATCCCTGTGTGTATTCACGCTACAGGTAACAATGAAAGCAGAGAAGCGTAGGGAAATGGGTGCCATATCAGCTGTGATCTTTTTCCCTTTTCGTTTTCCAGTTTTGCCTTTTTAAACAATGTTGATCGTTTGTAAAGTTAAATTGTTCTCCTTTTTGTTATGGATCCTATATGAAGTTCCGCTGCTATGTTTTCAATGGTTTCTTCCGGCTGGACGCCAAGAGTTTTAAACATGTAAAATCGTATATTTACCTATTTCCAAAGTTTCTGTTTCAATGTTGTTTTAAATCTTTGTTTACTCGTTTATTATATTTGTAAGTTTTAAAATGTACGTTTCTTTTCCTTTTCTTCCTATACGCCCACAAAGAAAACTCTTATATTTTAAGTATGAAAATGGGACGTGATACCGTCTCATGAAAACTATCTGTGAGACCGTTTCACATGAGTTTTTATGAAGAAAATAATCGTGTTGATTTAGAAATTGATGGAGATACAAAAATATTGTCTAAAGACAAATTTGTTCAATTTTTGTATTCTTTAATCAATGACAAAAATTTTAGAGTGACACATACTCTGAATTGGAGTTAGTATATGGTAATGCAAGTTTCCAAAAATTCAATTACTCAAAAATTGCCGCGTACGTCTAAGAAAATATTGTGTAAATATTGTGTGAACATTTCAATTTCCATCAATTTAATTTCATGAGATTAATCAACCAAACATCTACATATGAGATTGTAAAAATTATTTTAGTTTTAGGATAGTCTTATTATATTATATTCATGAGACCATCACACATGAGTAATTATGTAAGTCTAAAAGGCTTAATTGTACATGAAAAAAGTAGAATCATTTGTTTTAACAAATTCCAAATTGAAATTAATATTTCCAAACTACCAAAAATACATCACCAACTTAATAGTTGTACAATTCGAAATACCATCATTTTTTCACTATAAAATGTCAACACTTCTAACCAATATTTACATATTTAATGTCATCTTAACAAAAAAAAATGTTTTTTTCTGGACAACATGACATTCAAAGTAACAAATTGCATTGAGTGTTAAAAGGATAACGATCATTTAAAGATAACATGACATTGAGTTTTTTCAGATGTTAACAACTTTTTTACAAGAAAAGGATAATGATTTTAATTGCAAAACTAAATTGATTTTATAATTTGTTAGATTTGGAAAATCGTGTTAAAATTATAATTTCTTAAAACAAAAAAAATTCCTTCTTACTAAGCAAATCTAGAAAGATAAAAATAAGACGAATAGAACACATGATAATTTTTTCTTTTTTTTTTCTTTCTTTCTTTTTGGAACCACGGCTAGTTCTATTCTAGACTTGAGTCGAAATAATTGTTTTCTCAATTTCGAAAAAAAAATATCCAATTATAGAAAAAGGAGTTGCTTATAATATATACGTTAGTGTAGACTCATATATGGTAAATTGGTAATGTAACTCTCTAATAATCCATTATTTTTTTTCTTCTTTTCTTTAGGAAATAAAAATTCATAATTTTGCAAGACGCAATAGGTGTTAATTGAAATACTCAAAATTTGTTTATTAAGTTCCCAAAATCAATAAAATATAAGAGTATTACTTACATTATATAAATGTATGAACCACACAATGTAAATGTATTGCTCCATTTACTTAAAGGTATTATTTGAAAAATGATTTTATTATCTTACTCAAATATATTAATTGTAACACATAAGTCTATTGGCTAGTTGTAGTACATAAATGTATTAGTTGTATCATATAAATGTAGTATTATTTTATTTGTATAAAGATATTACCTCATTTAATTAAAATAAAGTATTACTTGTATCACATAAAAATATTAGTCATATAACGTAATACTATCAATACATTTGCTTAAAGGTAATGTCATATTTTACTTAAAAAATGATTTTATTATTTTTCTAAAATATATTATTATTTTATATAAATATTAGTTGTATCATAATAAAGATATTACTTCATTTACATAAAGGTATTACCTCATTTAATATAATAAAACGTAAATGTATTACTCACATATAATAAAGATTTTGTTATCATAACTAAAATGTATCAGTATCATAATTATGCAAGAGTATTACTCACATAATGTAAAGATATCACTAGCATAACTACATATGTAGAGGTATTACTATATAACATAAAGAAATCGTTAGCATAACTAAAGGATATTATATATTTGTCAGTATACGAACATGCATAAAAGAATGTAAACATGAACAACTGACTCATGCATGTTAATACTTAGGTGTGCATAGAAGCACGAAAAAATGGATTCGATCGAATTACACGAATCCTAAATACGTGCACCAGACGTAAATAAGCTTCTGTGAACACCAATATCCTTTGTAGTGCATAGAATTTGACAACAAATTACTGATAATTTACATCGATTTTGCTTTGATGTAGTTAGTATTTTGTGGTCAAACAAATGTGAGGTAGCCAATAGCGGAAGACCAAGATTATTGCATGCTGGCCACATGTTGATCATTTTGCAAATTATATATCCTCTTTATTTTTAATTTTTTGAAAAGAGCAAATTATAGCAACTTTTAAGAGTTGAATTTGTTGTTTTGCAGCAGTGTTGTCTGAAACCCCAAGAAATATTTATGTACTAAATATTCAAAAGTCTTTCATTCCCAATAACTATTTCAAATTTGAATTCAACCAACAAATATGCTGTTGAAAACAACTTTGATCCCCACGTGAATATGCAACTCTCTTGTTTTTTTGTTTTTTTAATGGATTTTATTATCTCAAGAGTTTATTTAAATTATTAAATAGACTCCCAAATTTGTGAAAATTACATTTAAATTACTTAAAGATGAAAAAACTAAAAAGTCCCGCAGAATGTTTCAATCAGATTTTGTGTAACTAGACTAACTCCTTTTTATCGATATCATAATATATTTTCATACCATGTTTTAAGAAAGTTATATATTATGCAAAATGAGTTTAATTGTAATTTTTCACAAATTTATGGACATTAATTTGATCAAACCTAAAGTAATGTAGATGTAAATAAAAGAACAAATATCAAATATAATAATGAAAATGGTTTTAATAAAAACAAGGGGCCCAGTTTCAGATGCATGAAAAAGCTGAACAATAAATGACAATATACTGACGTTTAATTTTTGGCTGTAGCTGTTCGGTTGAATAAAAGTAAATATACACATATATATACACACACTATCATGTTTTATATATCATGACTAAATAAATATCTAGAAGACATAATTATATGAAATAATCATACTTTTTTTACAAAAAAATTAAAATGTTTAATTAATCAATTAACTAGACACCATAATTTGAAACAACGCAGATTTACCGTTGCTAGAAAAATATTAATTTTTTTTAATAATTAAAAGGCGACAACCAAATTTTTAAGAATATTGTATCAGAGCAACAATTAAATTGAAATTGAGAGAATTATAACGAGGATATTAAAAAAAAAAATCCTTAGTTAAGGTTAGCAATGTATACTAAAGGCAAGTTGCAAACCAAATGTATTAATTAGTTATACATTAAAATCAATGTTAATAATGATTTTATGAATTAATTGCACAAATATCATGAATTATTTTATCACGTAGTTGGGCACAAAACGTATCATTCATAACTCTATATATATATATATATATATATATATATATATATATATATATATATATATATATATATATTTTATATTAAAAAAACACAATGTTTAATTGTGTTTCTTCAATCTGTAGTTTTTAATTTAAATTTAATAGTTAAAAAGTTTTTGAAACATAAACTATTTTAGTTTAAATTCTAGAAAGAGATAAAAACACTAATATCATATCGTACAACCTTATAAAAATACACATATCGTGAAACGCTTTGAAAAATATATTGTACGTGTAAACTATGGTACTTTTTTATAGGTTCACTCGATATGATCATATCATGTAATCCTATGAAAAAACACAAATCATGTAGACTTCAACTTTTTAAGACAAATTTATCAATTTTCTTAAATTATACTAGAAAGGTAGAAAAGTAAATTTTTTTTATTTATGAATTGTGGTGTTTTAACCATGGAACCTTTTTAAATTACTCCTAACCAAAATAATGTGTTCAATACCCAACCAATAAAAATAAATTTTTATTAAGAACAAAAACTGATATGACAGATAAACTAAAAATAATTTATATTCCATAAACATACAATTATTTTAAAAGAGATAAGAAAGTAAATGAGAAGCTAATTATGAGGCAAAGGCACATGAGATTGGTTGGTCCTAAAAATTTGTCGTTTGGTCTGTTAAAAAACATACAATGCTGTGTTCAAGTCAAAATTCAACTTTTGCAATAGTTTTTTTCAAGTAAAATTGGAATTTTCTCGATTTTGATGCTCGACTTTTTATGAACATGAACAAAAATGTGTTATAAAATCTTTGAAATTTCAAACAAGATATCCTTATACAAATATAACTTTTCGTCCATGATTTTTCAAGGAATATGTTCTTTCTCTATTAGGGAATGTTTGACAATTATGTATTAAGTATACTTTGGATGAGTTTCCGTGTTACTCAAAATATAAAATGTGAAAGACAAAAAATTGTATGCCTCCAACTCTACGTGGCGCGTGGGCCGCTCCCACTCTCCCTTGCCGTGCGCCCACGCTGTGCGCACCTGTTGGTATCACACATTTGCTCTAAATATATCACACATATACTTTTCAGGTATCACATACCTTTAGTTCATGTTTGTAATATATATAAAACAAATTTGTAATATCTCAAAAACCGCGTGCCCACGTTGCGCTCCCACGCCCCGTGCTCACGCCGCACGCACACCTGACAGGTCTAAAAGTATCACACATATACTCTTCAGGTATCAAATACCTTTAGTTCATGTTTATAATATCTATAGGACAAATCTGTAATACTTCAAGAGTATATGTGCGGATATATACGCGAAAATATATATATATATATATATACACGGGTCGGTCGGGTCGGAACGGGTCAATGTGAAAATTTAAAAGATATATTGTAATAATGTTAATTTAACTATTTATGACATACCTAGGTTATAAATATTTGATTTAAATGCACTAAGCATATCCAACTAACTAGGAGTCTCTAATACTTCATTTGTTTCATATAGATTGATTTTCCATTCACAAAAACTCATGTGAGACGGTCTCACGGATAGTTTCCGTGAGACGGAACCCATCACTCACAAACAACATGTGAATTGTAGGGTTTGAGTGGTAGATAATTGGGTTGTGGGTTGACCCGTCTCACGCAATGCATTAAAATTCCGTAAGACGGTCTCACAAGAGACTTACTCTTTTCCATTTATGAAATATTTCGAATTTGAAATCCAATTTTTATACTACGCAATATTTATTCATGTTACTTGTTATTACCCATTATTTAAGATGAAACATCAATTCGTGAGTAAGTATAACGTTTAGTTACAGATTTTAATTTCGAACAATTTTCTTAAAAGTGTAATAAATAATCAATCAATTTCTCTATGTATACATAATTAATGGTATTTGGTTGATTCGAAATTAGTATTTAATAAGATGTCAAATGGAGACTTTTTGTCAGCTAAATGTATTAGTCGTAGCAAATTTGCCCCCCCCCCCCCCCCGACTAATACCATTTGACTCGAAACTTTTAAGACTATTATTTCCATTTCATTGCAATTTCAAAACATAGATATCTAAATGTACTTGCTGTTTTTTAAGGTTATTTTGTAAATTCACAATGTTGTGAACCTTCTTTTATTTTTTGACAACACGAAAGTGTAAATCTTTTGACTTGCCAATCTATATTTTAATGATAAAAACTTTTATACACCCGTTGCACAGTTCTGAAACCGTGCATTCTCCCACGTACAGCCACGCGCCCACATGGGCCTTAAGGTCAGGCCCAAATTCGTCCAAATTCGATTACAGATGTTATACCTTTAGGTAGTATTACACATACATTTATGTAGTGTTAAGCATACATATATGTTATGTTAGTCATACATTTTAGATTTTTACACGTACTTTAACATATTTTCAGACAACTATTAATACTTTTCATACCTTTTAGTTATATTAATCATATTTTTAGTTATGTTAGTCATACCTTTTAATTATGTTAGTTGTATATTTATATATTACATAAATGTATGTTTATGTTGATATAAAGGTATAAATAATATCACATAAATGTAAACATGTACAACTTGTGCCGAAATTAGGGTTTAAGGTTTAGGGTTAAAGTATTACATAAAAGTATGATATTTGTATATAAAGGTATGACTAACATAATATGAATGCCAGCGAAATTTTTTTTAAAGTTAAAGTATTGCACTAAAGGTATGAAATCTAGACATAAGGGTATGAATAATATAACATAAAGATATGACTAATATTATATAAAAATATGACTAACATAACATAAAGGTCAAGAAAAAAAAAAGGAAAATGCGCGGATCCAGGTCGGATCCGGCCCAACCCAACCCAAGTGCATGGATTTAAAAGTCATGCACCGATTGCACATGAGACATATTCTATTTTAATTAACTAAAATATATTTTAGTTAACTACTTAATTGAAATTTTATATATTTGAAAATGGAAAAGGTGAAAACGAATTGTATAGCTCAGTACTTAACTAAAAATTTCAATTAAAAAATTCTGATTATGAAAAAAATATTTGTTCATAAATATTAAATAAGACAAATTTAGTTTTGTACAATTATCAGTTTACAAATCTATATTTTTAACATACTGTATACTTTTAAAATTTTGTACATAAAGTAATAAAATAAAATAAAGTGGGTTTTATTTTCTCTCACTTCTCTCTTTCCTGTCGTTTTCACTTCATTTACAGAAATTCACAAAACCTAAATGAAGAGAATCTATTCCATTCTTTGTTACTTCTCGTTTTCTCAAATTCATTTTCTAAATAAATTCAAATTGGGCCGGAATATATTTGAGTAATAAAACGGCCCAATGAAAGAAATATGAAATAACCATGACAAGATAAGCTTTGAAAGTTTTGTTTAATTTTGATCTATCTTTACATCTTTCAAATCAAACATGAATTTAAAGGAATATATTTATCATATGTAAATTAAAATATTAGTAACACTTCAAAGACTACTAATTAATTAAATTGAATAAGTCTAATAATAAACTATGGAAATTATTTAGAGATTTTGATTTGGAGTTATTTAATATAATTCAAATAAAAGTTTAATGATTTCTATAAACTTTAATATTTAAAATTTTATAAAGAAAAATAAAAACATAATAAAAAAAAACTAAAAATTGATGAATGGATTGAATAATATGATAAACATAACATATATAATAAATAAATAATATTTGTATTTCTTTTACAAATACAACATATATAATTATATTATGGTTGATACTAAATTTGATGATAGGTAAAACAAAAAATCATAACTATGTTTTCAATAATAAATAATACTTAAAATTTTCTAATTTAACAATGCTTATTTTTTGAAATTGGTGAATTTCAAAGACAATATACTAATACATTGACAAAATTGTTGGCTTAAAAATTAGTCAAGACAAAACTGGTTTTTAGGTTATTTGGAAAAAAAAAAAAAAAAAAAAAAAAAAAAAAAGAAAGAAACCCAATTTTTATGAAAGAAATTTATCACAAAAATTATTACGAAAAAATAATGAGGAATGACCGGCCCAGTAGAGGCCCAGCATTTAATAATATATTGTTTGCAACAATAATGGTACAACATAGAAGCCCAGATCGAAAATTTACTAGGCTGATCAAAATCAATGGGCCGGGCCCATCAAAAGCTAGGGTTTCTAATTCAAAGTTCCTCTCTCAGCATCCTAAACGCAAAACCCTACATTACGCCTCTGATCCTCGCAAGAGTAGAGAGAGAAATAGAACTCGACTCTGTAAAAAATGGTGACATTCAGGGTACGGGCCGCGATCTCTCTCTCTCTCTCCAATTGGCTCATCGACGTCTTCTTTCTGTTTGTGAATTGGCGGTATTGAAATGTAGAGAATTAATCTGTTTTGTGTATTGTGGTGTTCGCAGTTCCACCAGTACCAGGTGGTCGGAAGAGCTTTGCCAACGGAGTCCGATGAGCACCCTAAGATCTACCGCATGAAGCTCTGGGCGACCAATGAGGTCCGCGCCAAGTCCAAATTTTGGTAATGATACGTTTTTTCCTTTGCGTTTTTGTAAATCTGGGAATGATTATTGATTCATTGATCGAAGTTGTGGTTATTTGTGAGTTACGTGATTTCATCTCCTTTTCTGCTGTTCATTTGGTAATTTGAGATAGAAATTATGTTTTTTGGTTTGTTTTTCCAATTTTCGTATTATACTTTCTGGTAAAAAGAAAATCATGCCTTTTGAGGTGAAAGAATAATGAGTTTAGATTATGTAGGTTATTGAATGATGTTTCTCTGTGAAGGTACTTTCTGAGGAAGCTGAAGAAGGTGAAGAAGAGCAATGGTCAGGTTCTTGCTATTAATGAGGTATACCTTCTCGTACATTTCTCCGTCATGCCTGTTATGTTGGGAGTAAAGATTTACTTTGATTGATTTTATATGTATATTGATTGATGCATCGGTCGTCGTGCTTTGTATTTGATTGTATATTTTCTCGACTTTGTAGTGCTGACATGCTGCCATCAACCTTACTGTTATTGAATTAGGATTAGGATATTGATTTTTAACACGACTTAGTATACAATAACTTAGTGATAAAAGTTAAATTTGGCTTATCATATTTATGTGCTCATAAACTATTGATCCATATATATCTCTTGACGATATTTCCGGTCAAAATCATGATAGATGATATCATATCTTGTAAATTCTGTTTGTGTTAGTGGTCTGTTTCACAGCCACTGATGGTAATGTTTGTGATTACGGTTCCTAGTTAAGTCATGGTGTGAGCCATTGATTGGATTTTGTTTCTTTTTTAATGGAAATACTTTCAAAGGGTTGTTGTTATCGATCTGATTATATCTTGTTAAGTTAGATGTGCCTAATTATCGAACTAGTATCATTCCCCCTTTCTTCTTTACTTTCCTATCTATATTTTTCTTGTTTCTCTTTGGGTCACTTCATTCTGTGACTATGATTAAAAATGCAAACCCATGACTTAAATGAGGATAGTTCTGAGCGTTTTCTTTCTATGTAGATTTATGAGAAGAACCCGACTACGATCAAGAACTATGGAATCTGGTTGAGATACCAAAGTAGAACTGGCTATCACAACATGTACAAGGAGTACCGTGACACCACCTTGAACGGGGCTGTTGAGCATATGTACACCGAGATGGCTTCTCGTCACAGGGTCCGTTCTCACTGCATCCAAATTATTAAGACGGCTACTATTCCAGCTAAGCTCTGCAAGAGGGAGAGTACGAAGCAGTTCCATGACTCAAAGATCAAGTTCCCCCTGATGTTCAGGAAGGTGAGGCCACCATCAAGGAAGCTCAAGACCACATACAAGGCAACGAGGCCCAACCTTTTCATGTAAGATGTTTTCTCGTTTCTTGGAGGTCTCGATTGCTATGTTTTTGCAAGTACCTTGCAGAAAAGAATTAGCAGAAAATATTATCAGTTTTGCTGGACTTATACTATGCTCTGTTTGTTTACCTGGAATATTATTAGACCTTTGTTTGAAGGATTATTTTGAGGATTACTCGATTTTTGTGGTGCCTTGTGTTTATGATGATTTTCTCTGGTTGGCTTTACTCGTTCTAACTCGTTTCTGCTTCCAAGTCGTTCTCGTGTTGGTAGATTCTTCATTCTGGGTTTTCTTCATTTCATTATTTGCTTAATCTGCTTTGTTAATTTTTGTCGATATTTAAAAGTTTTTGCTACTTAGTATGAAGGGATTCCAAGTTATGAGAGTATTTTTTTTATTTATGAAATAAAGAAAATTAAAACTGTTATGTTCAGTGCAATGCAATGTTTTTTATGATTTTTGAGCTCACTGTTTCAACAGGGTTCAGAACAAAATTAAAAGCCAAGAAAGAAAATTTTTATGAGATTGTTTCATGTATGTATCCGTATCATTAAACTTGATTTATGATATGGAATTAATCATGATAATAAATACAAGTATTGAATTAAATATCTTCACTTTGATTAGATTGCGTTTGAAATCATTTTGCAATACTCGCCACACTTTTATATTTAATCATACTTTAATGAATAACTTATAATTAACCTTATTTCAAATTGCTAAATTAAACAAAAAATTACTTGTAAAAATTACGCTAAACATGATGATGATGTTTAACAAGATCCAAATAGAAGTTGACAACAATGTAATTAAATCACATAAATCATTACTTTTTGTTCTTTATGTTTTAAAATCTTTATTTTATTTTAAATTGAATGAGTTCGGTATTTGGTAAGATACAATATATCATCAAAATAAACACTAGCAAAAATATCAGAAAATAAAAAACTAATTATCAAGGCAAATTATGTGTGAATACAAAGTTTTGTATCAAGATGACTCGCTTGATTAACCGAATCATAAACAATATTTATCAAGTAATTGCATCATATTCACTAAACTAGGTGTATTATTTTTTTTTTTTTTTAACTACTAAATTATTTTCGTTGCAACTCACCTAGCAAACTATGCGGTTTCGACATTTCACCTTTAAAATTTATGCAAAAACTCATACACTATCATGAGACGGATGCGCACGAACAAACCGTGTTCTAAAACACAACCGTGCATAATGTTTATTTATATAACACATATTTTATATGTCATATTTATGATTGCCAAAATGAATATTTATATATCTATGACCCATATTTATAACTACAAAACTCATAGATATTGGTGTAAATCAAACTCAATAAATGTAAGATTTGTAGTAAATTAATTTACTATAACAACATACATATTAAAAATAAAATTGCATACTTATAACTGTAAAACACAACCATATGCATCTGTTTCACAAGAGACTAACTCTAAAATTTAATGTGGATAAAAACACGCATTGGTATGGCAAAATAGAGGACAATATACAAGAAGTGAAACTAACAATATTTTCATATGAGATGTATATGAGTAAGTTTTAGAAATATAATGTTATGAGATGGATCGAAGTCCCAATATCCGCAATCCAAATTCATTTTTATTAGTTAATTTTATTTTGTCATTTATAAGTTGTAGATTGATGCATTTCACAAAATTATAATATAAGAGTAAGCCTCTTGTGCAACTGATGCATGGATCTTAGATCTATGCACTCGAGTCGGTCCGGATTCGACCGGCCTGCGCCCTTTTTTTTAGCGCATTTTTTCTTCTTTTTTTTTGTCTGACTTTTATACTATATTAGTCATACATTTATATTATATCAGTCCTACCTTTATATACAAATATCATACATTTATGTAATACTCTAACTTCAACAAAAAAAAGAAAAAAAATCAATTTCAGCACAATTTGTACACACACATATATATATACACACCTTTATATGATATTAATCATACCTTTATATGATATTATTCATACATTTATATCAATATAGTTATACCTTTATGTTTTAGTTATGAAAAATATTAATAACTATCTAAAAAAATGTTAAGGTACAACTAAAAATCTTAAAATTATAACTAATATAATATAATAGTACGATTAACATAACATAAAAGTACAGCACCTAGGAGCAAGTTTGGGCGCACCCACCAAGACATGGGGCTCCACATGGAGGTGTGTGGATGTGGGTGATGGGTCGGGGTAAACCGAGTGCATGGACCTAAGGTTCATGCACCAGTTGCACAAAAGTTTTTGTCTATTTATAAACCATTTCATAAGATAAAGAGTTACAATTCATGAGTATGTTTGACAGAGAATACGGTATTTTTGCTCAAATTTGGCTTCAGATTAAAACAATGCAGATTGCAATTCATAATTATAAATTTATTATTATTACAGCAGTGCATTAGATTGAAAACCAGATTCATATTAATATTTAATCACATTTTCTATATTAATATATAGAATGCCAACAGAGCATATAATTGGAGCATGTTGTTTCTAATCAAATGCACTCACTACACAGTATGGTTATTTTATTTATGAACTTGAGATAGCTTGTGTGACAATAGTATTTGTCTTAGGTTTCTATATTAAAAATTAAATTAAAAAACTAAAACCAATTATGGAGTTATGAGGAGAAAGTTTGCTGTGGTACTAATACATGTATTTACTCACCATTTCTATCCAAATTTATCAGAAAATAAAAAAATATGTTAAATGCTAAAAAGCAGACTCTGTAATGATTCAATCACTTAAAATAAATATAAAGAAAAAGTCATATTCCAAAGACCGACACCCAAATTCTGAACTTTTAGTATTGGTCCCATTTCAGGTCAAATTGTGTGTTTTTTTCTTTATTAAATTCTTTTAATTTCTATGAGTTTTAATTTTAAAAAAAGACATATGTTGTAGTGCATTCTTTTATAGGAATTTGAATTTAATTAATTCAAGAAATATTGCAAGTTGATTATTCTATTATAGGGTCATGATTGCAAATCCTTTGGGTCATCCATATAGGTAAGATTAATTAATCGGATCTTCAATTTATGAAAATAAAATAATTAAGCATACAATCAGTGTTTTCTCTTTAATTTCGTTTTTTTAAACAAAGATTAAAAAAATATTTAATAGACATAGTAATGCATACAAGATAACTTTATTATCATTATATTGTTAACGAACTTCATGAAGGGAAGATCAAATACAAAAATCAAGGTAAGGATTAAGTTGGAGAGAAAAATTTAATGTTTCTTGATAATTTAAAAGTGAGAAAAAGTGAAGCAATTTATATTTTTAACACATAATATAGTATAGAATGTAACGAGGTGAATACAAGACTCTAGCTAGCTCTCGATTTTAAAGTTGAATTTAAATTTGTTCATGTACCCGGGGATAAAATCAATTTTGGTCCCATAATTATCTTCTTTTTCACAAATAGTCCCATAATTATTTATTTTTTCGATTTAGTCCCGTAACTCAAATAACTGTCTGATTTTGGTCACAATGTTGCTGGAAATTTCAAAATCAATCGGAAAACTGTCACGGAAGTTGTACGTGACATCCAATTTGGGGTTTAGGGTTTAGGATTTAGGGTTGACTAATGACATGGCGTGTCTTGTAAATAGAATTAGTTTTAATACTTCAACCAATAGAATAATTACAGGTCACAACACGTCATTAGTCGTCGCTGGAAACCTCCAAATTGGATGTCACGTGACAATTTTTCGGCCAATTTTGAAATTTCCGATCGATTTTGAAATTTCCGGTGATATTAGGACCAAAATTGAGCAATTATTTGAGTTACGGAACTAAATTAAAAAAAAAACAAATAGTTATGGAACTATTTGCAAAAAAAAGCGATAGTTATGCATGGGATCAAATGTGATTTTATCCTTGCACCAATGCATCATGCATGAGACATCTTAATCTATCCAATATTAATGTGTAAAAACTATAATTTTCATGCTTATCGACTTATTATAATTTGAGGTTAACTACACTATTAATATATATCATATGAAAAATTAATGTGTTTATGATGAGTATGAATGAAACGCGCCCTTATTAGACCACATTGTAACTAAATAGTTCCCTCTAATCAATCTTTTAAACTTAATTTTTAAAGAACAAGCAACTATTTTAACATAAAAGTTAAAAAATTGTTGTAGTTATAATTTGTGTTATTATCTTATATCTATTCACACAAACACATATATATTCATGTATAAATGAGCAAGTAAAAGATAATCAATATTGTACTCGATATAATTCATCAGATATAACATTTACAAGAATTTCTATTAGAGAGTTAAAGAGTACTATTTCTCAATCAAAATAAAGAGTTAAAAGCTATTATTACCATGTAGATTAGATATATATTCAATTAATTACCTCCTTAAAGAAAGCCATTCATGTCAAAAAGCATCAAATCTTTCACATGCAAAAAGGAATTAAAGACAATCAAAAGACATTGCATCATTGCAAGCTTAGAAAAAACAATACATACACCAAAAATATTATTGATCTTGCCTCTTCATTCCCACACAAAGACAACATAAAATTCACCAAAAAAAACCCACAAAAACCCTAAACTCAATTAAACTCACAAGTTCTTGAGAAGATATATGTCTTCTTTCAGCAATTTCTATGGAGTGGCTCTTCTGTTATTTGTTCATATTTCTGAATCTTCATCATATAAACAGAAAGAAGGCACCAACGAGCATCGCGTAATTAACTACACTGATTATCTTTCTCTGTTTGTGAAATTTTATGCTGATATAAAGTCACTGATTTTCTGATTTTTTTTTTTCTTTTTTGCAGGAAGATCCTCAGAAGGTAGCTGATATGGTTGTTCATGGAATCTTGTTATGGGCTTCAATGGGATTCTTGATTCCAGCTGGAATTCTAACAATGAGAATCTCAAGTTGCAGAAATGATTTTCATCCTTCTAACCACAAAATCTTGTTCTATATTCATGCAGTTTTCCAGGTAAATATATTACAAAGTTTTTTGTTTTTGTTTTTTATTTTTTATTTTTTTTTGGGGTAGTTGATCATGAAGAAACTCCTGAAATTAATCAAATAAAAGAAAACATTTAAAATGAGTTTTTTGGTTGGTTGTAATCATATGATTGTGTTTGATGTGTATAGTATATTTAGTGCTCTATATAATTAAATATTTGTTCTACATTTTCATGAGACATTATCATGATGCCCTTTGATAGCTAGTGCTCATGTAGGGTTCATGAACTCTAAAGTTGTTTTTTATTCACTAGCATATATGAGAAATTCATAAGCAAATTAATTGACTCGAGTAATTGAATGGATTATTTTTCATATTTTTTTGAAATTTTATCGATTTTGAGAAATTATATATATGCTTATATTAGTTTGTTTGATGGTCATTAGAATCTAGGTCTAATCGAAATCAAACATGAACTCAACCTAATTAAATAATTAGCTTTTTCCACACTTATTATTTTTCCTTAATACTTTTCAAGTTCAAATTGGGTTTTTAATTTGATCAAAATAGAAAATATTGTTGTGCCTTCATATGTAACGATCGATCTCAAGTTAAACATCGAGTCATTTAATTTAATTTGATAGTTTTCTAACCTAATTAGAATAACATTGCGAGCATAGAGAAGAACCAAACCTCATCAAACATGATCAGTATTTTAGTTAATTTCAAATTAAATAGCCAGTTTTATCATTGTATAATTACAAGTATGAAATTAAAATTTATTTATTTATCATGCTAATTATTTCTTATACTTCCATTATTTACTCTCTTTTTTTCTATGTATGATTAAAGGTGCTCTCTGTCATACTTGCTACTGTTGGAGCAATTCTATCAATCAGAAATTTTGAAAATGCATTCAACAACACTCATCAAAGAATAGGGCTTGCACTCTATGCTGCAATCTATTTGCAAATTTTGATTGGATTTAAAAGACCTAAGAGGTAATTACTAATCTTCTATATATATATATATATATATATATATATATATCTTCAATCTGAAATCATTTTAAGTTGTGTTTGTATCAAATAATTTGAGAGAATGAACTGAAATTTTAAAAAAAATGCTCATTCATATATAATGACATAATTAACTAATTCGAAACAACGTATTATATTAATGTTGTTCTGTATTCAAAGTCATCTTCCAAATTCCTCAATAGCGACATTTTCACATTATCAAGTGGGGCGATTTTCATGCTATTTGATTTGCTCGATTTTCATCTTTCAAGTTCATTTCGACCACAACAAAATGACTAAATCCCTATTTCGATTTTTTATGTGTCTTTGTCGTTTTTATTGTATTTTAGTTTCTTTTGTATCTTCATACGATATTTTTCTATAGTTTTGTTCATGACTTCATTTGTTACCAATTAGATTGATCAATTATTTAAGTAGGCTACAATTTCATTTTGGACTTAATATTACCCACTATTTTTTCTAAATACTTTCCAATATTTGCAGGGGAAGAAGAGGTAGAAGTACATGGTATTTCTTACACTGGATACTAGGTACAATTATATCCTTGGTAGGAATCTTGAATATTTATATAGGTTTAGAGGCATACCATAAAAGAACATCAAGAAAAATCACACTTTGGATTATAGTTTTCACAGCTCAAATATCTTTCATGATCATTTTCTATCTTTTCCAAGATAAGTGGGATTACATTCTAAGACAAGGGATTAAATCTAGTAGTACTAATTGTAATGATCCAAACAATGCCTTAACATCTCAATTGGAAACTCAAAAGGATGTGTTGGATGAGCCATGTAGAAAAAGCAATGCTCTTGGGACTTATTTCTCAAGAACCAATGCACTCAATAAACTATTTCAACTAACTTGATGTCAAGAATTTGGATTGTAATTTTTCTTTTGATGTTCATGTAGTTGTGATTTAGTATTGTAATGTGATTAATGATTTAGAGTGAATTGTATATTTTGTAATTTATGATATGTAATAAGATGTTGTTACTAGTACATGTTAAAAGATGAATAATGGTTTACAAACCCCACACGCCCACGAAGATTTCCTTAATGAGGGTAGCCTCTTTTGACCGTTCAAAGCAGCATCTTTTTTTGATTGAATGACAGGTTATTGGTGGGGTCCATAAATGTCTCAATCAATTGTACTTCCCAATAATTTAGTGGTATTTTGGCCCCTATTATTATATTTTGTGGTATAATGGGTTCAATTTTTATGTAAGATGATAGATTGGATCTCATATATATTGTGGGATCCAATTATATCTATTATGATAATTTGGAATGCTATCCCATATATATATTCACAAGAATTTATATGATTGTTTTCAAATGAAGTATTGATACTTTATTTGGTGAACTTCGGAGTTAGAGAATTCAGAGGATTCTTGTGGAGTTAGAGAATTTGTAATTAAAAAAAATCATTATTCAATATCAAATATTTTATTTTTGAAAAAACTTTTATATATGAATCTTAACTGTTATCAGCTTGTGAAAATGAGTTTGATTGTAGATATGACAGATTTGGAACGAAGGAAAGGAACACACACACACACATATATATATATATATGAAAGTCTAAATATATTAAAACCGCATCGATATATTTTATATGATTATACATCTAATTTTAAAAAATATATTTATAGCTCTTTATATTCTAAGACACAATATATAAGGTAAAACTATAAAATCTCATTTGAACTTTGTGGACGAAAATATATAATTATTTTAGAATAAATTACTAAAAAAATTTCTTAAAATTTTGGAAGGACAACAACCCCTCTTGCCTCCTTCGTGGATTGTAGATATTGGAGTATTGTCTCATGAAATTATATTTATGAGATGATCTTATATAAATTTTTATATCATTCGGTAGAAGAATTTTATGTAATGTTTGGATTCATTTCCTTTCTCCATAAGAGAAAACATTTTTAGTTATTTAAATAAAATCAAAAAATGCTTCTCATTCTCCCAAAAATCTAAATTATACATTGTAAAATTTGAAAGAAAAAAACTATATTTTACACCCAACTAATTATTTACAAAACTATATAAGAAGACATCAAAAAACTAAAAGGATACATCCACAAATTAATACTATATGATAAACTTCGTTAAAATAAATTTTTTCAACTCCAAATTTTAATAAAAATCTTAATCATTTTCAAATTTTAACGAAAATAGAGTTGACATTATTTTTCAACCTTATCTTGATCCAATATAAATGCAGTGTGATAATCCATTATTGTGTCCATATTGACTTTGACCGACTCTTCACAAGCTTTGCTTCAATGGCGTCTGAAGATCACCACCACCACCACCATGACCACGGCCACCACCACCACCACCACGAGTAATATACACTAATCTCCATACTTCCTCCAATTTAATGTTACATGAGTTTCAATCGTTTTCCCCAATATTTAGGGCGTCACTTGATTATGTAATGCGATGGTGATTCTTCGAAATGCAACAGGGAATCGTGGACTGGCGCAGATGGGAAGGTGTACCATAGCCACGATGGACTGGCGCCGCACTCACACGAACCCCTTGAATCCCCAGGCTACTTCAGCAGAAGAGCTCCTCCGCTTGTTAATCGCGATTTCAATGAAAGAGCCTTCACTGTCGGCATCGGTGGCCCCGTTGGCACTGGGTATTTTGCCCTATTTTTATGCACCTAAACTGCTGTATTTGTATGATTTTTGGTAATTTTTGGTTTAATTGTTGCTTGTTCAATAAATATGTAGTTTAAATGTTGTTTGCAATTCTGCAGAAAAACGGCGTTGATGCTGGCTTTGTGTGAACTTCTTAGGGACCAATATAGCCTTGCAGCTGTATGTATGATCTTTCTATTTATAGACTAATTCGTTTTTTGCTTTTTATAATATATTATATGCTTTGAATCTGGTTGGAAATTGCAATGTGGCCTATGAAGTTTATGGTTTTTTCTCCCCAAAATTTTTAGCATAAAATATGAGCAGAATCATCGAGGTTTTGAGAGATATGGTTGTGTTAAGAAAGCACAAAAGATGGATAGATAATTGATACTGTTTTTTTCTGATATTTCTATACATTCCGAAAATCTTTTTTCGAAATGTTAATGATTTATCTTTGCAGTTTCGGTAAATTGCTTTCTGATTGAAGAGGGGGGGATATTCATCTTAACCTTACCATCTTAACCCTCTGCTTTAGCCGTGATGTGTTGGTCCTAAGAGGGTGGGGGCAAATGAGTCTTTTGCCATGCTTTCATCAGGGCTTTGAATAAGTAGATATAGGGGAGTCTTTTATGTTTATGTTGTGATTTTGTCCAGTTCATACGAGTTAGGAGTTTAAAGGGGAGTTTCGCCTTACCTCGGAAATTTATATGCCAACTTTTGTTTTGTTATCAATTATTTGTTAAATACAAAAATCAACCCAAAGTATTGGCTTTTTTTAGTTTAGGTTTATCATTATGGGTCAAATGCAAAAATCAACCCAAAGTATTGGTTTCTTTTAGTTTGCAGCCTAAACCTTTTTTTATCAAATTGCAACCTTGAAGTTCTAGAGTTTGTCCAATTGCTTGCCCTGAAATTTTTTCCGCACATATTTAATTTTTTCACTTTGCAATCTAAATTTTGTTTCTTTTATCCAATTGGAAACCTCTGATGTAGGTTATATTTTGATAAATTTCAGAATCTGAGGTTGCAAATTTGCAATTGGATAAAAAAACAAAGTTTAGGTTGCAAAGTGAAAAAATTAAATCACATGATCTCCACTTTGTCCGAAAAGTGATTAGGTTGCAATCGGATAAACCCCAGATTCGGATAAAAATAGGTTGCAAATTGAAAAACAGTCATACTTTAGGTTGGTTTTTGCATGTCACTCATCAATTATCATCAGTATACAGACCTAATCTTCCCTTAATACTAATTCGAATTCCAGCTTAATTGTCACCTATGAACTTATTCATGTCATCAACAAGTATATAAAATCGATAGCTGCTGGAAAGTTCGATGGGTGAATGACATGTGTTTTTGTACTCCAAATTTCAACACAGGTTACAAATGATATATTCACAAAAGAGGACGGTGAATTCTTGATAAAGCATGGAGCCCTTCCTGAGGAAAGGATACGTGCTGTAGAAACAGGTGGCTGTCCACATGCAGCTATTAGAGAAGATATCAGCATTAATCTGGGCCCTCTTGAGGAGCTCTCTAATTTGTATAAAGCGGATATACTCCTCATTGAATCGGGGGGAGGTAATTCTTAGTTCAAGATTATAAGCGATTTCTGATTGAAGATTTGAGAATTTTTCTGATTTCTTCTGTGTGAGTGCAGACAATCTGGCTGCCAATTTCAGCAGAGAATTAGCAGATTACATCATTTATATAATCGATGTATCTGGTGGTGACAAAATACCTCGTAAAGGAGGACCAGGCATTACACAGGCCGACCTTCTTGTATGCGTTTTGCTGCTTCATAGCATCTCTTTTCTGACTACATTGATTAATTTTTTGATTTCTTGAACTGATTAGATTGGTTTAACAATTCGTTTCAGGTTATAAACAAAACTGATATTGCAGCTGCTATTGGAGCGGATTTATCAGTGATGGAACGAGATGCACTTCGAATGAGGGATGGTGGGCCGTTAGTTTTTGCTCAGGTTTTCTCCCTGTTCTGCTTCAATAGTCTACCGAAATATCAGTTCTATTTTCTCGTTGTATGCAATGATCACATTTTTGGATGTGTAGGTAAAGCATGGTGTTGGCGTAAAGCAAATTGTGGACCATGTTTTACGAGCTTGGGAAGCAGCAACGGGAAAGAAGAGCCGTTGATTTGATCCCTCAGAGTATGTATTCTATCTCATTTTTCCACCTTTGAACATTTACATGGGCTCAAAATGGTGTACTTCTGTAATTTGTATTTTTTTCTTTTAAATTATCTGGCTATACACTGTGAATCCTTGTTAAGGGTTCGTGTGTTTGAATAAATGGTGAAGGAAGATGATTGTATTTGTACCCTTGTAAGAACTGATGTTAATTCAGCAAATTATTCATCAGAAATGCTGAAAGAACTAAATAACATCAAGAAATGGATGAATATACCATTTGTTTATTTTCAGTATACAATCTTTTATCAAAAAATCTCAATATTACATATTTCCTTTATCTCAAAATAAATATTGTTTTAGTCAAGTATTTTTGGTCTCAAAATTAGTGTAAATTTCAAGAAACATTTACCCGTAGTTTGCTCATATTCTACCATGACTGTCCTAATTTTTACTCTTAAATTATATGAGATACAAAGTGATTATTGGAAAATCTATCTATAATGATTTTACTTAAATAAGGGTAGATTAATCTTTTTATCAACTTCTTAATCCGTATGCAAAATCCTAAAACAAACACTTATCTTAGAATTGAGGGGATAATAGTTATCATACGTTCATCCATGTAGTTTTTTTCTCATCGTTTTCCAATCTTATATTTCTTCATCAATCTATATGTCGCATGTACAATGACGGCACAATGCTGATTTAACAACCTTTACATGCAAAATGAAATACGAGATTGAAACAGAGCAAAGAATAGAAGATTGGGTTCAACCTCGTCGACTATGGACTTGTGGTCCTAACATTAAAAGAGCAAGTCCACTTTCTAAGCTTAACTTCCCCATGTTCATCATTGCAATCAACTAACTAAATTACACACACAAAGCAATGCAAAACCTATCTGTAAAGAGCAAGACAACATAGATTCATTACCAACTCTAGGTACAACACAGATACAGGCTGGTAATAACTAATAATGGTGTGAAACTTTCTAATACATAAACAAATACAAGCAGCAGCTGTAAGATTCTTGTTTTCTTCACGCCAAATTCCCTATAATTCCCCTTTCTTTCTCGTCGAAAATTCATTCATTCCCACTTAGAAGCACTTCTTCCAAGTCTAAAGTTGCTTGCATCATGGAAGGAAGAAAAATGGCTCTCGTTTTGTTCGTCTGTGTTTCAACCCTCGTCTCATTTGCAAATGCTGCGGGTTTTGAGAATGTTGGAGCGCCCGCACCAGCGCCTGGACCGAGCACTTCGGGGGTCGCATCGTGTGTTCCTTCTGTCGTGGCTGCTGTTGTTTCTCTTGCTGCTGCTTTCTTCTAAAAGAAATATTAATAATTCTGTAATTTTCTGTATTTTCTTTTACTCTTAAGATATTGGGCTTTTATTTCTTGGAAGTATAGTATAAGTAACACAAATAACTTGTAATCGAACTTTAAAGAAATGGGTTTAATTCAAGATTTGTTAGAGAATTCATTGAAGAGCTGGGCTAAGACTTTCTGCAAATCGACACTTTTTTTTTCAAATGTAGTGTTTTAGTGTCTTATCGAATTGAATAGTTTGATATGTTTCTATTTAAACTAAATTCAAAAATTAAGATTAGAAAGATGGATCTTTTTGATGGAAAAAGGTGATGAAGATTTGAGGTTATGAAAGTAAATCGCTACAAACATTTTCTTACAAAACAGTAAACAATGCATTACAGTGGTGATAATCTTAAATTGGACAAGGAATATAAATATCAAATCAAGCTATGTTTAACAATCTTAGCAACTTGTGGCCACAGGCTATCTCTTGATGAATTCACACTCGTTCATCAGTTAAATTACAGATTAAATTCCCGTTTCAAGTTCATATGTTGAAGTGCAGCACAAAAGCAGCTGTTGTTTGTCGCTCACGCCTATTTTGGGGTTAAATCGGAGTATCAAATAAAGTAAACTACATTGGTGTCCTTGGAGACCATCAAGCTGCCTTTCTCATGCATTATCTGCACACAAAATGAACGTAGAAAGTTGTTATGATAAGCTAAAATCATTGAAGAAAAGTGATTCAAGGAATTATTGAGGTAAATGTAAAGATTACCTCCAAAAAGGACATGATTTCAGCTGCTGAAAAAGGAACAGCTGAGCCACTGTTAACCACACCATCTATATCTGCAATCGACATTTGTTCCAGGTGCTGCGCGTGTCTATACTTCCCCAGTGCAGCACTGAATGCATCCAATCTGCTTCAGAGAGAGAGTTAGTCTAACAGATATCAAAACATGCTGAAAAGGGATCTTGTTTGAAGTTTTCTAAGCAGAGAGACCTTTCTGTTGTTCTGTTGGTGTTGCCTGGTGGAGGGGCATCTACGTCCATTGCCTCCGTGTCACTTCACAACAAAATAGAAGAGATATCAATGAAATGATATTGATGCAAATATTAATTAGAGAAGAAACGAAGCAAGTGGATTACAGCTCGTGATTTATAGATGTACTTACCCCGTTGTGGCAGTAGAACCATTATTATTGGTCTTGCTTTTTTTACCTCCACGAGCTCCATCATTAGTAGCAGCATCGGTGTCCATTCTGCTTTCTCTTTCCATTTCTCTCACCCTTTCGTGCTCTCTCTCCTCCATTTCACTCAGCTCTTGATGATAAATGGCGAAGTTTAGAACTTGAAGAGCAGCTTCAACGTCTGACCTCAGTACCTGTTTCAAGATCAAAACATTGCCAATCACTTTCAGTCTAGGAATCATGGATGCAAGTGGATTAAACTTAGATATTCTACAGTGCTACATTGGTAAGAGCAATGAACTGATAAAAGGATACCTGTCTCCGCAACCTCATTTTGGCGTGGGCAGTTGATAGACGAATTATTGTTTCTAAGGTTCTGGCAGTGATTGGAAGCGTTCCTCCCGTCTAAAAACATGTCACAATGGTTAATTCTAGACAATCATAGCCACTTCAATTCAAAATGTTCAATCAGCTTAGGGTTAGTAAATAACCAACCTTTACACTTGAACCTGCATTTCTAAGCTCCGCATAAGTAGTTGCTATGTGTTCAGATGCCTGGTGAAATTATTCGTCAAACACAACATCAGAAGATGACGGGGATTGGGTATCCAAATTATTAAGAAACATGTGTGCAGGTTATAGAATTTTGAGTTTCAGATGATAGTGAGTGATTAACCTCATCAGTAAGCTCAGGCTGAATTCTGTTTTTGGCATAATGAATGTACTTCTTAAGGAAATTGATGGTGAGAGTATCACGTTTTCGACCCTTATCAGATCTTCTCCCATGAAGCATTCTGTTGTATTTGACAAAAATAGAAGAACCAGTCTCTGGATCCTCCTCACCCTCATGTCTCGAGCTATCATCTAATCTTGCCCCTGGCATATAGATCATGGTGTTCAATAACATATGTGATTTAATCTCTATGTAGTTATCAAACAACATTCAACATGAGATAAGATTTAGAAGAGAATAGAAAAGACATACCTCCATCAACCACAGAACGATACCGATGCATTCGTAACACATGTTCTGAAATCTGGCGATCAATACCAGGATCCATTTGATCCAAAACTATAAAAAGCAGGTCAAAACGAGAAAGCAGAGAGTCCGGAAGCCCAATATTCTTTGTTGGAGTTATCGAACGGTCATACTGTCAATAATGAATATGGTATGAATAATGTGGGTAGAAGGATGGTTAAGCAAGCCTTAAACTTTCAAATGCTTTGAGAGACTTACAGTTCCATATATAGGGTTTGCAGCTGCCACTACACTGCACCGAGCATTTAATGATGCATGAATACCAGCTTTCGCAATTGTTACAGTCTGCTGCTCCATCACTTCATGTATGGCAACACGATCTTGATCGTTCATTTTGTCGAACTCATCAATACAGACAACTCCTCTGTCAGCAAGAACCATGGCACCAGCTTCCAGTCTTCGCTCCCCTGAGTTCAATTATCCATCTAGTAAGTAATCACAAACCCAATGCTTAACACACACAAAGAGATTATAGTACCTGTTTCTTGATCAGAAGTAACTGCAGCTGTCAATCCAACACCAGAAGAACCTCGACCAGTGGTTGATATAGCTAGGGGTGCAATATGCATGATGGCTCTCAACAACTGAGACTTTGCAACCGAAGGATCACCAACCATCATCATGTTGATATCACTGGAAATTAGAAAGCAGCATATAAGTTTGGACAAAAACTAGAGCAGGTAAACTAGTTCAAGGCAGCTGTGGCGGGGCTCAAGGCAAGACTAGGAGACTAACATTACTTACCCCCTCAAGTGGGTTCCATTTTTTAAGTTTTTCTCATTTCCTCCCAGCATCAATAAAATGACTGCTTTCTTTATCCACATATGCCCATATATAGAAGGCGCAAGAGAATTAGCAAGTAGGTCAAATGCATCATCTCTTTCAGATATCTGTCTAATATGTTTCATGTCTTCAGTCGAATACTGCAAGTTGTGTGACATTTTGTTGAGAAGAGAGACATTGTTGGCTATGAGGACAGTCCTACATTAGTTATAAGAAACGTGTTAATATAAATTTATGACAAATGTGAAACAGATGACCAGTGACTGTTTTGATATAATCATAATAACCTGAATACTCCATTCACACTGCCTTTGCTTCTCCCAGGGAGGGCCTTGTAGATCCCAACAACTGCAACACGGTCGCCAGGCTTACATGAATCCACCAAATCATCTTCTACAATAATATCCACTGTTCTAGGAAGTTGACCAGGAGCTGAGTTTTCAGGAACCTCTTGCATCGATAGTGACTGGTGGTCCTTATAAGTGCATAGCCCATACTCAGTTACCAACAAGTTGCCATTATCATCCTGATACAAGTGAATACTTGTCAGAGTTACCTCTAGGTCAAGCAATATAAAAACAGAGGATAGGCTCAAGAAATCTTACACGTGTTGGATACACTGAACCCGTTGGCAAGCCAATATTGGATGTAATATCTCTGTATTCCCGAACTGTGAATTTCTCAGTAACATTGCAGAAGTGAACACTCTTCACAACCTTTGGCCTAACAAGAGAACCTATACATAGAATATATTAGTTACAAATGACAGCAGTAAATTTCCAACTGCAATGATAAACTAAAAACAAGACTGTTGATCAGTCAACCATTCCCTTATCAAGAATAGAGGCTGCTTAAGATAGGGATGGGGCCTTAAGGAAGAACTACAAGCAGAATAACTACAATAGTAAAAGGCAAACTTTTTGCCTGAGGATCTAGCAAAAGATAAAATCAACTCTATAAAAGTTCAATCATAGACTATCAGACTATATAATAGAATCAATGACAGCTAAATTGTCCTTTACAATGAAATTAAACTCAAGATTCTGAAATCCTAACCCCTAAAATCATCTCAGGATAGAGCATTGATTCAGTGTAGATATAAGGAATACAAGTAGGTAATTCATTCTCAGTGTTGAAATAGGCATCTCCAAAGCATTTGTTTTTATATTCAGATTCATCATATGATTAATCACCTTTGATATGAAATATATTAGCATAATTACATCATTGTGATTTCACCTCTCGCTCTCTCAATCAGACAAATACCAAGGCATTCAATGTCTTTCCTAGGTAAAAACAGACATGTTCTAATTTAATCAGCTGTTTTCAAGTAATATTTAAGAAGACAGATTCAAAGTAGTTTACATACAACAATTGTTATATCAAAATCTCAATGGAGAAATTTCAATATCCTTAACAAGGTATCAATTATCAGGCATACTCATCCTGCCACCTGCTAAATAAGCTATTTCATCCAAAATCACTATGTATAAGTAAATTGATCAAGCACAAACCTTCCTTGGGACAAGCCAAAGAAACCGCAACAAAGCAAAGTAATAGACAAGCAAAGAAGGTCAATAATAATGAATTATGAGAGAGAAAGATTACATTTGGTAATAATGCCTTCCACACAGACCATAGAACCGATAAACCCAGACAACAGGTCTCTCGGGGTCACCCTTCTCGAAACAAAGGGACCCTCAAGCCCAACCAGAATTTGCTCTCCTTCCTTCAGATACTTGGCATTCATGCTCCTAACCATGTCCGTCACTGCATCACACAGCGGCTGCATATACTCGCTCGGAGTTTGCAAAATCCTGCAATTTCAAGAATTAGCATTAAGAATTCAATGAATTGTTTCCAAAGAAAACATTTCGCAGATGAGATCGTAAACCTTCGAGCCAAATCGGTGCCTTCTCTATGGTGGTAGAAATGGGCAAGATTAATTACGCAACGGCGGCGATTTTGAGTAAACATTAAATCGAGAGACTTTTTCAGCTCAATGTTGTACTCCTGCGATTAAACAATTCATACAACGTTCTTCAGTAACCAGTCTACAAATGCAGAAAGCAAGCATACATACAGTAATTAAGATTATACTCTTAGAGACTTACATTTTGTTCGAAAAATTTGAGGAAAGTTCGCTTGTGCGCTGTCCTGACATCGTCGCTCAGATCCATCGTCTCCGCAATCAATCGTAACGCCTCCGATTGCTCGTGTTAGGGTTTCTTTCCAGTGTAGAGAGAGAAAGAGAGGGGGAGAGATGAAAAAATTCAGTATAAAAATTTCTTTTAATTTTTAAGAGATACAGAATTTGGCGGGAAAAAGATAGATGGAGGCAACTATTTGGCGGGGAAATGTAATGGGCTGGGCCGACTAAATATTGGGCTCATTGGTAACACTTTCTCTAAATGGTCTGGGCTGACTAAATCGAGCTCATTTGTAACTTCTTTAATTGAACTTATTCCACACCGACATCGGGCCCAAGATGTGTCTCAATACCAGAAAGCTTCAATCTGTAATAAATATTTATTAGGTTTTTTTTAATATGAATTATTTTAAAGTCTTATAATGTATAAATAATTATTATATGGTAAACTATTAGGTTAAAGGGTAAATTTCATAACAAGACTCAATCTATATATTAATTCTCAATTTTAGATTCAACTTTTGAAATTTCTCAATAAGGCTTCAAAGTAGATTGAGTTATCAATTTAAAAGTAGATAATGGATGAATATTGTTCCAAAATTACACTGATTTTTATCTACTTTTAAATTATTCCAAAATTGCACTAACTTTTCTTATTTATTCAAAATATAATACAAATCGAAACATAAATAAGCCTTTAAATATAAATAAAAAGAAAAATGAAAAAATTAATTTATTCAAAATATAAATATCTAATTTGAAGTCTTAAATTGAGAAATAAGGATAAATTAAACCTTTTATTAAGAGTTTTCAAATTTTGAGTGTAGAATTGAAAATTAATATATATAAATTGGGCCTCGTTATAAAATTTATCCTAAATTAAAGTGGTGATTAAATAATATTCATTTATTTTATAGAATATGATTTTAAATATATCACATTATTGCATTTAAGAATACTTTAACCTAAAACTAAAAATACAGTTTCTTAGTTTTGAGTTGATTTAAAATAACTTCGCATGAGAGTTTATGATTACTGTACGCATTTAAAATTAGATAAATAAATAGATTAAATACTATAAAATACAGTAGAAATGTAACTTTAAATACAACCATAATAGAATCACCTCATTTATGGAGGTGTGATTATGATTGATATTTTAAATTGTGATTTTTATAGAAATCTAGTTAAGGTGGTTTCCAATTTTATCCTCTTCATTCTAATTTTATCCTTTTTTTTTTTATAATTATTTGTCAAGATGATTGTATTGAATCAATCGAAAATATATATCTATAAAATATCATTACTTAATAAATGTATAATCATCACATTTTCATAGTTAAATATTCATAGTAATACATTTTCCTGTTCTGACGTATGGCATCACACAATAGTTTTTTGACATATAATAATTATAGTTACTACACAAGATTAAATATTTATGAGTACAATCTTATCAGTAATTATTAGTTATTACACACGATATTTACATCACGAGACCATAATTGAACACTAAAAACAAATATATCGAAATTATTTTGGAAAATATTTAATTATATTATATAACCTTAAGAGAAATTTGAAATGGTGGTATGAATGTCATTCTAGAATATTATGATTTGAATTCTTTGGATATTTAATATAAATATGTTTCTTTTTCAAGTGAGATTCTCATTTAAATTTTGATATTTAATATAAATATATTTCTTTTTCAGGTGGGATTCTCACATTAATTAAAAAATCAAATATTTAATTTTCCAAATGTGTAAGCACAACAATTCTATATAAACCTGTTTAATTATTCATGGGTAACCATCAAAGTTTTGTTATCCATCACAAAAACAAAATGTCGACTTATTTTGTATCTCATTTGTCAATCACTCTTTTGGTGATATGTGTTGTTCTTGATTGTGGTCATGGACGGCTTGTTCCATCAGGTCCAAATGGTCAAGAATCTCCCGATGTTCCGTCTCGGCCAAAAGCTTTAGAAAAAAGGTTTGTTCCATCAGACTCAGGTTTAGATCATAATAAGAGGCTCGTTCCATCCGGCCCAAATGGACAAGAATCTCCTGATATTCCGTCTCCACCAAGAGTTTTAGAAAAAAGAACTGTTCCATCAGGCTCAGATCCAGTTCATAATAAGAGGCTCGTTCCGTCCGGCCCAAATGGACAAGAGTCTCCTGATATTCCGTCTCCACCAAGAGTTTTAGAAAAAAGAACTGTTCCATCAGGCTCAGATCCAGATCATAATAAGAGGCGCGTTCCGTCCGGTCCAAATGGACAAGAATCTCCTGATATTCCGTCTCCACCAAGAGCTTTTGAAAAAAGATCCGTTCCATCAGACCCAAATCCAAATCATATTAAGAGGCTTGTTCCGTCCGGTCCAAATGGACAAGAATCTCCTGATATTCCGTCTCCACCAAGAGCTTTTGAAAAAAGATCCGTTCCATCAAGCCCAAATCCAAATCATATTAAGAGGCTTGTTCCGTCTGGTCCAAATGGACAAGAATCTCCTGATATTCCGTCTCCACCAAGAGCTTTTGAAAAAAGATCAGCTCCATCAGGCCCAGATCCACACCATCATAATAAGAGAATTGTTCCATCAGGCTCAAATAGACAGCATAATAAGAGACTTGTTCCGTCCAATCCTATTTTCCTACCATTTTACTTTTAACTTCAAATATTGAAAGCTCCTGATCTTAGGAGATGTATCGTAACAAACAACATATAAATAATATTACACAACTATTTTTGTTTTGAAACTTAACTTTGTGTTTTAACAAAGGTGGACACCTTTGTCTCTTAAGTGTGATATGCTTTTGGTTTATATATCTTCATTTGTTACAAATACAGACGCTTCAAAAATCCAGGGATCAAATCAATAGGAATTTAAAATATCTAAGATATGAAAAGATTAAACCTCATAGTAATTGCTTCATGTATTAATTATTAGGGATAGTTCAAAAAGATTGATTAAAAAAAAAACCATTTTGTTGAAGTGCCTATTTTCTTGATGATAATTGCATTTAGAAAAGGCCCCAACACATAAATATTCCAGCATAACGTTATTTCAAATTAAATAAAATCAGAACCTATAAAAATATGACAAAGCCCAGATATATTATGCTCCATACACAATTTTGCAAAACGAAGAGCTCATTGTCATTTTATACACATGGCGTATGTATAACTATTGTCGAAATAAAAGACGAAGCATCATTTCCGACTATCTAAGGCTTTTGCCACTATTGAAACTTGAAATAACTTAGATGCAAGAATTGAAGCAAAAACTTTCAGATTTCAAATGTCTACAAAGAAGGGAAAACTAGAGCTCAACTCAAAATTTGCCCCTTTACACAAATTACATGTGTAAGCAAGATTAATCTTGCTACGAGTAATACAGTTATAACAGGATCATGGCTTGAATGCAGAAAACGCGACAACAGAGTTGTGTCCACCAAACCCAAAAGAATTTGAAATTGCTGCATTTGAATTTGAATATGAATATGAATATATTAGGAGCAAAATCAAGAACTAGAGAGAGAGAGAGAGATCTTACCAACATTAACTTCATGCTGCTGTTTTTTGTTTGCAACTGTATCAAACTCCACAGACGGCTCTGGATTCTGCATTAGCAAGTATAACAAAGTTGTTGATTGTTAATCATGATCGTCGCTCATTTAAAGAAAAAAAGAATTAAACGAAAAACTGCCCCACTTAATGAATGAGTTCATCTTCATATTCGAGCTAACTTGAAACTATGAAATTGCAAAGACTACATTTAAATTGCTCATATATATATATAGATGTTTCAACTTACAAATTGATTTATGGTGGGATGAAGCCATCCGGTTGTGATTGCTTTTATTGATGCAATAGCTTCTAAACCACCAGCAGCTCCAAGACAGTGCCCTATCATTGACTGGAAGAAGATAAAATATGAGAGAGAGAGAGAGAGAGAGAGAGAGAGAGAGAGAGATGTTGGAGGGGTGGAGGCAAGAGTACTCACCTTAGTCGCATTTATTTTTATCTCTGATGGGTTCTTGAATACCTTCTTAATAGCATTTAGCTCTGCTAAATCACCTACTATAGTCGAAGTTGCATGTGCGTTTATGTAGTTCACCTGAACATGAATATGACTTAGACCCGTTAAGTTAATGTCTCAAGAATTTCTACAGTTGCACCCTTCAACATACTTCAAATCAAATTCAGTGAAGATTCTTCAATGAAATTAACCACAGAGAACCAAAATGGGCGCAGAATCATTTTCAAATGTTAATCTTGAGTTCTCAATTATAAATGTAGTATATCTCACATGATTTAGGCTATTCATTGCTCTATTAGCCAGAAAAAAGAGAAGAATTAAATGTGAACTTGTGGAATTTACAGGACATACTACACAGAAACAAGAAAGAAGGTTCATGGTCTTGGAAAATGCCATGTCTAATAGGAGATAGATGATCATTAATACATGAACAAGCAATTCAGCTCAGAAGATAGTAAACACAATCAGATGAAAGTAGTATACTCCGTATTTTAATACATGAGACAAAAGGATTATACCTCCTCAGGTGAAACACCGCCATCTTCAAGGGCACTATGGATACAGGATGAGACACCAAGTCCATCAGCTCTGGGGTCAGTCATATGATAAGCATCACAATTTACCGCACCTCCTAAATATTCAGCAATAATCGGTGCCCCACGTTTCATTGCATGTTCCAAACTTTCCATCACCTGTTAACAACATCAAAGAAAATTCAGTTTGAATACCATTCTGAAATTCCATATTCAACAACGGTCAGTAAGCTAAAAGAATACAATTTGAGATTTACAACACCTAGTTATGTTCATAGGTGCAAGATTTCAAAGAGTAACGAAATAACCAAATCAAAAGAGACATACCAAGACTCCGGCACCTTCACCCATAACAAAACCGTCTCGATCTTGGTCCCAAGGCCTAGAAGCAGTTTTCGGATCGTCATTTCTTTGAGACAATGCTCTACATGCAACAAAACCACCCAATCCAATCGGAATCATGGCAGCTTCAGTTCCACCAGCAAGCATCAAATCAGCTTCGCCCCTGCGGATATGATTGGCAGCTGCGTAGAAGCAATAATTCGAGGTTGCACAAGCAGTTGAAATAGAGTAATTCGGGCCCATAAACCCAAGATCAATTGCTAGCAAAGCCGATCCCATGTTCGTTATAGAATAAGGTATAAAGAATGGAGATATTTTCCTGACCCCTCTCTCTCCTAGAGCCTTAACAGCGTCTGAGAAAACCGTAAGACCACCCATTCCCGTGCCAGTGAGAACACCAGCTCGGATCTTATCGATCTGCCATAAGCACAAACCAATTCACCAACAAATTACACTTCAAAACCCCATAAATTGGCAAGATATACGTATAACCAATGGAATCAAAATCTAGATTATAAAACAAGGTTTAGTACACTGCCATCCCAGTTTAAACTCAGTTTAAACTGTGTCAACACAATCAGTTTTCAATTGCCAATTCAATAAGACCAATCCATGATCAATTCAACCCAAGATCTCTCTCAATCTACTTACTGCCTTTCAAGCATTCCAATTCAACAAAAGCTACTCACTGGTAAAACAACATCCTCATTAAGACCTAATCGAATTCCTCAATCTACACAATGCTTCATCTACTATTCCAGTACTCTATCAAGCTGAATTAAAAATTAAAACACAAACAAAAAATCAACTCAGTAAAGCTCTAGAACACTGTACCTTATCAAGCTTGCCACCCCCAAGATCTGCATCCTCAATCGCTCTCTTCCCCGCAACAATGCAGTATCTCAAGCAATCATCCAGTCTCCGATCATTCTTCCCATCAATATACCCCTCCGTCTTCAACCCCCGAATCTGCCCTCCGAAGCGAGTGGGGAACTTCGAGGCATCGAATCTGTCAATCAGAGAGATTCCGCTCTCGCCACTCAACAGCTTCTCGTAGTACGCATCGACATCGCTTCCGAACACCGAGACCAATCCCATACCCGTGATTACGACTCGCTTCTTCGGGTCCGTCTCGCGTTTCGGCGCCGCCACCGCCGCGGCGGCGGCTGAGACTTTGAATGGCTGATACTTGGCCGGAGAACTTCTGGCATCGCTTCTCCGGCGAAGTGGCTCGAGCGGAGAGGGGCGGAAGGCGGTGGACTGAAGAGCTTGCATGGCAGCTTGAGAGAATCAGAGAGTCGTCGATGAAAACGATGTGGTTTTGCTACAATGGCGGAAATGTTGGCAGTGTGCTCTTTAATTTGGTCTTAATTATACTTTTTTTTTTTTCTAATTATTATTTTTACTTATATACGATTTTATTTGTCTAGAATCTAGATTCAATCCAATCAAATAAAAACTATCTAGTAAGTCACCCTTTCTTTAATGGATGTAATGGCTATATTAAATGAGTTTAGTATTCACTATTCAATAGATGTTAGTTACACTTTATATATAATAAATGAATTGATTTAGATAAAAATAGCTTAACACTTATATTAAATGTTAATGTAATTTAATAAATTATTTTTCAAATATATATTTATACATACTAATTTGGAAAAACCAATTTCAGTCAATATGAACCATTTAAATATGCTTTTGAGTGAAATTATGAGCTTTTTTAATGGAATATTGTAATTTAAAAAATATTTTAATGATTTGTAAAGTTTTGCGAAAGAACTATAAAAATAGGTGAAATCGTCATTAATACGGGCAACTACAACTTTTTTCAAAAATTTTGGTCTTCTACACAAAGTCGCCTGTGATATAGGCGACATAACAATTAGAGAAACGACCCATAGTCAAAATCACTTTGCATATATAAAGTGTGGATGCACAAACATATTTAAGTTATGAGTAGCTCTCCCCATGCATCAGTTGCAACTAGGTTGATCCAGATTCACTTGAATTATATATATACTAGTCTTGATTCCTTGTGATACACGGGCCTTATCAAAATAAATATTTTTAAGAAATTGAATTAAAAATGTAATATATTTGAAGTAAGGAATATAACAATTTGGATTTAATTTTGATTTATATAAAAATATGTCTTTTTGTTAATCAAAAATGTTTTTAGCGAATAATATTTTATCATTTTATTAAAAAAAATTAAAATAATTTTTAGAGGAGTTTATAATACATGGACTTTAATTATATGTTGGATTAAAATTGAAATACATGTAATAATTTATTCTTTTTAAATATTGGTAAAGTTTAACCCTTTAAATAAATTATTGCAATTTTAGATGATTCCATGCATTTAAAAAAAATGCATGCTTAATTTTATCTTTAAATTTGATATCATCAATTAATTAGGTCATCAATGTTTAACACTTTTAATGTTTAATTATTTATAATAAATTAAAAATATTAAGTGAATTAATTAAGATAAAAATTATAAAGAAAAATTAATTAAAATTTTTGGACGGGAAAAAGGATTAACCAGATCGTGTCACGTGTTCATTTATTATTTCTTTAGTATAGATTAAAGATTAAAGATATATAATTGGTGAATTGTAGCCTGTAGTCATGAGCTGTGAACTTTGGAGTGAGTGTATTTAACATAGGGTAGATGTGGGCCCCTTTGCCTAGACATTGCAATTAACTATGGAGCTCTTATTATATAATAATAATGACCCATATCATATTTTACTTGATCCAAGGTAGACCATGTCTATATTAATGATGAAAACATTGTAAATATGGTACAACTCTTATGATATATACCTAACTTCATTTATCATCCATCTACCAATATTACCTTCTTTGAAGAAAAAGTTATGCCTAAAGATTTGTCTTTCATTAATGAATACCTCAAATCCAAAATAAACTCTAACTTTAGCCATAAGTATAGGTTTTATTATTTAAACCAAATGATTTAAGAAAATGACAAATATTATTAACTCATGAGATAATAGCATGGTTATTACCCAATCTGCGGTGAATGCATATTAATATGATCATCATTGATGTGCGAAAAATTCAACACTATCATTAATTTCAAATCACAATATTTAAAAGGATTTTACACATCATCGGTAAGTATTTTAAGACATTCCCTCGATGGGTATGAGAGCATTATTTATCATGACATGCGTTGACAATATTAGTCAAGTTTGATGGGCCGACCCAAATAACTCAGAAATATAGTATGGGTTGGGTTTGATATATTTTGACCTCAAGAGGTGTTGGGCCCTTTTGGCCCAGTTTAATGGGATAGTGGCCCAAATTGTTCCACACTAGAAAGTAAAAATAACTAAAAATTATATATAAATTTTAGATTGGACTACGAAATTATTGGCCCAACTTAAGCAAGCTGGCCTAACATTGTCTAACACCTCTTAACCCTGTGGGCTGGGCTAGCCTGCACTGCTTGGCCCAAATTACCACCTGCAATTCTGACCTTGTAAGAGATTCAACTTTTTAAAAATTAAATTTGATATGATACTTGATCTAATCTTTTTAAATTGATGAATTAAAATTTCTAATTGGACTCATGAAATCGATTTGAGCGTTTTAACCTTTTTTTATTTAGAAAAATAATAAATATTTTAGGTTTGATATTTAATCTTTTATCACTTATATTTTTAACAATTTTAAATTTTAATAAATAATATAACCCATTAAGCTACTATAAACCATAATTCATAAAACCGATTCTACTATTGATCCGACCAATTTAACCGTTTATCAATAACAATTCAAATTTGATCACACATTCATCAAGACGATTGCTAAAATAATATATCAAGATTAAACTATATGATGATAGGAGATCAAATTCAAACATGGAAACATGTTCTATCCTAACTATAAATCACAATTCAATATTCAAACAAACATTTCATCGATAATTTATAGCCTTAAACTGTTGTCACGAAGTAGATTTCCTTGACTGGTTGATAAACGCAACGACTCTGATATGCTTTTCACTTCTGCAATCATAGCAACAATGTCATTGAGCTTGTTGATTGCTGACCCCACACCCTACAACACATATCACAATACGAAATTAAGTAATACGTCGTTGTCGCATAAGAAACGAAAAAACGAGAGCTTTTTCAAGTGGTTACCACGCCAGAAGCTCCGGCCGTAATCGCCATCGGTGCGGTAACGGCACTTAGACCGGACGAACACATTACCGGTATTCGAACCGCACGTGAAATTGAATATGCCGACGCAAGAGTCGGGGTCGCCTAAAATTCATCAACATAAATACTATGTAGTTCTTATAAGATGTTTTTAGAGCTTAATCATACGCTCAAGTCTCGTATTTTGGCGTACCTTTTCAATCAAACCAAGAACACCGGCCTTTGAAGGAGTCGAGCATTTTCCTCCTTCAGTTTGTATAATATCAACTCCTTCGAGCTCCAACTGTTCAGCCAACTTGATCTGTATCGGCCATGAAAACGAACACTCATTTTACGTAATTGCTCGTCATAACTCGATTATTGAAAATGAGACGAAAACAAGAGTAGATTAAAACCTGGTCAGGCAGGCTTAGTGTATGAGGTACGGTTACCGAAAGAACAACAGATGGAAGAATCCTCTTAGTCTCCTTTGTTAACTTAAGGATCTGCAAATTCAGAAGAACCCTAAGAGGAATGAATCAAGAAAGTCTAGAAAATGGAATGTTTTCAAGAAGTCGGGTACCTGATCAGGTGAGAAAGTCAAGCCCGTTTCATAGAACGAGTCGTAGTTTCCAATCTCAACCTGGAAATCAAACAAAGGTTCGATTTTGACACTTTGTAATGAGTCGATGAGTTAAGCAATACAAAAATACTTATTTGATGAATAAAATACGAAAAAATAAAAGCACGTCTAGCAATCGGACCATTATGGCTCCAGCTTCGACTGCAGCTAGAAACGCAGCTGGATCAACGGAAGATACACACACCTGCAAATAACCATATTGAATAACATGAGATTAAGCAAAACAGAGAAACGAGGGTGCGTAAGAAGGGATCGAATTCTTACTGGAAGGGAAGTTAAGGTAGTAGCAAGTTTGACCAAGTCGGGGTCACAGGCGATATCAACATGAGTTGCCCCTCCCTAAATAAACGAGAGAAACGAGATAGATCGTTGAGACGTAAAGGAAAGATTGAATCTTGGAAACTTAGAACATATATGAAGTTATACCTATGTTTGCTGATTATTTTGTCTATCTACAATGTAAAGATTAGGCAAGCAAATGTGTCATATGCAATCACCATTGAGGCAAAATCTTAGTGATGAGTAAGCAAGAGTGTAATGGCACATATATAGCTAAGACAATTATAATGTCCAATTCAAACATTGAGCACAATATCTTATCCATTTATTTCCAATTTATGAAGGAATTATGCTTCAATTTGGCTTTTAAAGCTCATCAAATATACAAATTTATCAGCAAGCCCCTCTCTCTCTCTCTCTCTCTCTCTCTCTCTCTCACACACACACACACACCCCTCTTATCCCTCTTTTTTCCAGATTATGAAGGAATTATGCCTTCTATTTGGCTCTTAAAGCTGATCAAACACTTCATTTTATCAGCAAACCTCTCTCTCTCTCTCTCTCTCTCTCTCTCTCTCTCACACACACACACACACACAATTACTAACCTTATCAGCAGCAGTAACAACAGCAGCCACATTATCCCTGTCAAAATTTTGGAGCCCTGAAATGATCTGCAAGAAATACATACAATTTTATCACTTGCTTAAACCCCCTAAAAGAAATTAACAATAAAGAACAAAAATTGAGTATAATGTAAATCTAGAAAAGCTTCAAGATTAAATCTTTATAATCAAGAAAAAAATTGTATTGATATTAACTTTGAGTGCTCTTTTCTGATGAAAATCCTTCAAGACAATCTCTCTGGTGGTTGAAAGCAAAGCCATGGTTCTATTCGAAGATTTTCTTCTTCTGGCAAATGAAAATCCATTGGGAATAAAAGGGTTTTGATTGGGTTTGAAGATAGTGTTAGCTGCAATTGACAAAGGGCTTAACAGTGAAGAACTCATCTCTTTTGTGTTTGCTTGAGTGAACAATGGTTGCAGGGAAGTTAAGAGATAAGGGAAAATTATCTCAAAAAGATAAAAGGAAAAATTTGTGACAAAACTCATCTTATTCATTTTAAAATTTGCAATTTAGTCATGCATGTATTAATTTTTTGTAAATTTGGTCTCAAATCCCCCAATTTAGCTGGAAATTATTGTATCAAGAAGAAATGAGTGTTATAATTTAAAGATTTTGTGAATTTGATCGTTTTTTTAGATGAGAATGTAAATATTTTCTGGCCTAAAAGGCTCGTTGTTAATTTGAATTTGTAATGTATTAGGATAATTTGAAAGGTGGTGGATCTTGTCATAATAGTAAAATAAGAAAGTTAGTAGCATATGAATAATATCAGATGGATTTTTTTCTTTGAAAATTAATTATCCAATTGATAATTAAATATCAAACAAAATATGTTAATATAAGCAATGTTCTAAAATTCTGTCCAGGCAGCTTCTAACTGTATTGATATTTGTCTGTTCGGTCATTTTAGATGCTAGGCAGATCTGGGCAAAACAATTCGGTCCCAAACGGTCCTAGGAATTAAATAATTTTTTTTCTTTTTTTTTATGGTGTTCTTAATGTATTATAAATTTCTATGAAATTATTGTTATTTAATTGCATATAGATAGAAAATTCACAAATTGAGAAATATAAATAAAAAATAATTTTATAATTATTGAATAAGTCATATATAAATATTATTCACATGAAATATTAAATTTCTACTTGTCCTCCAACATAAAACAAAATAAAATAATATAAAAGTTAAAAAAAAAATATTTAAGATAAAAAATTAAGGAAAATAAATGTCTAGGTAACGTCTAGGCTTTGACTATGCATCCTAGGTGCTAGACACCAGTCAAACATCCAACTAGTGTCCAACGAAGTTTAGAGTGCCATTGATTATAAGTTCTAAATTCTAATACATGATGTAATTCTTTTAGAAAAATGATATTAGAGCCTATTATATGTTTTATTTATTTTATGGCAATAATGACCATCATAGATCAACTAGTAAATAAGAAATAATAATATATTAATTATACAAATTGATTTTTTCTTTGAAATTTTAATTATCCAACTGGTAATGCTGGACACCAATCAAAATATGTGAATTATATATATATATATATATATATATATATATATATATATATATATTCTAATACATGGTATTATTGTTTATTTGGAAAAATGATACTTACATGATAGATGATATACCATATACGTGTCAAGCTTATATGATTTATTTAGTGATGTTTTATAGCATAAAAGGCCATCATAGATCAAATAGTAAATAATTCTTAATATAAGAGAGATTAAAGATGAAATAGACTTAGTATTCCCTAAAGTCTTATTCATTGTATAACTCTATAAACACTCTATAAACACCCTCAAGTGGAGATTATACATTATAATGAATTGTTTCCTATTAAATATTGAACATCCATCATATTGCAATGGTGGTACTACATAAATAATTAGCAAATTTTAAAAGATAAAATGAATATTTTTAAATAAGTTGAATGAACATACACGATTTTAAAAATCACAAATACTCATATAAAAAACTGTCTCAATGATAAACTCATTATTTTAAGTTAATTTCTATCTGGTAGATTCATCGTCTCCTAAAACTAGATTGCAAGATGGACATACAATATTTATGTGGAATGAATTTAAAATAGCATAAAACATGAAATGGTTTGTGAGAATGAGATAAAATAATAAAATAGTATAAAAAATTCATTACCCAATCAACAAATTAGCCTAATTAGGCTTAGTACTAAATTTCAGTGGTGTGGAGAAATGGACTTGAAAGTTTCCAAGGTCAAATCTAATCGTGAAGACAATTGATAAGTCGTGCAACCAATTACATAAACGCGTGTTTTACTATTTATGTAATTAAATATATTTTTTGTAATTACATATATTTCAGTCAACGTGTGAGCTCTTCTTTATTGACTTGAGTTTCTTGAAGCCATCAGAATATATGGAGAGAGAAAAAGACACCACAATTCTTTATATATATATTTTAAAAATATATATTAATATTTTCATATGTCAAAATAATAATGATTTGTGATTCGGGTCAAAATCATCAATAAAATCTCTATAAAATATTGAATCACCGTTCATTTATACCAAAGATACTTGTTTTAGAGATAGATTCAAAATACACAAAAACTCATGTGAGACGGTCTCACGGATAGTTTCCGTGAGACGGAGCCCTATCACCCACAAACAACATGTAAATTGTAGGGTTTGGATGGTGGGTAATTAGGTTGTGGGTTGACCCATCTCACACAATGCATTAAAATTTCGTGAGACGGTCTCACAAGAGACTTACTCTTCAAAATAAAATCATTAGTCATTAAAATATTGATTGTTAAAATTTAAAGACAAAAAAACAATTCGTCTATAAATTTATTGATTGGATTTATGTCTCTCTGAATTACTTACAAATAAGAGATTGGAATGTTTGTAATCTTAGGTTACCAATTTGTCAGGAATCAAATACTAATGTTGCAATAAAATTTTATATAATTTTCCACGAAACTTCCCAATGTTGCATATAACAAGTAAACGTACTAGGTTAATTAGTTTGTTCACCAAAAATCACAAAAGTGGTAAATTCAATTATTTTAATTATTATTATTACATTTCAACATCAATCATCAAATCGCTTTTGAATAATTCTTTTTCCATCGTTGTCTCACTCCCAACTAGGAAGTTTCCTCAATTATAAGTCAAAGTAAAAGGACCTAGAACTATTGTGCCTAAAATGAATATTAGTTAATATTATAATTGATAACATTTGTAGAGCACTAGTCAATATTAGAAAAATAGAAAGTTATTAGTGTTTTGATATTAAAAAAAAAAAGATGGTGCAGCTTTTAACACTGTCGAAATAAAATTTTACTGTAAAATGTGTGGTTTTTCCTTACCTATCGAATAATAGTTTAGAAGTGTATGTATAACTTAATTCGTATTTTAGAATACATTAAAATCTTGTTTTAAATATATGACATAATGCTTAAATGCATTCTTTTTCCAAATATAATAAAATCCAGATCTCTGCAGTGGAACCCACGAGAATTAAATAAATGATAAATAGTATGAGTATTTATATTTTTCAATATATATTAATTTTTTATTAATTTTTAATGAAATATGTTTAGTAATGGGTGAGATGTGTGTATTGCCTCGCCTAAAATGAAAATATTATTTTTTATTAACATTATTGATTTTATGAATATGACTCTTTCTAATTAAAATATTAATTTTTATTAACATTTTTTATTTAATGAATATGATTCTTTCGAAAACCTTAATTATGATTAGGCATTGAAGAATAATTCATAACTTACTATTTGAAAATGAGTTTACTTTCGTCTTACAAACTTACATATGTATTTATATTATATCATCTTATAAGAATTTTTATACTATTTAATTCACAACCAAGTTTTTTTTCCCCCCAATTAAAGGGAATCGAGCAAGTTATAGTACAATATTGGACACATAAAGTCCATGAAAAGATAAAACAAATCAATAAGATAAAAGAAACTTTCAAGTGTATATCTGATTGACTTTGGAATCAAAGCATCATTGATTCATTGCAATTTGCACATAGAAAACAATAATTACAAAGTAAAACAAATAACAATGTAGATCAAACCAATCAATGAGGAAAAAAAGAAGAAATTAAATGAATATCAATGGCATTCATAATGCAAGTTGAAATATACACAATTTACAACACTTTTCTAATTTACGAAAATTTACAAAATCGTAAATTAGACGAATATCAGATGTAGCATCTACAAAACCGTTTACAAACGGCATCCACAACAGAAGAAGAAGAAGCAGAGCTTCGAGACGAGAACTATGGCTTCGAATATCGAAGCTATTTTGAAGATCAAAGTATCCACGAACCAATTGTGGAGATTGAACTTCCTCTTCCACCGGATTCCGGTGGAGCTCTTCGCCTTCCACCGCCCGCCGCCGCCGCTCTTGATCTTCTTTAGCCTCTTGAAGAGGAATGAAAAGGTTGAGGATTTCTTCTCCATCGAATTGTTTCTCTCACTAGAAATTATATAAGATGAATGAATGGAATGTTAATTGGTTGATGGATTGTTGTGTTTGGGATATTGTGGGTTTTATGTATGGGATTTGGAGAGTTGTTTTTTGTTGAAGGTTTCGTCGAATTTAAGGTTTTGACCAGGCAGGGGTAGTTTCGGAAGATCAATGCGAAAAGTCAACGGATCCGCGCTTTCGTTGATTTCTGACTCATGACTAGTGTTGGATGATTCTAATTTACATAATAATTATTTTACATAATTAGATGAAATATATATTGAAATACTATGCGATAAAACATGTACATGAGATTTATTGAAAAAAAATATTGAAGAATTAAGAAATTTAACAAAAAAAATTACGCACGGTAATAAATATGAATTGGTGTGAAATACTTTTTTCATATTTTGTAGTGACTTAAACTCAAATTTGATTTATTTCAATAATAAATTTTATATATAATAAATGATCTCATGATTAGTTAGTAAAATATTATCTCACACATATATATTATCAATCATATGATATGAGTCGTGTTTCAAAAATCAAAGTTAGTTTTTAATTAAAAAATCTATTATATCGTTGTAGCTAATTGACTTAATGAATAATTAGACAAATATAGGTGAAATTTCATACTTTACTATGTACCGTCACATTCTAAAAGATAAAAAACTATAATTTAGCAATGTTCTAAAATTCGTTAAAAAATTATAATTTAGCAATGTTCTAAAATTCGTCAGATAATAGTTAGACGGCGTCTAGGCAGTGCTGTATATAATTTAAATAAACTTCTTAAATTATTTAACTACTTTTCTTAGTTTTTTAGTCATAAAATAATATTTTGAAACTCTAATATTATTTTCTTTTTTATTTTTTGTTTTTATATAATCTATCACTGATTATAAAATATTTTTATTATTTCTCAATTTATTGATTTTTTATCTATATTTAAACAATAAAAAATTGACAGAACCTTACAGTACAATATCATTGTGTGTGTGTGTATTGGTGATGTGGAAAAAACTCTCTAGAAAATTTCTTAAAAAGAAGTTTTAATTTATATATGGTGATAGTTGCCACATTATTATTTGGGCATCATAAGGAATCCCATACTGAGTTGATATATATATATATGTATATATATATTATGCCACTTTTATGAAAGTTAAAGAATATTTATTGAATATGGGTAGATCAGAGTGTTTCACATTCGAAGTATGAGTTAACTAATAAAATTGTTGCAATTACTTGATAGTCCACCTTTAATTATTTATAATCATGCTTAATCAAATATAAAGTAAGTGGATATTAAGGCTAAGTAAAAAATCTCAAATAATACTCCACTTATAAAATTTAACTATACTCAAAATAAGAGTCTTATTTATACAACAATGGATGCAGTGATGTTAATTATTAAAACATTATAAAAAGAGTTATAAAAGTTGGTTCTCATTAAAATAAATTTCTCTAAAGTTGTCACTTCTGAAAATGGCGGTTTACGGTTTCGAATCGAAACCGGATCAACGGTTTTTCGAACCGTTTACCCCGGTTCGATTTCGATTTTTCAAATCGCCTACGCACCTCTAAAGAAAACAATAGAAAATTTTCATTTCTAACTTTCTAATTCCACTAAAATATTCCAAAATCGTTGACCCCGATTCGATTCCGGTTTTTCAAATCGTTTGCACACCTTTAAGGAAAACAATAGATAATTTTCATTTATAACTTTCTAATTCCACTAAAATATTCCCAAGTTCGAGCTCTCAATCCTATTTTTTACTCAAATATTGTAAGTAATTATGTGAGAGGAAGACCTTCTTTTTTAATTTCACATTTCAGATAAATTTAAATACGGTCACAATTTATATACACTTAATATGAATATTCAATATTTAATCGATGTTGTAAAAGGATATGAACTCCAAATATTTATTTTATTGACTATATATTTTATTGTAAATCTTGAAATGGAACATTGTGGTTGGATCACCACATATTGATCCATGCATGCTAGTGCTTTGTTGTCACACTTTATACCAACAATTTGAAGATAATGTTGTAATCTTGCATTGCCAGCCTAAATATAGCAACTAGACAAATTTTGCAACTTAACAAGTTTTTCCAACTGTCCAAAATATTTAACAATCTTTTTGCTTGGTTTACAATTTTGAGTTACACATTCATTGCCAACTTCATATGTGGTTGATTATATTATTTTTTCCACTTTTGTAAGGAATATACGGGTTGTTATTATTTCAAGCCTACATACAAGATTTTCTATTTTTATTAAGATTATATTTGTGTATTGTACTGTGATGATATCATATTATGTAAGTGACGTGTATTTAGGTTAAAAATACCGGCTAACATCAAATGATTTGTATCATTATATTCATTATGTAGAAAAAGAATCTTAGGAATTAAAAAATCTTATGAATTGATAAATTAAAATTATAATTTATAATTAGTTTTAAATATGGGCCAAGCAAACCTTACGATATATTGATGACTTTGCACTAAATTAGCTGTGAAACCCATTAGAAGCCCAAATGTCAACATGCATATTTTATTTCATGCACTAGAATTTAAAAGTGACAATCATACCTAATTTATGGAGTACTAAAAGATGAGTTTCTAACATAATAACATGATACATATGTTTTTCCAATAAATAAATAAATATTACAAAAATAAGATAAGAGTAAAACTAAAAGAAAAAAAAATCAATTTCTATTAGTCATCGGAAAGCAACTGATAAATTAAAATCATAAAAACTCATATGATGTGACAGTTGAAAAACACATATTTATAAATGCAAAACACATACTTATAACTTATGTAAAATATATACTTATACAAATCATACTTTATTTAGGAATAAAAACACAAATTAATATATATACCATGAATATTTATACTTGTAAAACACATATTTGGAAATGTTATTTTCCATTATATGAAATGAACCTATATAGATCAAATTCAAACAAACTTTCAACACACAATATTGAGTGAATTATTCTATCTATGATTATGCCCTAATCATGGATGAATATGCTTTCAATGGGTACAAATTATTGTCACTTTTCCTAATTAAGATTACTGCAACAGATTTTGTATCAGCAAGTGGGGTGGGGGTCGGGGTGGGGGGTTTGGGGGTGGGGTGGGGTGTGGAAATGGCTTAAAATAACGACACGTGTCCAACACCATAGGACTAAAACCATTAAACAACGACTCTTTTAGACAAGTCAAGCATAATTAAGAATCGAGAAAGAACACTTTCAGAGATTCATTTATACTCTGTACTATGAATCTATGTTTCTAGAGAGAGAAAGAGAGAGATGCTGGGCTTCGGGGATTTCAATTCAGATCTGTAGACCACAGAAGCTGAAAGATACCATCCAATTTTGTTAAAGAAAGGATATCCTTTTCGATACTTTGTTCTAAAAGAGGAGAAAAACTATTGCATTTATATACATACAGTATTTGTACATATAGCCTTGCAAAATCTTGTCTTTTGAAGTGGGAGTGTGTGTTTATGTGAGAATTTCTGGGAAAAAAATATGGAATTGAGAGATGGGGGTTGTTATCCTGAGTCGGTGGTGGGAGTGAATGTGGGTTTGGCTTGTGTTGATGGAGTTATTGCGTTTATTGCTTTTTATCAGGTAATTCTGCTTTCTCTCTCTAGATTGTTCTGTTTTGTTGTTGATTGATGCATTTGCGACATTGTGATGAAAACTTGTATTGGGTCTACTTGTTCTTGATTGATTATCTTCTTAAGAGGTTTCATTGCGGAAGTTCTCTCTCTCTCTCTCTAGATTGTTCTGTTCTATTTTGTTGTTGATTGATGCATTTTTGACATTTTGATGACAACTTGTTGATGTTATGGTTATTGGGTTTGCTTGTTCTTGATTGATTGTCTTCTTAAGTGGTTTCATTGAGCAAATTCTCTCTCTCTCTCTAGATTATTCTATTTTGTTGTTGATTGATTGCATTTTCGACATTGTGATGGAAACTTGGTGATGCTATGGTTATTGGGTTTGCTTGTTCTTGATTGATTATCTTCTGAATAGGTTTCATTGAGCAAATTCTCTCTCTCTCTCTCTCTCTGACATGGTGAAGCTAATTATTTAGATTATTTAGCGGAAATGTTATGCATTTAGCTTGTGAGTTTCTACAAATTTAGTGTATGTATGTTAAGTTCATATTTATTCCAACGCGTACCCGCGAATGGAAATCCGATTAAGTAAAAGAAAGATGCTTCATAGCATTACATTCTACAAATAACATTGAAAAAATCATGAGTTTAGAAACAAGCTTTTAATCGTTGCTTTTATTCTGCTATTTTCTTATTGCATTTCCCCTGATTTATCAGTTGATAAGGATTCATTCAAGGAATTCGCTGCTTGGATGGAACCGTCAAAAGGTAAGCACTTGTTCCATTCTTTAAAGTCATCTTCGTATCATTAAAAGTCTCGGCTTAAGCCATTCTTCGCAAATTTAGTCTGATAAAGTTGTGCTCTTCTTTTCAGGTCTTTCATCTAGTGATTGGATCTTCTAATCTGGGTAAACTTTAATAGCTTTTAAGTACCTCTCACAAGCTACTATTTTATCGCGTCGTTTAGATTATCAGTATCCAAGAAATTCCCGTTTTGCCCCTTGATCGCCTCACGGACCCTAAAGTGTCAATGGCAGGTTATTTCGTTTATTTCGTGTTAACTCTTGTTGCTGCTTGTAAGGGTTGGACTTGCTGGTCGCATTCTTGTGGTTTCATTGTCATGGGTATGCAAATTATCGTATTATGTTATTATAAAAATCTTCGATCTTTGTAATTATAGTACGGGAAATGCTTAACACTGAGATATGATTTGTCCACAGCTATCCCAAAAATTCTATTCGTTGCAGCCTTCCTTTTGCTTCTGTCGTTCTGGTAAGTAGTCTTTCGACTTTTATTTATCACTTATATTCCGACCTGTAATATTTAAGGTCGTTTTGAAGAACTTGTCTAAAAAAGTCAGCATGTATGCCTATAAATTTCCATGGGGTTTATCTCGTGTGCCAATAGCATGTCGAGGTTTTTTCGTTCGATTGGCTTATGATGTGTTTTCATGCTAGTAATCACCGTATAAAACGTAGTTACCTACACATCATGATTTATTTACTGCATTAGGTATTGGATGTTGGGAAAATCTAAATATTCGTTCCCGTAATTCAGGACTTGTCCACTTTTTTACCATCAGTTTTATGTATTCCAATTTTAGTTCCAATTTTCTTAATCTGTGTGAAAATCCTAAAACGACATTTATTTGGGACGGAGAGAGTTTTTTTTTTTTTTTTTCCAATTTTGGTCAAACTTTGCTCTGAATGTCAAATTTTGCCTGCGTGGATGTCGGAATTGAAAAATCTGCATCAACAATTCCGGCGTCCTACAAGTTCTGAGAAAAATCAGTCCAAAAAAAAAAAAAGTTAGAAGACCAAAATTGCAATACGTAAAATATGGAGTCAAAAATGGATAAAACCTTAGTTACATGACGAAAATTGCAATTTTCTCATGGGATGTTTAAAGAAAATAACTGAGAGTGTAATTGCAGTGAAGATTATGAAGCAATCATAGAATTGAAGTCTCTAACGAGAAAGAGAGACTTGATGAAATGGTTCTGAATGTCAAATTTATCTTTGATGCAAAGACTTTAAAAGTTATATTTAAATATGATCCATATAGTCGATTCCACACAGTAACGAATAAATGGTTTGCAGGGTTGACCTTTGCCATCAGTCAAACGACGATGACGAGGATGAAGGATGTGGGGAAGGCCTTCTTGAGAAAATGAACATAACTGATTCTAACTCCAACAACCGTCGAAAATGTTTCTCCTTTAGGTCAATTCACGTAGGAAGCCGTCAAAAAGTCGTGATTCTGGTACAAATCAAACTTTTTAGTCCTTTGAAAACAGCCATTTTCTTTAAATTTTTACGCCATTCATGTTTTCTCTTATCCGACTTTTACCAGGTTTCAATCTTAATATTCGCGATAATGATCACGTCTTCTATCCTTATATGGATCGGAATGGGAAAGAATCCCATCGACTCTGCAGTTGTTGCTCAGGCATGTATACTCGGCCGTTTCTTTTCTTCGATTCTTTCATTATTGCAATGCGGATTTTTTGAAACCGTACAAGTGGGTGATTAGCAAGTCATGAATCGCAATATTTTGTTTACGAACGAACGAACAGGTGTATGTCGATCTGATGGCAGTTGCAGTTCTTTTGCTTGGAGGAGCTTTGGCGTGCTACGGTGAGCACCTAATTCTTTTGCCGTTTCTTCAGTATTTCTCGGAAGTTTCTTTAACTATAATTTTTTTTAATAAATATTTATACTGTCATGTTTGATTTCAGGACTCATATTATTCTTGAAAATGAAGAAGGTGAAATCCGAGCGAGTTTCAACCGAAATGTGGAAGGTAACTGCTCGATTCTCCTTGGTTTTATCTCATCTTCCTTTCATTTGTGATGATTAATGATTTGTTAATTTATTTGCAGGTTGCGGGATTGGCAATCGTGTCTGTTATATGTTTTACATCGAGTGCCTCTGTCACTATAGCGACAAACATACCCGTAATTTGTTCTTGCCGTTCTCTTATTACATGCTTTCTTCGACTTGTCTTTTTAAGGCAAATTATCTCTTTGCTGCAGCTGTTTTATCACTGGCAAGAACAGCAGATAGATGGCGTTTATACATCTCTTCTACTTGTTGTGTATTATTTTATAGGTACTCGTTCTGAAATATCCATTCCGTTTTATAGTCTCAAATTAGAACCTTCACCTGTGCTATACATTGTTGTACTTAATGTATTGCACAAGATTATAAAACACACACACGTGGGACCGACATTTGTGTGCAGATGAACAACTCTTGAGTTCGAGCACATTAATACTCGGCTAGACAAGCTCGCGAGCCTCATTGAGTAGAATCGAGCATGTGTTAAATTTACTATTTTATCCAGATAATAGTTTATTAAATTGTCCACTTTAAGCATAAATTTAGGATTTTATAAATATTATCTAGGAATCGAGCCGAGCTCGAGCATTAAAAAAACGAAGCTCGGTCGAGACGAGCTTGAGCCGCGAGTTCGAGCACGGGCCTAAGAACACTCAGCTCGGCTCGACTCGTTTACATCTCTACTTAGAGTTTTAATTAGAAGTATGAGAAAACTGCTCAATATATAATCGAGAAATTCCTTGAAAAGTTCTTTGTTACATAATTTGTCTTACATTTGCTTGAATTGTCATGACAATTATTTTTACATGAACTCATTAACAGGTTCATCAGTGCCCTCAGCCTTTGTCCTATTCGTGATGAGAGAATTACCGCCTCCACTTGTGATTAACCGACGACGAGAATCCACCACTATAACCTTTATTAGTGACTGCTCAGTGCCGGTGCATCCACAGCACTGGACGAACGAAACCAGCATGCAAAATCAGGTTTCTATTCTTGCATTTCTCGACTTTATTAGATAATCGAGTTTCCTTTTTCTTAATTATTATTGCAACATGGGCCTAGGAGTGTAATTGAGTCGAGTTCGAGCTCAAATATTCTCGACTCCATGGACTCGGTAGCCTTGGGTATTTTATTATTTTTCTCTTGATATATTTGAATATCTATGTATATTTATATACCTTGTCATTCGAATTGAGCCTTGTCAGTCTAATCGAGCCTTTTTTTATCTAAGTTACGATCTTTTTTACTAATATTAATATTTATAATAATAAATAGAGTCAAATTGAACTCGTACTAAAAAATTTAAGCTTGATCGAGTCAAGCCTAGTTTCTAGTCGAGCTCAATGTATCGACTCATCTGAATTCGTTGTTTTACAAGAAAAACATCCTCAAGACTCACAAATGCAGGTTTCAAGAGCAAGCCCCATATGAGACACTCGTTGCGTGGAACGAATATTTCATTGCCATAACAGCTCTCGTGGACTATGAATTAGTCGAGTGGTTGAAAATGAAGACGAGAAGAACCTCGACAACGCGTTGTAGAAGGCGGCTGGGAGTACCGAAACAAGCCCTGTGTGTTGTGCTCTTAATTTGACACAAAGCTGTTGTAAATATACTAGGAAAATGTTGTTGAAAGACAAACTATTTGCTTGCTCTTACATTAGGCTTCTGATCCAAAACATACCTACCATGTACTGAATTTAATTCAATTAATTGGTGATGTAAATTATTTTGTAGTTTTGTTAATACTTTTAGCATTTTATGATTAGAATTTTAGATAATTTGGAAGAATGCTTGCAATATATCGGTCTAAAATTTTGGGATTTTGGTTTTGGTTTTTTGGTGTGGTTAATTGGATCCAATCGAAAATTGAATAAATATATAATTATTATGTATTGTTATTTTTAAATATTTCTTCAATTCATTTCTCATTTCCAAATTCCCTCCCATTTCAAGTCTTCAATCTGCAAGAATATGATTGTTTTTAGATGTCTATGAACAATTACTGCATCTAAGTCTTAGGTTTAATCATACACGAGTAGCATGTACAATATAGGATAAAGCGAGATGGTTTGCACCAAGGATTGAACAAAAAAAACATAAAAGAGAAGTAAAATCACAAGTATGTTTGGTTTTGGTTTTCTACTTCATTTTGTGATTAACCAAAAATTATATATATATATATATATATATATATTTTTTTTTTTTTTTTTTTTTTTTACTACATTTCTGTAAGTTCTATCGATATTATGTAAAGTATATTAAGTTCAATAACATCTCTAACTTTCATCAAATTTATTACCAAACAATCTAAGATGAATGTTTTGCAAATTAATTACTTTTTTATTTTTAACCATATTTGTTTCAAAACCCTCTTTTCAAAAGTATGTATGTGTGTATATATATATATTTATTTCTTTCTTTCTTTCTTTTTTTTTTTTACAAATGTCCTTTGTAAGGGTTTGAATCTTTAGTTTCCTTTTGTTTGTATTTCCTTTTCAACACTACCTTTTATACCATAAATTGAAAATACGATCTAGTTCCATCATCGCGTAGCATCAACATATTTCCAAATCTCAATTTCAAAATTCACTTCACTTATGCACTTCATCTAACGAAAAAAACAAACACAGATGTCAACACTTAGAGTAGCACTCATGTGCACCTGATGCACACATGCACTTGGGTCGGATCCGGATTGACCTAGATCCGCACATTTTTACTTTTTTTTTTTTTTTGCCTTGACCTCTATATTATGTTAGTTATACATTTATATTATATTAATTATACATTTATGTGAAGATATCATACTTTTATTTAATACTTTTAACTCTAAAAAAACCATAATTTCGCCACAATTTATACATGTTTACCTTAATGTGATATTACTTATACTTTTATAGCAACACAGTCATACCTTTATGTAATATATGGAGGTACAACCAAGGATGAAAATATCGATTTCGGTGGAAATATCGCTACCATGATTTTACGCAAATATCGGTAGATATATCGATTTTGGTAGAAATATCGGACATTTTTAAAAAATAATATGGAAAGTTTGTAAAAAATGATCTTTGGAAAATATATCTAATAGCTTACAGAATATTATAACTAACATTTATATATATATATATATATATTAAACTTAAAATTTCAAATAAAATGATATATTTACAACAAGATTAAGTTAGTAGTAATATTAGGAAACGACTATTCCTGAAAACTTAAGTCAATTATTAAAAAAACTATATTATTATCTAATTTTTTTTTCTTAAATTTTTACTTATGTTAGTTTTTCTTATAAAATACTTTTATTATTACGGTCTAACATTGATATTGATATTGTATAGAGTTTTACTATATTATATTTTCACTCAATATTGTAAATGCATTTAAAACTTCATCTTCACTAATTTTATTTGTTCTATTTTTATACATAATAAATTAAATAATATTAATACAATAAATTAGATATATATATATATATATATTAATGCATAGTAAATCTAAATTCATATTTTTTTTACTAAAAGATTAAAACAAAACAAAATTCATGAATTTCAGCTGACGTATGCACTTACCGATATATTGCCGATATATCGGTGATATCACACGATATTGTGTTATTTTCACTGAAAACGAAATAAAAACGACATTTTCTGAAATTTTGACGAAAAAAATATGCAGTGTGTTTTTATTTCGGAAGCGAGATAAGAGCGATATTTTGGCGATATATCGCCGAAATATCGATATTTTCATCCCTAAGTACAACTAACATAACTAAAAGATATATTTAATACAACTAAAATGTATGATTGATAAAACTAAAATGAATGCAAGATTAATATGTCTGTCTGAAAAAAATGCTAAAGTACAGCTAACCTTACAAAAGGTATGACTAACATAACTAAGATGTATGATTAAAAAATATAGTTAACATAACATATAGATTTGACACTTGAGAGCATATTTTGGTGAATTTTGTCAGCGACCTGATGGCGCATGCGGACGCATACGGATGCGGGTGAACCAAATCGACCCGAATGCACAGATTTGGTGTCTGTGCACCAGGTGCACAAATTTTTTTGTCCAATACTTAATCCATGCTCGTAAAAAAAAAGGGTGGATTTGATATTTCAAGAATCTTACCATAACATTATTTAAAATCGGAAGTAATAATGAATTAATGCTAAGGATGAAGTAATTATTCCTGCAAAAAGCAAATAATAAATAAAATAAGTCACACGTGAAAGAGAGAAAAAAAAGAAAAAAAAAAAAAGGAAGAGAATGAGTACACTTACTTTGATGGCTGAAACAAATTCTCACTTGGGTTGGCGCTGTCAACAACAGAAGCGTGCTTTTAGCATGCGCGTCAACTCTTTTCCTTCACTTATCTCTCTCTAATTTATTTTCCACATTTCTATTTATTAATTACCCTTTTAATTATTTAATTTAACCTTTTTTTTTTTTTAACTAATTTAGTGTTTTAATTCAATATTGAAATTCAAGCTCTTTGGTCCCCATTTTGATTTCTTGATTCGGTCAAATCATGTAGTCATTATCGAAGTTAGATATATACTAGGATAAAATTGAGACTTTTTTTTTATTGACAAATATTTGTTTAGAAATTAGTGATGTTTGAAGTTGGATTCTAAAGAAAACATATGTTTGGGAAAAACTAGAGCAAACTTAATCTTGTACAACTCAAACTCTATATATATATTTAAATTAGGAATAATGAAGTGGAAATTTACCTTGAACAAACTTTATGGATTTTTGTCTTTAGGGTTGGTACATATGAAATAGTTTATGTATTTATTTTTTCAATAAAAAAAATACTTTAACTGGATTTGACAGTGAGGAGCTTGATTGGTCATTGACTTTTTGGCAAACTATAAATAATAACATGGTAGAATGTTGGACCCGCGTGGTTCATTTTTTTTACAATTTTCAACAATTCACCACTCACCAAATCATTCACACTTCTTATCAAAGCATGCCTCTCTCTCTCTCTCTCTCTCTCTCTCTCACTCAATTATCTATATAATAATGATAAATTATTTGAGATGAAATATATTTTTCAACATGGTAATTACTTTTCTGGACTTAAATTAAATGTTGTTGGTTTGCTAAATTAAGTAGATTTGTTTTAATCATGAGTAGTTGACAAAATCACCAATCTAAGTGGAGAAAAAAAAAAAGTTTTTGAAAAACAACAGTTGTAAATTGATTTTTCCAACGTTTAAGGACAAAAACCAAAAAAAAAAAAAAAACCTTTATTATTAGAGTTAATTGTCAAAAAAATCACAACCTTTACTCAAATTGTCATTTTAACCAAACCTTTAGTCATTGGTCAAAATAACCTAACTTTATATATGTTTTTTGTTTTTTAACCTCGGTCAGCCTGAAAATTATTTCCGCTGACGTATCCATTTGCCCGGACACGTTAGCTACCACGTCTTAAATTAAAAAAAGAAAAAGAAAACTCATATCATACAAACGACGTCATTGTGAGTAAAAAGAAAAAGAAAAATCATTCCTTGTTTGTATGGTATGAATTTTTTTTTCTTTTTTTAATTTAAGACGTGGCAGCTGATGTGTTCGGGCAAATGGACACGTCAGCGAAAATAATTTTCAGAACTGACCGAGGTTAAAAAAACAAACAACATATATAAAGTTAGGTTATTTTGACCAATAATTAAAGGTTTGGTTAAAATGAGAATTTGAGTAAAGGTTGTGATTTTTTTAACAATTAACCTTATAACTTCACACATTCTCATATATTTTGAAGGTCACAATCTAATATATTTTTACTTGTTAGGCTTAAATAATTATAGATTAAATCAATTAATTTTAAACTCAAGTGAAAGAGATCATGCGAAACATACAAAGAATATTCATGGTCGGTTGCAACTAATATTTGACTTCTTCAATTAAAAAAAATGTTGCTAATTAATTTCATTGAGATAAACGTCATTTTTATTAATTTAAATTTATGTAATCTAGAAGCTCTTATTTTTAAACATGGACGCATGTTCACTGTGGTATTAAACAAAAGGCCAATTCTACAAACTATTATAGCATTGGATGGTAAAGAATTTTGAAGGATAACGTGTTGACATAATAATTTATTTATTTTATTTTCTTGAAACTTGGTTTATATAATTAATCTTTTGAAGTTTGAATTTAGTGACTAATCTTTTGCTACATAAAATCAGGGTCAATGCCTCTACCTCGGGCACCCACAAAATTTAGCATTCCAATATTGTTTTCTCACTAATTTGTTAATTTGATGTATTATTCTTATAAGATTGTTTCATAAATTTAATTTTATGAGATTAACGTATCATAACCTATAGAATATAAACAAGCTTGAATTGTAAAAAATACATTTCATTTCTGTGAAATGGTCCCTAATAAATTTTTGGGATTTATTTATTTATTCTTATAATAATGTTTTGTTTTTAAAATGAAAAGTCAAACCTTGTACACATATTATGGAAGTAGGGTTATAAACAATTCAAACTACTGATAAATAGAAAATATGCTATACCAGCTTACTTAGTGTGGATTTGTTATTTAAGTTATATTGAAAAAATAAATATCGACATATATACATAAATCAAGAAATATGTATCATAAGTTGGAAGATTGTATTTGACATTTTTTAATGATTATATAAACATATCACAAGAAAAAAAAAAAAAAAAACTCTGAGCTTATTTCAACCAAACATTCATAGATCAAATATTATATATATATATATATATCATTTCTAAAATTTCACATAATTGATTATATTAATACACCCACAATAAATATTATTCTTAAAGCAAATATAGAATATACATACTAATAATTGAAAGAAAATGAAATAGGTCTCATGCAACATCCATACGAATGAGAGCCAACATGAAACAAATCTTCAAAATATTTAAGTAAATATTTGTCGAACATCAATTTTGGATTTGCATTGTCGAATGATTTTTCTTCATATCATCACTGTCCACAAATCTTACAAACTTAATTATATTTCTGGAGACTATTCGAGCAAATTTGTGTATGTGTATGAACGGTAGATATTACATCTGATATAATTCATCAGATATAACATAAATTATTATTGAGAAGATGTTACAAAAAAAAAAAATAAGAAAAGTAAAAATAAGAAATGTCAAAAGGATGATTAATTAGTGTATTACGAATTCCGAAAATAGATACGCATTTTGTCAAACCTCGTGGAGACCTACCTTTTTCTCATCACGCGTGCTCTTCGATCCAACGGTCACCAACCCTTCCGCTTTGCACGGAATCTGGCCCTCTTTCTTCAATCCAACGGCCCTCCTTCTCTCACATATCCCCACGCCCACCCTCCCCCTCTCTTCCTCCATTTAATACACTTCTCACCACTCCACCACCACTTTTCTCTCTCTACTCTCTCTCTCTCTCTCTCATCATTTTCTCAGCTCAAGATATCTTGTTCGGGTTTCTGTATCCTTTTGTGCTTTGGTAAGCTTCAGAACTCTGTCCTTTTCAATTTTTGGTTGTTGTTGTTGTTGCGATTCGTGTATGTTGTTTGGTGTTGATCGAATCTGGTCGCGATCTTTGATTCTCGCTGATTGTTGATTTTTTTGCTCAGATTTATAGGTTCTGTTGTATTGAATTGATTAGATCTTAGAGTACTGATGATTTTAGGCGCTTTATGCTAATTCAGTAGAGATTTGTGAAATTTATAGGTGTTTTACTGTTTAGGTTTTTGATTTACTATTATTGTTTCCGAGCTAAGATCTAGAATGTTGTAGAGATTTTCACTCAGAGATGCTCGTAATTAATACATTTTTATGTCAATAAATATGCGAGTTGAGTTTTATTCTTTAAGTTTTTCAATTTTGTTGAATTACTGATTCTTTCCAACCTGTATTGATGTGTGTGCGCAATTGTTTTTTCTCAAACAGCTAAGGGGGTGAGTTCATACTTGTATCTTTGAGCTGAAGAAGTCGACCAACATGCCGTGGGGATCCCCTAATTATTTTGGGAAGTGTATGCGATTGGTTGTGTTTTTTCTTGTTATCCTGTAAATCGGTTTCGTTAGGTGAGTTATGTTCTTCCTTAATGATGTTTTTGCAGTGACAATGTATTTGTAACATTGTATCGACGAAATTTGTTAGAGACTTGTCTTTGGAAGAAATTAACACAAATGTGATACTAGGATGTAATATTCATGTCTATGTGTAATGTTTGGTTTTTCTACCCAATGTATATGTGAATGTGGGGTTTTATAAAGAATGGTTTTCAGGTTTCATTTTGGTTGTGTATGGATGGAAGCATTTGAAATTTGTTGTAGTAAGTTTTTGGAGTGATGTGGATTTGATATCTATCACTATTATTTTGAACATTAATAGAGTATTGATCAATTATGCTGACTCATTATAACTTCTGTACTTTCTTGATCCAATGGAACAAAAGACTATTGGATTTAAAGACACATGTTTGTGTTTATCTCTCTTTGCAGATCAGTTTAGCTAAGCTATTGTATTTCAGTCGACTTGTCTACATATTATACTTCCATCTTGGTGGGTGGAATGAGAACGCGCATTGCAGTTGCTAAATATCAGAAATCAAAAGAATTGGGAGAAATTAACATGAGCATTGGAAGCATTGCCTTTTACCAATTGATGCAAGTTCGCCAGGTAAGCATTTCATGTTTCTCACAATATTCACCGAATTTTTTCCCATTGCAGTTTTGGATGCTACACAGCATTTACTTGATGAAAATTTTCTGATTCGTATCTGTATTCTGCTTAAATTTGCAATTTTGAAGAAAATTCCATTGATGAAAATTGTCATTTGTGGTGGCTTCTGTTATAAAGTCTCAATAATGACACTCTGAATTAATTTCACGAGAGTTAGAAGAAGCTCATATTCTAGGACTTATGGAAATTGCAAAACGTGTCTTGTTTTGATAGCACACATACTATTATCCACGGATCAACAGAATTACTATATTTTTGATTTTCTTGTGATGCGTATTTATAAAAAGGCTTATGAGTTGGTGTGCAATAGGTCCAAGACTAATGTATGTTGTAACCGAAATAAGTCCAAAACCTAACTCGATGGCCTGTCTTACGTTCCATGGCCTGTAGATCATGTAATTGTGAATTACTTATCTGATCTATATTCTTAAAATTGGTTTTAAATGTACTTGCTTTTTTAATCAAGCTGTAGTTGCATGCTTTAACCACGCATAATTCGTCTATTTTAATTTTTTATTAGCTTCCAAGAATCAGATCTTGAAAACAATATTATCTGTGCATTTATTTGGTGCACTTGTTTTCTTGATTTTTGTTTACGATTCTGGATAAACCCACTGCACATATGATTGAATCTGCTTTCCTTTAATGATTTCTGATCTTAGCCTGCAGAATTCTGACTTATATGCTCAAATTCTAAGCTAGTTCTTGTCTGTATATTTTTCTTGCAGGCCGAATATTTCCGTCAGTTGCTTAAACCGGTTACGTAGTCTTGTTCTCTAAACGTGTTTAGACATTGGGATAGACAGTCTTCTCCTCTGGTTGTATTAAAGACATCAACTATTGACCGGGCCATGATGGATACATCATAAATAACCGAAAACTTCTTGCTATTCTCTTTTCTCCTAAAACTTGCACCAAATTTGAAATCGAACCAATAATCTTTCAGAAGCTACATATTTGTCTTATCAACAAGCTTGTTTTGTAACCGAGCGCTCATGCATAGCGACCAGCCATTCATTCCTGGAAAGCCAATGCTGCCACTTAGTGATCAAGTGGGCTATTATATGCAAAATGCTCCTGTGGCATCCGTTCTTAACGGGCTTGTTCCTCCAGGCTTCAAACCTCCTATGCCCTTCCAAAACGTTGATATCCACCCTTCCAATGCCTGCCCAAGAAACTTTATAATCTTCGACCAAACTAATAATCGAAGCCAGATCATGTTCCATCCTGAAATCAACTCCAAAGTGTTCCATCCTGGACTTGGAGTCGAGACATCTCTCCTCCAAGACCAAAAGGATGCCAACGATGATGGAAACATCGCCTCCCCATTGAAAGAAGATTCTGATGACATTGATGCCCTTCTGAGTACAGAATACGAAGACGACGACGAATCTGATGACGAGGTGAGCACAGCTCGGACTAATGCAAACTACAATTGCAGCTCCCCCGACTCATGCTCCAATTATGAGTCTGTGTCAAGAAAGAGTCGATCTTTTTTCAGGAAATCTTCAGAGAGTCATGGCAATGACAAGAAACGACAGCGAATGAGGAAGATGGTGAAGGCATTGAGAGGAATCGTCCCTGGTGCTAATCGGATGAGCACCATAGCTGTTCTTGACGAAGCTGTTCGTTACCTCAAGTCTCTCAGGGTGGAAGTGAAGAAGCTGGGAGTGGGGAAATTGACACCGTGAGCTCGAAACTCAGTTCGACTCAGATCAGCTGCAAGATTTGCAGGTACCCTTTGTTTGAAAATTTCAGCCCAAGAGTCTGGTTTATGGGTTGGCATAATATGAATGAGTATCTTTCTGTTCAGACAATATAGTTAATTGTTGATGTGTAATAGGTTTATTGATGTTATCTGTAGAACAAATAGCTGGTATTGAAACAATCTGTGTTCTGTTTGTGCACTATGTGCTGCCTAATAATCTTGAACTTGGAAGTTTATTTCTTTAATGGAAAGATGCATATTACTTTTAGTTTCTGCCGATATATTAAAAGGGTGTTGGTCTGAGGTTATAATATTTTCATGATGTTTTGTTTACTCTTTTAAGATTTCTGAGAGTTTAGAAAATGATTACGCACTATTGAGATTATCTCATGAATCTGATTATGTGAGATGAGCCAATTTATAAATAGAAATTAATTTAAAAATATGGTTTGAGGTGCGTATAATTAAGTTTTGTTTTAAAGGGCTATATCCAAGAGATGGGGATATATACAAGTGTTTTGTTTTAAAATTTTGATTTTTTTTTTTTTTTTTAAATAAGATGCGGATGAATGTATGTTAGATATTACAAATGGTAATTTATTCTAAATACTATAAGTTATCTTTAAAAGTCTAGTAAATCTGTAAATTTGATAAATTCAATCATGTATTAGCCTTACTGAAGTGTTAAAAGTAAATAGTTGAACTTATTTTGGGTGGGGTTATACACACCGCACCCATTTCTAAACACACCCCATTATAAAAAAAGTAATTATATATTAAAAGATTTAAATAACCTCACTATTTAATTTACAAAATAATAAATAAAATAATTTACACCTCCAAACACACCCCATCTAAAATAATTCTGAATACACTCCAATGGAAATTTCTCTTTCTTATATCCATTACTCATCTTCATCTTCTTCAAAATCCTACACTTCATCTAAAGTAAATAAAAAAAAAAAGAAAAACTGTACATATCCTACATTGTGTTGTGAAAAAAGCGTTATGAAGCACCAAAGAACACATGAAAGGAGCAATGTAATTTTTGTCATTACCTTTGTTGTGGTTTTAAGTAGTGTAGCAAAATATTTCATGAGTTAACCAAAAAATAAAAAATTTCGTACAGAACGTGATCGACCGGAACCGGCTAAATGAATCTTGTTTGGTCAACTTGTTTTAGTTGAACAACAAGCACAATGTTCAAACAAAAAGTGCCGAACACTTTGTATAGTATTCAACATTTTTCATTCGAGCACCTTGTATAGCATTCTACCATTTTCAGTCGAATACCTTGTATAATGATCGGCCACTTTCAATAGAATACACATTTTTTTCATTCATTTCACGTTTTTCTCGTTGAACTATGTATTTGTTACTTAGATCTTGATTTTTAAAATAGAAAAACACTTCAAATGATACCGAATTGCATCTTGAAAGTTGTAAATCGTTGGTGAGTTGAACATAAATGGTAGGAAATCGTTCATTCAAATTTTTCAAACAACCTTTGAATCATTCACCCAAATTGTTTCGAACACCCTTTGAATTGTTGATCCGAATTTTTGCAAACAACCTTAAAATCGTTCCTCCAAATGTTTTCGATCAAATACTCTTCTAATATGATGATTATGACCAAACCTCCACTTCTCAAAAAAAAAAGGGGAAAAAAATTGAGGTGTAGGAATGTGGTGTGTGAAGTTAGAGTTTTAGTTGGAGTGTGATGATGGGGTGTATTAAATGGGCTGTTTGAGGTTTTTCTATTTAATTTTTGTGTTATTTAATTGAAAAGGTATAGTGGTAATGTTTTAAGGTGTGTTTAGAAATTAGTAATATTAAAATGATTTAAAATGAGTGTATTTTTTGCATTTATTAAATGGGGTGTGTTTAGGAATGGGTGGGGCCGGCCCCACCCTTTTATTTTGTTTTATTGATTCAAAATTTCATTAATTGGGCTGTTTCCCACTCTTGTTACTTAATTTTTCTTTATTTCTTTTAATCTTTATCCAATATATGTTTAGCTTTATTATATAACCTGTTTATTTTTGTTTAGAAAGCAAATAAAGCCTTTAATATGATATGATAATACGTCACCTTCCAGATTTCTGAATTGATTCTATTAACTATTTAATAGAATCTTAAAATAGAAAGAAACAACATATTTTTGCTATGAAGTTCGAGGAAAAAATGCTTAATAGACAAAAATCAGGGTGAGTGAGTACTGCTTAGTGCTTGGGCCAAATTTCAAACATATAATAAATTTTAAATAATAAAATAATTTAGAAAGTGTATGATACACTTAGAGAAAATTATTTAATATTAGCGCGTACAAATCACGTAATTAGTGGAGAACTCCTTGACTTCTTGTTAATTTTACTTAAAAAAAATATATCGTGAAGATGTCAATTACTGAAATTATCCTCTAGGCGCAAATAAATCTATTAAATAGTTCAATTTGTCAAATATTATAAATCAATTCTTGAAAAATATTTCAATTATGATATCAAAGAGTTTTATTTACATTTAAAGAATATTTTGCTTAACAAACTCTTTCAGGTATATAATTCCGTACGATAGAAGCCCACTTTATACAAACTCACATGGATTATGATTGTTAGTCTATTGGTTTCACAAAAATAAATCCCTAAAACAAACTTGATTTATTTTTATATCCAATTTAACAACTCAAACATCTACAATTTATTTTTCTAGAATAACGTACATATCAAGTCAAGAGTCGCAAAGTAAACACAATAATAAAGTGAATATTTAAATAATTAGTAAGGACTTTCGATGATACGTAGTTGACATTGGAAATAAAAAATAAATAAATATTTAGTGGACAGATCTTCATCTAAAGACAGTTTGGCCGAGTGGTCTAAGGCGCCAGATTTAGGCTCTGGTCCGAAAGGGCGTGGGTTCAAATCCCACAGCTGTCAATTTTTATTTTATTAATTTTCAGTTTTCTTTATCTTTTTCTAATACTTTATTTCATTAATTTTCAGTTCTTTTATATTTATGTAATATTTCTAATATGTTATTTTATTAATTTTCAGTTTAGATCCTACATATAACTATTTTCCCAATTGTTTCCAGTTTTCTATTGTGCATTACTAATTAATAGCACGACATCTAAGTTCTAACTAGATACCCACATGCATTAATAATTTTTTACCTTGAAAAAAAACAAAAACTCATATATTGGAATATAATACGTGATAGATATTGAATTAGATGGAAACAAACAAAAATAAATTCATAGTAGACAGATAAAAGGCCAAAACAACTTTTCTTGAATCCAAGGTCACACCATTGTCAATACTACACACACATGAAATAATGTAATTATTATTATGTGTGTATATATGTCCCACCATTTTAACTTTGCTAAGAAGCCAGATCCATCTTCATATCCTCATATTTGCAACTTGGCCAGCCCATCATTTGTAGCACCTTCTTCCAACTTGCATTTCTAAATAAAAATCAAGAATAATATCTTGTGCTCTTTTGGCTTCATATTGTATTATTCAATAATATAGCACTATAGTAATACCCCCATTCACATTGCACAATTCCCTTTGATAACCCACTTCGTTTGTTGAACATTGATAGTCTAGTGATAAAAAGATATCTGCTACCTAGATATAGGTCCTGGGATGAAAAATCAAGAATAATATCTTGTGCTCTTTTGGCTTCATATTGTATTATTCAATAATATAGCACTATAATAATACCCCCATTCACATTGCACAATTCCCTTTGACAACCCACCTCGTTTGCTGAGCATTGATAGCCCAGTGATAAAAAGATATCAGCTACCTAAATATAGGTTTTGGGTTCGAGTCGCTGCTGAGAGTAAATGTGAAATCTGTTGATCCTTCTTAAAAAGAAAAAAAAAAAAAAAAACCCACCTTGTTTGCCTCTTCACTCCACAAATCTTCAACTTATAAGCAAGAAATAAAGTGGGTCCCTCATTATAGGGATGTCGACGGGGCGGGGTGGGTTCAGGGAACAATGCCCATCCTCGTCCCTGCGAGGATCCCCGCCCCAATTTAATTTTGTTAATTTAAAAAATAAGTTTTTTTTAAAAAAATAATATGTTGTAGAATTATTATTATCATTTTTAATGGTTTAAGTTTATAAATAATATTTTCTAGTCATTCCATGGTGTAAGTAAAATAATTTAATCATATAAATAATATTTTTTCGATATTTAATAAATTATTTTAAATATTATAAAATATTATATTATATATAAAATATATAGAATCCCTGCGGGAAACGGGGTGGGGATATGATACCCGTCCTCGCTCCACTAGTCACGAAAAAAATCTCCCCCGTCCTGTGGGTACAACTTTCGAGGAATTCCCATCCTGTTTGGGGTGGATTCCCGTGGGGAACGGGAATTCTCTCCCAACTGCCATCCCTACTTTATTCCAAATTCGTTAATTCAGAATAAATCAAATCTTTGTAAAGTAAAATCCAAACTTACGAATTACGACCAGTCGATTAACAATAGAATATATCATCAAATATTTTATATGATTCCACAAGATCCATCATTAAGTTCAATTTTCATTCTCATTGCATTACGTTTAACATTGATTCTTTATCCAAATAGAAATTTTCGACTGGTAGTTTTGTATTCAGATACAATCATACAAATCTAAAATCTGGTGTAAATAAAATCCATGATTCTCTTAGATTTGTTGTGTGTGTTTTTAATGAAGTTGACTCTTTTAAAATAGATAGAATTGCATGGAGAAAAATATTAACAAGTTCATGTAGCCACTACTTAGTGTCCAAACACCTTTACATCAATGGAGTTGACACCATACATATATGTTGGGTGGGCTATACACCCCAAAAATACTAAACACACCCCAAAAATTGTGTTTTTATACATTTCATTTTTATAAAAAAGACCATCTCCAAGCAAATTTGATACCAAAACATCAATTTACCACCAAATTTGCTAGAAACAGTAAAATCATCTCCAACCATCTCAATGAGAATATTCTTAACTTTTATCTGTTGAATTTAGCATGTTGTGTTTTCTTAATCTAAATTTAGCATGTAGTAATGTTTATGTGTTGTAGTAAATTTCATTGTATTTTGTAATTTAAATTTTTAATGATATCTTATTATATTTCTGCTAGTTACAATTTGCGTTCGTATTAATAAAAATATTGCAATACAACTAAATTATATGTTTTCAATTTTCATAAATCTAAAATCATATAATATCATACGTAATATTTAAAATAAATCGATAACTATATAAAAAATACTTGATACAAAAAAATGAAAATAAATCAAAAAAAGAAAAAAACAACTCCAAATTAAATAAAAAAAGAAGGAAAAGGTACATTAGAGTCATGAACCGTATGTGATAAATTTGCCCCATACTGTTCGTCAGTGGCAATTTGCCACTGCCTTGGAGAAGCCATTTTAAAGAGATTTGAGTTTGCCATCAAATTTGAGGTGGGCTTGGAGATGATCTTAGTATGTTGTGGAATGTGTATAGAATCCAATATTTGATTTCTTATGAGTCTATCTCAACTTTGTATTGTAATATAAACAATAGATTGTAAAATACTAGTACTTTATGTTCAAGTCGGGCTTCATAAGGTATACAATTTCGGGTTCTATATGGAACCTTCTATCTATATATGGCCCACCATTTAGAGTTGATATTAGCCAAACTCTATCTTCACATATGCAACCCACTTTGCCACCTTATATGCCAACAGTTTCTCCCAACTTGTATTTGGTAATACTAATCAAGAATCACATCTATTGGAAACCGTGTGGACCAAAGTCAAACCCTCTTTTTGGCTCACATTATATCATTCTACACATACCCTAATTGTCCTCTTTTCACATTACTCAAACCTTTTTTCTATTAATTTGCATCTAGTTTCAAACAACTCTATGTCTCATATTGTTAGCTCAATGAATGGTTAGTCAACTTTGAGGATTCTAAAGTAGTTGACACGAAAAGGGTTGACTAAGCAAAGTGATCATATAATAAATACTTGAACAAGATCCTTCCATTTGAGCCAAGTACCAATAGAGAGAAAGCATAAAAAATAAACATGTTTCAAAGAGTTGCATTCTCACTTACCATACTTTCTACCCTTCTACTTGGAGTTCTTTCAACACAACCAATCTTGAAGCCCGAAATCGAGGCCTTGAAAGCCTTCAAGGCCTCGATCATCAAGGACCCGTATGGAGCCCTTCTCGACTGGAATGACACCAACCATCATTGCAACTGGACTGGAATCGCATGTGATCCATTGTTGTCGAATGTGGTCTCTATTACATTGATTGACAAGCAACTCGAGGGCGAGGTTTCCCCGTTTCTTGGAAACCTAACCCATCTCCAGGTTCTTGATCTCACTTTAAACTCATTCACTGGAAAAATCCCACCACAGTTAGCATCATGCTCACATCTTACACAGTTAATCCTCTATGATAACTCACTCTCTGGGCCGATCCCAGAAGAGCTCGGAAAGTTGACAAACTTACAGTTGATAGACTTCGGGGATAATTCTTTAAACGGAAGCATCCCCGTTAGTCTATTCAACTGCACTGCATTGTTAGGACTTGGTCTAATCGACAACAATCTGACCGGAGAAATCCCACCAGAGATCGGAAACTTAGTGTCCCTTCAATTATTCGTAGCTTTTAATAACAATCTTGAGGGCTCCATACCTTCTTCCATTGGCAATTTGAAAGACCTTCAAACTCTTGACCTTAGTGATAACCAACTATCTGGAAAAATCCCTCCAGAAATGGGAAACATGTCAAGCTTAGAAATCCTTCAATTACATATCAATCTTCTCTCTGGGGAAATCCCAGGTGAGCTAGGTAAATGCACAAGCCTCGTTCATTTGAACATATACTCGAATGAACTCACTGGAATCATCCCTTCTGAGCTAGGAAATCTGATCAACTTACAAGCATTAAGGCTGTATCAAAACAGGCTAAAATCCACAATTCCAAACTCTTTGTTCAAGTTGAAGTTTCTTACCAATTTGGGCCTTTCTAATAACGAACTGTTTGGTAATATTTCGCCTGATATAGCATCGTTGAGATCTCTACAAATCTTGACTCTCCACTCGAACAACTTTAGTGGCGAAATCCCTTCAAGCATAACAACTTTGAGCAACTTATCATACATATCTATAGGCTTCAACTCATTCACAGGGCCTCTTCCAACTCACATTGGATTGCTGCGTAATCTGATGAACTTAACAGCAAATGATAATCAGCTTGAAGGCCCGATTCCATCCAGCATCATCAACTGCACGCGCCTTCTTGTTATAGTGCTCACGAACAACAGAATCGTGGGGCGAATACCACAGGGTCTTGGCAGATTGTCTAATCTCACATTCTTGTCTCTTGGGAACAACGCGATCTCTGGAGAGATTCCTGACGATCTCTACAATTGTTCTCAGCTTGAAGTTGTTGCTTTTGGTCAAAATAGTTTGAGGTCTACACTTAAACCATCCATTGCCAGATTGAAGAGCCTTAGAACTCTGAGAGTTGAAGATAATTCTTTGTTTGGATCTATTCCTAAAGAGATTGGTGATCTGAGTAGACTGATATACTTAGACCTCTCTGGAAACACATTCATGGGGCGAATTCCATTAGAGCTTTCGAAGCTCACATCTCTTCAAGGCCTTAGCTTGAATGACAACAATCTTGAAGGAGGGATTCCTGAACAGTTTTCTGAGCTCAGGAATCTAACTATTTTTCGTATACGAAACACTGGATTATTTGGACAAATCCCAGATGCTATCTCTAAGCTCATATCACTCTCTAACTTGGATCTCAGTGGAAATCACTTCAATGGAACCATTCCAATGAGCTTTGCAAATCTTTCACGATTAATGTCGCTTGATCTTTCACACAACAATCTTACTGGCAACATTCAAGGATCAGTGATTGCAGGTATGAAGAATCTGCAATTAGACCTTAATCTTTCACACAATCTGTTTGAGGGATCAATCCCAAATGAAATAGGGATGCTGGAAATGGTGCAAGAAATCGACATCTCCAACAATAACTTATCAGGACACATTCCTCGTGCGATCAAAGGCTGCAGAAATCTTATCTCTCTTGATCTGTCTAAAAACACACTCTCTGATCAAGTTGATGAAGACATTTTTCCTCAGCTTGTTCAACTAGAGAAGCTCAATCTTTCGAGCAATCAGTTAGATGGCCCGCTTCCTGAAATGTTGGCACATATGAAGTACCTTTCGTCACTTGATTTGTCTCAGAACAAGTTCAATGGCACCATACCAGAGAGCTACACCAATATCTCAAGCTTGAAATATCTCAATCTTTCATTCAACATGCTTGAAGGCCATGTTCCTGATTCCGGTGTGTTTTCTAGCCCGATTTCAATCAGTTTACAGGGGAATCCAGCTCTTTGCAGACAAAGCTTTTCGCAGCTATGCAAAACGAAGAGCAAAACGAGCTCTCATCGTCTCTCTAAGAAATCCATGGTGATCATCTTGGTCATTGGATGTGCTGTTCTTATACTCATTCTTCTTCTATCAGCATTGGTCTACACTAATTGCCACAAGACCAAGAAACGCGAAGACAGCCTTAAAGCTCCAAAAATTGAGTACCTTTCAGCAGCCACTCTGAAGAGATACGATGCAAAGTTCATAGCAACAGCTACCAATTCATTCAGTGATGACAACGTGATTGGCTCGAGCTCTTTAAGCACTGTCTACAAGGCTACATTCGAAGATGGAAAACAAGTAGCTGTGAAGAAACTGAACTTGCAACAATTTGCAGCAGAGTCTGATAAATGCTTCTACAGAGAAGTCAATACATTAGGCCAGCTACGCCATAGGAACCTCGTGAAGGTGCTTGGTTATGCTTGGCAGAGCCAAAGCCTCAAAGCATTGGTGTTGGAATTCATGGAGAATGGCAGCTTAGACGAGATCATACACAACCCGGATTCAGATCATAAGAGATGGACATTGATCCAACGCCTCGATTCCTTACTTTCAATTGCAACTGGATTGGTCTACTTGCACACAAGCTATGATTTCCCAATTGTGCACTGCGATTTGAAGCCTTCAAACGTGCTTCTTGATGGCGAATTCAGAGCTCGTGTGAGTGATTTCGGAACAGCAAGGATACTCGGTATTCATCTCGAGGAAGAGACGAGCATCTCAGCTTCTTCTGCATTTCAAGGCACCATTGGCTACTTAGCTCCAGGTAAACATTTCATCGAATACATTGTGTGCATTTTACCAGTTTATGTATACTCAGCAGATTTTTAACTGAAACTATTGTCCTAATGTATCAGAGCTAGCATACATGAGGAAAGTATCGACAAAAGTGGATGTGTTCAGCTTCGGAGTTATAGCAATGGAGTTGATGACGAAGAAAAGGCCAACAGGACTTACAGACGAAGAAGGATCTCCCATCACATTAACGCAGCTTGTTCAGCAAGCACTTGGGGATGGAATCAAGGGCCTGGATCGAATTCTTGATCCTCATCTAAGATCCTATGATTGCAAGAATCAAGAAACCATTGAAGGGCTTCTTAATCTGGCATTGTCCTGCACCAGCCCGTATCCTGAAAACCGGCCCGATATGGAACTAGTGTTGTATACTCTTGAAAAAGTTCGTAAAAATGCAGGAAATGAATGATTGTTTCATTCTTCTTAAATTAGTAGTTTCATGAAGTCTTTAAAATAGGATTTTTCTTTGAAGAAAATTTTCAATATGAACGAGTCCACTGCAAAATATACAGATTTATATATGCTCATAATCTTGGTTGAGTGTATGAGATTATTTCTTGGTACTATTTTGGCAAAAATGCAAAATTAGTCTCATAATTATACGAGTGTAAGTAAAATTGATTTCGTTCAGTATTCTTGATTTAATCTTGTATCATTTAAATTTTCGCAAATTCCTAATTTCATAAATTTTCGGAAATTGTAATGTTTAGAACATGACACGTTGATAATTTAAGGATTTCATAATTTTCAAACGGCTTGAATTACATGTTCAATCAAAATTTTGGAATCTCTTTAAAGTAACTTTCTATACGAAAACATTTTTACATCCCGTCTTCAAATTGATCGGAATTCACAAAATTCTTGAATTATCGCGGTCATGTACTGTGTAAATGACATTTTGCAAGTGAAAACTTTGATTTGAGACTAAGTTTGCAAGTTGCAACAAATTTAAGATACAAGATTGCTAATTTAAAACATTGAATAAGACCAGTTTTGCCAGATTCAATTTTGCATTTTCCTCGCACTATATCATTAATATTCAACTTTGCAAGTTGCAACTTGTGGTTGTAACTTGTAGGCGTGGATAAAAAAGCAATGTTGGTATTATTATTCGATTATAATATGGGACCCTAAAATTGTCACCATTTACATTAGATCTATTATAACAAACCAATTATTGCATCATAACTTTCTCACATAAATATTTTCCTTATAATCGAGCTCACATGAAGTAGTGAGAATTAGTTTTGATGAACTCAATTTATTGTATTAAATTTTATACATCAATCTATATAAATGATATAATGTTCGTTTTTTAAAATATTTTGATGAGAGGACGCAAGATAATATATAAAATGACATGTGCAATATAAAAAACTTATAATTCAATCAAACTAATTTTTACACACATACACCAATTGTCCTGAAAATTACACTGAAATCAATTAATCAATCAGGCTAGATTAGGCCGAGAACCTCACTTTCCGGGTACAAAGTTAGTAGCATAGGCCCAAGCATTGTTGCTAACCGGGTCTGCAAGATGATCGGCGAGGTTCTCCAACGGGCCTTTTCCGGTGACGATGGCCTGAACGAAGAATCCAAACATCGAAAACATAGCAAGTCTACCATTCTTTAGCTCCTTAACCTTAAGCTCAGCAAATGCTTCCGGGTCATCAGCCAACCCTAATGGGTCGAAGCTACCACCCGGATATAACGGGTCGGTAATTTCACCCAAGGGCCCACCGCCAATTCTGTAGCCCTCAACGGCTCCCATTAGAACAACTTGGGAAGCCCAAATGGCCAATATGCTTTGTGCATGGACCAAGCTAGGGTTGCCCAAGTAGTCGAGCCCACCCTCGCTAAATATTTGGGACCCAGCTTTGAACCAGACGGCTTCCCCGAACTTAACCCCATTACGGGCCAAAAGTTCGGGAAAGACGCAACCGAGAGCCCCGAGCATGGCCCACCTGGAGTGGATCACCTCAAGCTCTCGGTTTTTGGAAAAGGTCTCAGGGTCGGCTGAGAGCCCGGCGGTGTCCCAACCGTAGTCACCGGGGAATTCTCCGGTTAGGTAGCTTGGGGGCTCACCGGAGAATGGGCCCAAGTACTTAACACGATCCGGGCCGTACCACGGGCTGCCGGAGGAGGCAGGCTTTGACTTGGTGGCGGCCTTTCTCATCGAGACTCTTCCGTTTCCGGTGGCTTCGGAGGCGGACAGCTTGACCGCCGTTCCGGCGAAGGATGGGGAGGAAAGAGCCATTGTGGAGGTAGCCATTGGAGTAATGAAGGTTGTTTTGATGAGTAGTGTGTTGATGTTGGAAGTGATAAATTAGAAATGGTAGTTCGTTGGTAGTTATATACTGCAGGGTTAGAGGTGGAATTGTTGATATGAATATCCATATCTCTACTTTGATTGGATTTCAAGATTTTGTGGTTTGTGTTATTCTATGCTGATCACTTGGTAATTTCTTGTCCATCCATTTTTTTTTGGATTTCACAAGTGGGGTTTATGTACTTCTTTACCACCAAAACTATCCAAAGTTTGAAACGTTGATGTTACATTTGTTGTAAATTAAAATCTTTTATGTACTTATAGATTATCATCGCAAGTGATAATAAAGTAAACACCTTTTTTAGAGCATGTGATTCTTTATTTTACAAACATTTAGATATTGGCTGAAATGCCAAAATCTTAATTACTATTTTTAGATTTGAATGTAAGAAATTTATTGGATTTCTAGATTTAATGTTATTCTATGCTGAGTTGGCAATTTCTTGTCCATCCATTTTTTTTTTGGACTTCACAATTGGGGTTTCAAGTTCTTCTTTACCACCAAAACTATTCCATTTTGTAAATTGAATAAGTGCATATACTTAGCTAAAACTATGGATTTCAGATATAAACTTTTAATAGAAATACTAAATTTATTTATTTAAATCTAAATTTATGCAAACAAATATATCTTATGAAATTATGATGCCTTAACTTGTATTTAAAGGTTGAATCCACAAATTACTGAAGAACACTTTAAATTAAAAATTTATTAATGATGATTTTCTATGTTTCATAAATGACGTATTTTTCATCATATTAGACAAAAGTTATTGCCCATAATCCACATTTCACAATTCACATACAAATTTATGGATATGAGTTTGATTTGTGGATAAAAAGGATCCGTCTCACGAAAACTATCTTTGAGACCGTTTTCACTTAAGTTTTTGTAAAAATCTTTTTCATCATCTTAGACAAAAGAATCTGGGTTTCTTTTATAAAATCAATTCTATTAGTTTCCTCGTTCAATTAGGATTCTAATTCTAATCTACTTGGGTTTCATATCCAATTAAACTTCTGATTTTTATAAAATCAATTCTATTATAGTTTACTCATCCAATTAGGATTCTAATTCTAATTTAATTAGGGTTTCTCATCCAATTATGCTTCTGATGTTTATAAACTCATTTCTATTAGTTTCCTCGTCCAATTAGAATTTTAATTTTAATCTAATTAGGTTTCTCATCTAATTGAGCTTCTGATGCTATTCTAATTATAATTTCATTTCCAACTAGGATTCCAAATCTTATCCAATCAATTAAGATTTCTAATCTTAATATAATTAAATTGGTCCAAGGATTATATGATCAAGTTTTATATATAATGCTCCCACTTAGACAGGGCAGATCTAGTAGTGGGACATGGGGTACAACTGTATCGCAAATTAAAAAATAAAATAAAATAATATATATATATATATGTATGTATATATATTTTTTAAATTTTTTTTATCCCTATTTATAGAGTAAATTATAGACATTTAAATTAGATAATAATAAAAAAATAATGATTTTGGCATGATTTGAAGAAAGTCTCCCCACACTTCATAATCACATTTTCGATTTTGGCTAGTGAATTCGAGTTAAAATTTATTTTTTTCCACACCTTATAGATCAAAATTTTATAATATTAATATTTTCGTATATTAATTATTTGTTTTGATGTTCTTTGTTCATAAATTAGATTTTATATTTTTAATGAGAAATGATACTTGTAAATAAAAAAAAAAAACCAGATAACAAGAAAGTAAGCTGATCTTTAACAAATTATGTTTAAGAAAATGAATCTCAAGAAACTTTTTTACTTAGTTTTGTAATATTTATGTATTTATATAATTTGATTGTACGTTTTATGTGCGAATTGTTTTTTTTTTTTCTATTATTTATTGTTTATTTATTTCGTATCCCCATTTTTAAATTCCTTAATCCTCGCTATTGCACTTAGATGTGTTTACATCGATAATTTGAATAAAACCGGCCCGATATAGAACTAATGTTGTATACTCTTGAAAAAGTTCGTAAAAAGGCATGAAATGAATGATGGTTTCATTCTTCTTAAATTAGTAGTTTGCAGAGGCATCAATAGATGTTTCTTTAAATAAGATTTTTCTTTGAAGAAAATTTTCAATATGAACCATCACTGCAAAATATACAGATTTATATGCATGATCTTATCAGCTGTATGCACAAAAGCAGCGAAGAGAGTCTTGGTTGAGTGTATGCGATTATTTCTTGGTACTATTTGAGCCAAAATGCAAAAGTAGCCCCATAATTAAACGAGTGTGGTAAAATTGGCTCCATTCATTTTTAAATTCTTGATTTAATCTTGTATTGTGTAAATTATTGCAAATTCCCAATTTCTAAAATTTATCGGAAATTGCCACATTTAGATTATGTGATGTTGACAATTTAGAGATTTCGTAGCTTTCAAACATTATATATGAATTACACGTTCGGCCAAAATATTGGAATCTCTTTAAAATTTCAGTAGCATTCTGAACGAGGACACTTTTGCATTTTTGTCTTCAGATTGATCAGAATTCAAATAATTATCGAATTATCACGGTCATGTACTGTCTAAATAACATTTTGCTGTGAAAATTCTGATTTTAGACTAAGTTTGCAACAAATTTAAGATACAAAATTCACTACAAGGAAAATGAGTATTTACGATAAGATTTTTTGCAACAGCAAAAGTAGTCGCGAAAAGTCTAGTTATTGCGACAACAAATTGTCGCAAAAAATATTAATATAAATTAACAATATGTTTTCACAAAAGACAATGTAAAAAAGTTTTTTTGTGACAACATTGTTGTCACTAATACATTAACAACAATAATGTTGTTACAAAAAAAAAAATATTTACGAGAAAGTTTTTGCGAACAACTTTTATCGTAAAATATTTTTATGATAATTATCAATGTTTTTTTGACTATTTTTTTTATAGTGATTATTAATTTAAAAAGAGTAAACTACTTTTTTCGCCCATTATGTTTGCCGTTTCGCAGTTTTGCCCTTTTTGAATTCGGGCTTGCAATTTAGGACTTTCTGTTTTACGGGCTGACAATTTAGGACTTTATTTTTTATCAATGACAATGTAGGATTTTATGTTTTCAAAATTAGCAATTATTGCCCAATTTCAGCCCGAATTGTTTATTCGGGCTGAAATTGCACATTTTTCGGGCTTAATTTGATGAAGTGGCGATTGATTATTTGACGTGGAATTTTGCAATTAATTACCAGACGCCATGTGTATTTTAAGTGGGCCCCACCACCTAATTCAAAATTAATTAAAAAAAAGAAAAAAAAACCCTTTCTTCTCCAACCTTCTCCACCTCCACCATCGCAGATTCAGCTTCTCCACCATTCTTGTGATTAATTTCCACTGACCCGAAACATATCGTATCCTATGCTATTTTGAAGCCCTCGGCGAGCCCGTTCCGAATCCGGGCTCGGATCAGCCATCCGACGCCGCCTCCGCCGGCAATCAGCCGGAGAAGTCGCGGCCGTTTCTCTCTCTAAAACCCGTTTTTCTCTCTCTTCAAATTCAAGCCATCCGGCCACCGATCGGAGCGATTCTTGTGTCTATCTTGAAGTTCTCGCCGAGCCCGTTCCGAATCCGGGCTCGGATCAGCCATCCGACGCCGCCTCCGCCGGCAATCAACCGGAGAAGTCGCGGCCATTTCTCTCTCTAAAATCCGTTTTTCTCTCTCTTCAAATTCAGGCCATCCGGCCACCGATCGGAGCGATTCTTGTGCCTATCTTGAAGTTCTCGCCGAGCCCGTCATGAATCCGGGCTCAGATCGTCGATCGGACATCATCTCCGCCGGCAACGGCCGGTCAAACTCTGGGTCTTTCCCTCTCTCTCTTCGATCACTCTCTCTTTCTCCCGGTCAAAAATAATACACGTCAGTAAAAAAAATAAGAAAGAAAATCCACGTCAATAAATGATCAGCCACCTAAGCAAATTCAGCCCGAATAGATGTGTCACGTGCAAAAAACGTGCGATTTCAGCCCAATTAATCGATTCGGGCCGAAATTGGGCAGTAATTGCGAAATTTTAAAAAATAATGTCCTAAATTGCAAGCCCGAATTCAAAAAAGGCAAAATTGCGAAACAACAAACATAATGGGTGAAAAAAGTAGTTTACTCATTTAAAAATGAACAAAGACCAATTTTGCCATATCGACTGTTGCATTAATTTCCACGTTCTATAAGATTAGCTATATTCAAATTTGCAAGTTGTAATTGGTGATTGTAACATCAGTACTTTAGTATTATTATTCGATTACAATATAGAATCCTATATCGTCACCATTTACATTAGATCTATATTAATCATCCAATTATTGCATCATTATTTTCTTACACAAATATTTTCCGTGTAATCAATCTCACAAATAGTGAGAATAATATTAACATATTTTGATGAGAGCTTGCAAGATAATATATAAAATGACACGTGCGAAATAATCAATTTATAATTAAATCCAACTAATTTTTACACAAACACACCACTTGTCCAGAAAATTACACTGAAATCAAATAACTAACCAGGGCTAATCTGAGCCTCACTTTCCGGGTACACAGCTAGTAGCATAGGCCCAAGCATTGTTACTCACCAGGTCTGCAAGATGATTGGCGAGGTTTTCCAACGGGCCTTTTCCGGTGATGATGGCCTGAACGAAGAATCAAACATAAAAAACATAGCAAGTCCACCATTCTTTAGCTCCTTGACCTTGAGTAGCCCTCAATGGCTCCCATTAGAACAACTTGAGTAGCCCAAATGGCCAATGTGCTTTGTGCATGGACCAAGCTAGGGTTACCCAAGTAGTCAAGCCCACTCTCGCTGAAAATTTGGGACCCGGCTTTGATCCAGACAGCTTCGCCGAACTTGACTCCATTACGAGCTAGGAGTTTTTGGGTAGTAAATTTCCATCAATTTCAGGTGTAACTCCCCATATTGGAAACCTATATATAGGGGTTATCATGCTTCACTTTGAGATACGAAAAAAATACAAAATTTTGCATTATTTCCATCCTTGCATCAAACTCAGTTCTCAAGCACCAAAAATTCGTCGGAGCTATTGGAGACCTATATATAGGGGTCATCATGCTTCACTTTGAGATACGAAAAAAATACAAAATTTTGCATTATTTCCATCCTTGCATCAAGCTCAGTTCTCAAGCACCAAAAATTCATCGGAGCTCTCGAGATTGTGGTGCTACTTCTCTATAGACGAAGTCGTTTTATCTTTGAGAGATGATACGCACGGACCAATGAACACTATCCCGGACGTATCTCGTCTTAAGGAAAGAAGGTCTTTCCTCAACTCGACTTGCTCTTAAGGAAAGAAGGTCTTTCCTCAACTCGACTTGCTGTATTCTTGTAATAGTGTAGGAATCTGTTTTAAGTCACGTTTCCTGGTTCTTGTTTGTCTTTGCTTTGTTCGACAAGTTTGCCCATTGTTGAGCGCCTTATTAACCAACAGTGACTTATGAGTACCAAACTTGAAATAAAGTCTAGTTTCAGATACCAAATCTGAAATTAACCATTTTTATTAGGTGAGATTTTTTTGGTGTATTTTGAGAGGTGTGATATGTCGTTTTTAAAAATAAATTCCGTGCAATACACAAGCTCTCCTCTTGTATATATCATAGGAGATCAACTAGTGATTAAATCATTCTCTTCTAAAAAAAACGCAATCCAAACCATATATGTGTCAATATTAAATAATTACACTAATTTAGTTCTTAATTGAGATAAATTTTATTTCAAAAACACCATTGTTTCTTATATAGTAATAATTTTATAAAATCAAATTCTCTAAGTGCATGCATCAATATCACATGTTGGTTATCCGTAATTTTTATTGCTTTAAAGGTGGGGGAGACAAGAAAAAAACACATATGAGAACTTGTTAAGATATGATTAACTAAACATCTAATAAAGTTTATTAAAATAATATCTTTTAGAAAAAGAGGTTGATATACTTTAAAATAATGAAATAAAACATAATTTCTGATAAATAACACTGTTACACGAGTTCACCTAATTATGTACCAAATAATCTAATGAAAATTTGACTGTTTTATAAAACACCTAATTTCTTTGAGTATTTTTGGTAAAAAATACATAAAATTACATTAAGAAAAAAAGAAAACAAGGTAATAAAACCGTAAAATTAGTACATACCTTATTTATTAACCCTAAATTGGATCCAATTTCTAACGGTAAAATTAGGACTTACCTTGTTTATTAACCCTAAAATGGGTTTAGGGGTTAATAAATAATAAGCAAGCCACCATAAATAAATCATTCTTGTTCTTTAAATTGCCGCTCATCATTTTTCTTCCCTTTTCTCTCTATATATTCATTCATTTTTCCAACTCTTCACTCTCATATTCACACTTGACTTCTCATCATTTTTCTTCCCTTTTCTCTCTATATATTCATTCATTTTTCCAACTCTTCACTCTCATATTCACACTTGACTTCTTTTTAATACACAATCAATTTGGATTTCAATTTCTTGTCTGAAACTGCATCAGGTACTTTCTCCTTTCTTTTCTTGATTTCTTGAACGCAAAGTGTTCGTTATATTGTCCTCTAACTATCCTCTGTTTTCTTGACCAACCTTTTCTCTTTTTTCAATTAATTTTCTTTCTTTTTTCAATTAATTTTCTTTCGTTTTTCATCCTAAGCCCTTTGGCTCTTTGTAATAAATTCGGTTCTTGAAATTTTCTTGGAGCATTTTGGTTCTTGAAATTTTCTTGGTGTATTTTGGTTCTTGCTATTTTCTTGGAGTATCTTCGGTTCTTGCAATTTTCTTGGAGTATCTTTGGTTCTTGACATTTTCTTGAAAATAGTTCCTAACATCAGAATTTATGAGAAATCACTGATGTTATTATTGCATGCAAATGTTATATTAGCATCTGCATCTACTATGCTCGTATTCACTAATATAATCATTGTCCTGCTTCTTGGAAATTGTTTAATGGGCAGATTGTATCATCTGACTGAATGATTTTTTATTTTCCTTCATGAGCCGCCTTATTTGGTTAATTCTGTCAACAAATTATGTATTTTTTTTCCTTCTACCAGAAAGGATAGTGCATTTCAGCAGCCTGAGATCTTCGAATTTGATCATGTCCATCCAAGTTCAATTTCACTGCCACTCTTTATGGGACTGGATGCTCTAAGGAATTTCATTTAGTCAGAAAGGTGCAAATACTTGAAAAATCTATTTAATAATTTGTTATCTTTTATTTAAGGTAGAAATGTACTTCACACTTTTCAGGAATGCGATTCTTCTTTGGTGTAACTGAAATATAAGATAGTGATGGACCTTATATTACATGATGAATGGTTTTTAATTTGCATGTTTTTCAAGTGTGAAAGAGAGTTGTATAATTTTAAAAATATAGTGCAACACTGGCATGCTGCATGAAATAGGCCATGATATCAAGAAGTAGCATGCGAATTGTTTTCATAAAAGCATTAGAAATGCATATTCAGATTTCTCTTAGAAAGAGTATCATATCTATTGATATGTCTTTGGAACCATGAGATGACTGCATGATTTCTATTGAATCAACTTATTTGTTTTGTGCTCATGGCTTGTACTAGATGTGATCCATTGAGGGATTGTTAGTTTTGGGTTCACTGAAAGCGTGAGAAAGCTTAAAGATAATCTTCACTTAAATTTGTAAATGTTAGTATTTTCCCTTGGGGTGTATACTTGGAAAAAATCTTCAGTTTCTGATTTGTCCTTATTTGTTGACTAGGTTTTTACGAATGCTTTAGGGAAACATTAAGTATGTCGTCAGATCTGTATTGCTCTCTGGGTGTGAATCAAAGAGTTCTTCCTGTGGAACAATTGGTGCTATGGTGTTGAGAAGAATATGGAATACAAGGCTATTGATGAAGGCATGATAAAGAAAGGTCAAGTTTCTTTTGTCTTCCTATGATTTATAGTTCAGCATGTGTACATGAGGTGGCACTTATGACATTTATATTCATGCTAATGCAAATGCTAATGCAATTGCATATGCAACTGCAAATGCTAGTGCTAGTGCAAGTGCAAGTGCAAGTGCTAATGCAAATGCAAATATGCAAATGCTAATGCTAATGCAAATGAAAATGCCAGTGCAAATGCAAATACCAATGCCAATGCCAATGCTAATGCGAAGGCGAATGCTAATGCAAATGCAAGTGCTAATGCAAATGCTAATGCAAGTGCTAATGCAAGTGCTAATGCTAAAGCAAGTGCTAATGTTATTGCAAGTGCTAATGCTAATGCAAGTGCTAATGCTAATGCTAATGCAAGTGCTAATGCAAGTGCAAATGCTAATGCAAGTGCTAGTGCTAGTGCTAGTGCTAGTGCTAGTGCAAATGCTAATGCAAGTGCAAATGCAAATGCAAATGCAAATGCATATGCTAATGCTACTGCTAGTGCAAATGCTAATGCAAATGCAAGTGCAAATGCAAATGCAAATGCAAGTGCTAGTGCAGATGCAAATGCAAGTGCTAGTGCAGATGCTAATGCTAATGCAAATGCAAGTGTTAATGCAAATGCTAAACTTTTACATTATTCTACCATTATTTCTTTTTCTACAGTCTGAATTTTACCTTATTCTACCATTATTTCAAAGTTGATAATCTGCTGACATAGTTCCATTCGCTTAAAAAGAAAATGTACTTCCTGCGAATCTGAATTTTAACTACAGGTTTAGAACCAAGCATCTTCATTGTTAACTGATTTGTTGTGAAATAGTTAGTCACCTAAAGCAGGTAAAGACGAAGTGATGCTGTGGATGTTCTATTAAGCAGGTATGCTTTCTAGGTTCTAAGTACTTTGTACGCCTCTTCATTTGTCACACCTATTACTTACAAAAGCCCTAATACAAGCCTTCAGGAATGCCATTAGGGTTAGGATTAAGCACTTACTGCTATGATAAGGGCCAAAAGGGGTAGAAAGGATTAAGCAAAACCTGTGAGCCCCATGGCCTCAGCCTTCAATTTAAAAAAAAAAAAAAAATCATGTTATGAATGATCACTGCTACAAAGTTGTATTCTTGAGAAGCTTGAGTACCAATTTCAATGGATATGAAGGTGACAATGTGTTTTTGGCTTGTTTTTCTCTTAACGATGCTTGACGGAATCTTGAAGTTAAACTTGAACAGCGTGAACAAGCCATCTCTCTAAGTCCATCAAGGTATTCTTCATGCCCAATTTGTGTTTTTATTTTTTCTTATGTGAGTTTTATCTCTATGTTTGAGAAAAAAATAAAAAAACAGATCATGTGCTCATAAGCAGAGCCCAGATGGTGACTGTGTGCATGTCTCACCAACCATCTTTTGATCATCCTCACTCAAAAACCACACAGTTCAGGTCACAATTTCTTCTCTCAATCTTTTTCCATGACGTTTTGTTGATGAGTACTATTTACCGATTTTCATTGCTGCAGATGAGGCCGAGTTATCATCCAGAAGAGCTAAAGCCGATAACTCAGCTGTGGTGCATGATTGAGAGATGCCCTGAGGGAACAATTCCGATTAGAAGAACCAGAAAAGATGATGTTCTTCGAGCAAGTTCTGTTCAATCATTTGGGAAGAAAAGGCATAAAAGTATTCCAAGGCCAACATCTGCTGCCCTTGAACCTGATCTTATTAGCCAAAATGGGCATCAGCATATACGTAGTCTCAAGTGTTCTGGGAATAATTTCAGCTCTCTAGAATGATTATTGACTTGAAATTTATTCATGTACTATAGGTGAATTCCTAACCCAACAAAAATAGGATTTACATCGATTGGAACTGGAGGTGATGATTTTGTGCATGCCATGGTTGTTGCTGTTGAATCAGTTCTTCAACAACCAATCCCAGAAGTAAGCATCTTTTTTTTTTTTTTCCTAAGGAATTCATATGTGTTGCTAAGGTATTTAAACAACTAGCTCAAGATGAGTATCTGATTGCACTTATATGGCTCACATGCATCATTAAATTATACTCTATTTTCTCCTGCTTTTGATACTTCTATTTTAGTTAATCCTTCAGGATATCAGTTCCATTTCAAGTATGAGATTTGAAATGCTGTCTCTTCCTCTAAAGTTTAACTCATTAAGCTCTACGGATTCTTGGAGGTTCATTTGCCTAAAATCTCGACAGCATTGAAGCAGGGTTGGCAGGTAAAATGTTCAGACAATTTTTTCTATTAACTCTTTTGTGGAGCAAGGTTGGCATTGGCAGGTAAAACCTGGTTGAATTTGTTTTTTATTTGGATGATCTTATTTTCGTATTTACAATGTTAAGAAGTGTTTCTTAGTCAAATTTTTTTCTTGGATGATCAGGGTTTTGGTATTTCCGATAATCGAAGTGTTTTCTGTGGTTGGGGGATAATCTAATGATGAGAGCTCTGAATATTATCCCAACACAACTTCAAACTTCTGCAGTGTGATAATATAAAGATGATTGGCTGAATATTATCCCAACCCAACTTTAATCTTCTGTAGTTGGGATAATCTTAAGAGAAGGGATGAATAATTATCCTTTAATATAACTATTTGTATCTGGTTCATCCTTTAATTTATATAAAAATTAAGATTCACCTGCTAGTTTTGTTCAGCTCTGAAGTTTACTAATATGAAGAGTTTCATTTTTCTTCTCTGAGATGCAGTTTGTGATAATCTTGATATTGTAATTTCAGGATTGGGAATTTGCTGGTTTGGTGAGTTCATCGTCTTTTCTTCATGTGAGATGCTTAAGCTGATAACTATTGAAAATTCATATAAAGATTTATGAATAGAATCCTTGCATGCCTGCTAGTTTCCGTTCTCATTCGTAGTTTATTGATATGAGAGCTTCACTTGTGTTCTCTAAGTAGCGGTTGTGATTATCTACTTTCAAGATTCGAAGTTTACTGGTTTGTCAGGTTTGTTTTCTTCTCTTCACCTGAGATGTTTTGGCTGATGAGTATTGAAAATTCATATAAAGACTAATGAAGATAATTCTTGCCTGTTAGTTTTTGTTCTCCTTCATAGTTTATTAATCTGAAGAGCTTCATTATTGTTCACTGAGCTTGGCTGTGATATCTAATTTCAGTATTGGGAGTTTGCTTTGCTTCGTCACGTTTGCATTCTTCACTTCACCTTTAGCAATCAGTCTGTGATTCCCTCGGTTAAAATCTTTGCATGAACGTGTATCCAGTTCCAATCTAATTTGCTTTATATGTGGGATTTCACTGGAATTTAGGTTCTTGCTTGATTGTTGATGATATTTTCCTTGGTTTTCATGCTGTGGTAATCATATTAGCTATTTGGACAGCTGACAGTGAAATATTTGGGATGTAGCACCCTATGATGCGGCTGTTGAAGTTGCAAATATATGGATTCACGGGATGCTAAGTTGATATATTATTACAACTCTTGGCCATAATTTTTTCATCCTTCTGCAGATTTCTAGTGTATAATCCCATCCTTTTCTTACAATGTCATCAAATACGGTTCCTTTATGTTTCAGAAAATGTGCACCAAGAGTGGTGGTAGCTTACCGTTTATTTGGGATTCTTTATTTTAGGTTTCAGGGAAGTTATACTGGTTGACCTTACTTTTGGAAAATTTTAAGGTATATGTCGAGATTCAGACTAATTGGTTATTGTGAAACATCTACTTGTTTGGCTAGCTTATACAGGGTTTTCTTCTCCGAGCAATCAGTGTATACTCCCAAATTTTTCTTATTTGTCCTCAAATATTTGGAATTCTTTATTTTGGGTTTCAGAGAAGTTATGATGCGTGACCTTATTTTTGGAAAATTTTTAACGTACATGTCGATATTCATGATCTAAAGAGACTAATTGGTTATTGTGAAACATCTACTTGTTAGCTGATTGTACATGGTTTTCTTCTCCGAGCAGGGATGCAAGGCTATCATGGATGTTCTGGTGTTTTTAATTTATTCAATCTCCTGTTTTAGTGTATCCTCCCCATATTTTTCCCTATCTGTCCTCAAATACGGTTCCTTCATATTTGCAGAAAATATGCACCGAGAGTGGTGATAGCTATTCATTTTTATTTGGGATTTCTTTATTTCGGGTTTCAAGGAAGTTATGTTGGTTGACTTTATTTGTTATAAATTTTTTAGGTATATTATAGTTGAGATTCTTGTACTGAAGATACTGATTGGTTATTGTGAAACATCTAGCCTGTTTGGATGCATTTACAGGTTTTCTTTTCAAAGCAAGGATGCAGGGCAGTCATTGATGTTCAGGTGTTTTTAATCCAACCTGTTTGGATGCATTTACAGGTTTTCTTTTCAAAGCAAGGATGCAGGGCAGTCATTGATGTTCAGGTGTTTTTAATCTGTTCAATCTCCTTCTGTTCTTCTGAGTTCTGTCACTGTTTTATCTCACGGCTGCAACTTTTTCACATTGGGTTACTCTATATCATGCATATGTTCTCTATGTTGGGGGACTCTTATATGAGTTGCTATTTATGTTGATGATTATTTTCACCTTAAGTGTGATCTGAACTTTTGTGAATTAGGATTTTGAGGTATGGTCTTTTATTTATGTCTAGAGTTTATTATTATTTTTTTTGGGAGTTAAAATCATTTGATTGTCTTTGCAATTAAATTAGATTTCATATTTTGTAAGTCTCCTTATTTTTGTTCTATCTTATGTTTCTTTTAGCCAAGTGGTTGTGAACCCACAGGTTCTTGTTGTTTGTGTTATTGTTCTGCAATGCTTTGCAATGTATCTCATCTCTACTTTGGAATTTGCTTTGACTTTTGTTTACTGAACTTGACGAGCAGTATATCATAGAGGCATTGTTGTGTGTACTGACCAACTTCTCAGTTGATCTTTCCTCATCACTTTAAAAAGTCTGATTTGTTCTTCTTGTTTGTCGACATGAAACTGTTGTTAGAGGTTGGTTTTTAATTAGATGATTCTTTTACCTGTGCCAGAGTGTGGAGGAAATTATAAACGTATTCTTTTTTTTTTAAATTGGGTGTCATGCGTCTGTGCTGTTCTCTCGTTCCCAGAGTTTGTTCATCAGAGTACGAATTGTTCAGATGCTTCGTGTTGTTTTGTATTGTTCTATTGATGTTTTGGACTAAATCTTATATTATCTTTGTAGATTTTCCGACTTCAGCTAACAGTTGAAAACCTCATGATATTGTTAAGGGAACGGATGACAGTATTTTGCAGTTTGCAGTTTTAATGGTAGTAGAGATTTTAATGGTATTTATCCAGTTAAAAATTATTTACACCTGCTATGTTCATTTTATTTTCTAATATGTAGGGAATCATTTGGGTTGTTGATGTATTTGTGTTTGGTTGTTAAAAATCAGTTGATTGTCTTTGCAATTAAATATGCTTTCATTTTTGCCAATATCTTTACTTCTTTTTTTATCTTATGCTTCTGTGTCAGCCAAGTGGTTGGATGGATGTCCACAGGTTCTTGTTGTTTGTGTTATTATTCTGCAATACTTTGCATTTTCTGCAATATTTTGTTTGTGTTGATTGAAGTTTGCTTTGATTGCCTGTTTACTGAACTTGATGAGCAGTAAATCATAGAGGCATTGTTGTGTATTCTGATTAGCTTCTCATTCTCAGTCCAGAATTTTGATCATTTCTTGTCACTTTGCAACTAACATGGCGTGTGGTTCTAAATTCTCTCGTGTTTTTTGGTATTGTTCCATTGATACGTGAAACTTATTTTATTCTTCCCAGAAGTGGCTCTATTAAATCTGTCAGCTAAAGTTACCATAATTGATCAATTGTTATTAAAATTGACATGCTTTGATTTCAATCTTGGACAATATATTTATGTTTGCATATCTCGCTTATTTCTCTTAGTGCTTTTGTGGGACTCATTATGCTGTTCTTTTGGAGTATATTCTTTGATTATCCTTGGTGTGAATTTTTCTGCATGATTGTAGCATATAGATTTCAATTGAAGTGCTATTTTCAGAGGACTTGGTATGCTATTTAACAAGTTGTGTGCCTTTTTCAATACTTAACAGCTAGGATTGAAACTTTGTTATTATTCAATCTTTGGTTTCTCTTTAAAGGTTTTTTGTGTTTTTAAGGATAGTTTACTATTTTGATCCTCGTGAATGTCTATTTTCTGTGCTATGGCATCCACATTGGACCTCATCTCCTTCATACCTTTTCTGGTGTTGTGTCTTATTCATTTTCTAATCCGTGTGAACTCAGCTGTTGTTAATAACCCAACTATAACGTTGAGGAGTTCTTATTGTGTTGTTAGTTGTTTGATTCCATCATTCCACAATTAAGTAAATATTGAGTGGTTGATATAATAACATCTGGATATTTAGTGAAACAGTATTATGATGGTTTGTGATAGTCTTGATATTGTAATTTCAGGATGGGGAGTTTGCTGGTTTGGTGAGTTTGTCGTCTTTTCTTAAGCTGATAAGTATTGAAAATTCATATAAAGATTAATGACAGAATCCTTGCCTGCTAGTTTCTGTTCTCCTTCGTAGTTTACTGATATGTAGAGCTTCACTTGTCTTCTCTGAGTAGCGGTTGTGATAATCTATTAGCTATTTGGACAGCTGACAGTGAAATATTTGGGATATAGCACCTACGATGCAGTTGTTGAAGTTGCAAATATATGGATTCAGAGGATGCTAAGTTGATATATTATTACAACTCTCTACCATATCTTTTTCATCCATCTGCAGATTTCTAGTGTATACTCCCATCTTTTTCTTACAATGTCATCAAATACGGTTCCTTTATATTTGCAGAAAATGTGCACCAAGAGTGGTGGTAGCACGCACTACATTTATTTGGAATTCTTTATTTCAGGTTTCAGGGAAGTTATACTATGTGACCTTATTTTTGGAATTTTTTTTAAGGTATATGTCAATATTCATGATTTAAAGAGACTTATTGGTTATTGTGAAACATTTTCGGTGATTGTACAGGGTTTTCTTCTCCGTGCTTCACTTGTCTTCTCTGAGTAGCGGTTGTGATAATCTAATTTCAAGTTTCGGAGTTTACTGGTTTGTTTTCTTCTCTTCACCTGAGATGCTTTGGCTGATAAATATTTAAAATTCATAAAAAGACTAATGAAGAGAATTCTTGCCTGTTAGTTTTTGTTCTCCTTTGTAGTTTACTAATTTGAAGAGCTTCATTATTGGGAGTTTGCTCTGCTTTGTCAGGTATGCATTCGTCACTCTTTACCTTTAGCAATCAGTCTATGATTCCCTCGGTTAAAATCTTTGCATGAACGTGTATCCAATTCCAATCTAATTTGCTTTACATGTGGGATTTCACTGGAATTTAGGTTCTTGCATGATTGTTGATGATATTTTCCTTGGTTTTCATGCCGTGGTGATCATATTAGTTATTTGGACAGCTGAAAGTGAAATATTTGGGATTTCTTTATTTCAGGTTTCAGGGAAGTTATATTGGGCGACCTTACTTTTGGAAAAATTTAAGGTATATGTCGAGATTCAAACTGATTGGTTATTGTGAAACATCCAGTTGTTCGACTGCTTGTATAGGGTTTTCTTCTCCGAGCAGGGATGCAGGGCATTAGCGTATACTCCCATTTTTTCTTATTTGTCCTCAAATATGGTTCCTTTTTCTGTAGAAAATGGGCACCAAGAGTGGTGGTAGCACACACTCCATTTATTTGGAATTCTTTTTTTCGGGTTTCAGGGAAGTTATATGGTGTGACCTTATTTTTTGTAAATTTTTTAGGTTTATTATAGTTGAGATTCTTGTTCTAAGATACTGATTGGTTATTGTGAAACATCTAACCTGTTAGGATGCTTTTACAGGTTTTCTTTTCAAAGCAAGGATGCAGGGCAATCATTGATGTTTCAGGTGTTTTTAATCTGTTCAATCTCCTCCTGTTCTTTTGTCACTGTTTTATCTCACGGCTGCCATTTTTCACTTTGGATTACTTTATATCCTGCATGTTTTCTCTCTCTTGGGTGACCCTTATATGAGTTGGTTTCATCAATTTATATTCTCGTTTTTGTTGATGTTCATTTTCACCTCAAGTGTGATCTGAACTACTGTGAATCAGGTTTTCATGATAATGATTTTGAGGTATGCTCTTTTATTATTGTCCACATTGTTTTTTTTTTTTTTTTTTTTTTTGGGTTAAAAATCATTTTATTGTCTTTTAGCCAAGTGGTTGTAAGCCCATAGGTTCTTGCTATTTGTGTTATTGTTCTGCAATGTGTCTCATCTCTAGTTTGGGGTTTGCTTTGACTTTCTGTTTATGAACTTAATGAGCAGTAAATCATGGAGACATTGTTGTGTGTATGAACTTCTCACTCCCAGTTATTTATATATTTTTATTTACACCTGCTATGTTTATGTTATTTTCTAGTACGTAGGTAATCATTTCGGTTGTTGATGTATCTGAGTTTGGTTGTTAAAAATCAGTTGATTGTCTTTGCAATTAAATATGATTTCATTTCTTTCAATATGATTTCTTGCTGATTGTGTTAATGCTTTGTAACGTGTCTCATCTCTAGTTTGAAGTTTGCTTTAACTTTCTGTTTACTGAACTTAGAGGCATTGTTGTGTGTACTGACTGACCAGCTTCTCAGTTGATCGTTCATCATCACTTTAAAAAATCTGATTTGTTCTTGTTTTTGTCGAACATGAAACTGTTGTTAGAGGTTGATTTTTAATTAGATGATTCTATTATCTGTGCAGGAAATTATAAACATATTGTTCCTTTTTTTTTAATTGGTGTGTCATGCGTCTCGTTGTTCAGATGCTTTGTGTTGTTTTGTATTGTTCTATTGATGTTTGGACTAAAACTTATATTACCTTTGTAGATCTGTAGGTAGTCATTGGGTTGATGATGTATATCTGTGTTTGGTTGTTAAAAATCAGTTGATTGTCTTTGCAATTATTGATGATTTCATTTTCTCCAATACCTTTACTTGTGTTTCTATCTTATTATTCTGCAATACTTTGCATTTTCTGCTATCTTTTGTTTGTGTTGATTGAAGTTTGCTTTGATTGTCTGTTTACTGAACTCGATGAGCAGTAAGTCATAGAGGCATTGTTGTGTGTTCTGATTAGCTTCTCATTCTCAGTCCAGAATTTTGATCATTCCTTGTCACTTTGCAACTAACATGGCATGTGGTTTTAAATTCTGTCGTGTTTTTTGGTATTTTTCTATTAATACATAAAACTTATTTTTCTCTTTCCAGAAGTGGTCTATTAAATCTGCCAGTTGAAGTTACCATATTTGATCAATTGTTGTTAAAATCTTGGACAATTTATTTATGTTCGCATATCTCGCTTATTTTTCTTAACAACTTCACTTATGTTCCTTTAGAGTATATTCTACTCCAGTTCCTTCATGATTATCCTTGGTATGAATTTTTCTGCATGATTTTAGCATATAGATTTCAATTGAAGTGCTATTTTCAGAGGACTTGATATGATATTTGACTATGTACGCTATATTAGGATTGGAACTTGACTTTGTTATTATTCAATTTTTGGTTTCTCTTTGAAGGATTTCTGTTTTTTTCAGGATGGTTTATTATGTGGATCCTCCTTGTGAATGTATTGCATGTTGCCATGAGGTCCCTTTATTGAGTTTGGAAAACAATATGTGGAATCATTTGTTGATGGTATAATCTGTTGAGTTTGGAGAACAAAATGTGGAATCGGTTGTTGATGGTATAATCTGTAGGTGGTATAATCTAAAAAGAATCCCAACCTAACTTCAATCTTTTGCGGTTGGGATAATATAACTTCAATATTCTGTGATCTAAAGAGAATCCCAACCTAACTTCTATTTTCTGCAATTGAGATAATCTAAAGAAAAGGGCTGAATATTATCCCAACCTAACTTCAATCTTCTACGGTTGGGATAATGTAACCTCACTTTTCTGTGATCTAAAGAGTATTCCAACTTAACTTCAATTTTCTGCCGTTGGGAGACTCTCACCTTGATTTTATGCGAATGTGATAATCTCTAACTTCAATTTTCTTCAATCTAAAGAAAATGGGTGAATATTATCCCAACCTTACTTCAATTTTCTGCGGTTGGGATAATGTAACTTCAATTATCTGTGATCTAAAGAAAATCCCAATCTAACTTTAATTTTCTGCAGTTGGGATATTTTATGATCGATATAATCTCTAACTTAAATTTTCCGCGATTGAGATAATCTAAAGAAAAAGGGGTGAATATTATCCCAACCTTTCTTCAATCTTCTGCAGTTGGGATAATGTAACTTCAATTATCTGTGACCTAAAGAGAATTCCAACCTAACTTCAATTTTCTGCAATTGGGATACTCTACGATTGTGATAATCTCTAACTTCAGTTTTCTGCGATTGAGATAATCTCTAACTTCAATTTTCGCACCCCATTCTATCATACCAATCATGTCATTAGAGTTTTCAGCTGTACATTAACATATTTTTAGATAACTATTAATATCTTTTATACATTTTAATTATATTAGTCATACCTTTTAGTTATGTTAGTTGTACATTTATATATTACATAAATATATGATTATGTTGATATAAAAGTAAGAGTAATATTATCACATAACGGTAAATATGTACAAATTGTATCGAAATTATGGTTTTTTTTTTGTAGCTAAAGTATTACATAAAGGTATGATATTTAAACATAAAGGTATGACCAAGGACGAAAATATCGGTATCGATAGAAATATCGGTACCTTGATTTTATGGAAATATCGACGAATATATCGATTTCGGTGGAAATATCGGACATTTTTTTTAAAAATATGGAAACTTTGTAAAAAAATTGAAAAATATATCTAATAGTTTACAGAATATTATAACTAACATTAATACATATATTGAACTTAAATTTCAAATAAAATGATATGTTTACAACAAATATAGAGATAAACTATTATATAAACGTTGTCTGTTATGATAACATGATAAATTTTATACAAAATTAATACATGGACTAGTAATAGCTTGAACTCTGCCTAGTGCTGGAAGGTCAAGAAAGTTGGTGACCTGATGACAGGGGAGCCGACGACCGAAGCCGCCGTTCAAGAATAAGATGACATATCATCTTGATTCAAACAATATTGAGTCGTTTGCTATGTTCATTTGTTTTCAAAAAATTATTGCATTACATGTACACAAAATATAAAAAATAGTAAAAAATATTAAATAACTAACTATAATTTAGTCTTATAATGGGTAACGATGTTCATTTGCTTTGAAAAAATTAAATATAGATCACAACATCCTTTGAAAAAATTAAATATTTTAGTAAAGTATTTGAATAACTAACCTTTTTATTTAAAAAAAAATCTTGAATCCTCTTGATGTAGAACAATACTTGTAGAAGGAGAATATTTGTGGGGTGTGATTTTGCTAGTTGAAATTGTTATGGAATGTATAAAAATATATCATACATTTATAGATAAAAAAAGACATAAAAATATATCATACATTTATAGATAAAAAAAGACAGATAAAAAATCCATGAAATGACTTATTTTTGGATAAGAAACCTCATATCCATTTTAATAAATGATGTGGAAAATGGTTCCACTCAATAAATTCATAAAAAAAAGAAAAAAATTAAAAAAAAAAAGAAAAAAAAAACCGCTATATGCACAAAACCGATATATCGGCGGTATACCGCGGTTTTATGAAGGGATTCACTGATATCGACATTTGAACGATATTTTACCGATATTTCGCCGATATTTTGACGAAAAAAAAAGTGTTGCGTATTATTATTTTGGTTCAACGTTTTTAGCAAAATTTTGGCAAAATATCGGCGATATTTTGCGATATTTTCATCCATGGGTATGATATTTGGACATAAATATATGACTAATATAACATAAATGTATAATTAACACAACATGAAAAACAAAAAAAAAAATGAAAAATGCGTGGATCCAGGTTAACCGACACCCGACGCACGAGTTGCATTTGCATCAAGTGCACATGAGACTTACTCATAACTTAAACGTTAAACTCATTTTCACTAATTAAACTCTATTTTATACATTATCAGTTGTGAGTTGATCTGTCTCATGAAATTAAATCCGTTAAACTCTAGATTTTATGAATTTTTTAATGACGATTAATCATATGGTATGACCTCTTAAGCTATGAGACCCAACTCAATTTCCTCGAAACATATAGGAATAATTCATCATCTGTGCAACTGATCACTAACAGGAGTTCTAGTAAAAAAAAAATACAAATACAACACATTACAAGATGTCACAAAAGCTGATAGATATGCATTGGAGAAAAAGTGAGTTGCTTTTTGTTTTTTTTTTTTTTCCCACCAAAGAAGGACGTTAAATAACACAAAACGTGTAACATACCTAAAAAATAGAGATTTAAAGAGAAAAGATTATACCTAGCTAGCATTTGGAAACAGGGGTAAGGTTATTGATAAGTACAGAATATGTGTGAATATTGAAGATGAAAAGAGATAAAATTAAAGTAAATTCATGCATTTTTATGTATGTTTTCTACTTATATTTGCCATTTAAGCGGTTTACTATTCTAGTTTAGTTTTTATGTAGAATTCGAGCTTTTATGATGAATTGAAGAGAGCCAAACACTAAGCATGAGTCCAATATATTATCATGACATGAAAAGGGTGAGAAAAGAGTTAAATAACAAATTTATGCAACTTTTGGAGCTTAAAAGTCGAATTTCAATCCACACTGGGTAATCCAGTGTGAAACCAGTAATCCAATGTGAGACCCAATCTACGCAGCAAAAGCTCAACAACAGTCTAGACCCATTTTTATGCATATATAAGACCCAAATTTTTCCTTGGGCAAGGGAGATCAGTTTTGACAGCAAAAAATTTTTTTAACAGAGAGAAGAACATGGAGAAGTGATCAAGGGAGATTGGAGAGAGAGTTGAAGACGGCGACACCGACGGAGAACATCAGAACAGAGTGCTTCTTCTTTTTCTTTTTTGATTCTTAAACCATAAATTCTAGTATATTGATTATTGTTTTTATCATGCTTTTGGGGTAAATTACTTGATAGAGTTTTGATATAGCCTGATTAAAGAGACTTAGAATTATTTGTTGGATTTAATCATGTGATTATTCCATTCAATTATGTTTTATGCATGTTCTTAATGATTCTAGTTAATTGGCTGTTAATTAGATGATGAGATACTCCATAACTAAATTGAAAAGAAACAATGTTAGGATGATCCATAGTCCGCATTAACTGCAGTTCACGGTTTTTATATCTTCTGTCTTGCAACACCTTTTTTATAGCCACAATCTCTCCAGTTTCAACGCATTTTTGCCTACGTAGAATCACATATAAAAAACATTTATGTTTATGATTAATCAAGTGGTATTCAAGTTGCACCGGAATAAACTCGGCTATTTTCGAACCTACTAAAGATGAGCTTAGCTCCACATAAATCTATTCGGGCTAGCTTGTCCAAATTAAAAGATGTATCCACTCATAAATTAATGTTATTAATGCAAGAAAAAATTATACACTTTGACGTTTATTGTAATAATAGATGGAGACACAATTTAGTATATGGGAAAAGCCAATTGAACAATAAGGCAACACACATTGATTGTTGTCCTTAGCAAGTTTCACATATAAATGGTGTAAGGCCAATTATTTTCCAACACCAAAGATATTTTCAATTTATTATCATGAAGACATAGAGTGGGCCTACAAAAGTTTGTTGGCAGAGTGAAGTTAAATGAAATAAAACCTTCCTCTATCTATATTCCCATCTTACAACTTTCCCTTAAAGCTTTTAGTTTTATTTCAAACGATAAGTTTTTAAAATTATTAAAATAGATCGTTTCATTGATCTAATTATGTGAAACTAATCAACTCATAATACATAATTTATAAAATAAAGTTGAACTTATGAAAATGAATTTGATTAATATATAGGTGGTGGGGCTCCGTACTTTTAAGTTAAATCCATAGGTTTTTGTGTTAATTAAAATGACTTCACACTATATTTCAAATTAACTACAATAACTTTGACTTGCGTAAGTGGAATACCAATGATTAACAATTAGTTATCACGTTATTTATTGATATACGTTATATTGATTTATTATAAAGGGTAAAATTTTAACTCACTTTTGAACTATTTTTTGGGAAATAATTGTGGTGAACTTGATGAAATCAATTTAATATTATAATTTTAATTAAAAATCTTCTATCGATTTTAAATTCGTTTATGTCCAACTGCCACCTAAATCATTAAATTCATATTGTCGGCATTTTGAAGAATTCTATGTATTTTATTGTTTCTCATTATATTGCAACAAATTGACAATTTCGTATTACAATCCCCACAAGAACACATTTGCAGCCATGGACAAAACTACTTGTTAGAATTTTGCATATGCACTACCACTATATGAAAATTTACCATCTAAACTTTTTCATTTTTTTTTAATTTCACCCAAAGTTCAAGATTTTACTTGTAATCTAGCTAGGTTCATTTTTGGATCATTTTCCTTCTTAAATCAAATTTAATGTCCTAATTTTTAATCAGAATACATGAAATTCATGCCAAAACACTCCACATTTCAAACCCAACGAAAGCCCCAAATTCGATTTTCATTTTAATTCGATTCAAGATCAATTAGAGAAATAATGAAATGAAAATTTCGATTTTGGCAAGAAAAAATGGCTTTAGGTTGCAATTTTTAAAAAAAAATCATGACCTTTGAGATGCAATAAGAAAAAGAGAAAAAGTTTAGTGTAATTTACAAACTGAAAAAATGACATACTATGAGCCAGAGTGATTTTTTATATTAACCCTTACAAAAGTAATAAATTAAACATAGAGTAAAGACATAACATGACATAAAATTTAATTAGCAAAACATTAACATCTGATTAGCGAGGCTAGAAATTAGAGATTTAACATTATAGACAATGAAGTATCTAATTTTATGTTAGAGGTAAAAAATTGTTCACCAAAATTCCATTAATAAAGTTTATCAACCAACACTTAGTGGCTATCATCTCAAATCCATCATAACATATTTAAGATATGGATATTTTGCTGTTACACAGTTTTCGAGTATCGAATATGATATTTTCTTTTAGATATCAGTTTTGACCTTCAAAACGAGCTACCATCCAACCAGGCATAAACTCATATCATTTGAAGCCCTTATCACATACTTGCAAGATTGTGAAATTAACACAATTAATTGCAACATTTTATTTATTAAACAGTGAGATGTCTAGTGCAAGCTCCATTTACTGTCAAATATTTGTACACCAAAGATTATTTCTACAAAACAACAAGTTCAAGAATGCTAGTGTGACTCACACAACTTGTTGGTTCAATTAATTGGTTATATTCAACCTTAGCCTTAGTAATTCAGGACCACCTGAGAACATTGAGATTTGATTTTGAGTAGTTGTGTTAGAGCTTCTTTCATGTTTATCCTTTCACTTGGTGATTCTGCACAACACTTCAAAGCCAATTCCAAGATGGATGATACACATTGAACAATTTTGCCACTATGTTGTTGATCAAGATTGATGAATAAGTTGGCATCTATAATCTCATGGGATGATTGTGGAAGTGAGTTTTGAACCCTAACTCTTTAAGCTCAAATCTCCAACGAACATGTCATCACTTGATCTTTTCCTTGTAAAAGTCTCAATCAGCATCACACCATAACTATATATATCACATCTTCTCGAAACTTGCCCTTCCAAACCATACTCTAGATATAACAAATATCAAAATGCAAGCAGATACAATTAAAATAAAGATCATGAAATGTAATATATATATATATATATATATATAAAATATTTCGAATAAAAATATTGAACCTGGAGCAATGTAACCGAATGTTGCTAGGGTGTTGGTCAGCACCATGCTCTCCTCGTTGCCCAAAAGTCTTGCTATCCCAAAATCACAAACATGGCCAATCATCTCTTCGTCTAACAACACATTACTAGGCTTCAAGTCGTAATGAACAATAGGTGTTGAATAGCCATGATGAAGATACTCTAATGCAGATGCAACATCAATCATTATATTCAATCTTTGCATCATATTCATGCAATAGTTCTGGGAATACAACCATTTTTCAAGGTTTCCATTGGTCATATATTCAAGTATTAATGCCCGAAAATCTTCATTGGAGCAAGTGGTTAAGACTTTGGTAAGATTCCGGTGACGAATATTACGTAGTACTTCACACTCGATGTCAAAACTCCTAAAAGCAACTTCGTTTTGCATGTTAAACACCTTCACTGCAATAGCCCTCCCATCTCTGAGAATCCCTCTATAAACTGAACCAAAACTTCCATAACCTATTAAATTGCTTTTGTTGAATTGTTCAGTTGCTTGCAGGATTTCATAATAGGAAATTCTTTCGGACACAATAGACACTTGCTCATCAATTCTTACGTTCTTATCTCTTCTTCTATATCTTATGAAGATAAAGGTCAATGAGACAATAGTGGTTAGTGCAATCACTTCAACAAGAATAAATAGAACAACTTTGACATTATTTTTCCTTGATCTACGATTGGAAACAATATAGCAAAGAGGGACATGAAACCTCTGGATTTCATATAATGCTTTATTAGCCTTAAAAGACTCCATAGTGAAGTTTTTGAAAGGGCCACCAATAGGAATTTCTCCACTTAAAGCATTGAAAGAGACATTGAAATTAACAAGATGTTGAAGGTTTTCAATGGACTTTGGGATTGAACCAGAAAGGTTATTGTAAGAAAAGTCTAGTGTTTCCAAACTAAACATGCTCCCCATGGACACGGGAAATATTCCTTCTAGTCTATTATGTGCAAAAGATAGATAAATCAAAGTTTTTAAATTACCAATGATGGTTGGGATTGACTCTGACAACTAATTCCTTGATAGATCGATTTTGGTTGCTGCCAATAAATTACCTATCTCAGGAGGTAAAATTCCACTCAAGGAATTCTTGGACAGGTTTAGCTCCAACAAATCTTTGAGGTGCTATAAGCTTGATGGTATGCTGCTAGTCAGCATGTTGGAAGCGAGAGAAACCTCTCTTAAAGAAGAGACATTTCCTAAACATTCAGGAATTGTGCCTTCTAATTGATTGTTGCCTAAACCTAGCCTAAGGAGTTGTGTAAATCACACAGACCTTGTGGAATTAGACCTTCTAGATTGTTGTTTTCCAGAGATAATGCTTGAAGCTTTTACAAATGTTTAACAGTATGAGGAATATTACCAGACAACTCGTTATTGAATAAAGAAAGTAGGACCAAGTTGCTTAAATTACCAATACTAGTAGGAATCCTACCCTCAATGTTGCAATTGTAAGCAAAGAATTGCTCGAGAGAGGATAAATTCCCAATGGAAACTGGAATAACACCATGGAGAAGATTACCACCAATAGCAAAATAGTTTAAAGATGGGAATTTGCTAATGAAGTAATGAATACACTACAAGTGTTATTAACCCTTGTCCCCTTGTCGTAGCTATGTTTCAACACTTGTCGTAGATGGTGTTGTCGTACTTGTCGTAGATGGTATTGTCGTAGGGGTCATGAAAATTTCGCTCATAGACAATGGTTATTAACCGTTGTCGTAGACCCATACGACAACGACAGGACAACACGTTGGCAAAGTGCTGACGTCATCATGCCACATCATCATCATGCCACATTGGCAAAGTGCTGACATCATCATGCCACATCATCAAAGTGCTGACGTCATCATCATGTCAAATATTGTGCGTTGTCTGGGATTTGAACCTAAGTGACAAGGTGGTATTCCAACTACTAGACCACTAGTGCATTATGTAGTAATATTCTACATGCATTTCTTTTATTTCAATTTTTGATATTTTTCAATTTTTTATTATCACATACTTTTTGTTAATTTTTATTATTTGTATTTTTAATATATTTTAAAAGGTCCACAATATATATATATATATATATATATATATATATATATATATATATATATATATAATTGGAAGATTAATGACTAATTAATTAACATAAAATAATTAAAATTTTCAAATTTAATTTAATTAAAAAATAATTAATATATAGCATTTCTTCTTTCATTTAAAAAAAAAAAATTGTAATATTTGACTTTTTTTTTAAAATTAATTAAATTAGTCTACGACAACACTTCTACGAGGCTACGACAACGTTAGAAAACAACCCTTGTCTTAGGGTCTTAGGACAACACGTCTACGACAACGACAAGTTCAAACCCTTGTCTATGAAAGAATTTTTCGGGCAAAGGCAACGGTTCTGTCAGTTTAGACTACGACAAGGGTTTTTTGAAAAAACCCTTGTCTTAAGGGTGTAGTCTATGAGAGAATTTCTTGTAGTGGTCTTAGGACAACACGTCTACGACAACGGCAAGTTCAAACCCTTGTCTATGAGAGAATTTTTCGGGCAAAGACAAAGGTTTCGTCTACGACAACGGCAGTTTAGACTACGACAAGGGTTTCGTATACTAAGTGCTTCAGTTGGTAAAGTTGGCCAATTTCTTTAGATAGAACACCTGCCAAAATCAAAACTAAGTAGTTGTTCTATGAAGTTGTTATATTTGCACTGTGAATCTCTCGTTTACCTGTCAAGTTGTTGTATCCGAGATCCAAATAATTTATTTTTGTAAGATTCCCAATATCTTTAGGTAGAACACCTGCTAAGAATGAAAAGCTATTACTATGAGTATAAAGAAACTTATTGCAATCTATTGAAGAAGATCAAAACCACTTCTTATTTTTTAAACAAAAACACTTTCTCATTATTCCTAACTTGATTTTCATTCATCTGTCAAAATTATAAAATTTTGAGGTAGAATGTAATAAAAAAAATAAAAAATTATGTTCATTCAAAGTACAATTGATCTGTACCATTTAAATTGTTGTACCCAAGAAATAACACTTGAAGCGAAACTAACTTTCCGATTTCTGGTGGTATCTGCCCACTGAAGGAGTTGTAAGACAATGATAGAAATCGAAGTTTTGAACATTGGGACATATTTGATGGGATTTGGCCGCTCAGCTGATTGGAAGAAAGGTATAACCCTTCAAGATGTGGAAGATTACTGCATACGTCACTGGGAAGACTGCCACTCAATTCATTTGATGTCAAACCAATTCTTTTCAGTGTGGATATGTGAAATATGGCAGAAGGTATAGGACCCGAAAGATGGTTGAATTGCATAGATAGAACCTGCAGGCTACGAAGTCTTCCCAGCTCCTCCGGAATATTCCTTGTAGATCATTGTAAGAAAGTTGAAGGAATTGCAGATTTGATAAATTAGAGAGGGATGTGGGGATAAAGCCTGAAAAGCTGTTATCACGTAGAGAAATGAACTTCAAACGATGGAGAAGAGACAACTCATTAGGCACAGTGCCATTGAAATGATTGAATGAGAGGTCGAGCGAAACGAGGAAAGACAGGTTTGCTAGATGTGGTGGAATGGTGGCAGAGAGACCCATGTTTGAAATATTTAGTGCACTCACTCTGTGGTGGCGCAAGCTGCAAGTGACGCCAATCCAACTGCAAACAGAGCTTGAATTTGTCCAATTTCTTGCAAGAATTTGACGAGGTTCTAACACTATGTTTGTTTTTAGGGTAAGAAGGACAGATTGATCTGTGGCAAGTTTTGTAGTTGTTTCGGCTTGGTAAAACATTTGGCTGCAGGTCACTATTAGGACCATATTGGCAAAAATATAATAATAATTGATCTCCATTTATGGTTGCTATCTAAGGGGTCTAATGCAAGAATATATGTTTCCTCACAATGCTACTAAAATATACTTATTCATCTCTAAAGCTAATTATATATGCAAGAGGGATATTACCTGAAAATAATATGGGAGGCATAGAATGTCTGAAGTGAAGATACGTTCTCAATGGAAGTGGAAATTTCTCCATTCACATCAATGATATATAGAGACAACTCATATATCTAACAACTTGTAATGAAAGTTCAACTCTGAATTAAGAAGATGTTGGAAATAAGGCCGGAGCACTGGCCCCTCAAACTTTAAATAATTATATAGTATAATATATAGTAATTTTGAAATTATTTAGGGAAAAAACACAGAAGATACATAGAATATAGGATTTGATCATAATATATATTTATATATATACACACACTTAATTGAAAAGGTGTGATAGTTGGACTGACAATTAGAAGGTAATAAAAAAATATTTAATATATATAATATTGATTGAATTTATATAAAAATTATTGTAATTAATGCAATTATTATACCTTAAAAAATACTACTCCAATGGATGATTATTACATTAAAAAAGAATTTAATTTATGCAACTCTAATTTATCACGTGCAATGGACGTGTTGTGCTAGTTTCGTTATGTATACTTAGATGTACTCGTGAAGTGGATGTTATACGAGAGATCCATGTATTTTACATTGTAAGATTCCGGATATTTATTGAAATGGTCGCACTAAATTTATTGTAAAATAGTTGTATAGATTCCAAGGAAAACATATGGAAAATACGAAGAGACAAGCACCATAAATTTGGTTGTTTTTTAACATAGAATGTGATCAGATTGTGATGACATAGAGTATATAAGCAAAACATATTGTAGAAATAAAATTACAAGAAATTCGCTGTTCCAATAAAATATGTATCATCGTCTGATTATCAGACATTCAAAATTTTTGCAAGGTTTCCTTAAATAAATTGTTGTGAAATTTATTTTAGCCAATCAACTATAATAAGAATGTTAAGTGTATAAGAATATTATTATTATTAACTAATTAGTTGACAAAATTATCTTTTCGTATATGTTTGGTTAGTTGTTTTGTTTGCAGATTTATTAGAGAATCAAGAAAACAAATTCTGCATTGTTCTACTCATGGCACAAATTTAGGGTGCAAGGATACATGGTGAGTTACTATACTAAAATATATGGTGAAATTTATATTTTTGTTTAGAGAAGACTGTATGTACTCAAAATCAAATGTTTCACGTGACCTCAAGTCTTTACGAGAGTCAAGCTGTCAATGGAGACTTAAATGCACTTTTGTCTTAAGTGCAGAAGTGTTTTGAGGGTTGGAGACGATTATGTAGTCAAAATAAAACACGTTACTTGAGCTGTGAAGAGTCTGTGGAGACTTAAATACATGCACTTTTGTCCCGTAGTAGCGAAGTCTTTTTTTTTTTTTTTGCTATTTCTAACCGAACTTTTTTCTTCCTGTGATTGCAATTTTTTCAAATTGTATTCTATGACTATTTCCAAGCCTTTTTTCCAACCAAAATCTCAATTTTCATTCATATTTTGTTCAAATTGAGTTTGAATCGAATGAAAATCAAAAATTGATTTGGAGTATTGATCTGATTTGAAATTTGAAGAGTTTTGACATCGTTTTTATGAGAATTGATATTGTATCACCATTAATGAGGTAAGTTAGAATTTCTACTATTTATAGAATAATACAAGGAGATATACAAGATAAATACAACAATGAAATAAAAAAAATATGTTTACAAAATCTCTAAAGAATAAATTAGATATTCAAGCGATGTTATGGATGCAATTGAACACATAGTTTGGAACATAACAACTCAAAATTGGGACAAAAAGAACTTGTGGTGAAGATGTTCGCAACTTGAAGGCTCGAAAGAACAAAATGCATGTCTAGTCGGACTGAAAAGACCAACTTGCGAATAAAGTGGTAGTCGATATCAATATGTATGACACGGTTGTGAGCAACAAGATTCTGATTGAAAAATAAGGCACTCTTGTTGTCACAAAGGAGCAAGTGACGAGTGGAGAGCCGGACATCGAGTTCATGAAGCAATTATGAAATCCAAACAACTTCTTGAGAAGTATTGGCAAGAGCCCGATACTCAGATTCACAGTGATGAGTTTATTTTGTGTATTTTGATTATGATGTTTTCTTTTCATTTTAGAAGTCAATTAATCCTTTATTTTTGATTTTGATGAAGTTTTGTGATTTGTAGGGCAAGATAAGGATTTAATTGATATTGAGGGCATTTTGAATTTATTTGGAAGAAGTTTGGTGGAGTCCTCAAAGCTTGCAAATTCTGCGACGGTTTTAGCTTTAAATATGGGCATGCCTAAGAATTCGAGCTTGATTCTCAAAAACCAATTCTCAAAAAACTGCAAAAGTCTCAACAATAGTTGTGGACACACTTAACATCCGAAAATTACAAAAAGGAGAAGACGTGGATAAAATCTACAAAAGTTTTTTTTTTTAACTTCCAATTAGAATTATTTGAGTAGTAGTTATTAAATATAGATATATGAGGATTCCAACTTCTCTCTTCATCTTAACTCTTATCCCACGTTCAACTCTGCAACTTATATTTTGGGATCTCAATTCTCTATGGAGGGCTAGATTCTATTTCTATCCAAGAGATAATCAAGACTTGGTTTTTTTACTGTTGTGATATTTAATTTAATTTATCGTTCATTCTTTTTTGTTATTCGTATATCTTCTGTGCATGTTGCTTATTATTGTTTTGGTGAATTGTTCAAATAGAATTATTTGTCAATTTATCAGAATAATATATTGCCAATTAGAACGTTAAATCCGTAATTGTTTAATTGTCAGCATAATTGATTATAAAAAAGATTTTCAATTCTCTGCTTTGAAGATATATGATCTAGTCTAAATAAACCTACATGTGTGTTTGTTAGTTAGAATTGGGTCTTTCTAAATAATTGGTAAATTAAATTCTAAGATGATATCTAGGATTTTTTACTAATTAGGATAGTAATTAGAGATCGTATCCTAAATTTTCTTTCCATAAGACTGAATGATCCTCGGATAATCCATAAGTTTCTTCAATATGGATTCTCAATCACAAGGGAGGACAAGTAAGAAACCTTCACCGCCGTTAATGGAGGTAGAAAGGAACTCTAACATTTTGAATCTGCTAAATTCACCACACGAAAACTTCCACAACTCAATCTTTAATCAAGAATCTAATCAATTTCAACTTTTCATTTGTGTTTTCTTGAGCCTAAGATATTTTTTTTCACGGAGTAGAAGGGAAAGAAGGGAGGTAGCAGTGGGAAGTTGGAAGGAGAGCCAATTTTTTAAGGCGACAGTGACGACGAATTTGGGGAAGGTAACAATGACTACTTTCGGTGGCAATGTCACCGGATTTGATCCCCGGTGAAATTCATTTAATTCTGAGGTAAATTGTTATAGCCCTTATGATTTGGAAATTTAGCGTCGCTTCCCCTCTATTATAAGAAGAGTAGCACTTCTATACTTCTATGCACTTGATGCACACATGCACTCGGGTCGGGTCCGAACGCGGGTTTACCCGGTTCCGTGCATTTTTTTTTTTTTTGCCCTGATCTCTATGTTATGTTAGTCATACCTTTATATTATATTAGTCATATCTTTATTAGTCATACTCTTATGTTCAGATATCATACATTTATTTAATACTTTTAACTCTAAAAACCCCCTAATTTTACCATAATTTATACATATTTACCTTTATGTGATAGTACTCATACCTTTATATGATATTACTTATACCTTTATATCAACATAGTCATATCTTTATGTAATATATAAAGGTACAACTAACATAACTAAAAGATATATCTAACATAACTAGAATGCGTGACTGTTATAACTAAAAAGAATGAAAAGTTAATATGTCTGTCTAAAAAAAATGCTAAGGTACCGCTAGCCTTACAAAAGTTGTAACTAACATAACTAAAATGTATGACTAACACTACTAAAATATATAGCTAATATAACATAAAGGTTAGGCACCTACGAGCATGATTGAGAGGACTTTGTCCGCAACCTGGTGGTGCATGCGGGCGCGTACGGGCCGTGGCGAGCTGGGTTGACCTGAGTGCATAGATTTAGGGTCCACGCACCATGTGTACAAAATTTTTTGTCTTATAAGAATAGCAACGTTTATGCCTGTGATATGGATAAATTTGCTCGAAATCCCCAAAACCGTTAAAATTGACGAATGTGTAATGTAGTCGCCTGATCTGCTACTTGTGGTGGCTTTTCAACATTTTGTGACTTTGTCAGTATCTCTATGCTTTCTTGAATTGCATGTTCCTGATAGAATAACACTTACAATGTCGCCATTAGGTCCCTTTATTGAGTTTGGAGAACAATATGTGGGATCTGTTCTTGATGGACAAATCAGTCCACGCTATGAGTTTCATAAGCTCGGGTCTTTGATCTTGGGCGGTATGGATTTTGATTCCTCGTTTTTTAAAGACTTATCGTCTAAATTTCCTTGCCTGAAGGATTTAGCCCTTCATGGTTGCGAAGGCTGTCAATCAATACAAATAGAAACATTGAGCAATGCTCTCTCTCTCTCTCTCTCACGTGTGGCAACATACTTTAAACGTTTAAAACCATTATTCTACTTAAATTGATTTGACCAAAATTTCCCATCAAAACACCATCAAGATCATACTATTGCTAATTTTCCATTATAAACACATGGAATCATTTATCAAAATTTCACTTATAAATAACCCCATCTTACGCCACAAAACATCCCACAACCAAATCCCCACAATGGATATTAATCTCCCCATCTTCCTACAAATTGCAATATTTCTAGCCACAATCATCATCTTCAACTACTACAAAACATCCAAATTAACAACCAACCAAAAAACCCTAGAAACCTCCACGCCGGAGCCGCCGGGTGCATGGCCCATAATTGGCCATCTCCACCTCCTCGGCGGCCAGACTCCGGTGGCTCTAACCCTCGGAGCCATGGCTGACAAATACGGCCCGATCTTTTCCCTCCGGCTCGGGACCCAGCATGGCCTGGTGGTGAGCAATTGGGAAGCAATTAAAGAATGCTTCACCACCAATGATAGGGTCTTCGCGGACCGGCCAAACATTGCGATGACTAAGTACTTAGGGTACAGTGGAGCCGGCTTTGTATTGGCTCCGTACGGACCATATTGGCGCAATGTACGGAAAATAGTGACGACCTAGCTCTTCACGGCTCGACGGCTAAGCAACATGAGCCATGTTCGAGCCTCTGAAGTGGACCACTTCATAAGGGACTTGTATTCATGTTCGACTAGTGAAGGTCCAAACAAGGTCGTAAGCATGAGTAGTTGCTTTGAGTACGTGACTATCAATACAACAATCAGGATGATAGTTGGAAAGAGGTTTTCAATCTTGAAGTAAGTGGCTTTAAATGTTTAAAAGATATACATTTAATTATGTGACAATTGATATAATTAAATAACCATACAGGATAACAAAGACTTTATAGTAGTCATTTCATAATAAAAAACCTTTTCCAAGAAAAAAATAAAAAATTGGAAAAAATGGTTATTATACAAAAACAAGCAGGTACGGCCCGTGTGTATATGTGCGGTTATGCACACGGATTGTGTCATGGTCGTTAATGTATCATATTTTTGTGTTATATAAGAGTTGCGACTTATTTTATTAAGTCTATATTTGTTCTGCACTCAAAATGATTTTTCGCAAGTTTGGATTTGAACTTTAAGAGGATTTTGTGAGGATGAATTTTAAAATTTTGTGTTTGTTTTAAGATTTTGTAGGGTATGACTATAATTAAGATGTCATGTTCACATTAAGAAATATAGAAAAGGAGATGTATTTGTTGAGAATTTTAGAAAAAATAAGAAAAATATGGTATTGTAGGATTTTGTAAATTTATGTCCAAACAAGGATTAGATTGATTTCATTCAAAATCCGGATGAGCCAAGTCCAATCCAAACACCCCATAACCCATAAGAGTGTTTCAGTTAATTTGACTATAAAAAAAGGTTTTATTATATTTTGATTAGTAATTTGAATTTCTAATTTATCCTACTTTAACTAGTTTTATGGTCATCCCTTACAGTCTTGATATAAAATCCGTCAATTGTATCTCTCTCTCTCTATATATATATCTCTATATATATATATTAATATGAATGTGATGTGGCAGCAAAGGAGTTGACAAAGATTGGGAGTTCAAAGAAGCTGTGAAGGAGGCATTATATCTTATTGGTGTGTTTGTTTGGTCAGATGCAATCCCATCCTTGGAATGGTTGGATATTGGGGGTTATATCAAGCGAATGAAACAAACATCCAAGGAAATTGACAAAGTGTTAGAGGATTGGGTTCAGGAAAGAATTCAGACAAGGAAGATAAATTCAAGTAAAAGTGATGATGAAGAAGAAGTTGCAGATTTCATGGATGTGTTGCTCTCAGCTATTCCTGAGAACCAAATAGTATCTGGTTATAATAGGGAAACTGTCATCAAGGCCACAATTCTAGTAAGCATTTTACACTGAATTAATTAACACTTCTAACTTTTAATATTATTATTATTAATAATATATTTTACCTCGTATGTGTTCAGATGTTACTTCTGACAGGATCAGAAACCATGTCGATAACTCTAACTTGGGCCTTGTCATTGTTACTAAACAATCCCCAAGCCCTAAAAAAAGCCCAAGATGAGCTGGAAAGCCACGTGGGCCATTGTAGATGGGTTCAAGAATCGGACATGAAGAACCTCACCTACCTAGAAGCTATTCTTAAAGAAACTTTAAGGTTGTATCCACCGGGCCCACTTGCAGGGCCCCACGAGGCAACCCAAGATTGCTACGTTGAAAACTATTTCGTTCCAAAAGGCACTCGTTTGATCGTGAACTTGTGGAAATTGCATCGCGATCCTAATGTATGGTCTAATCCAGACGAGTTTAGGCCAGAACGGTTTTTGAATGAGAATAGTGACATGAATTACAGAGGGCAATGTTTTGAGTACATTCCGTTTAGTTCAGGAAGAAGAATTGTCCTGCAATTACATATGGAATGCAAGTAGTAGAATTTAGTCTGGCTCGATTGCTACAAGGTTTTGAGGTGTCGACACCGATGGGAGAGGCGGTGGACATGGAAGAAGGGTTGGGAATTGGTCTTCCAAAGCTTAAGCCTCTCGAAGTTGTCCTCACTCCTCGACTTCCCAATCAATTTTATCAAAATCTAGCTTGATGCGAACTTTTAGTTATAAGGAAAAGAAAAATAGATATAAATAAAAACATTTGGTGTCTTTAAGTAGATGTAAAAGCTACTTCAATATATAGTGTTATTGAGGATGTTATTAATGTTTATATGATATTTATAATAATCAGAAAATATGTTTTATATATGACAATTGATAAGTCGTGCAACCAATTAAATAAACGCGTGTTTTACTATTCATGTAATTACATATATTTTTGTAATTACATATATTTCAGTCAACGTGTGAGCTCTTCTTTATTGACTTGAGTTTCTTGAAGCCATCAGAATATATGGAGAGAGATAAAGACACAATTTTATTCAAAAAATCTTTTTTTTCCCCACATTTTTTGCTCCTTATCACAGTTTCCATATTTATTGTCTTTTGGTGCTCCTTTTTTCACATTTTCTATATTTACTGTTTTTTTTCTTTTTGTCATTTTTCCTTCCCACAAATTTTGACATGACATGATATTAATGAGATTTTATGTAGGGTTGCGGCTATCCGCACCCCACATATTACTAAACGCACCCCAATGCAAGTGTTACCGTTCACATCACATGTGAACGGTAACACTTGCATTGGGGTGTGTTTAGTATTTGATGGGGGTGCGGATAACCACACCCTTTATGTAGGTGTCCTAAGGGCATCCACACCAATAATTTTTGGGGAGTTTTTAGGTGATAAATATTATTTTAATAATAGATGTAACAACATTAAGTGAGAGAGGGTAGGAGATATGATTTGAGGAGAGAGAGTGTTTGTAAGGAGGAGTGAGAGTGCAGCATCTTCTTTTTCACTTTACTTTCTTTTTTTTTTTTTTTTGCTTTTTGGAAGTTTTTTAATATATTACTAACAATCTTAAAAACACTAACGCGGGTGCTCTAATGTATGCTTTCTAGCTCCTCGACTATGAACATCTCTTATGAAAATTTTATATTATATGTATTATAAGGTTGTGTTTGGTTAGGTGGAAATTCAAATCCATTAACACAATTTTAAATCCAACAAAATTTTAAGGGATGGTTCAAAATAAAGATAATTGACTAGTTTGGTTTTGTTTTCAGTGGAATTCTAGAAATATTTTATCAAATGAGATTAAAACGGTGTATTGATTTTTGGGTGAAATTTGAAAAAATGTGTTTGTTCGTGTCATTTTAATTTTTTTAATATCCTAAATTAAAAACTTATTTTATTTTGTAACTCAAAATCATTTTGGATAAAAGAGAGCTGGGCTCAAGTAGACAACTCACAAAAAAAGAGTCTACTCAAGCGAGTTATGCATCTACCAAAACCGGACCCGAGTATACCATTATATTTTGTGTTTCTTAACAAATAAAAATATATAGTAGCATACTATATAAAATAGGATTTGTGTGAGGCTGTCTCACAAATTTAATTTAATCAGAGGAATTAATTTATAACTCGTTGTGCATTTATGAGTTTATGAAAATAAGTTTGGTTTGTGTATTGTAATTTGTAAGTCGCCATTTTAAAGATGTTAAATTCGTGTGACATCTTATATGAGTTTTTGTTCAGTACATTTAGAATAAAATAAAATAAAAATCATGCAACTTATTCTCACGATTTGATTCACTATCCTCACTCATACACATTTTTGTTTTTTTTTATTAACCTTAACTTTTATATTTGATTATATCGAGTCTTTTATAAACATGCTATTGTATATTTATGTTGCTTTATTGAATCATAAAACTTTAATTGAAAACTAACCTCAAATTGATTAAAAAAAGTAGATTTAAATATACACAAAAACTCCTGTGCACCAGGTGCACGGATCTAAGATCCGTGCGATCTGGGTCGATCCGACCCGGATCCGCGAGTTTTTAATTTTTTTTTCTAAATTTTTGTCCTGACCTTTATGTTATAAATGTATGACCTCTACGTTATAAATGTGTGACCTTTATGTACAACTATCTCTACCTTTATGCACTGTAACTTAGGAAAAAATTTCATTTTTTTCTAAGTTACAGTATATAAAGGTCATGATAGTTGTATATAAAGGTCACACATTTATAACATAAATGTCACACATTTACAACATAAAGGTCACAACCTGAAGCAAAAAAAAAAAAAAAAAAGCAAAATTCAAAAACACGCGGATCCGGGTCAAAAAATGGGTCAATCCGACCCGGATCCGCGAGTTTTTAATTTTTTTTAATTTTTTTTTCCAAATTTTTGTCCTGACCTTTATGTTATAAATGTATGACCTTTACGTTATAAATGTGTGACCTTTATGTACAACTATCTCTACCTTTATGCACTGTAACTTAGGAAAAAAATGAAGATTTTCAACATAATTTGTACTATGTTCCTTTATGTGATATTTATGTGACCTTTATGTTATATTATGTCACCTTTATGTACAAATATTTTGACCTTTATGCATCTTTATATATTATATAAAGGTCAGAATATTTGTACATAAATGTGACATAATATAACATAAAGGTCGCATTGATATCACATAAAGGTGTACAGTTCAAATTATATTGAAAATCTTCATTTTTTTCTAAGTTACAGTACATAAAAGTCATAATAGTTGTACATAAAGGTCACACATTTATAACATAAAGGTCACACATTTACAACATAAAGGTCACAACCTGAAGCAAAAAAAAAAAAAAAAATTTAAAAAACACGCGGATCCGGGTCAAAAACTAGGTCGACCCGGATTGCATGTGCACCAAGTGCACATAAGACCAACTCTTAAATATAAATACTAAACCAAAATTAGTAAAACAGAGTTTATTTAATTAGTCGAAATACATAATTAAATTCAATTCTCTCAACAGAGCATACTTTACTAATATGATTTTAAATTTAAGCAATAGTTTAAGGGACTTGATTTAATTAAACTGATTTTAATTAAATAAAAGTACTAATTTAAATCTTAGGGACTTTATTTCATGGAAAAGCAAATTATAAAATAGGGAGTATTATTTCAACAACTTTCAAGTTGCAATTTTCCCATAGGAAACCATCCCGTTAGGTATTAATGATAATGGGGTGGGGATTCTCCGATCAAATTGGGGAATGGGGCGGAGACGGTGAATCCCTATTTAAAAATTATGGAGGTGGTATGGGAATGATATTTATGCTCTCCACCCAATCCCCGACCCCAAAACCGGCCCAATTTATATGAAACAGTGATTCTCCATTCCCCGTTTAATATTATTTATAATATACCAAAACATCCAAAATTTTCCATAAGTACTCTAAATCCTCACTCCTCAAGGCTTATTTCCAATTAATTAATAATTTAATATTTAAAATTGTAAATTGAAATTGAGACTTTGAATCAACTCAAAACAATCAAACTTGTTATATTGTTTTGTCATTTTGATTATGTATTTCATACTTTTGTTTTAAAAACTAGATTTATGATTTCAAGATATTTGATGTTATGTTGGATTGATATTGTTTATGAGTTGTTTTAATTGTTTTGATATTTATTTTATTGAAAATGAATTTAGAAAAAAAATTAATTTATAGAAAATTAAATTTGGGAACCCGAATCCCCCAAGCGGGACATCTGTCCCTGAGCGATGAATCTCCATCCCTATATCTGATTCCCAAAATGGTGATAGGAGCGAGAATGTTATTTAATATGATAATTTGGTATGAGAAAGATATTGCATGATCGTCTTGTTCTGCCCTGGAAGACATTGTTAGATGTTTCAGCAAATCCAGCAAATAAACAAAAAGTTCGATTCCATTTGAGGTGGGGAGTTGGAGGATTTAGATAACTGTGTTTGTATTGAGATTTTTTAAAGTATGATCGCAGTTAATGACTTAATATGTCATTTTCATTTTGAAAAATGTTGAAAAAGCAAATATTGTTTATTGGGAAATATCAAGATAATCCCCTTTTAATATTTACACTATTTTGTATGTCAAAAAATTCAAGTTTTATATAAGATGATTGTGGTACATCAGAGACAATCTTGAAACATATGCTCAGTTTTTGTTCTTAGTATGAGCTAATGTTATGATTCAAATATCTCAAATTTTCAGACAAGGGTTGTCCTGTTTTCTGTTAAAACACTTTTTTCACGCAAGATCTGTTGTTGTGCAACTGCATGTTCTGTTTTGTCCAAGTGTTAAGGACTTTATTCTAGCCTGAACATCTAAATCATATTCTTAAACTAACTTGTATTTCTTTCCAGAACCTCATCTTAGCAGGCTCAGACACCACATCAATTCACCTAACATGGCTCCTCTCAAGCAATGCAAAAGGCCCAACAAGAAATAGACGACAAAATTGGTAAAGACAGATGGGTACAAGAATCCGATATCAAGAACCTAGTCTACCTTCAAGCCATTGTCAAAGAAACGCAGCGCCTATTCCCACCAGGGCCACTAGCAATACCACATGAAGCCATGGAAGATTGTCGTGTGAGTGGCTATCACGTCCCAAAAGGGACCCGAATATTGGTTAACGTATGGAAGTTGCATCGTGATCCCATGATTTGGCAAGAACCAGACAAGTTTATGCCAGAGAGGTTTTTGAACAGCCATGGTGAAGTTGATTTCACGGGACATCATCATGAGTTCATTCCGTTTGGTTCGGGAAGAAGATCGTGTCCTGGGATCACTTTTGCAATGCAAGTGACACATTTGACCATGGCTCATTTGCTTCAGGGATTTGAGTTTAAAACGACATCCAATATGCCTGTGGATATGAGTGAAGGACTTGGGATCACTTTGCCTAAAGAAACTCCATTGGAACTACTTGTTTCACCCCAGCTCGTGGATGTTCTGTACCACGATTAAGTATGTTAGACGTGTTAAGATTTCGTGTTTTATGGTATCTTGATCAATTATGTGCATAGTGATGAAATCATAATGTAGTATAATATGGTGATGTTAAAAGTGATATTGGAAAATGATATGAAATGAAGGATGTTTGTTACTAAAAACAAAGAAATCTCATGTGTTGCAAGAAAACAATTGCATAAAATAATGAATTAAACAAAAAAAAAATATTATTACATCATTCATTATTTTGATGATTTTCTTATCTCATCACATTCCCATAACTTAGCTTTGTAAGCCTTATTCTATAGGCTTTTACCCTTCTCTCTGAATCATCGATTTTAGAATAGTGTTTTGTTTCGTATTATTTTAAAGCATTGTGTGTTATATATACAATAATAATATCATTTTATATTATCTAAAGTAACATCAATTTTAAATCGAAATCTTGTGACTGTTGACTTTGGAATGATTAATAAAATTCGAGAAAATGATTCATTTTTTATAATAGGGAAGTAATTTTCTATAAGTAGGAAAGCCAATGTCTAAAATCTAAGAATTTCCTGTATTTTGTTAGAGATTTTATACTATCCACATCTTATATTTTCAACCAACTCCGATTACAAATTCAATGTAATTATCATGAATCAAGTCTAGCTCCAATCTTTGATTAATCAAAAATTCTATAGACCAAAATATTGAATAAAAAATCATCAACCACATCCATCTCCGTTTAATTATTAATTCTTCAAATAATTGTTTAGATGGAATATTTGGTTTTATTTTGATTATGGCCATTTGAAGTTTTATTTGATTTTATTTTTGGAGACTTGTTATTATATATATAGATCTGGCACGGTACATTATTGTTAGTGGTGACGAATTTTTATTTTTCAGAATCATGAATTATTATATTATATAAACATATAGGTTAGATAATATACGTTGATAATGAGAACGATGAATGAAAAAATATATAAATATATACTTTGAATATAAACTATATATATGGAAACTATACAATAATTACAAAAATACATATGCTATCGTTGCAATTAAACATAAATGCCATTTTCTTCATAAAAACATGAATAACGTTTTTTCCAAATTAAAGCACCTTAAATAAACAAACCACTTTCATGAAGAAATTTATAGTATGTGACTGTCAAATAAAGAAAAAAAATTATATATTAATTCATTCTTATCATTTATTATGCAATGAATTGAATTCAAGACAGCAATCAAAAACAAGCATACATAGCGATTCGGAGGAGAGAATACACACCCAATTCTTTGTTGCCTCTGAAACAATTCACGTTCTTGGGATTTTGGTCTTGATTTATAAGCTCACCAAGCAAAAGTCGTGTTCTGGTAATTATAACTCGTAATACACAAATAACCATATTTCAGTTCATAACGTATATAATGGGTGATACAGTGCTACAATTTGAGTTCCAATTCCTATTTTAGTTCACACAAATAAGCCGTTGTCAGAATTATCGACGTAATATATAGGGATTATATCTTAAATTGTCAATTTTCTTAGCCCATCCCAAATTTAATATATAATTGAAGTGATAATAAAAAAATTGTCATATTTATTTTGTAATTCAAATACATGTGTTTATGTTGATAATTCTTTCCGAATAAGTGTGTTTATTGATAATTCGCAGAACACAATTAATATAAAAAAATAATTTTACAATTCAGATCGTACTTTTTTTCGCTCTTGTATGTGTTGAATTATTCACGTAATGTCTAGGTTTATATCTTAATGAGTTTTAGATTACCGTGGAGATCAATCCAAATTAAGAAAAAAATAATAATACAAATACCTTTTATATAATATTTTTATATTAGAGTTCTAATTATAATAATATAAAAATTATTTAAATATGAAAACTTAAATTGCTATTATAACCTTAAATAATAATCTTTGATAAGGATATATTCGGCAATCCATATTTTGTAAGAAACATCCACACTTTTATAGGTAAAAATAATAGATATAATGATTTGGTAGAGATATGAAACAATTATTGTAATTGAGAAGGATGAAAAAGAAATGGATGAAAATAATGAGGTTGAAGGGAAAAAAATAAACAAAATAAAGTATGAAGCCCACGAATGATGCGGCATGCCACATAAGTGGTGAACACATTAAATCTTATCCATCTATGGATAGGAGATCAAAATTGTTGACTGAATTCGATTTGGGGTCCGATTAATTTATCCTAATGGAAAATATGTGATTTTAGCTCGTCACCTATTTTCACACAAAAAAAAAAAAAGAAAAATTCATGCAAGAGACAATTTTGCTGATATTATGCAAAAACACCACTTCATGCAGTTCATACCAGCAAGAATCAATCAAACATACTTATAAGTACTTCTAAAAGATCTACAACCTTGTTCTGTTAATTTGTTCTTCTTATCAACATGGGAGAAATCCAAGAGACTGTGATCAGATCCACAGGTAATTAATCCATAAAAACATGTTTTGATCATTCATTCCATATTATCAACTTTTTTCTTCAATCTTGATTTCAACAGCTAATGAAGAAGCCCATGAAAGAGCGTATGGCGGTCCACCATAAGGTATCGTGGGCCAGAATGATCGTCTACACACTATTCGTCCTCGTAGGCCAATCCACTGCCACTCTTCTTGGAAGACTCTACTTCAATGGAGGTGGAAAGATCATCTTGTTTGCAGGCCTTTTGCAAACCATTGGGTTCCCAATTCTCATCCCTTTTGCTCTCTACTTGTCAAGAAACGACACTGAAAAACGAGCGAATAATCAGCCATCACATCTGATCCGATTCTCAGTCTACATTCTTCTTGGTTCAATTCAAGCTTTAGGTGGAATCTTGTTTGCTATTGGATTGCAAAATCTTGCAGTTTCAACTTACTCATTGATCAGTGCATCTCAGCTCTGTTTCAACGCGTTTTTCTCATTCATTTTCAATAAGCAGAAGCTCAGTCCACCAATACTCAAGTCCCTTGTGATCCTCACCGTCTCTTCAACCCTTCTCGGATTCCAAAACAGATCCGAATCCTCATCCAAAAGCACGAAAACAGGACACTTTTGGGTCGGGTTTTTGTGCAATCTGATTGGATCGGCTTCGTATGCCTTATTGCTGTCACTAACACAGCTGGCTTTTCTTAAGGTGCTTAAGAGTGAAGCCTTTTCCACTGTGGTGAATGTGATCATATACCAAACTTTGGTGGCGAGTTTTGTCGTCTCAATGGCCTTATTCGTGACTGGAGATTGGTGGGCGCATGTAAACGAGATGGAAATGTTCGTGTATGGAAGAGTGTGGTATGTGGTGATTGTGGTGATCGTTGCAGCTTGTTGGCAAGCGTGTTCCGTTGGAGCGGTTGGATTAGTATTTGAGGTTTCTTCGTTGTTTTCTAATGTCATTACTACCCTTGGCTTGCCTATTGTCCCCATTCTTTCAGCCATCTTTTTCCATGAATCCATAGATGGGATTAAGGTGATTTCGCTGTTTGGGGATTTGTTTCTTATGTTTATCACCAGTATCTAGTTGATGGTACTAATAAACTTCATGATCTTGAAATATTAATTTGATGATCATTTTGTAATTTTCATTCTTTATCATAGTATCAACAAAATGGGCTTATTTATGTTTGATCGTATATGCTTTTAATTAGATTATAGACATCCCAATTGTTAAATATTTCACATCCATAATGTTTATATTCAAAGAAGTAGCTTTACATTAACATCAAATTATACAATGTGAAAATTGATACATCTTGTTATGTCTACTTCACTTTCCGGGTACAAAGTTAGTGGCATAGGCCCAAGCATTGTTGCTAACCGGGTCGGCAAGATGATCGGCGAGGTTCTCCAACGGGCCTTTACCGGTGACGATGGCTTGAACGAAGAATCCGAACATCGAAAACATAGCAAGTCTACCATTCTTTAGCTCCTTGACCTTGAGCTCGGCAAATGCTTCCGGGTCATCAGCCAACCCTAATGGGTCGAAGCTACCACCTGGATACAATGGGTCGGTAATTTCGCCTAGGGGCCCACCGCCAATTCTATAGCCCTCAACGGCTCCCATTAGAACAACTTGGGAAGCCCAAATGGCCAATATGCTCTGTGCGTGGACCAAGCTTGGGTTGCCCAAGTAGTCAAGCCCACCTTCGCTGAAAATTTGGGACCCGGCTTTGAACCAGACGGCTTCCCCGAACTTGACCCCATTACGGGCCAAGAGTTCGGGGAAGACGCAACCGAGAGCCCCGAGCATGGCCCACCTGGAGTGGATCACCTCGAGCTCTCGGTTCTTGGAAAAGGTCTCAGGGTCGGCTGAGAGTCCGGCGGTGTCCCAGCCGTAGTCACCGGGGAATTCTCCGGTGAGGTAGCTCGGGGGCTCACCGGAGAATGGGCCCAAGTACTTAACACGGTCCGGGCCGTACCACGGGCTGCCGGAGGAGGCGGGCTTTGACTTGGTGGCGGCCTTCCTCATCGAGACTCTTCCGTTTCCAGTGGCTTCGGAGGCGGACAGCTTGACCGCCGTTCCAGCGAAGGATGGGGAGGAAAGAGCCATTGTGGAGGCAGCCATTGGACCAATGGAGGTTGTTTTGTTGAGTAGTGTGTTGATGTTGGAAGTGATGAATGAGAAGTGGTAGTTGGTAGTTATATATTGGAAGGGTAGAGGTGGAATTGTTGATATGAATATCCGTATCTCTACTTTGATTGGATTCCAAGATTTTGTTGTTTGTTAACTTCTATGCTGAGTTGGCAATTTCTTGTCCATCCATTTTTCTTGGACTTCACAATTGGGGTTCATCTTTCAAGTTCTTCACCACCACGGAAACTATCCAAGCTTGGGAATGCAGTCAATTAAATTCTTTATGTACTTATTATCATAAATTAACACACTTTTATTTGGAGCATATATGGTTTTTTATTTTACAATATTAGAATGCATTTTGAGGATTATACTAATGGTGGATTATATATTTTCAGTTTTTTAGTAATTACTGATTATATTATAATAACTAAACAATGTGTACTCAAGTGATATCTGATTTCACGATATAGAAAATAAATTGTAATGTTTATACTAGTAGTGAGTTCCAACTCAATAATATTTTTTCACTTTGTCATCTAAATAAAATATGGGTGGATTATTTGTCGAAATGTCAAAATCTTAGGTATTCATAATAAAATATGTGAAAGAAAAAAAGGTAAAAGAAGAAATAGACAATTGAAAGTGAAGATTTTAGAATTTAGAGGCTATTGTTGAACTCTATGAATTAATGTATGTTTGTAGAATAATTCAGGAATGAAGTGGATGCAAGTGTTAATAGGTAGGCTGCATCTTATCAGAAATAAGCTTGAGCCTGAGACATAGTGTGATATTTCTTCTTAGATCATCTCCCATGGTGTACACTTTTTTTACTTTAAATTTTGAACCATCTTAATATAAAAACCACAATTAATCTCCAACGGTTTATATTTGTACTAAAAAGAATTTTCCATAATATTCCCTACTATTAATATTTTTTCTTTTTATTTATTATATATTTATTAATATTCATTATTATTGTAATCAAATTTTGATATTTATTATTTTGTAACTGTTAAAAAAATTATATATGTTTAAATCTTTTTTAATATAATATTTTAGCTCAAATTTTACTTTTAACAACATTAATCAAATTTTAGAAAATATATTAAACAATGAAAATCATGTAAAATACAAAGGTCAATCAATAATCAATAATATTGCAATAATAAAATGGCCTAATTGCATAACAAATCACCATTTTTTAAAAAATTGCAAATTTATCCCCGCTTTTCAATAGTTGCAAAAAAAATCACGACCTTTATTCATTATTGTAAATTTGCAATTTAGACCACATTTATATTTTCCGGCGATCGGAGTCCTTGTGTTCGACAAACATGTCATGTCACATGCCATGTCAAATGCCACGTCATTTCCAACAAAATCAAACTTAAAAATCAAATTGCAAAATAAAATCACCACCTTTCCAAAATTGCAATTTAATACTAACTTTTTATATAATTAACAAAAAAAACACAACCTTAATTCATTGTTGCAATTTGAATTTATTCTTTGGTGTCTAAATTCATGTGTCCAAATAAATTTCCACATGAGATGCCACAAAAGCCACACAATCTTAAAAAATAATTTATTTACATCAAAACAACGTCGTTTCTAGTATACCTTAATTTAAACATCTTTCTTTAATTTGCCGACTTTTGCTCATAACCTAAGTCTGTCAAGATCTTTCTAATCCAAATAACTTGATTTGAGACGGTAGCTGCAACAATAAATTCAGATGAGAAAATCATATCCAGATTTGATGTTAAAATCACTATCTACAAAACCTTCCATCAGTTTTATGATACTATATGCCTGCCAAAATCTAAAGTACCTTTCAAGGTCCTAATTAATACTCTTTTTCCAACTCAAGCTTGGTGAATGCATAAACCTTGAAAGGTTGAGAGAGTATTACACAAATGAACAATATGTATAAAGGGGTGACATTATTACTAGCCTTCATATATACACTTATTCAATAAAAATATAAAATGTTATTTGCAATTCTTATTTGTAGTCTAAATAAATTAATATTTCAAAACCCAAAAATTTATTTAAGGTCATCCCTAAACGTTATATTCATGCGATGAATTCTAACTGCCCACAACTCAAATAAATTTTCACAAGTTAAATTATATGTAGATTATAAATTAATTCATTTGATACAATTTGATTCGTTTGACAATTTTACAATAATTCCGCTAATAATTAAATATTAAATATTTCACATTAAAAATGTACAAATCATATCATATGTGAATATAATCACATGTAGAATTTACTATTGAGATCATTGTCATTTGATACAAAATTACATAACAATTTATTGTGATGTAACTATTACTGAGTTTTGACTAGGCTTATTCCATGACAAATAAGTTGGAGAAATTGACACCACACATTCAAAAACTGACAAATTTAATTTTTCTGGATTCCTATTGGTTGTGATGTGTACGTTTCATGTACATTTGGCAATGGCTATCACCACTAATTATCGTTTGATTTTTTTGATACAAAAAAATCTAAAGCAAGGTTCAAGTATTTTGTTGTAGCCAATGAGAGCTTGACAAATGTGCAGGTGGATATATAATATCTTTGCTAGAACTATTGTGATTGATAATATGTTGTTGATATGTTGAGTATCATTTAAAAAATAAAAAAATAGGAACAAGATGAAGAAATGAAATATATGATACACATACCTAAAATTGTTTTAGCAAAACTTGTATAAAACTCTTTAATTAATATTAATTCGTGAGATGAAGTCATATATTGGAGTAAACATGGATCAACACAGTTAATAAATAAGTTAACCCATAAGTCAAATTTCTCTAGTTTCAAAATTCAAAGGCAATTTTATTGAAGTTTCTATAATGATCTTTTTATTTAAGGTTAATAAGATTGAATAAATTAATCTCAAACAAATGAAGAATATAAGTGAGAATTAATATTTTGTACTTCCATTTAGTTAATTAAAAGTAAATGGCTGTGACTTAAAGAGACGTGACTTCTTTCTTTCTAATAGATAATCAAAATGCATTTCTTGAAGCTTGTATCCTTTATTACATGTACGGTTTATTTTATTATTTTTTAGACACACCAGTTTCAAGAAGCTTAAAATAAATTATTAGTGGTATATATATTCTGAAAATTTTCACCTTTAATTATCTATTTTTTCTTCTACTTCACATTCTTTACAATAAATTTCTTACATTCAAATCTGAAAATAGTAAGATTTTGGCAACTCAGCCAATATAATAATCCTCAAAATGTTTGTAACATAAAGGATCACATGCGATGATAATTTATAAGTACATAAAAGAATTTAATTTACAATAAATCTTTGGTGGCAAAGAAGAACTTAAACCCCACTTGTGAAAACCAAAAAAATTTAGATGGGCTAGAAATTGCCAACTCAGCATAGAATTACACAAACCACAAAATCTTGAAATCCAATCAAAGTAGAGATATGGATATTCATATCAACAATTCCACCTCTACCCCTGCAGTATATAACTACCAACGAACTACCATTTCCAATTCACCACTTCCAACATCAACACACTACTCATCAAAGCAACCTTCATTACTCCAATGGCTGCCTCCACAATGGCTCTTTCCTCCCCATCCTTCGCCGGAACGGCGGTCAAGCTGTCCGGCTCCGAAGCCATCGGAAATGGAAGAGTCTCGATGAGGAAGGCCGCCACCAAATCAAAGCCCGCCTCCTCCGGTAGCCCGTGGTACGGCCCGGACCGTGTTAAATACTTGGGCCCATTCTCCGGTGAGCCCCCGAGCTACCTCACCGGAGAATTCCCCGGTGATTACGGCTGGGACACCGCTGGACTCTCAGCAGACCCTGAGACCTTTTCCAAGAACCGAGAGCTCGAGGTGATCCACTCCAGGTGGGCCATGCTCGGGGCTCTAGGTTGCGTTTTCCCCGAACTCTTGGCCCGTAATGGGGTCAAGTTTGGGGAAGCCGTCTGGTTCAAAGCCGGGTCCCAAATTTTCAGCGAAGGTGGGCTTGACTACTTGGGCAACCCAAGCTTGGTCCACGCACAAAGCATATTGGCCATTTGGGCTTCCCAAGTTGTTCTAATGGGAGCCGTTGAGGGCTATAGAATTGGCGGTGGGCCCCTAGGCGAAATTACCGACCCATTGTATCCAGGTGGTAGCTTCGACCCATTAGGGTTGGCTGATGACCCGGAAGCATTTGCTGAGCTCAAGGTCAAGGAGCTAAAGAACGGTAGACTTGCTATGTTTTCGATGTTCGGATTCTTCGTTCAAGCCATTGTCACCGGAAAAGGCCCGTTGGAGAACCTCGCCGATCATCTTGCCGACCCGGTTAGCAACAATGCTTGGGCCTATGCCACCAACTTTGTACCCGGAAAGTGAAGTAGACATAACAAGATGTATCAATTTTCACATTGTATAATTTGATGTTAATGTAAAGCTACTTCTTTGAATATAAACATTATGGATGTGAAATATTTACCAATTGGGAGGTCTATAATCTAATTAAAAGCATATACAATCAAACATAAATAAGCCATTCTGTTGATACTATGATAACGAATGAAAATTACAAAATGATCATCAAATTGGGATTTCAAGATCATGAAGTTTATTAGTACCATCAACTAGATACTGGTGATAAACATAAGAAACAAATCCCCAAATAGCCAAGACTATTGAAATCACCTTAATCCCATCTATGGATTCATGGAAAAAGATGGCTGCAAGAATGGGGACAATAGGCAAGCCAAGGGTAGTAATGACATTAGAAAACAACGAAGAAACCTCAAATATTAATCCAACCACTCCAACGGAACACACTTGCCAAGAAGCTGCAACAATCACCACAATCACCACATACCACACTCTTCCATACACGAACATTTCCATCTCGTTTACACACGCCCACCAATCTCCAGTCATGAATCAGGCCATTGAGATGACAAAACTCGCCACCAAAGATTGGTATATGATCACATTCACCACAGTGGAAAAGGCTTCACTCTTAAGCACCTTACGAAAAGCCAGCTGTGTTAGTGACAACAATAAGGCATACGAAGCCGATCCAATCAGAGTGCACAAAAACCCGACCCAAAAGTGTCCTGTTTTCGTGCTTTTGGATGAGGATTCGGATCTGTTTTGGAATCCGAGAAGGGTTGAAGAGACGGTGAGGATCACAAGGGAGTTGAGTATTGGTGGAGTGAGCTTCTGCTTATTGAAAATGAATGAGAAAAACACGTTGAAACAGAGCTGAGATGCACTGATCAATGAGTAAGTTGAAACTGCAAGATTTTGCAATCCAATAGCAAACAAGATTCCACCTAAAGCTTGAATTGAACCAAGAAGAATGTCGACTGGGAATCGGATCAGATTTGATGGCTGATTATTTGTTCGTTTCTCAGTGTCGTTTCTTGACAAGTAGAGAGCAAAAGGGATGAGAATTGGGAACCCAATGGTTTGCAAAAGGCCTGCAAACAAGATGGTCTTTCCACCTCCATTGAAGTAGAGTCTTCCAAGAAGAGTGGCTGTGGATTGGCCTACGAGGACGAATAGTGTGTAGACGATCATTCTGGCCCACGATACCTTATGGTGGACCGCCATACGCTCTTCATGGGCTTCTTCATTAGCTGTTGAAATCAAGATTGAAGAAAAAAGTTGATAATATGGAATGAATGAATGAATGATCAAAACATGTTTTTATGGATTAATTACCTGTGGATCTGATCACTCTCTTGGATTTCTCCCATGTTGATAAGAAGAACAGATTAACAGAACAAGGTTGTAGATCTTTTAGAAGTACTTATAAGTATGTGTGATTAATTCTTGCTTGTATGAATTGCATGAAGAAGTGTTTTTGCATAATATCAGAAAAATTGTCTCTTGCATGAATTTTTCATCTTTTTTGTCTGAAAATAGGTGAGTAGCTAAAATCACACATTTTCCATTAGGATAAATTATTCGGACCCCGAATCGAATTCGGTCAGCAATTTTGATCTCCTATCCATAGATGGACAAAATTTAATGTGTCCACCACTTATGATCTGAATTAAAAATTTATTTTTTCATATTAATTGTGTTCTGTGAATTATCAATAAACACATTTATTTGGAAAGAATTATCAACATAAATACATGTATTTGAATTACAAAATAAATATGACAATTTTTTTATTATCACTTCAATTGTATATTAAATTTGGGATGGGCTAAGAAAATTGACACTTTAAGATATAGTCCCTAGATATTACGTCGATAATTCTAACAACTGCTTATGTGTGTGAACTAAAATAGGAATTGGAACTCAAATTGTAGCACTGTATCACCCATTATATACGTTATGAACTGAAATATGGGTATTTGTGTGAACTGAAATATGAATTAATAGTATCAAATGAGATAGAAATTGGAACTCGAATTGGATCACTGTAATCACCTCTTCTCGATCCTTCTAGCAAGTCGTTTGCTTCTCATGTATGTTATGAATGTCTGTTGATTGATTTATGTTTCATGTGATTTTAATGTAATAAATTAACCAGCACCTCTTAGGATAAGAACGGAGAATTTGTTGTGAACTGAAATAGAAATTGCAGTCTACGTATGATTAATTTTTTTTATATATTTATAAAATTTTAAACTAATATGAATGTCTAATTACTAATAATAGGTCCCAACTAGATGAACCATATTATCCAGAATTTTCTGACGATGGTATATATGCTGATCAATAAGGTGATGACAATGATACAATTTGAGTTTCAATTCTTATTTAAGTTCACAAAATTTGTTATAATTTCCAATTTATATATTCAAATACATGTGTTTATGTTGTTATGAAAAAAAGTGTTTCAACAGAAAACAGGACAACCCTTGTCTGAAAATTTGAGATATTTGAATCATAACATTAGCTCATACTAAGAACAAAAACTGAGCATATGTTTCAAGATTGTCTCTGATGTACCACTATCATCTTATATAAAACTTGAATTTTTTGACATACAAAATAGTGGTATCATGTGTATGTCCAAAGCCTGCAAATTTATCATCAATGGCTGAAAGCATCACATCAATGGCTCATTCCCTAACCCATTCTTTCATCATCATAATGATGTTCAAAGTAAGGTGCTCAAACCACTCACTCATCACCATTTTTCCTGATGGTTCTGGTGCTGAATTTATCCTATCCTTAGACGGGCTTCTTCTCCAAGGATTGTATAGCAGAAACAGAGCTAATAGAGGTGAGAGAAAGTCCATGTTGCAGAGAGAAAGAACAGATATTTCAATCATACAAAGGTGTCCCCTTTGGAGTTGACTTATTACTATGTTTAAAGAAGAAAGTTGAGAGGTGGGTTGTTTGATGGTGATGGATCAAGTTTTTTTTCTCTTCGACTAGGTCAACTTAGAAATTTAGCTAAGTATGCTATTTTCGACTCTAAGTATGTGATTTTTTTTTCGTGCACGGTCGTGCTGTGAGGCACGGTTCGACTGTGCACGACAATACATGACATGTGTAGCGCCTGGTATGGGGCACGGTCGATAGTGCGTCTCACAGGTATGTGATTTTTAGCTCTAAGTTTGTCTTCTAAGGCTATAAGTATGTGTTTTTTTTGTGGCGCACGGTCGATCGTGCTCCAGGACACAACTGTACGCAGTCTCGTCGCACATGAGACGGTTGTACAAGAGACCAACTCTTAAGTCATTAACTATAATCATATTTTACAAAATCTCAATACAAACATAGTTATCTAAATCCTTTCATATCTCAAATTCAAACTTGACAAAATCACCTACCTTCCGAACAAATAAGTCTCATTATCAGGACAAGTATCAACTACTAAATTAACAACAATATTAATTTAATCAAAAAACAAGTTATTCTGCATCCATACTTTTTCACTTGTATAAACAAAAGGATTAGACTAATTTTTTAATGCAAAATAACACAAAGAAAAACTTGATATAAGTTTCTCAAGTTTTATTTATCAGTTTATATTGAAATAAAATTCCGTAATTAATTGAACCATGAAAAGGAAAAAAAAAGTTTAATTTCAAGCGAAAATAAATGATTGATTAGTGAATCTATTGAATACCCAATTAATCAAAGGTATGAGAGAAATTGCTGGCCATATGAAAACTAACAGAAGAAAACAGTTTGATGATTACCCACATTTGGAGTTTTTTTGCCAGCAAGCATCATCATAGTTATGTTCAAAGTTCAAACTTAGTTGCTCAACAAATTTATACAATTCCATGATGCTCTGCATGTTGTTTGAGAGAGAGAGAGAGAGAAAGAGAGAGAGAGAGATTTAACACATTAAAGTGCCATGCTAACAACATATGAAGCATAGTTTGTACACCTGATTTTGATATAGAAAATGCCAACTATTCAACTTCACAAAGGAAGTAGTATGAACAAAAAGGATATTGCATCACCTGAATGTAGAAAGCTCTAATCCTCAACTCTCCATCTCAAATGGAAGCGAACTTCTTGCTTTTTTTTTTTTCTGGACCAAAAGATGAACAAAAAGGATGTTGCATCATCTGAATGTAGAAGGCTCTACCCTCCAACTCTCCACCTCAAATTGAATAAAAAGATAATAACTACATGAAAGTTACGTTTCATCTATATATAAGGAGTAGTCACATTTTCTTGCGGTGGGGCCAACTGTCTAATGCACATAATTCATGCACGATTTTCTTGCGGTTGGTCCTTCTATAGTACACCATTGTATTAATACACTAGTATTTTCAGCCATTAAATTTTAAATGATAGCATCCTAACTCTTTATTTATGTTTTAACCTTTTTACCCGTCTTCAAAAGTTACCACTGTAAAAATCTATTGCCCAATAAAATGTGGAAATCATTATAAACAAAAATATTGGGCAATTTCAGACATAATTTTTAAAACTTAATGATTTCCAAATTTCGAGCATATCAATAAAGTATGTGGGCTATTTAATACCCTCCAAAAATTATTTAATGTTTATTGCTAGGGGTGGAGAAAAATACTGAATTATTGAAATATCGAGCTTATTGTACCAAAAAAATATCGAAAATACCAAAATTTCAATAAGGTGTGATACCGTATCAAAATTTTGGTACAGTATCGGTATGATTTTTACAAAGTTTCGGTATTTCGGTATATACCGAAATATGGAAAATATTAATATTAATTAAAAAATATATTAATTCCACATTAATAAATTATAAAATATAATATTTTTCATTTCGGTATACCGAAGTTTCGATATGTAATTTTCATTTCGATATAATGGTGCTTTCGGTATATATTTTTCATTTTGGTATAACGGTATTTTCAATATACCGATAAATTTCGGTACCGAAATTTATAGGTATGAAATGGTACGGTTGCTTGGTATACCAAATTTGGATATATTGAAATTTTCGATACGGTAACAATATGAATTTTTGCATACCGAAAATTTTGATACAGTATAAGATATGAAATTTTCGATACGGTATACCATACCGATCACCCCTAATAATTGCTATTTATTACCTTTCCAAAAATTATTTACATTTGAAATTTGAGCAGTGATTTCTTGGAATATAATTTTATAAAATAGATACATTTGTTATTGGATATTCCACATTACTCATTAAGGCCCAACTAATAGGGCATTTTTATTACTAAACCTAAAATTAAAATGCAAGGTTCAATTGTTTTGTTGATCAAATATTTAAATAAATTACATCTCAATTATACACTCTGTAAAACCTAGTTGCAAACTAAGCACCAGGTAACCATAGTTAACCGCACACTGCCAACAAGTCCTCCCTCATCAATGCCGCCAACCACCTCTCAACCTCGGTTTAATATCTCATTGATATGCATGCATCCAAAATCATTACAAAATACAACAATGATTTTGTATGCATGTACATCTAATCACAGTTAAAAAAATATTATTGATATGTCTACATCCAAAACTATTGCAACAAACAACAATGATTTTGTATGCATGCATATCTTATCACTGTTAAAAAGATTTCATTGATATGGATGCATCCAAAATCAACAAACAACAATAGTTTTGTATGCATGCATATCTAATCACAGTTAAAAAGATATTATTAATATGTCTTCATCCAAAATCATTGCAACCAACAACATTGGATTTTGGATGCATGCATATCTAATCACAGTTAAAAATATAGAGAAAATATCAATATTCGTCCTATATGTTAGACCTTATCCAATTTTGGTCCTTTAATTGTCAATTCTTTCCAATTTTAGTTCGATTTTCGTCGGTAAATTTTTTCGGGCTGATGTGACTACCGAAATGCTTATGTGGCACACAAATTGAAAAACCCCAAAATATAACGGGAAAATTAAGCCACATGTCCAGTATTTTTGCCACCTAATTAAAAATTGTTAGGAAATTTATATTTAGATTTTAATGAGACAAAACAACAATGGTTTTGTATGCAATGGTACATGATCACAATTAAAAATCATTGTTTCATTGATTTTGCTTGTTTTGATGTTTTGTAGTTAATTTGATAATATATTATTAATTGATACATGCATTAAAAACCATTGTAGCATTGGTTGCATCCTACTTTATCAGATGATTTAATAATAAGCCAATCAACGTTATCATAATCTTTTGATGATACAAATTTCGATTTGGATACATTTTAATATCTCCAACCGTTGATAAGATTTAATACTTAAGGAGTTACATTTATCGGTACCATAATTTTAGGAAGATATACATGAATTTCAATTTGGATACATTTTAGTATTTTAAACCATTGTTTATGATTTCATACTCAATGAATTACCATTGCAGTTACCATAATTTTGTGAAGGTTTGGATTTGGATTTGATGTGCATGTTTCAAATTATATCCACTAATATATCATTATTAAAATAAATTATGCAATCTATAAAATACATATTCAATTCCATCATTTAACAATTATTGTTTTGGTTATCATCCAAAAAAATGGTAACATCGATCCTATCCTATGATATGAGTGCAATAATACATAATTATCATTAAAAATCATTATGTAAATCTATATAAAATATACATTTCATTTTAAATATGAAATATAAATTATTGAATTGATCCAAATTGTATGAATTTAAAATAATATATAAATGATTTTAACATAAATATATAATTGAAACCATTCTATCATGAATAAAATCAAATTAATTAACAGTTATGGCAACGATGCATAATTAATGTCAACCTATACTTCGGCTAGTGAAATTAGAATCGTTTGTTCATAAATGACACCTATTACTACTATTGCATACTTAGCCTAGTGAAATTAGAATCGTTTGTTCTTATGTCATTTACGAATTAGGATTATGAACCAATAATTTTCTGATAATTTACTTATTATGATTTTAATTAACATCACAAAATAATTAATTTAAATGTTTAATTAAATGACTAAACAATTATGGTGAATTAGATATATGGAATGCATGTGATGCTTGTAACAACAATAATGAAATGAAATGCATGTAACAACATACAAAATCATTAAAAAGCACACTTGTATTGCAACCCAAAAATTAAATATAATATAAGGAGGCCCAATACATCCAGCAGTCCAAAACACAAAAATTACCTTTCAAAGGAATTACCACAGTAAAAAAAAACACCGGTATATTAATACAACGGTGTATTGTAGAATTACCCGAAAGTTGCGTTTCATCTATATATAAGGAGTAGTCACATTTTCTTGCGGTGGGACCAACTATCTAATGCACATAATTCATGCACCATTTGATTTTTTTATTAAACAATAATGTATATTAACTTATTATTGAAGTTAAAATTTTATAATGGATTCCTCCATGTATAAAACATAATTTCTGATCATTATAAATATCATATAAACATTAATAACATCCTCAATAACATTATATATTGAAGTAGCTTTTACATAAACCAGTAGTCGTCGCACTACCTTAAAATCACCAAATGTTTTTATTTATATCTATTTTTCTTTTCCTTATAACTAAAAGTTCGCATCAAGCTAGATTTTGATAAAATTGATTGGGAAGTCGAGGAGTGAGGACAACTTCGAGAGGCTTAAGCTTTGGAAGACCAATTCCCAACCCTTCTTCCATGTCCACCGCCTCTCCCATCGGTGTCGACACCTCAAAACCTTGTAGCAATCGAGCCAGACTCAATTCTATTACTTGCATTCCATATGTAATTGCAGGACACATTCTTCTTCCTGAACTAAACGGAATGTACTCAAAACATTGCCCTATGTAATTCATGTCACTATTCTCATTCAAAAACCGTTCTGGCCTAAACTAGTCTGGATTAGACCATATATTAGGATCACGATGCAATTTCCACATGTTCACGATCAAACGAGTGCCTTTTGGAACGAAATAGTTTTCAACGTAGCAATCTTGGGTTGCCTCGTGGGGCCCTCCAAGTGGGGCCGGTGGATACAACCTTAAAGTTTCTTTAAGAATAGCTTCTAGGTAGGTGAGGTTCTTCATGTCCGATTCTTGAACCCATCTACCATGGCCCACGTGGCTTTCCAGCTCATCTTGAGCTTTACTTAGGGTTTGCGGATTGTTTAGTAACAATGACAAGGCCCAAGTTAGGGTTATCGACATGGTTTCTGATCCTGCCAGAATTAACATCTGAACACATACGAGGTAAAATATATTATTAATAATAATAATATTAAAAGTTAGAAGTGTTAATTAATTCAGTGTAAAATGCTTACTAGAATTGTGGCCTTGATGACAGTTTCCCTATTATAACCAGATACTGTTTGGTTCTCAGAAATAGCTGAGAGCAACAAATCCATGAAATCTGCAACTTCTTCTTCATCATCACTTTTACTTGAATATATCTTCCTTGCCTGAATTCTTTCCTGAACCCAATCCTCTAACACTTTGTCCATTTCCTTGGATGTTTGTTTCATTCGCTTGATATACCCCCCAATATCCAACCATTCCAAGGATGGGATTGCATCTGACCAAACAAACACACCAATAAGATATAATGCCTCCTTCACAGCTTCTTTGAACTCCCAATCTTTGTCAACTCCTTTGCTGCCACATCACATTCATATTAATATATATATATATATATATATATATATATATATATAGAGAGAGAGAGAGAGAGAGAGAGAGAGAGAGAGAGAGAGAGAAATACAATTTTGATATAGAGTTTAAAACAATGGGCTTTTTAAAAAGCTAGCCAATTGACGGATTTTATATCAAGACTGTAAGGGATGACCATAAAACTAGTTAAAGTAGGATAAATTAGAAATTCAAATTAGTAATCAAAATATAATAAAACTGTTTTTTATAGTCAAATTAACTGAAACACTCTTATGGGTTACGAGGTGTTTGGATTGGACTTGGCTCATTCGAATTTTGGATGAGTTCAATCTAGTCCTTGTTTGGATATAAATTTACAAAATCCTACAATACCATATTTTTCTTACTTTTTCTAAAATTCCCAACAAATACATCTCTTTTTCTATATTTCTTAATGTGAACACAACATCTTAATTATAGTCATACCCTACAAAATCTTAAAACAAACACAAAATTTTAAAATTCATACTCACAAAATCCTCTTAAAACTCAAATCCAAACTTGCAAAAAATCATTTTGAGTACAGAACAAATATAGACTTAATAAAATAAGTCGCAACTCTTATATAACACAAAAATATGATACATTAATGACCATGACACGAGCCGTGTGCACAACCGTACATATACACACGGGCGTACCTGCTTGTTTTTGTATAATAACCATTTTTTCCAATTTTTATTTTTTTCTTGGAAAAGGTTTTTTATTATGAAATGACTACTATAAAGTCTTTGTTATCCTGTATGGTTATTTAATTATATCAATTGTCACATAATTAAATGTATATCTTTTAAACACTTAAAGCCACTTACTTCAAGATTGAAAACCTCTTTCCAACTATCATCCTGATTGTTGTATTGATAGTCACGTACTCAAAGCAACTACTCATGCTTACGACCTTGTTTGGACCTTCACCAGTCGAACATGAATACAAGTCCCTTATGAAGTGGTCCACTTCAGAGGCTCGAACATGGCTCGTGTTGCTTAGCCGTCGAGCCGTGAAGAGCTGGGTCGTCACTATTTTCCGTACATCGCGCTAATATGGTCCGTACGGAGCCATTGCAAAGCCGACTCCATTGTACCCTATGTACTTAGCCATCGCAATGTTCGGCCGGTCCGCGAAGACCCTATCATTGGTGGTGAAGCATTCTTTAATTGCTTCCCAATTGCTCACCACCAGGCCATGCTGGGTCCCGAGCCGGAGGGAAAAGATCGGGCCGTATTTGTCAGCCATGGCTCCGAGTGTTCGAGCCACCGGAGTCTGGCCGCCGAGGAGGTGGAGATGGCCAATTATGGGCCATGCACCCGGCGGCTCCGGCGCGGAGGTTTCTAGGGTTTTTTGGTTGGTTGTTAATTTGGATGTTTTGTAGTAGTTGAAGATGATGATTGTGGCTAGAAATATTGCAATTTGTAGGAAGATGGGGAGATTAATATCCATTGTGGGGATTTGGTTGTGGGATGTTTTGTGGCGTAAGATGGGGTTATTTATAGGTGAAAATTTGATAAATGATTCCATGTGTTTATAATGGAAAATTAGCAACAGTATGATCTTGATGGTGTTTTGATGGGAAATTTTGGTCACATACAAGTTTACAACCACACAGAGTAAATTAATTCACAACCACAAGATATAGAAGTGATTATGAACAGAATCTGGATGATTCACAACCACAAGATACATTGTACTGATTATGTACAGACACTACGACAAAAATTGTAAATAGCAACGAAAATTAGTGGCGTAATTGAAATTCGTCTCTAATATAAACTTTAGCGACAAATTTTTGCAAGTTGTTGCTAAAATTAGTGGCGAACATTCAAAGTCGTCACTAAACTTCGACACTAAAATATTTGTAACGAAAATTTAATGTTTCACTACTAATTTAGCGACAATTACTTATAACTTCGACATTAAAAATATGAAAATTTATATTTATATAAAAATATGAAAATCTTTAGCAACGAATTTTAACATTGTGTCACCAAAAAATCCACCTAAAATTTAAATAAAAAGGAAGAATGTTCGCAATGAAGTCACGTATATTCCGTCAGTAAGTTAGCAACAAAACTTTTATTTTCGTCACTAAATGGTTTATCTAAATTTAAATAAAAAGAGAGAAAGTTAGCAACAAAAACATAGAGTTTTCGTCACCAAGTTTGCAACGAACTTTGATGTTTCGTCACTAAGTTAGCAACAAATCTTTTATTTTCGTCACCAAATGTATGTAAAACAAACCCGCGGTGGTGCCGCCGCTGACTCCGAACATTAGATTGAGGGATTTAAGGTAATTCTATTAACTGGTCGGAGCAGAAAATTGAGATTAAGAGAAGTGACATTGAGGAGAGTTTCCGATTAAGTGATTCTAGAATCTGGATGAAGCTATATTCCAACATAGCAGATATTGCAAATACAAAAAGAAACTGTAGAAAATATGTTAGAACAAGAGCTCGAGATAACCTACATTTTGTACTCAAAATACAACGATTGTTCGTCTCAAGGGTAGTAGCATAACACATATTACTCATCTGAACTATACTTAATTTAATATTTTTTATATAGACTTAATGAAACGTGTGAAAGTTAATTTATACAAAAAAGGTCAAATCAATATAAGTACAATAATGTTTTTAAACGTTTAAAGTATGTTGCCACGCGTAAGTGAGAGTGAGAGAGAGAGAGAGAGAGAGAGAGAGAGAGAGAACGCGCTGAAAAGCATTGCTCAATGTTTTTATCCGATATCTGAATTCAATGGGTCCCCACATTTCACCAAGGGAAATCATCACATCAAGAAGCTTATGCACTCAAGTGAAGGGCTAGAAATTTGTATTGATTCGCAGCCTTCGCAACCATGAAGGGCTAAATCCATACCGCCCAAGAACAAAGACTCGAGCTTATGAAACTCATAGCGTGGACTGATTTGTCCATCAAGAACATATCCCACATATTGTTCTCCAAACTCAATAAGGGTTTGATGATTTTTTATTCAATATTTTGGTCTATAGAATTTTTGATTAATCAAAGATTGGAGCTAGACTTGATTAATGATAATTACATTGAATTTGTAATCGGAGTTGGTTGAAAATATAAGATGTGGATAGTATAAAAATCTCGAACGAAATATAGGAAATACCTAGATTTTAGACATTGGCTTTCCTACTTATAGAAAATTACTTCCCTATTTTCAAAAATGAATAATTTTCTCGAATTTTATTAATCATTCCAAAGTCAACAATCACAAGATTTCGGTTTTCTGAATAATATGAGAAATCAAATTGATGTTACTTTAGATAATATAAAATGATATTATTATTGTATATATAACACACAATGCTCTAAAATAATACGAAACAAAACACTATTCTAAAATCGATGATTCAGAGAGAAGGGTAAAAGCCTATAGAATAAGGCTTACAAAGCTAAGTTATGGGAATGTAATGAGATAAGAAAATCATCAAAATAATGAATGATGTAATAATTTTTTTTTTGTTTAATTCATTATTTTATGCAATTGTTTTCTTGCAACACATGAGATTTCTTTGTTTTTAGTAACAAACATCCTTCATTTCATATCATTTTCCAATCTCACTTTTAATATCACCAAATTATACTACATTATGATTTCATCACTATACACATAATTGATCAAGATACCATAAAACACGAAATCGTAACACGTCTAACATACTTAATCGTGGTACAGAACATCCACGAGCCGGGGGTGAAACAAGTAGTTCCAATGGAGTTTCTTTAGGCAAAGTGATCCCATTATGAATGTTTAGGAAAGGGAGTATTCCCCTGATTATGAAGGGTCAAAGCCCTATATATACACGACACATTACAAACAAGAGATATGTACAAGATATATATTTACAACAATAATATCTTCCTAATTATTTAGAAGATATATCTAAATCTCCCTTGATACGCCCCCGCAAAATTGACGTCCCATCAGCGACAGAAATTTTGGACCGTAATTCTTGAAAGCGGGTACGCGTAAGAGGCTTCGTCAAAAGATCAGCTAACTGATCAAGAGTAGTGACGAAGGAAACCTTGAATATCCCTTTAGTTGAGAGATCACGAACAAAGTGCAAATCAAGTGCAATATGCTTCATTCGAGAGTGTAGAACTGGATTCAGTGCTAAGCGCGCGACACCAAGATTGTCACAAAGTAACCGAGGTGTGGAAGATAAAGACAGGCCTATCTCACGAAAAAGATGATAAATCCAACACACCTCTGAAGCTTCCGAAGCAAGAGCTCTATACTCGGCCTCGGTGGATGAACGAGCTACCCCTTGCTGTTTCCTTGACCGCCAAGAAATAGGGGCCGAGTCCAGAAAAATATAGTAAGCCGATGTAGACTTCCCATCCACGAGATTGCCTCCAAAATCCGAATCTGAATAAGCAGTGATTGAGAGGCTTCGGGGTTTGCGAAGTAGCAACCCATGATGAATTGTGCCCTTAAGGTACCTAAGTACCCTTTTTACCGCCATCCAGTCCAGAGTCGTTGGTGAAGACATCGTCTAAGCCAACCTGTTAACTGCAAAGGAAATATCTGGACTTGTTAAAGTTAAATATTGAAGCGCGCCTATAGCACTCCGATACAAGGTAGGGTCGGCCTCTCCTGAGACCGATAATGATGATGACATGGCCATGGGAGTAGAAACAGGTTTCACTCCTGCCATCTCAAACCTGTTCAATAAATCAGAGGTATATTTATGTTGTGAAAGTAGGAGACCCTCTCGACAACGAGACACCTCAACGCCCAAGAAATATGTCAATGTGCCCAAATCTTTCACCGCAAAATGCGACTGAAGATGAGATATAAGAGAGCTCAGGAGCTTAGGATCAGACCCTGTGATGATGATATCATCAACGTAGACGAGAACAAATAGCTGAACCGTACCCCGTCGAAGATAGAATAGACTAGTGTCGGCCCGTGACTGAGAAAAACCAAATTGAATAAGAGCATTGCTAAGGGTTTGGTACCATGCTCTCGGTGCTTGGTGGAGTCCATACAGTGACTTTCGGAGACAACACACATGAGATGGGTTCGACTTATCAATGAAGCCCGGTGGTTGTTTCATGTAAACTGGGCGAGACAGAGAACCGTATAAGAATGCATTGCTAATGTCCAATTGTCGCAAAGTCCATCCATGAAAAAAGACAACAAAAAGGATAGTGCGTATAGTAACCAGTTTGATAACCGGGCTAAATGTCTCATGGTAATCTAGACCGGGGCGTTGATGAAATCCCTTTGCTACCAAACGGGCCTTATATCGGTCAATTGTACCATCTTGGCGTCGTTTGATAACAAACACCCATTTACATCCAATGATATTGCTATCCGGAGGAGCCGGGACAAGATCCCACGTCCCATGCCGAGCCAGTGCTGTGTATTCTTCGGCCATGGCTTGGCGCCAATGTGGGGATTTTAGCGCTTGCGAGACAGTAGTAGGAATGCCATCATCAAGTATCGTGGCTGTATGAGCTACAGGTGGATTAGTCAAAGATGGTGGCAGAGCTGTGGCATAGTCACCCAGTCGAGTGGAAACACTCCTAGCTCGTGTACTCCACCGTGGTTGGATAACTTCCGGTGAACTGCCAGAGGGATCACGCAACTGTGGAGGAGGAGGTAGTATTGCATCAGTATGTTGTTGTGACGGGGAATCCCGTGGAGGTTGCCCCAAAACCGAAAGTGGAACAGTATCCCCAGACGGAGGCGGAGGAGGGTCCGACATTGTCGAACATAAATCTGCCAATTTTTCTTCAGCAAATCTAACATGGCGAGACATGTATACCCTTCCAGTTTACGGATCAAAACATTTATATGCACTTTGAGTTGGAGAATACCCTACAAAAATACACGGTCGAGACGCTGGTTGCAATTTATTAGAGGAGTAAGGCCGAAGCCACGGGTATCATACACAACCAAAGATTCTCAATTTTGCATAATTCGGCAGGCGTGAGAATAACAACTCAAATGGACTCTTATGATGCAGAACAGGAGTGGGCATGCGATTAATTAAATAGACGACCGTGTGAAATGCATAAGACCAAAATGTAATCGACAACCTAGCATGGTGAAGGAGGGTTTTACCAGTCTCGACAATATGACGATGCCTCCTCTCGACTAAACCATTTTGTTCTGGCGTATGTGGAGCTGTGGTAAGCCACTGAATGCCATGTTTAGAAAAATAAGACTGCAGAGCCAAAAATTCTCCTCCATTATCACTGTAAAAATTCCGGATAGTATAACCAAACTGTTTCTCAACCAGAGGATGGAATTTTTCTATAATGCTTCGAACCTGTGATTTTTGTGAAAGAGGATACAACTAACAATATCTCGTAAATGCATCAACTAACAACAAATAATATCTATATCCATCAATCGAATAAGTAGTAGGGCCCCATACATCCGCATATATGAAATGAAGAGGATGTTCAGCAACCAAAGAAGATTCATAAAAGCATAATTTTTGAGTTTTACAGTAGCGGCACGAAGTGCAATGAATGTCTGACATGCCAGACTTATTTAAAGGCAAGCTATTCAGATAAATTATAAAGGAGCTGATCTTCTTGGATGGATTTCCCAAGCGTGAATGCCACGTCAAGAATGTAGTGCGAAAACCTGGAGAACCAAAATTTGCTGTAAAAGACTTCGGCGGCTGCAGCTGATAAAGACCCTTACTACACGGACCGCGAACTATTGGTGCCCCCGTACGCCGATCCTTAATAAGAAACGAAGATGGGAAAAATTCCACAGATACGTCATTATGCTTAGTGAATTGATGAACAGATAGTAAGTTCTGTCGAGTATTAGGAACATGCAGAACATCCGAAATAGTAAATGCGCGAGATGGAAATTCAAGAGTAGATGTACCAGTGTTCGCAATTGGTAGCGAAGAACCATCTATGAGTTGCACTTCCTCCGGTCCATCATACTTGGAGTGCAGCGAAAGATTACCAAGATCATGTGTGACACTGTGAGAGGCCCCCGAATCCAATAGCCAGGCATTAGGGTTAGAGTTGTGCGCCGGAGATCGATCATGATTCACTGCAGGAACCATTGCAGGCACTGGAAGTTTCCAGCAGGTACGTGCAGTGTGGCCAGGACGTCCACACCACTGACAGGAGATCGGCGATTGATTTGGAGGCTGGGAGAAGTTCTGTGCAGGCTGCTGCGGCTGACGGGAGGAATTCCGACCGCGACCAGCACCCCGTCCACGATTTGCGCTACTGCCACGGGAATTTCGATGGTTCTTTTGTTGGGTAAAATTAGCCGAAACCTGAAGATCATTCTGAGGTTCCTCCAGTCCATCAAGGTAACGTTCCTGTGCAACAAGCAAGTCAAGGAATTGTGGAAAAGTAAGAGAAGCAGATTGCGCGCGAATAGACGCCGCAATATCACGAAATTTTGGAGTCAGACCCCCCAAAATGTAGAGTGTGAAATCATCATCCGATATGGGAGATTCGATCAGGGACAACTCATCCGCCTTCGCCTTCAAGGAATGGATGAAATCGGCGACAGATTTGGTACCCATCTTGGCGTGCTGCAGATCGGCCTTCAACTGCATAACACGAGCACGGGACTTGCTTGCAAATATAGCATGGAGTCCAGACCAGGCAGCAACAGACGTCGTATACGACGTCACATATGGGGAAACATCGTCGTTGAGAGAACCTTGCAGAAAAGCGTAGACAAGTTGATCTTGTCGAAACCACGCCTTGTACTCGGCACCACCAGACACCGGCGCTGGAATATCACCAGTAACATAGCCCAACAGATCATGACCATTCAAGATGGCTGTAACGAGGGACAACCACTGTGGAAAATTGGATCGTGAAAGCTTATGGGATGCGGGGAATGGGGTGGTAATGATAACCACAGGGGAGACAGAATTTTCAGCAGAGGAAGAACCACCATTAGTGCGTTCTTCAGCCATGGAAGAGAGAGAGGAAAAACTAGGCGACAGAAGGAGAAGGAATAAGGGTTTGCAGTGGAAGCGAGAAAATCGGATCACACTACTGATACCATATGAATGTTTAGGAAATGGAGTATTCCCCTGATTATGAAGGGTCAAAGCCCTATATATACACGGCACATTACAAACAAGAGATATGTACAAGATATATATTTACAACAATAATATCTTCCTAATTATTTAGAAGATATATCTAAATCTCCCTTGATACCCATGTCCTTCACTCATATCCACAGGCATATTGGATGTCGTTTTAAACTCGAATCCCTGAAGCAAACGAGCCATGGTCAAATGTGTCACTTGCATTGCAAAAGTGATCCCAGGACATAATCTTCTTCCCGAACCAAACGGAATGAACTCATGATGATGTCCCGTGAAATCAACTTCACCATGGCTATTCAAAAAACCTCTCTGGCATAAACTTGTCTGGTTCTTGCCAAATCATGGGATCGTGATACAACTTCCATACGTTAACCAATATTCGGGTCCCTTTTGGGACGTGATAGCCACTCACACGACAATCTTCCATGGCTTCATGTGGTACTACTAGTGGCACTGGTGGGAATATGCGCAGCGTTTCTTTGACAATGGCTTGAAGGTAGACTAGGTTCTTGATATCGGATTCTTGTACCCATCTGTCTTTACCAATTTTGTTGTCTATTTCTTGTTGGGCCTTTTGCATTGTTTGAGAGGAGCCATGTTAGGTGAATTGATGTGGTGTCTGAGCCTGCTAAGATGAGGTTCTGGAAAGAAATACAAGTTAGTTTAAGAATATGATTTAGATGTTCAGGCTAGAATAAACTCCTTAATACTTAGACAAAACAGAACATGCAGTTGCATAACAGATCTTGCGTGAAATTTAGCTACAAAATGTAACTTTTAGTTATTGTTTTCTTGTGATTTGTTTCAAACTCTCACAACTCATGAACTAGACAGTCCAAAACTCAAATTATTAAAAGTTTGGTTTAGTTTGAATCTGAAATGACGTTGCTAATGAGATGTTTGGATTTAATTGGGTACATTTGGCTTTGAATGGATTTAAGATATATAAAATTATATATTTACAACTAACTTTTTTTTCTAATTATCTTGATATTTCCCAATAAACAATATTTACTTTTTCAACATTTTTCAAAATAAAAATGACATATTAAGTCATTAACTGCAATCATACTTTACAAAATTTCAATACAAACACAATTATCTAAATCCTTTCATATCTCAAATTCAAACTTGACAAAATCACCCAACTTCGGAACAAATAAGTCTCATTATTAGGACAAGTATCAACTACTTAATTAACAACAATATTAATTTAATCAAAAAACAAGTTATTCTGCATCCATACTTTTTCACTTGTATAAACAAAAGGATTAGACTAATTTTTTAAAGCAAAATAACACAAAGAAAAACTTGATATAAGTTTCTCAAGTTTTATTTATCAGTTTATATTGAAATAAAATTCCGTAATTAATTGAACCATGAAAAGGGAAAAAAATGTTTAATTTCAAGCGAAAATTAATGATTGATTAGTGAATCTATTGAATACCCAATTAATCAAAGGTATGAAAGAAATTGCTGGCCATATGGAAACTAACAGAAGAAAACAGTTTGATGATTACCCACATTTGGAGTTTTTTTGCCAGCAATCATCATCATAGTTATGTTCAAAGTTCAAACTTAGTTGCTCAACAAATTTATACAATTCCATGATGCTCTGCATGTTGTTTGAGAGAGAGAGAGAGAGAGAGAGAGAGAGATTTAACACATTAAAGTGCCATGCTAACAACATATGAAGCATAGTTTGTACACCTGATTTTGATATAGAAAATGCCAACTATTCAACTTCACAAAGGAAGTAGTATGAACAAAAAGGATATTGCATCACCTGAATGTAGAAAGCTCTAATCCTCAACTCTCCATCTCAAATGGAAGCGAACTTCTTGCTTTTTTTTTTTTGTCCGGACCAAAAGATGAACAAAAAGGATGTTGCATCATCTGAATGTAGAAGGCTCTACCCTCCAACTCCCCACCTCAAATGGAACCGATCCCACATATTGTTCTCCAAATTCAGTAAAGGGACCTAATGGCAACATGGCATGCATTGTTCTATAAGGATCATGCAATTCAAGAATGCATTCAGAAAATGACAGTTTCTCGACCAAAGGGCAGCTCCAATGTAAATCCCAATACACACTCTGCGTAAAATAAGGGATTTCTGGGTTTGTGTTAAAATAAAAGAAATGTTTGTCCCACATCGAATTTGTGAGGGTCTAGGTGCCTTTGTCACAAGTGCCTCAATCAATACACTTTAGTCTAGTGTTTGATTCTAGTCAAATTCCTTTCTTGTTTTCTCTTGTAAAGAGTGTTCTAAGAAAGGTCAGAATCATTCTAGGTTTGTAAGAGTGTAGGGAGTGTTGGGAGACAAAGAGTTGAATATTGTGTGATTGTAAGAATTTTTCATATTCTCTATTCTCTATTGGTTGTGGTTTTTCTCCGATTTTGGAGTTTTCCACGTAAATTCATGTGTTGTGGATTGTTGTTTCGTTTCTTCATTTTATTTCTCGTTGCTTCTTCTTCCTTAGAAATGGAAGGGAATAGTGTCTTTTCCCAACAATTTCAGTCTCGAACAACTTACCTTTCCTTAATGAAGAGTGCATCCACTAAGAGATATTAAACGGAGAACGAAGAATCACCGTTTCATATAAATTGGGCCGGTTTTGGGGTCGTGAATTGGGTGGGGAGCATAAATACCATTTCCACACCACCACGTAATTTTTAAACGGCGATTCACCGTCCCCACCCAATTCCCTAATTTGATCAGGGAATCCCCACCCCATTAACATTGATACTTAACGGGGATGGTTCCCACGGGGAAATTGTGTTGAAATAATACTCCCTGTTTTATAATTTGCTTTTCCATGAAATAAAGTCCCTAAGATTTAAATTATTACTTTCATTTAATTAGAATCAGTTTAATTAAATCAAGTCCCTTAAACTATTGCTTAAATTTAAAATCATATTAGTAAAGTATGCTCTGTCAGTCTGTTGAGAGAATTGAATTGAATTATGTATTTCGACTAATTAAATAAACTCTGTTTTACTAATTTTAGTTTAGTATTTATATTTAAATCTACTTTGTTTAATCAATTTGAGGTTAGTTTCGATTAAAGTTTTATGATTCAATAAAGCAACATAAATATACAATAGCATGTTTATAAAAGACTCGATATAATCAAGAATAAAAGTTAAGGTTAATAAAAAAAAACAAAAAAAAAACAATGTGTATGAGTGAGGATAGTGAATCAAATCGTGAGAATAAGTTGCATGATTTTTATTTTATTTTATTCTACATATATTGGACAAAAACCTCATATAAGATGTCACACGAATTTAACATCTTTAAAATGGCGACTTACAATACACAAACCAAACTTATTTTCATACGCTTATAAATGCACTGCGAGTTATAAATTAATCCCTCCGATTAAATTATATTTATAAGACGGCCTCATACAAATCCTATTTTATATAGCATGCTAATATATTTTCTTATTTGATAAGAAACCAAATATAATGTTATACTCAGTTCGGGGTTTTGGTAGATGCATAACTCACTTGAGTAGACTCTTTTTTGTGAGTTGTCTACTTGAGCCCAGCTCTCTTTTATCCAAGATGATTTTGAGTTACAAAATAAAATAAGTTTCTAATTTAGGATATTAAAAAATTAAAATGACACGAACAAACACATTTTTTCAAATTTCACCCAAAACTCAATACCCCGTTTTAATCTCATTTGATAAAATATTTCTAAAATTTCACTGAAAACAAAACCAAACCAGCCAATTACCTTTATTTTGAACCATCCCTTTAAAATTTTGTTGGATTTAAAATTGTGTTAATGGATTTGAATTTCCACCTAACCAAACACAACCTTAAAAGCACAAGACATTACATATGGTATAATACATATAATATAAAATTTTCATAAGAGATGTTCATAGTCGAGGAGCTAGAAAGCATACATTAGAGCACGCGTTAGTGTTTTTAAGATTGTTAGTAATATATTAAAAAACTTCCAAAAAAAAATTACGTTTTCATCTATATATAAGGAGTCGTCACATTTTCTTGCGGTGGTGCCAACTGTCTAATGCACATAATTCATGCACGATTTGATTTTTTATTAAACAATAATGTATATTAACGTATTATTGAAGTTAAAATTTTATAATGGATTCCTCCATAAATAAAACATAATTTCTGATCGTTATAAATATCATTTAAACATTAATAACATCCTCAATAACATTATATATTGAAGTAGCTTTTACATAAACTAGTAGTCGTCACACTACCTAAAAGACACCAAATGTTTTTATTTATATCTATTTTTCTTTTCCTTATAACTAAAAATTTGCATTAAGCTAGATTTTGATAAAATTGATTGGGAAGTCGAGGAGTGAGAACAACTTCGAGAGGCTTAAGCTTTGGAAGACTAATTCCCAACCCTTCTTCCATGTCCATCGCCTCTCCCATCGGCGTCGACACCTCAAAACCTTGTAGCAATCGAGCCAGACTCAGTTCTACTAATTGCAATCCATATGTCATTGCAGGACATATTCTTCTTCCTGAACTAAACGGAATGTACTCAAAACATTGCCCTCTGTAATTCATGTCTCTATTCTCATTCAAAAACCGTTCTGGCCTAAACTCATCTGGATTAGACCATACATTAGGATCACGATGCAATTTCCACAAGTTCACGATCAAACGAGTGCCTTTTGGAACGAAATAGTTTTCAACGTAGCAATCTTGGGTTGCCTCGTGGGGCCCTGCAAGTGGTCCCGGTGGATACAACCTTAAAGTTTCTTTAAGAATAGCTTCTAGGTAGGTGAGGTTCTTCATGTCCGATTCTTGAACCCATCTACCATGGCCCACGTGGCTTTCCAGCTCATCTTGGGCTTTCTTTAGGGCTTGGGGATTGTTTAGTAACAATGACAAGGCCCAAGTTAGGGTTGTCGCCATGCTTTCTGATCCTGCCAGAATTAACATCTGAACACATATGAGGTAAAATATATTATTAATAATAATAATATTAAAAGTTAGAAGTGTTAATTAATTCAGTGTAAAATGCTTACTAGAATTGTGGCCTTAATGACAGTTTCCCTATTATAACCAGATACTATTTGATTCTCAGGAATAGCTGATAGCAACACATCCATGAAATCTGCAACTTCATCTTCATCATCACTTTTACTTGAATTTATCTTCCTTGTCTGAATTCTTTCCTGAACCCAATCCTCCAACACTTTGTCCATTTCCTTGGATGTTTGTTTCATTCGCTTGATATAACCCCCAATATCCAACCATTCCAAGGATGGGATTGCATCTGACCAAACAAACACACCACTAAGATATAATGCCTCCTTCACAGCTTCTTTGAACTCCCAATCTTTGTCAACTCCTTTGCTGCCACATCACATTCATATTAATATATATAGAGAGAGAGAGAGAGAGAGATACAATTTTGATATAGAGTTTAAAACAATGGGCTTTTTAAAAAGCTAGCCAATTGACGGATTTTATATCAAGACTGTAAGGGACGACCATAAAACTAGTTAAAGTAGGATAAATTAGAAATTCAAATTACTAATCAAAATATAATAAAACCGTTTTTTATAGTCAAATTAACTGAAACACTCTTATGGGTTATGGGGTGTTTTGGATTGGATTTGGCTCATCCGAATTTTGGATGAGTTCAATCCGGTCCTTGTTTGGACATAAATTTACAAAATCCTAAAATACTATATTTTTCCTACTTTTTCTAAAATTTCCAACAAATACATCTCATTTTCTATATTTCTTAATGTGAACATGACATCTTAATTATAGTCATACCTTACAAAATATTAAAACAAACACAAAATTTTAAAATTCATGCTCACAAAATCCTCTTAAAACTCAAATCCAAACTTGCAAAAAATCATTTTGAGTGCAGAACAAATATATAGACTTAATAAAATAACACAAAAATATGGTATTTTAACGACCATGACACGAGTTGTGTGCACAACCGCACATATACACACGGGCCGTACCTGCTTGTTTTTGTATAATAACCATTTTTCCAATTTTTTATTGTTAGAAGCAAGGGAGTATCACACAATCAATCAAGAAAACCCAACGGAAGAATCCGTCCTATCCAAAAGACAATCCAAAATATTTCTGCGTAAACCTAAAACAGAGTTTACACCAAGTATTTATAATTCCACATTAAGCCCGTATTAAGGCCCACTAATAATAAATCTAATAAATCCTCAAACCAGAATAGGAAATAAATATAAATAATCAAAGCATGAAATTATTAAGGCCCGACAGCCTTCTTCCTTTGCTCTCGCTTGCGATATGTAACATTTATTTTTTTCTTGGAAAAGGTTTTTTATTATGAAATGACTACTATAAAGTCTGTTATCATGTATGGTTATTTAATTATATCAATTGTCACATAATTAAATGTATATCTTTTAAACATTTAAAGCCACTTACTTCAAGATTGAAAACCTCTTTCCAACTATCATCCTGATTGTTGTATTGATAGTCACGTACTCAAAGCACCTACTCATGCTTATGACCTTGTTTGGACCTTCACTAGTCGAACATGAATACAAGTCCCTTATGAAGTGGTCCACTTCAGAGGCTCGAACATGGCTCGTGTTGCTTAGCCGTCGAGCCGTGAAGAGCTGGGTCGTCACTATTTTCCGTACATCGCGCCAATATGGTCCGTACGGAGCCAATGCAAAGCCGGCTCCATTGTACCCTATGTACTTAGCTATCGCAATGTTTGGCCGGTCCGCGAAGACTCTATCATTGGTGGTGAAGCATTCTTTAATTGCTTCCCAATTGCTCACCACCAGGCCATGCTGGGTCCCGAGCCGGAGGGAAAAGATCGGGCCGTATTTGTCAGCCATGGCTCCGAGTGTTCGAGCCACCGGAGTCTGGCCGCCGAGGAGGTGGAGATGGCCAATTATGGGCCATGCACCCGGCGGCTCCGGCGCGGTGGTTTCTAGGGTTTTTTGGTTGGTTGTTAATTTGGATGTTTTGTAGTAGTTGAAGATGATGATTGTGGCTAGAAATATTGCAATTTGTAGGAAGATGGGGAGATTAATATCCATTGTGGGGATTTGGTTGTGAATTGTTTTGTGGCATAAGATGGGGTTATTTATAAGTGAAATTTTGATAAATGATTCCATGTGTTTATAATGGAAAATTAGCAATAGTATGATCTTGATGGTGTTTTGATGGGAAATTTTGGTCACATACAAGTTTACAACCACACATAGAATAAACGTGAAATTAATTCACAACCACCAGATATATAGTAGTGCTTATGAACAGAATCTGGATGATTCGCAACCACAAGATACATTGTATTGATTATGAACAGAATCTGGATGAAGCTATGTTCCAACATAGCAGATATTGCAAATACAAATAGAAACTGTAGAAAATATGTTAGAACAAGAGCTCGAGATAACCTACATTTTGTACTCAAAATGCAACGGTTGATCGTCTCAAGGGTAGTAGCATGTCAAATATTTCTCACCTGAACTATACCTAATTTAATATCTTTTTATATAGACTTAATGAAACGTATGAAAGTTTATACAAAAAATGTCAAATCAATAGCAGAATAATGTTTTTAAACGTTTAAAGTATGTTGCCACGTGAGAGAGAGAGAGAGAGAGAGCGCGTTCTAGAAAGCATTGCTCAATGTTTCTATTCGATATCTGAATTCAATGGGTCCTACATTTCACCAAGGGAAATCATCACATCAAAGCACCAAATTTATGACAATTATGAACAGAAGTCTCGTGTTTTCAACACACGAACAGATGCACTTATATTTAAGGAAAAAAAAAATGTAACTTACGAATATTTGGAACATCAAACTTGGCCCACTCCAACTTACACGGCAAGAAGCTTATGCACTCAAGTGAAGGGCTAGAAATTTGTATTGATTCACAGCCTTCGCAACCAATGAAGGGCTAAATCCTTCAGGCAAGGAAATTTAGACGATAAGTCTTGAAAAAACGAGGAATCAAAATCCATACCGCCCAAGATCAAAGACTCGAGCTTATGAAACTCATAGCATGGACTGATTTGTCCATCAAGAACAGATCCCACATATTGTTCTCCAAACTCAATAAAGGGACCTAATGGCGACATTGTAAGTGTTATTCTATCAGTAACATGCAATTCAAGAAAGCATAGAGATACTGACAAAGTCACAAAATGTTGAAAAGCCACCACAAGTAGCAGATCAGGCGACTACATTACACATTCATCAATTTTAACGTTTTTCGGGATTTCAAGCAAATTTATCCATATCACAGACATAAATGTTGCTATTCTTATAAGACAAAAACTTTTTTGCACCTGGTGTACGGACCCTAGATCCGTGCACTCGGGTCGACCTAGGTTGCCACGGCCCGTATGCGCCCGCATGCACCACCAGGTTGCGAACAAAATCCTCTCATGCATGCTCCCAGGTGTCTAACTTTTATGTTATGTTAACTATATATTTTAATAGTCTTAGTCATACCTTTTGTAAGACTAGTGGTACCTTAGCATTTTTTTTAGACAGACATATTAACTTTTTATTCTTTTTAGTTATAACAGTCATACCTTCTAGTTATGTTATATATACTTTTTAGTTATGTTGTACTTTTATATATTACATAAAGGTATGACTATGTTGATATAAAGGTATAAGTAATATCATATAAAGGTATGAGTACTATCACATAAAGATAAACATGACAAATTATGGCGAAATTATGGATTTTTTAGAGTTAAAAGTATTAAATAAATATATGATATCTGAACATAAGAGTATGACTAAAGATATAACTAATATAATATAAAAGTATGACTAACATAACATAGAGGTCAGGACCAAAAAAAAAAAGTAAAAATGCGCAAATTCGGGTAAACCCGCGCCCGAACCCGACCGGAGTGCATGTGTGCTTCAGGTGTATAGGAGTGCTACTCTTCTTATAATAGAGGAGAAGCGACACTAAATTTTCAAATCATTGGGGCTATAACATTTTACCCCAAAAATTAAATGAATTTCACCAGGGACCAAATCCGGTGACATTGCCACCGAAAGCAGCCGCTGCTACCTCTTACCTTCCCCAAATCCGTTGTCACTGTCGTCTTAAAAAATTGGCTCTCCTTCCAACTTCCTGCTGCTACCTCCATTCTTTCCCTCCTACTCCGTGGAAAAGAAAAATCTTAGACTCAAGAAAACACAAATGAAAAGTTGAAATTGATTAGATTCTTGATTAAAGATTGAGTTGTGGAAGTTTTCGTGTGGTGAATTTAGCATATTCAAAATGTCAGAGTTCCTTTCTACCTCCATTAATGGCAGTGAAAGTTTCTTACTTGTCCTCCCTTGTGATTGAGAATCCATATTGAAGAAACTTATGGATTGCCCGGAGATCATTCAGTCTTATGGAAAGAAAATGTTAAGAGGTTGTATAATGTGTCGTTGAAGTATGCCTCTCATGGTGCTGAAAGCAGTGGCGGTGGGGAGGTGGTGGTGGTTGTGGGGACATATAAGTTTTTGGATTTTTTTAAAAGTGATTAATGATGTGTCATTTTTTTCTTAATTTTGTATTTATTTGTTTAATAAATTGGATATGAGATTATGATGCGTAACCTTTTATTTCATTTTTGAATTTTTAATTAAAGACAATTAATAAGAATTTGACATGTGTTGCACGTCACATCTAGGTAACGGGTAAATTCTCCGCTTCATCCTCATTTTCCGAATCATGTATGTCGCCTCAAAAAGGCTCTCTACTGTCTTCATCAAGCCCATCGGCGTGGTTTGTTCGGTTCATTAATTTCTTACTCGGTTTAGGTTTTCAATGCAATGGTGCGGATACGTCTCTATTCTTTTTTTCATCGTGGACATATTGTGCTATATTTATTATTATATGTTGACGATATAATTGTCATAGGTAATGATTCTATCTTTCTCCCGCGGTTCATTGCTCGTGTTGACAAGGAATTCACTATTAAAAAGTTGGTTCATCTTAACTATTTCCTTGGACTTGAGGTCTCTCACACCTCTGATGGTCTCTTCTTGAGCCAAGCTAAATATGCGCACGACACTCGAGATGAACTTCATGAGTCTAAGCCTGTTGCCACGTTTCTTACTGTCTTTTAGTAGCACCGGTTCTCCATTTGGTGATCTCACTCTCTACCGTTCTCTAGTTGGAGCTCTACAGTATCTTACCATAACCTGGCTGAATCTCTCGTATGTTGTTAATCATGTTAGCCAGTTCTTGCACTCTCTTACAGATGATCACTTCTTTGTTGCTAAGTGCATACTTCGTTCTATCAAAGGTACTTTAAAGTTTGGTCTTTTTTTTCACCCGTGATTCTGAGTTTTCTAGTCAGCTACTCTGATGCTAATTGGGCCTGTTGTGTTGAGACGCATCGTTCGATTTATGGTTACTCTATTTTTTTGGGTGGTAATTTTGTTTCTTGGAATGCCAAGAAGCAACCTACCGTAGCTTGTTCGAGTTGTTTGATGGGTGTCGAATCCAAAAAATAATAAATCTTACTTTAAAGATATAAATTTGAGATAGCGGTGAGTATAGTCGAATCCACAGAGATTGGTAAAACGATTGTTCTTTTGCACACTTGTTAAAAATATATGATTGGGGGGTTTTTGAGATTTTTTTAATTAATAAACTAAATTAGAACAATTAAAATAAACTAAGATGAATTCAATGAAATAAAAATATCTAGCCAAGAGACAAATTCAAAAATGGTTCCCGTATTGATCATAGATGCAAGGATTTTATCTTTCCTTCAATATTAAATTGGTTATAGCCGTTGGTACCACCTAATGACCTAATCTTTCCTTAAGGTTCGGTAATCAGGATACGATCTCTAATTACTATCCTAATTAGTAAAAATTCTTGATACCATCTTAGAATTTAATTTACCAATTTCATTAAGATTTAGAAAGACCCAATTCTAGCCAACAAATACACATGTAAGTTTATTTAGACTAGATCATATATCTTCAAAGCAGGGAATTGAAAATCTTTTTATAATTAATTATGCTAATTGCCACAAGAATCAAAACAATTAAACAATTATGGATTTAACGTTCTAATTGGCGATATATTATTCTGACAAATTGACAAAAGATTCTATTTGAACAATTCACCAAAACAATAATAAGCAACATGCACAGAAGATATACGAATAACAAGAAAGAAAGAACGATAAATTAAATTAAATCTCACAACAGTAAAAGAACCAAGTCTTGATTATCTCATGGATAGAAATAGAATCTAGCCCTCCATGGAGAATTGAGATCCCAAAATAAAAGTTGTAGAGTTTGAACGTAGAATAAGAGTTAAGATGAAGAGAGAAGTTGGAATCCTCATATATCTATATTTAATAACTACTCAAATAATTCTAATTGGAGGTTAAAAAAAAAAAACTTCTGTAGATTTTATCCACGTCTTCTCCTTTTTGCAATTTTCGGATGTTAAGCGTGTCCACGCCTATTGTTGAGACTTTTGTAGTTTTTTTAGAATTGGTTTTTGAGAATCAAGCTTGAATGCTTAGGCATGCCCACACTTAAAGGTAAAACCGTCGCAGAATTTGCAAGCTTTGAGGACTCCACCAAATTTCTTCCAAATCAATCCAAAATGCCTTCAATATCAATTAAATCCTTATCTTGCCCTACAAATCACAAAACTTCATCAAAATCAAGAATAAATGATTAATTGACATATAAAATGAAAGGAAAACATCATAATCAAAATACACAAAATAGAACTCATCACTGTGAATCTGAGTATCGGGCTCTTGCCAATACTTCTCAAGAAGTTGTTTGGATTTCATAATTGCTTCATGAACTCGATGTCCGGCTCTCCACTCGTCACTTGCTCATTTGTGACAACAAGAGTGCCTTATTTTTCAGTCAGAATCTTGTTGCTCACAAATTTTGAATTGTTATGTTCCAAGCTATGTGTTCAATTGCATCCATAACATCGCTTGAATCTCTAATTTATTCTTTAGAGATTTTGTAAACATATTTTTTTGATTTCATTATTATATTTATCTTATATATCTCCTTGTATTATTCTATAAATAGTGAAAATTCTAACTTACCTCATTAATGGTGATACAATATCAATTCTCATAAAAACGATGTCAAAACTCTTCAAATTTCAAATTAGATCAATACTCCAAATCAAATTTGGTTTTCATTCGATTCAAACTCAATTTGAACAAAATATAAATGAAAATTGAGATTTTGGTTGGAAAAAAGGCTTGGAAATAGTCATAGAATACAATTTGAAAAAATTGCAATCACAGGAAGAAAAAAGTTCGGCTAGAAATAGCAAAAAGAAAAAAAAAAAAAAAAAAGACTTCGCTACTACGGGACAAAAGTGCATGTATTTAAGTCTCAAGTAACGCGTTTTATTTCTAAAGGAAAAAGAAATTTCTCCAACTCTCAAAAGACTTCTCCACTTTAGGACAAAATTGCATTTAAGTCTTCATTGACTCAGCTTCTCTCGTAAAGACTTGAGGTCACGTGAAGCATTTGATTTTGAGTACATATAGTCTTCTCTAAAGAAAAATATAAATTTCACCATATATTTTAGTATAGTAACTCACCATGTATCCTTGCACCCTAAATTTGTGCCGTGAGTAGAACAATGCAGAATTTGTTTTCTTTGATTCTCTAATAAATCTGCAAACAAAACAACTAACCAAACATATACGAAAAGATAATTTTGTCAAATAATTAGTTAATAATAATAATATTCTTATACACTTAACATTCTTATTATAGTTGATTGGCTAAAATAAATTTCACAGCAATTTATTTAAGGAAACCTTGCAAAATTTTTGAATGTCTAATAACTAGATGATGATAAATATTTTATTGGAACAGAGAATTTCTTGTGATTTTATTTCTACAATATGTTTTGCTTATATACTCAAAATCATCACAATCTGGTCACATTTTGTGTTAAAAAAGAACCAAATTTATGGTGCTTTCCTCTTCATATTTTCAATATGTTTTCCTTGGAATCTATACAACTATTTTACATTAATAAATTTAGTGCGACCATTTCAATAAATATCCGGAATCTTATAATGTAAAATACATGGATCTCTCGTATAACGTCCACTTCACGAGTACGTCTAAGTATACATAACGAAACTAGCACAACACATGTCAATTGCACGTGATAAATTAGAGTTGCATAAATTAAATTCTTTTTTAATGTAATAATCATCCATGGAGTAGTAATTTTTAAGGTATATTAATTGCATTAATTACAATAAATTTTATATAAATTCAATCAATATTATATATATATTAAAAAAAATTTATTTACTTTCTAATTGTCAGTCCAACTATCACACCTTTTCAATTAAGTGTGTGTATATATATATTATGATCAAATCCTATATATATTCTATGTATCTTCTATGTATTTTTTCCCTAAATAATTTCAAAATTACTATATATTATACTATATAATTATTTAAAGTTTGAGGGGCCAGTGCTCCGGCCTTATTTCCAACATCTTGTTAATTCAGAGTTGAACTTTCATTACAAGTTGTTAGATATATGATTTGTCTCTATATATCATTGATGTGAATGGAGAAACTTATCTTCACTTCAGACATTCTATGTCTCCCATATTATTTCCAGGTAATATCCCTCGATTATATAATTAGCTATAGAGATGAATAAGTATATATTAGTAGCATTGTGAGGAAACATATATTCTGGCATAGACCCTCTAGCTAGCAAACATAAATGGAGATCACCAGCTACATTTTTGCCAATATTGTCCTAATAGTGACCTGCAGCCAAATGTTCTACTAACCTTGCCACAGATCAATCTGCTCTTCTTGCACTCAAAGCAAACATGGTGTTAGACCCTCGTCACATTCTTGCAAGAAATTGGACAAATTCAAGCTCTATTTGCAGTTGGATTGCACTAAATATTTCAAATATGGGGCTCTCTGCCACCATTCCACCACATCTAGCAAACCTCTCTTTCCTCGTTTCACTCCACCTCTCATTCAATCATTTCAATGGCACTGTGCCTAATAAATTATTTTATTAATACTATTTATGTATTTAAGTTTTATTATTTTATGCCTTTTTTGTATTTTTATTTTGTAATAATTCTATACTCTAATTTATACTTCATACTAGTTATACAATTTTATATTATATACAAATTTTGCATGATAATTTAATTTTAGGAAATTAACTTGTAAAAGTTTATATAAATTAAATAATGATAATTATTAAAAGTAATAAAAAAAAAAGTTCATTCCTTTTAGGAATACATAATACTATGGGATATGATAGGATATGAAAAAATGACTGATCTCATATCCATGATAATACTAATGTGAAAATGCGAAAGTGCTTTTGACTAAAAAAAAAGAAGTGGTTTCATTTGATCTTCTTTAGATTGCAATACCCCGAGTAAATAAAATTATGATAGATTCATGCATGATACAACTAGTTTCTTTATATTGGAGTAATGCTTATTTTTCATTCTCAGCAGGTGTTCTACCAAAAGAAATTGGGAATCTTACAAACATAAAAACGTTGAGACTCCACTACAACAACTTCACAGGTAAAAGAGAGAATGAAAGTATTACTAGTTTCTTTATATTTGCAATACATACTTTTCACTTTGGCAGGTGTTTTATCTAAAGAAATTGGCCAACTTTACCAACTGGAGGTTTTAGTTTTAGAAGTTAACAGCTTCATTGGTTTGATTCCATCCGAGATATTTAATATTTCACTTGTTAAGAATGGTCTATCGAGTAGTCTTCCAACCAATTTGTGCTAGGGTTACCCCTTCTTGAACATCTGCTCCTCGGAGAAAATTACCTGAGTGGAGAAATACCCGACTCCATTTCAAATTGTTTGAAACTTAGGAGACTCGGATTAGGTGCTAATGATTTTACTGGTTTTGTACCTCAATTTCTCGGAAGCCTAAGATTCCTCGAAAGTGTTGTGCTGTATCAAAACCATCTAAGAATAGAATCATCTTCTTCAGATTTGAGCTTCATTACTTCATTAACAAATTGCCCATCTTTAAAGGTTTTTACGATTGCTGATAATCCTCTTCATGGCCGGTGTCATTCCAGTTTCCATTGGGAATTTATCCTCCTCTCTCGAAAATTTGTCCTTTTAACATAAATGTTTGTCCACTTTTCTACGACAAATTTTACGTTTTCCTTATTCGGTCTTCGAAATATAACTTTTTTTTTTCAATTTTTGGTTCAATTTTGGTTCGATTCACCATGATGTTATTGATTTTGCAGGTGTGAATTGAGTAAAACATTAAAGGCTAACATAATCTTTCAGCTTCTTTACATCAAAATCTTTATTTTTTCGGGAAAATTACAAATTTAGAATACTATCTTTAGGTCATTCATTAATGTAGGATAATACTAACTTTTTGGGCTCTGATATTGACATATTAACTTTTCAATTTGAGAAATTTTAGGACTAAAAAGTTCGAAATGATGAATTTCAGGACAATCACCCAAAATTCGGGCCACCACAAGAATTTCTAGTCAAATCACATTAGCAAAAAACCCAAATTTCTTGCAATTGGACCGAAATTAGTGATTTCGGATTTTTTGTTTTAAAATTGTCCAAATTGAAAAGTTAGTGTCCCAATATCGAAGCTCAAAATGCTAGTGTCCATCACTAATAAATGACCTAAAGATAATGTTCTAAATTTGTAATTTTTCCAAGAACATATAGATTTTGATGTAAAGTAGTTGGAAGATTATGCTAGCCTTTAATGTTTTACTCAATTTTGGGTTTTATCTTAAAATCTCTCAAATTGAAAATTAGTGTCTTAGTGTCGGGATCCTGTGAATGACGTAAACAAATTTCAATTTTCCCCCGGAGTTATTTCAGAGGAGATTGGCAATCTTGGTTGAGTTAGGCTTGATAAATGGAATCAAATTAGTATGTTTATTTAAGGAACAATTATAATGGGAGCTTTCTAGCTCACATCATTAAAATAGTGTCAAAAATTGATTCTAGTTTGGACGCTCACGAAGTGGTGGATCACATGGAGACAAGGGGTACAGGTGTACCCCCAAATATATTTAAAAAACGTCTATATATAATGTACTATGTAAATATCAGACACATATCTGATGTAGCCAAGGATGAAAATTTCGGTTTCAGTAAAAGTTTCGGTACCTTGATTTTACGGAAATATCGATGGAAATTTCGGACATTTTTTTTTAAAAAATATGGAAACTTTGTAAAAAAATTGAAAAATATATCTAGTAGTTTACAGAATATTATAACTAACATTAATACATATATTGAGCTTAAATTCCAAATAAAATGATATGTTTATAACAAATATAGAGATAAACTATTATATAAACGTTGTCTGGTATGATAACATGACAAATTTTGTACAAAATTAATACATGAACTAGTAATAGCTTGAACTCCTATGAATAGAAATCTCATTTTATTAAAATCATCATTTTATTAAGGATATTACTTATTAGAGATAATTGATGTATATATATATATATAAATATATATATACATGAAATATATATATATATCTCATTGATATTCAGTAATATATATATATATCTCATTTATATTCAGTAATATATATATATCATATATATTATATATTCAGTATGATACATACATATATATATATATATATATATTCAGTATGATATTCAGTAACTGGATATCATACTAGATATCATCTAATAAAATTGAAGAGAATAAGATGACTTTCATACTGGATATTAACTTTTCATGCAATAAATTCATAAAAAAAAGAAAAAAATTAAAAAAAAAATTAAAATTAAAAAATTTAAAAAAATCACCGATACCGAAATTTCACCGATACACCGCAGTTTTATAAAAGAACTCACCAAAACTGAAATTTCGCTGAAATTTCCCGAAATTTTGACGAAAAAAAATGTTACGTATTATTATTTTGGTACTTGAATTTGAGCGAAATTTCGTGAAATTTTCATCCATGGATGTAGCTCAATTCATATGGTGCAAATTTTCTTCTGCACCTGGGTTCGAATCCCCTTGGCCGCATATTTTAAGCCCAGTTTCGAATTCTTTTAGCAGCATTTTATAAACTGTGTAATATTTATTTTTCAATTATGTTGGCCTAATATTTTAATTTGCCGAACCTTACTCACATAATCTTTTGCAGTGTATGACATAGTTATAATACTTTTCAAAATCTTTATGTTATAATAATATAAACTTTATGCATAATAATTTAATATTTTCGTTATTATAATATAACCTTATGTTATTCTTTAAGTACATAAATGTTATGATATTTGTACATAAATGTTATACTAATATAACATAAATGTTAAATTATTATAACATAAAAGTTAAACCATACTATATGAATTTTTATAATGAAAAAAGTCTAAGTAGTATCACTTAAAGATTATGATATATGTATGTAAAAATTATACTAATATAACATAAAAGGTTATACTCGGTTAACATAAAAGTTACATTACTTTTAATTATGTTTTTTATACTGAAAAAAATTTAAGTAATTTTACTTAAAGTTTATGACATTTGTACATAAAAGGTTATACTCGCTAAATATAAAGATAAATTACTTAAAGTTTATGATATTTGTACATAAAGGTTATACTCGGTAAACATAAAGATATTGTCATAAAGATAATGTCATAAATAAAATAAAAAAAATCTGGGCCAAACCCAACCCAATCCGACCCACGCGTCCAGTTGCATGGATCATAATCCATGCACTTGGTGCACACAAACACTACTCAATTTTAATATTTATTTTTCAGTTATATTAGATATCATTTCTTCTTGTCAAAATTTTTATATTTTTCAGTTATGTTGATATCAGTGTAATATTTATTTTTCAGTTATGGAGATATCATTTCTTGTAGTCATTTTTTATTTTATCTTTTTTGGCCCACGAGTTTCCAACAATTATTCTCTATCTAATTATTTAATTAGTCTTGTAATTAATTGTGATGAATTTTTGTTCTTCCATATCTTGAAATTGAAGATTAATTCATTTAAAAAAGTTCTTTTAAAATGATTAAATTATAGTTCTTGTATTATAAAATCTTCATAAAACAAACAAAAAACATTATATCTATTTTTTTATTGGTAATTAAGTCTAAAGGATTATAAAAACACTATTTTGTGAATTAAGACTGTTGATCCCCTGCTCATCCGACCTGATTGATTAAACCGAAGTAAAGAAAGACCGAGGATCGAACCGGGCCAACACCACCCCACTACTAGTCGGTTCCGACCAGTAAAGCAAACCTGAGCCGAAGGATCGATGGTCTTGGAAGCTCTATTTGATCAATATAACCGACCAGAAAAGGAAGACCCGACCAGAATGTTCAGGAGGCCGGATTCGAATGAGCAGGAGGGAGTTGAGAAATTCAAGGAGCCTTTAAAGAAGGAAACAAATCCACAATCAAATCATATCTGATTTAGATAGGATTTAATCCCTTTTTTCCTTATCTGTACCCTAAAATCAAGGGATTTATTTCTTACTTTCCAAGTTTCATATCTTGGGTCTAGCCTATAAATAAGGCCTCAATTATCATTCAAAAGGATGAAATTCTAGATCCGAAATCATTGTAATTAGAGAGCTTTTTACTCTCAATCTGATATAAAAAACGTTTTGGCCGGCCAAAACTGACCGACCAGAATAAGCCTAGCAAATTTGCCTGAGTAGGCACCGGGCACCGTCTTTTTCTAATTGTATTCGATTTTTATACTCTTTATTCGGTTCGATTTACTTGAGCCGGATCGAGATTTTTTGGTGTTAGGCTAGGATTTTGTGCCATACAAAATCTGACGTCAACAAAGACAAAATAAAAGAATTTAATAAACACATAGATAAGCTGTTTGCAGCAACTTTTTTTTTTTTTTTTTTTTCTGATTGCATTTTCAAAGTTCATGATATTTTAAAATTGCAATCAATGATCATATTTCCTGATCACTTTTCCAATCACATTCGAATTTTATGTACTTACTTTTTTAATCCAAAACACATGAAGATACATCAAAGCATTCTACAATTCAAATAAAATCAATTTTTGATTTTTATTCGATTCAAACTCAACTTGAGCAACAAAAAAAATTAACAAAAATAGAGATTAATTGTGATGGGAAAATGGCTTAAAAGTAGTCATGCAGTGCAATTTGAAAAAACTGTGAACTTCATATTGAAATCAAAAGAAGAAAAATGTTTAGTCAAATTAAGGAAAAAAAAACTTCTCTACTTCGGGACAAAAGTGCATGTATTTAAATATCCATTGATTCTTGACTCTCGTAAAGACTTGGGGTCAAGTAAATTATTTTATTATGACTACGTAATCGTCTCTAAGAAAAATGAAATTAATCAACTCTCAAAAGACTTCTCCACTTCAGGATAATATAATTAAGACTCCAATATTGACTATTGACTCTCGTGATGACTTGGAGGTCAGGTGAATCATTTGATTTTAAGTACATAGCCCTCTCTAAATATGTTTGGCTTATATACTCTAAATCATCACAATCTGGTCACATTCTATGTTAAAAAAGAACCAAATTTATGGTGCTTGTTTTTCCGTATTTTCAATATGTTTTTCTTGAAATCTATACAACTATTTTACAATAAATTTAGTACGACCATTTCAATAAATATCCGGAATCTTACAATGTAAAATACATGGATCTCTCGTATAACGTCCACTTCACGAGTATGTCTAAGTATACATAATAAAACTAGCACAACACATGTCCATTGCACATGATAAATTAGAGTTGCATAAATTAAATTCTTTTTTAATGTAATAATCATCCATTGGAGTAGTATTTTTTAAGGTATAATAATTGCATTAATTACAATAATTTTTATATAAATTCAATCAATATTAAATATATTGTCAGTCTAACTATCACACCTTTTCAATTAAATATATATATATATATATATATATATATATATATATTATGATCAAATCCTATATTCTATGTATCTTCTATGTATTTTTTCCCTAATTAATTTCAAAATTACTATATATTATACTACATAACTATTTAAAGTTTGAGGGGCCAGTGCTCCGGCCTTATTTCCAACAACTTCTTAATTCAGAGTTGAACTTTCATTACAAGTTGTTAGCTATATGATTTGGCTCTACACTCGTCACTTGCTCCTTTGTGACAAGAAGAGTGCCTTGTTTTTCAGTCAGAATCTTGTTGCTCTCAACCGTGTCATACATATTGATATCGACTACCACTTTATTCGCGAGTTGGTCTCCTCAGTCCGACTAGACACGCATTTTGTTCTTTCGAGCCTTCAAGTTGCGAACATCTTCACCAAAAGTTTTTTTTTTGTCTCAATTTTGAGTTGTTATGTTCCAAGCTATGTGTTCAATTGCATCCATAACATCACTTGAATCTCTAATTTATTCTTTAGAGATTTTGTAAACATATCTTTTTGATTTCATTGTTGTATTTATCTTATATATCTCCTGGTATTATTCTATAAATAGTGGAAATTCTAACTTACCTCATTAACGGTGATACAATATCAATTCTCATAAAAAAAACGATGTCAAAACACTTTAAATTTCAAATCAGATCAATACTCCAAATCAATTTTTGATTTTCATTCGATTCAAACTCAATTTGAACAAAATATGAATGAAATTTGAGATTTTGGTTGGAAAAAAGGCTTGGAAATAGTCATAGAATACAATTTGAAAAAATTGCAATCACAGGAAGAAAAAATTTCGGCTAGAAATAGCAAAAAGAAAAAAAAGAAAAAAAGAAAAAAAAGACTTCGCTACTACGGGACAAAAGTGCATGTATTTAAGTCTCAAGTAACGCGTTTTATTTCTAAAGGAAAAAGAAATTTCTCCAACTCTCAAAAGACTTCTCCACTTTAGGACAAAATTGCATTTAAGTCTTCATTGACTCAGCTTCTCTCGTAAAGACTTGAGGTCACGTGAAGCATTTGATTTTGAGTACATATAGTCTTCTCTAAAGAAAAATATAAATTTCACCATATATTTTAGTATAGTAACTCACCATGTATCCTTGCACCCTAAATTTGTGCCATGAGTAGAACAATGCAGATTTTGTTTTCTTGATTCTCTAATAAATCTGCAAACAAAACAACTAACCAAACATATACGAAAAGATAATTTTGTCAAATAATTAGTTAATAATAATAATATTCTGTTACACTTAACATTCTTATTACAGTTGATTGGCTAAAATAAATTTCGCAACAATCTATTTAAGGAAACCTTGCAAAAATTTTGAATGTTTGATAACCAGATGATGATACATATTCTATTGGAACAGAGAATTTTTTGTAATTTTATTTCTACAATATGTTTTGCTTATATACTCTAAGCCATCACAATCTGATCACATTCTGTGTTAAAAAACAACCAAATTTATGGTGCTTGCCTTTCCGTATTTTCAATATTTTTTCCTTGGAATCTATACAACTATTTTACAATAAATTTAGTGCGACCATTTCAATAAATATCCGAAATCTTACAATATAAAATACATGGATCTCTTGTATAACGTCCACTTCACGAGTACGTCTAAGTATACATAACTAAACTAGCACAACACATGTCCATTGCACATGATAAATTAGAGTTGCATAAATTAAATTCTTTTTTAATGTAATAACCATCCATTGGAGTAGTATTTTTTAAGGTATAATAATTGCATTAATTACAATAATTTTTATGTAAATTCAATCAATATTATATATATTAAATTTTTTTATTTTTTTTACTTTCTAATTGTCAGTCCAACTATCTCACCTTTTCAATTAAGTGTGTATATATATTATGATCAAATCCTATATTCTATGTATCTTCTATGTATTTTTTCCCTAAATAATTTCAAAATTACTATATATTATACTATATAATTATTTAAAATTTGAGGGGCCAGTGCTCCGGCCTTATTTCCAACATCTTGTTAATTCAGAGTTGAACTTTCATTACAAGTTGTTAGATATATGATTTGTCTCTATATATCATTGATGTGAATGGAGAAACTTATCTTCACTTCAGACATTCTATATATTAGTAGCATTGTGAGGAAACATATATTCTTGCATTAGACCCTTTAGCTAGCAACCATAAATGGAGATCAATTATTATTACATTTTTGCCAATATGGTCCTAATAGTGACCTGCAGCCAAATGTTTTACCTAGCCGAAACAACTACAAACCTTGCCACAGATCAATCTGTCCTTCTTGCCCTAAAAACAAATATGGTGTTAGACCCTCGTCAAATTCTTGCAAGAAATTGGACAAATTCAAGCTCTGTTTGCAGTTGGATTGGCGTCACTTGCAGCTTGCGTCACCACAGAGTGAGTGCACTAAATATTTCAAACATGGGTCTCTCTGGCACCATTCTACCACATCTAGCAAACCTGTCTTTCCTCGTTTCACTCGACCTCTCATCCAATCATTTCAATGGCACTGTGCCTAATGAGTTGTCTCTTCTCCGTCGTTTGAAGTTCATTTCCCTACAAAATAACAGCTTTTCAGGCTTTATCCCCACATCCCTCTCTAATTTATCAAATCTACAATTCCTTGTATTTTCTTATAACCATCTGTCGGGTGCTATACCTTCTGACATATTTAACATATCCACACTGAAAAGAATTCGTTTGACATCAAATGAATTGAGTGGCAGTCTTCCCAATGAAATGTGCAGTAATCTTCCTCTTCTTGAAGGGATTCACCTTTCTTTCAATCAGCTGAGCGGCCAAATCCCATCAAATATATCCCAATGTTCAAAACTTGGAATTCTATCATTGTCTTACAACTCCTTCAGTGGGCAGATACCTCCAGAAATCGGAATGTTAGTTTCGCTTCAAGAGTTATATCTTGGGTACAACAATTTAAATGGTACAGATCAATTCTATTTTGAGATACCTCCAGAAATCGGAATGTTAGTTTTTGTTATTTTCTGCTATTTTTACTATGGGAATAAATCATAACTAATCTCATATCCATTGTAATACTAACGCAAATTATTGATATGAATGAAAATCAAGGTAGGAATAATGAGAAAGTGATTTTGACTAAAAAATAAGAAGTGGTTTTGATGTTCTTCAATAGATTGCAATAAGAGTCTTTATACAATTATACTCATAGTAATAGCTTTTCATTCTTAGCAGGTGTTCTAACTAAAGAAATTGGGAATCTTACAAAAATAAAAATTTTGAATCTCAGAGACAACAACTTCACAGGTAAACGAGAGATTCATAGTGCAAATATAACAACTTCATAGAACAACTACTTAGTTTTGATTTTGGCAGGTGTTCTACCGAAAGAAATTGGCCGACTTTACCAACTGGAGCGCTTAGTATTAGAAGTTAACAACTTCATTGGTTTGATTCCATCTGAGATCTTTAATATCTCAACTCTTATAAATCTTTCACTTTTTATGAATCGTCTATCGGGTACTCTTCCAACCAATTTGTGCTATGGGTTACCCATTCTTGAAGAATTGTTCCTCTCTAGGAATTACCTAAGTGGAGCAATACCCGACTCCATTTCAAATTGTTCGAAACTTAGGATACTCGGACTAGCTGCAAACAATTTTACTGGTTTTGTACCTCACTCTTTTGGAAACCTAAGACTCCTCGAATATGTTCAATTATTTAGAAACAATCTAAGGATGAAATCATCTTCTTCAGAATTGAGCTTCATTACTTCATTAACGAATTGCCCATCTTTAGAATATTTTGCTATTTCTGATAATCCTCTCCATGGTATCATTCCAGCTTCCGTTGGGAATTTATCATCTCTCAAAGAGTTCTATGCTTACGATTGCAACATTAAGGGTAGGATTCCTGCTAATATTGGCAATTTAAGCAACTTGGTCATACTTTCCCTATTCAATAATGAGTTGTCTGGTAATATTCCTCAAACTCTCAAACATTTGCATAAGCTTCAAGGATTATTTCTACAAAACAACAATCTGGGAGGTCCAATTCCAAAAGGTCTGTGTGATTTACCCAACTTGTCTATCCTAGGTTTACACCAAAATCAATTATCAGGTCCAATTCCTGAATGTTTAGGAAATGTCTCTTCTTTAAGACATGTATATCTCTATTCCAACATGTTGACTTCCACCATACCATCAAGCTTATGGCGTCTCAAAGATTTGTTGGAGCTAAACTTATCCAAGAATTCCTTGAGTGGAATTTTACCTCCTGAGATAGGTAATTTATTGGCAGTAACCAGAATCGATCTATCAAGGAATCAGTTGTCAGAGTCAATCCCAGCAACCATTGGTAATTTAAAAACTTTAAGTTATCTATCTTTTGCACATAATAGACTAGAAGGAATAATTCCTGTGTCTGTGGAGAGCATGCTTAGTTTGGAAACTCTGGACTTTTCTTACAATAACCTTTCTGGTTCAATCCCAAAGTCCATTGAAAACCTTCAACATCTTGTTAATTTCAATGTCTCTTTCAATGCTTTAAGTGGAGAAATTCCTATTGGTGGTCCTTTCAAAAACTTCACTATGGAGTCTTTTAAGGCTAATAAAGCATTATGTGGAATCCAGAGGTTTCATGTCCCTCTCTGTCATACGGCTTCCAATCGTAAATCAAGGATAAAAAATGTGAAATTTGCTCTGTTTATTCTTGCTGGAGTGATCGCACTAATCATTGTTATCTCATTGGCCTTTATCTTTATAAGATACAGAAAAAGAGATAAGACCGTAAGAATTGATGAGCAAGTGTCTATTGTGTTCGAAAGAATTTCCTATTATGAAATCCTGCAAGCAACTGAACAATTCAACGAAAGCAATTTAATAGGTTCTGGAAGTTTTGGATCAGTTTATAGAGGGATTCTAAGAGATAGGAAGGTTATTGCAGTGAAGGTGTTTAATATGCAAAACGAAGCTGCTTTTAGGAGTTTTGACATTGAGTGTGAAGTACTACGTAACATTCGTCATCGGAATCTTACCAAAGTCTTAAGCAGTTGCTCCAACGAAGATTTCCGGGCATTAATACTTGAATATATGTCCAATGGAAACCTTGAAAAATGGTTGTATTCCCACAACTATTGCTTGGATATGGTGCAAAGATTAAATATAATGATTGATGTCGCATCTGCATTAGAGTACCTTCATCATGGCTATTCAACACCCATTGTTCATTGCGACTTGAAGCCCAGTAATGTGTTGTTAAACGAAGAGATGACTGGCCATGTATGTGATTTTGGGATAGCAAGACTTTTGGGCAACGAGGAGAGCATGGTGCTGACCAACACCCTAGCAACATTCGGTTACATTGCTCCAGGTTCAATATTTTTATTCGAAATATTATATATTACATTTCATGATCTTTATTTTAATTGTATATGCTTGCATTTTGATATATGTTATTTCTAGAGTATGGTTTGGAAGGGCAAGTTTCGAGAAGATGTGATGTATATAGTTATGGTGTGATGTTGATGGAGACTTTTACAAGGAAAAGACCAAGTGATGACATGTTTGTTGGAGATTTGAGCTTAAAGAGTTGGGTTCAAAACTCACTTCCACAATCATCCCATGAGATTATAGATGCCAACTTATTCATCAATTTTGATCAACAACATAGTGGCAAAATGGTGCAATGTATATCATCCATCTTGGAGTTGGCTTTGAAGTGTTGTGCAGAATCACCGAGTGATAGGATAAACATGAAAGAAGCTCTAACACAACTGCTCAAAATCAAATCTCAATGTTCTCAGGTGGTCCTGGATTACTAAGGCTAAGGTTGAATATAACTAATTAATTGAACCAACAAGTTTTGTAACTCACACTAGCCCTCTTGAACTTGTTGTATTGTAAAAATAATCTTTGGTGTACAAATATTTGACAGTAAATGGAGCTTGTACTAGCCATCTCACTATTTAATAAAGAAAGTGTTACAATTAATTGTGTTAATTTCACAATCTTGCAAGTATGTGATAAGGGCTTCAAATGATATGAGTTTATGCCTGGTTGGATGGTAGCTCGTTTTGAAGGTCAAAATCGATATCTAACAAGAAATATCATATTCGAAAACTAAAAATTGTCTAACAACAAAATATCCATATCTTAAATATGTTATGATGGATTTGAGATGATAGCCACTAAGTGTTGGTTGATAAACTTTATTGATGGAATTTTGGTGAACAAATTTTACCTCTAACATAAAATTAGATACTGAATTGCCTATAATGTTAAATCTCTAATTTCTCGTCTTGCTAATCAGATGTTAATGTTTTGCTATTTAAATTTTATGTCATGTTATGTCTTTACTCTATGTTTAATTTATTACTTTTGTAAGGGTTAATATAAAAATTACTCTGGCTCAAAGTATGTCATTTTTTCACTTTGTAAATTACCCTAAACTTTTTCTCCTTTTCTTATTGCATCTCAAAGGTCATGATTTTTTTAAAAAAAATTGCAACCTAAAGCCATTTATTCCTGACAAAATCGAAATTTTCATTTCATTATTTCTCTAATTGATCTTGAATCGAATGAAAATGAAAATCGAATTTGGGGTTTATCAAAATACATGTATGAAAGACGTGCATGGATTGCACTGGAAAGATATGGAGGAGAGGCAACAGATCAAGACTAAAAATAAGGAAGATTTGTTATCATCTTAATTAGAGTTTAAGGTTATTCAGTTGTCTTATTTGTAGGTTGTATCTTTGGTATTTTATGTAAATTCTTCCCTTGATTGTTGGAGAATCAGTTAGGATTGGCATGTATATATTGGCAGCTCGTCCTTTGTAAATCTGTACATTTTTCACTTTTTATAATCAATACAGAAGTTCATATTTCTCCAAAACACTAGCCATGGCAGCAGTGCCTTTGTCCATTACATCCATGATCTTTTACGTATTTTTCAATATGGTATCAGAGCAGTGAGATACACATTTCACTGTCTCTCTAGTTGATCTTCATTCTTCCGCTTCACCATGACAGAAACAAGCAAAAACTCCCAGACAAAACCCATTCCAGCCGATGATCAGAGTAATCCACTCTTCCTCAGTCATGGAGAGAATCCAGGGCAGATATTAGTTAGCCAACCTCTCACTTCTTCAAACAACTATCATACATGGAGCCGCGCCATGTATGTGGTACTTTCTGCAAAGAACAAATTGGGGTTCATCGATGGTACAATACCACGCCCTACAACTACAGATCCTACTTATTCAAGTTGGATCAAATGCAACCACATGGTCCTTGCATGGATCACAAATTGTCTGTCACCAGACATCTCTAATTACACCCTCTATTCTGAATCTGCTGCTCAAGTTTGGAAAGAATTGAAGAGGAGATTCTCACGTTCTAGCAATAATCGGATTTTTATGTTAGAACAGAAACTGATAAGCACCAAACAAGAGGGTGTTGCTATCAGTCTCTATTTTGCCAAATTGAAATCAATTTGGGATGAAATTGCTGTGTATGAAGAACCCTGCACATGTAGTGCTGCTGACTGTGGTGCCCTTTCCACAATGAATAAAAGAAGAGAAACTAGGAAGGTGATGCAATTCCTCATGGGACTAGATGAGTCATATACATCACTCAGAAATCAGGTACTACTCAAAGATCCTCTGCCTGATCTTGACAGTGTGTTTAGTTTGGCTGTACAAGAGGAATCCAATAATGAGCTTTCCTCAATCATTCACACACCTATGGAGTCTGCTGTCATGACTGCCAAAGGAGAAAACTCAACACAGGTGAATGCTGTTGTACAAAGAGGACAAAATGTTTCAAAGGGGAACCCAAGAGGAGATTCAAAGTCCTGGAATGCAAGAGGAGGAAATAAGCCTAAGAGAGAATGCAGCAAATGTGGAAAAACCAATCATACAGTGGAGAATTGTTATGAGATTTATGGTTATCCCCCAGGCCATAAATTCTCTAAATTCAAACCACAGAATCAAAATGGTACAGGTAGATATAACTCTCCTATGACAAATCAGGTGACTGGAGAAGAAGGTGCAAGTCAGAAGATGTCTTCATTCTCCCAGGAACAGATTCAGCATCTCATGGCACTTCTTCAAGGGAACAATACACTGTCTACTCATGGTTCAAACCACTCTGACCTCTCTTATAATCATCAAAATGCATCAGGTAATCCTACCACCCACTGTATCCTCACATGCTCATTTGAAACAAACGGATCATGGATCCTTGATTCTGGAGCCACTGATCATGTGATCTATGATTCCACACTATATACTCATTGTACCCCCTTACACAATATCCAAGTCAGGTTACCGAATGGTAAAAGTCTTAGTGCTAGCCACATAGGATCTGTCCATCTCAACTCTTATATCACTCTTGATCATGTGTTTTGTGTTCCTGATTTTTCCTTTAACTTACTCTCAGTGCATAAGCTTGCCAGCCAACTCAATTGCTCATTTACCTTCTCTGCCAAATCTTGCATGATACAGGAACAAAGAACCTTGAAGAGGATTGGGATAGCTGAAGCAAGCATGGCCTGTATCATCTCAAATCTGATCCTTTTCCTTCACCGAAACAACATATCATTCAAGCCAACACTACCACCAGCCAATCCTTGTTATGACACCAAAGAATGGGACACCCATCCAATGCTAGAATGAGCTTGTTACACTTAGCTAATCCTAGAATTCCTAGTTCTTTTGACATAATTTCATGTGATGTTTGTCCCAAAGCTAAGCAACACATTATGCCATTTAAGAATGAGTCTAACTTTGTGAATTCTTGTTTTGAATTAATACATGTGGATGTTTGGGGCCCTTTCTCATATCCTTCTCTTAATGGCTCACATTATTTTCTCACTGTTGTGGATGATCATAACCGTTTTACCTGGATATATCTGATGAAACATAAACACCAAACCAGCAAGTTCCTAAAATCTTTTTACCAATTTGTCTTGAATCAATTCAACACAAAAATAAAGGCCCTTATCTGACCAAGGCAAAGAATTCTATCTTACTGATTTCTTCACCCAAAATGGTATTCTTCACCAACAAAGTTGTGCCTATACACCACAACAAAACTCTGTAGTGGAGAGAAAACATAGACACCTACTCAATGTGGCCAGATCATTGAGATTCCAAGCCAAATTACCTATAAAATTTTGGGGGGAATGTGTCTTGACAGCAGCTCATTTGATCAACAGAACACCTACCCCTAACTTACAAAACAACTCACCATTCTCAATCCTATACTCCAAACAACCAGCATATGATCATCTCAGAACCTTTGGGTGTCTTTGTTATGCTACTACACCAACCAGTTCTAGACCTCACAAATTTTCTGAGAGAGCCTACAAATGCATCTTTCTGGGATATCCTGATGGCATTAAGGGGTATAAGATGTATGATATTGAAAATCACAAGGTCCTCATCTCCAGAAATGTGGTGTTTCATGAAACTGAATTCCCTTTTGGTAACATTTCAGCTACCACTATGATCCCTTCACCCTATTACACTGATCTGAATACTCTAGTACATCCATTGGAGGATATTCCATCTCACACATCAACTGATCATGCTCCCATAACTCCTGAACCACCATCAGATTCTCCTCCATCACCAGTCACACCATCTCCTATACAATCATCACCAAATTCTCCTTTGTCAGATAACATCCAATCATCCTCAGATCATGAATCATCATCCCAAAATATCTCATCACTCGATCCTACACTTCCTGTCACTCTTAGAAGATCTGATAGAGTGAGACAACCTCCCTCATATCTCAAGGACTTCCAATGCAGGCTTGCTGGTAGCTTCACTACATCTAATCCTTCCTCATATATTCCCACCAATGAAAGTACACCATATGATCTAAGCCACTGCCTTTCATTCAAACATCTCTCTCCTTCCTACTTGAAATATGTCCTAGCCTTAGCCTCCACCACAGAACCTAAGAACTATGAGGAAGCAGTGTCTTGTCCCCAATGGAGGGAAGCTATGAGTGCTGAGATTCAGGCTCTTGAAAACAACAACACATGGTCTTTGGTTCCTTTACCACCTGGCAAGACAGTTGTTGGATCTAAGTGGGTGTACAAGATCAAACATAAGGCAAATGGAGAGGTTGAAAGGTATAAGGCCAGATTAGTGGCAAAGGGATATACTCAGAGGGAAGGACTTGATTTCTTTCACACTTTCTCCCCAGTTGCTAAGATTACAACAGTGAGATGTTTACTCAGCATTGCAGCTAGTAAAGGATGGAATTTGTATTAGTTAGATGTCAATAATGCTTTCCTTTATGGAGAGTTGGAGGAGGAGGTTTACATGCAACCTCCACTTGGTTTTAAGCCCCCTGGTCATCAGAATTTGGTTTGTAAATTGCATAAATCCCTCTATGGATTGAAACAGGCATCCAGACAATGAAATCAAAAGTTCAACTCAGTGATTGCACAACAGGGTTTCATCCAGTCCACAGCTGACTATTCCCTCTTTATCAAAAAATCACCTGGTTCCATCACCTTGCTTCTACTTTATGTGGATGATATTGTGATTACTGGAAATGATGAGAAGGAGATTGCTTCTATTAAAAGCTACCTGCAGAAACACTTCAAGCTTAAGGATTTGGGCTCCCTCAAATACTTCCTAGGTATTGAGATTGCCAGGAACAAGACTGGTGTCACCATTAATCAGAGGCAATATGCCTTAGAAATTATTGCAGATTGTGGTTTACTTGGTGCAAAACCACTATCAACTCCTATTGATCCTAATCTGAAACTCTCTGGGGAAATGGGGAATATCTTGGACAATCCTACAGTTTATAGGAGATTGATTGGGAGATTACTTTACCTCACTGTTACTAGACCAGACATATCATATGCTGTTAATACTCTGAGTCAGTTTTTGGAGACACCAAGAGATTTGCACCTGCAGGCTGCACTTAGAGTAGTGAATTATCTGAAGAATGCTCCTGGCCAAGGACTGTTTTTCAGTGCTTCTAATACTATGAATATTAGAGCCTTCTGTGATGCAGATTGGGCGGCATGCATTGATTCTAGAAGGTCAATAACTGGTTACTGTGTCTTCTTAGGTGACTCATTGATCTCATGGAAGTCAAAGAAGCAGCAAACCGTTTCTAGATCATCAGCTGAAGCTGAATATCGATCTATGGCATCCACAGTATGTGAAGTTGTATGGTTGAAAAGATTGTTGCTTGATATGGGGTATAATCATACTAGTTCAGCATTATTATATTGTGATAATAAGGCTGTCTTACACATTGCATCAAATCCAGTTTATCATGAGAGAACCAAGCATATAGAAATCGATTGTCATGTTGTTAGGGAGAGGGTTCAGGATGGTACTGTCAAGTTGTTTCACATTTCATCCAAAGGGCAGTTGGCAGATATGTTTACTAAAGGTGTTCCTTTTCCACAACTTCGGTCCTTAATGAGCAAGATTGGAGTCCACAATATCTACTCCAATCTTGAGGGGGAATATCAAAATACATGTATGAAAGACGTGCATGGATTGCACTGGAAAGATATGGAGGAGAGGCAACAGATCAAGACTAAAAATAAGGAAGATTTGTTATCATCTTAATTAGAGTTTGAGGTTATTCAGTTGCCTTATTTGTAGGTTGTATCTTTGGTATTTTATGTAAATTCTTCCCTTGATTGTTGGAGAATCAGTTAGGATTAGCATGTATATATTGGCAGCTCGTCCTTTGTAAATCTGTACATTTTTCACTTTTTATAATCAATACAGAAGTTCATATTTCTCCAAAACACTAGCCATGGCAGCAGTGCCTTTGTCCATTACATCCATGATCCTTTACGTATTTTTCAATAGGGTTTTTGTTAGGTTTGAAATGTGGAGTGTTTTGACATGAATTTCATGTATTCTAGTTAAAAATCAGGACATTAAATTTGATTTTAGAAGGAAAATGATCCTAGCTAGATTACAAGAAAAATCTTGAACTTTGGGTGAAATTAAAAAAAAAAATGAAAAAGTTTAGATGGTAAATTTTCATATTGTGCAAAATTCTAACAAGTAATTTTGTTCATGGCTGCAAATGTGTTCTTGCGGGGACTGTAATGCGAAATTCGCAATTTGTTGCAATATAATGAGAGAACAATAAAATACATAGAATTCTTTAAAATGCCGACAATATGAATTTAATGATTTAGGTGGCAGTTGGACATAAACGAATTTAAAGTAGATAGAAGATTTTTAATTAAAATTATAATATTAAATTGATTTCATCAAGTTCACCACAATTATTTCCCAAAAAATAGTTCAAAAGTGAGAGTTAAAAATTTAACCCTTTTATAATAAATCAAGGGTAAATTACATAATAGAAGTCAAACTATGCTCACTTTTTCACTTTGTTACCCGAACTTTCAAAGTTCACTGTAAAACAGCTCAACTTTGTTTTTTTACTAAACGGCCGCCGGAAGTCACCGCCGGTGGAATATTCCGGGAATATTCTGTCCGAACTTTCAAAATTAACTGTAAAACAGCTCAACTTTGCGGATTTACCAAACGACCGCCAGAATTAAATTAAATAAAAATAACTAAAAAATACAATCAAATTAAATTAAATAAAAAATACAAACTAAATTAAATTAAATTAAATAACTAAATTAAATCGGCCGATTTTGGGGGGCCGATTTTGGGGTTTTAGTAATTTAATTTAATTTAATCAAATCAAATTAAATTGGCCGATTTGGGGGTTTTAGTTATTTAATTTATTTAATAAAATTAAATTAAATCGGCCGATTTTGGGGGCCGATTTGGTGGTTTTAGTTATTTAATTTAATTTAATCAAAATCAAATTAAATCGGCCGATTTTGGGGTGCCGATTTGGTGGTTTTAGTTATTTAATTTAATTTAATCAAATCAAATTAAATCGGCCGATTTGGGGGTTTTAGTTATTTAATTTAATCAAATCAAATTAAATCGGCCAATTTTGGGGGGCCGATTTGGGGGTATTAGTTATTTAATTTAATTTGATTTGTATTTTTTTAGTTATTTTTTATTTAATTTAATTCTGGCAGTCGTTTGGTAAATCCACAAAGTTGAGCTGTTTTACAGTTAATTTTGAAAGTTCGGGATGGAATATTCCCGGAATATTCCACTTGCGGTGACTTTTGGCGGCCGTTTAGTAAAAAAACAAAGTTGAGCTATTTTACAGTGAACTTTGAAAGTTCGGGTAACAAAGTAGAAAAGTGATCAAAGTTTAGCTTCTATTATGTAATTTACCTATAAATCAAAATTGGAAAAAATACCCCATATGTTTTCCCTAATTATGATCTTACCCTTTAATTTTTTGGGTTTTTTAAAATACCCCGTATATTGGCGTTTCTTGTCGAAAATACCCAGTCACCTATTGTAGTAAGTGACTAACCGGTCACATGCTGACGTGGCAGGTAAATACACACGTGTAATCATTTTTTCGATTTTTTTTGTTCTCTTTTCCTTATCAATTGAGAAAGGGAGGGAAAATCCAACCATTTCCCTCCCAAATCCTCTTAAAACAGTCAACCATTATTATTCCAACTCATGCAATTGTATTAGCAATCCCCTAACTCTTTCATTCATTGGAGGGTCAATCCATGTAAAGTAATTGCATCCTTCACTCTACAAAATTGTGAGACCCAAGCCCCTCGTGACGCATTAATTAACATAGTTCATGCATCCATGCATTTTATGAATTGCGTGTTGTTTATTATGTGATACTTGATTTTACATTGATATCTTGTTTTATTTATTTATTATCTAAACTTGTCATATATATCTTGGATTTGTTTGTAATTCGCAATTGAAAGTCCCAAATTATTTGCTAGAGAATACATTAGACGAAGATATTAAGTATACAATATTTTTATATGTAGTATCTGTTGGTTGGAAAATAAAATTTTACATGTTGAAATCTAAAGATTATATATAGATGTCCCTCATAAGCTTTAGTAATATATATGCATGTATCACTGTGTTATTATATATGTGTACTTACTAATATGATAACAAAAATATATATATATATATATTATATAATATACTAAAAGAAAAAAAAAGAATTAGTTATGCTTTATATAACAACATGATGAGTTGCAAGAGATGGAAAAGAAAAGGACGTGTGTCCATTTCTAATGTTGAGTCACATGCTAAAACCCCTATTATTAAGAGACTAATAAAATAAAATAAAATAAAAACAAAAAAAGCAAAAACAAAAACAAAACAAAAATGAAAGAGGAAGAAATATAGGATGAAAAGAAAACAGAGGTATGTATTTATAATTTTAAGTTTTGAATCCACATTGTACATTATTTAATTTGCTTCCAAACTTATTATACCCATGTTAATGAATTCTTGAATCAGCATGCTTTGTTTAAGTGGAAGTTAATTATGTTGGCAAATGAATTAAAATAATAATAATATATGTTTATGAACTGTTAACTTGATTTTGTGTAAGCTTTTACTTTGAGATTTAATTCTTTAAATTAATTTACAAAGTATGTACATATATTCAATTAGACTCGTTTGTTGTTGTACCGTATGATAAATGAATTATTTCAGGATTAATTAAGTTTATAAATAATAATAATAATTTTATAAGTACTTTATTCTTTAATTGAATATATATGAGTTTCTGTAATTCTTTTTAGCTTTATAATATAATTGTTTTTTTATAAAATCAGTCAAATGTGTTACTCAATTATGCAAGATGTAATTTTAATTTTCAATTTATTAATTGTAATCAATAAATTAAGTGAATCTTTGGGAGACTTTGAAAATTAATTTATCTATAAACTAAATTGATTTAGGAAGCTTATTTTGAGTAAGTTCAATAGAAAATGTTGTAATCCTTCATAATTGCTTCAATTGGTTTTAATATCCTAATAAAATATTTAACCTGCTATCTTAGATTAATCTTGATAACACAAGAGACAAGGAATCCCACGTGGAAGTAAGGTAAGTAGAAATTCATTTGCAACTACAATGTATGAACATAGTACTTCATGATATATATGTATATCGAATAAGTGATGTTACGTGATTTTATATCTCCTTGAGAATGACGTGTTTGAATGATGTTATGTGAAGATATATGTGATGCATTACGAATATCAATCAGGAGCATCAACACGTGCATACGTAAATGATGAAAGTTATTGCATTCTGCATGCAAGACATGATTTCAAGATGAAAAGGATTTTATTGACCACTACTAGTGCACCAAGGCATGTAATCATGCTTACGATATATTATATGGATAGCCGGTGGTATGTGAGATATGGATATGGCTTGATTCGTTTAGCCGGTGGCATGTGAGACATGAATATGGCTACCATTACTATATGCTTAGCCGGTGGCATGTGAGACATGGATATAACTTGATTCGTTCAGCTGGTGACATGTGAGACATGGATATGGCTATAATGAATGATGTTATATTGAGCTCTATCTGGTGCCTAGTAGATGGTGGTCAAGGGCCAATGAAGGAAAATGATTTTGTAATAAATATTTTCATTCATTAGCACGCATCATTGTGCATAATTTCTGCTTACTGAGCTTTTTAGCTCATATAGTTCATGCATTGTAGGTGAATCTGTTGATGTATAAGCTAATGGACTTACTGACCATGTTGTTGAGTTCATACGGGTTCGTAGATGGTGTACATGGATAACGACTTGTTGGGCTATGCTATGGGCTTATTTTGCTTTAAACAATATTTTGATAAAGTATTTGGACTTCTTTTGTTTGATCCTCTAATGTATATAAATATGTAAAATATAGAAGTGAGTGTGGTTTGATTTTATGGTACAAGTTACGAAACGTGTTATAATCTTACCGGGTTTCATGTGTAAGAAAAGTTATTTATGTTATTATATTAAAAAAAAAAAACTAGAGTCACACACTCACTTACAGATGTTTTAATATGAAAATCTATTACAAGTCTAGTTATATTAGAAATATGGTCGTGACAAAAATCGTGCACAGAAACAACAAACAATTAAGGAAAAAATGGCATGAAAACAGGACAACACTTGAAAAAGATTGAAAGTGGGAGAAATTCGACAAAAACTGTAATAAAAACTAAAAATATTCATAGAAAAAGAAATACAAAAAAAACGTAAAACCATACATCCCAATTTCGGCATCCACGAAACCTTCTTCCCAGATTGTGTGAAATCCATGAGCATCTTAAAGAAGATCTCAAGCCATAGTAGCAGAATTCTCTCTCATTATGACATTCTTTTTGTGGATGGGTAAGGGAAATATTGAGGTGTTATGTTTTGAAGCCTCAATTAGAAATTATTGTTATTTGGATCTATTCCTACTGCAACTAACAAAATCCCACCATAAGGTCCTTTTAATAAGGTACCATCTAACCCAATCACTGGCCTACAATCTTTAATAAACCCCAATTTTAGAGCTCTCAAGTAAATGTATAACCTGTCAAACACAGGTTGCTCTCCCAACTGCTCAACCCCTATGATTATTGTTGACCCAAGGTTTGTCCTCCTAATCTCATCGGCATAACTCCAAAAGAATGAATATTGTTCATCTGCATTTCCTTCATATTTTTTAAGTGCTAATTGTTTACACTTGAAAGCTTGCCAAAAAGTGACATGACATCTTACCTCAGACACAATATCTTCCCTAAAAGTATGCACATTTCTTTTTTTATCAGTTTTAAATTGATATTCATATCTACCAGTCAACCATGTTGTTTTCATGTTTTTCACACTATAAGTAGGGGCACAAGTGTGATCTCCATACAAAGTTGTGATTTCCTATGAGGTATCATGCTGCATTTTGAGAGCATGGATCCTTCATGGAGAATCTTTATCAGCACAAACTGCATAAATCCTATGTCTATCACTCCTAGAAAAACTGACACTCCTACCCTTCATTATGGCATGTGACTCAACAGTCTCTCTAAATTATTTTTTGGTGTTGAATATCATCCCAAGAAGAAAAGTTGGATTATATTTTTGGTTTCCTCTAAACACAGTGGACCTCTCTTTATCAACATCATCATCAGAAGACTTAGCACTATAAAAGTTTTCTTCACTAACTAGTATGTCCTCATCTCCAGACCCTAACCCCTCAACATCTAATCAGTGTACTTCTTATACAGTAAGTCATCATCACCCTCCTCCTCAGATAGACAATAGTAATCACTATCATCAAGACCTTCTCTATTTCCATCCTCTAAAACTAACTGTTTTTTACCCTTTCTCTGTAGTTCTCTCTCCTTTTCCCTTTCCACCTCATCATCTAGAAGATATAAGGTTAACTTTCTCACTCCAGTAAACATATCATCACAGTACTTCTTCAACTCATAATCACTATCAATTTGGAAGAACTCTTCTAAACCAATTTTTTTAACAAACAAATTGATGGAAGTACTATTACCTATATAACAAGAATCATGTTTACTACTCAAATGCCCCCCAAAATAGAAACATAAGTTATATTCTTTACTGTTTAACCCTGTAATCAAAAAATTTAACAAGAAAATCAGTCAATTTTTATGTCTTTTATTGGGTATCTAAAAAGTATTACACCAAATAATGGGAAAGCAACATATAGGTCCCCACATGTCATTTTGATTTGTATTCTACCCAAAAGATTCTTTTTTCGCAAATAAAACACAACATATCAATCAAACATACACCAACCTGACAAATAAACATTAAATATTCAACAAATTTCTAACTACCAGCAACCAAACGATAAACAAATCGAATGTATCCACATAAATCGAAAACAACCAACATAAAACAGTGAACAAACACTATACCCAAGCCCTAAACAACAAACATTAAAATCATATCATTGAACTAAAACAAAATCCTAAAATACTCTAAATACATACGAATCATCATTCTTGTTCTTGTCTCTGAATTTCATGGTAAATACATAAGTCTTTGAGGTATATTTGAGAGAGAATTTGGGTTTGATTTTCTTGAATTAGAAATAGGGTGTTTTTTTGATTTAGGGATTTAGAAGACTTAATCTTCTCGTTTATGTCTAAGTGTGGAAGGATTATGTGACTTGGCACTCATTGTGTGACTTGGAAAAAAAACAAAGGAAAAATATATTCCACGTGTGAATTAACTGGCCATGTTAGCTAATTACTTACTACAACATGTGACTAGGTATTTTCAACAATATACGCCAATATACGGGGCATTTATATGTGAAACTTGTGCTAAGGACAACAATCAATGTGTGTTGCCTTATTGTTCAATTGGCTTTTCCATATACTAAATTGTGTCTCCATCTATTATTACAATAAACGTCAAAGTGTATAAATTTTGCTTGCATTAATAACATTAATTTATGAGTGGATACAACTTTTAATTTAGACAAGCTAGCCCAAATAGATTTATGCGGAGCTAGGCTCATTTTTAGTAGGTTCGAAAATAGTCGAGTTTATTCTGGTGCAACTTGAATACCACTTGATTAGTCAATAGATCATACAGAATCCATCAAATGCAAAAACACTTGTTGAATTCAATTTAAGCTAACCCAACCACAATTTTTGATTTGATGGGCCTAAATTTTGCCGAGCTACGCGCAACCCGATTTGCCACACATTTTACAATAGAGGATTTTGTTTGGTCATTGTTTATATTTCATGAGTTCGATGCAAACATGTTTTAGAAATATTTTTGAAATATATAAATTACAAATGATTTAAGAATGTAGACTTTATTGATGCATGATCTTATGAAACTATCATACCAGACACTAGAGAGTGGGGTGTGGAACTCATGGACTTTTTATAATGACAGAGATGTAACATTGATAACAAGCATCCCTCTTGTTACATTGGATTTGGAAAATTGTCTTATTTGGCCTTTTGCTACAAGATGCAGTGCCACATGTTAGGGTGATTGGAATTGTGGGAGTTCAAAAATTATTCAAAAGCCCCAACATGATCCTTTTATTCCACTATTTCTCGATTCGTTTATGTACTACTTCATCTGCTAAATTATATAGTTTTGACAGTAATACATGAATAACACATGAAAAATTGGTTAGAAGCTTACAAGTTGAAGACGAATCTACACTTAATATAACTGGCATTTGAAAGACCGACAAGAGGTTCAACAAGCCAACTAGATCTCTCGATACAGATTTTGAATTACCTGAACTCTCAAATTGTATTTATTGGTTATGTTGGTAAAATTATCAGATAATAATAGACAATTGATATTAAATTTAAAAAATATTTTATATTTCAATCTATATTTAATATTTGAAATCAAGCCTATCTTCAGTGGTCTATGAGATTTGTTGAATAGAGTGTGAGGAGGAATTGTTGGAGGGAAGGGGTTGGAAAGCCTAAACATAAAGGAAAAACCGTATGTTATTGTTGACTTCATTGTTTCTTTATTATACAGACGGTTAGTTACATGGCAAAAAGGTGTTGCCATGAACATTGTTTCTTTTGTCTTTTATAGAGTAAAAAGCTTTCATGTGAAACAAGTAATTAAGTTGGCATACAGAAGAAGCAGATATCGTTTTAAAATGTAATATCTTTACCAATTCATAGCTGAGAGTTGATGACTCAGAGCAATTAAGCACCAGACATAAAGATGTTAAAATACAAAAATGAGCACACCCCTCAGCCAGATGTGAAACTGGGATATATATAAGTCTCCACCTGGAAAAGAATAGCTCTTTTGAGATCCAACAAAAGAGAACACGAGATACACCAATATATCTGTTGCTATTCAACAAAAACCTTCCGTGGTGAATTACTGACAAGAGTTTAGAAGATATGACTTACGCAAAAAGCGTCAATGGAGTGAAATTCCGCAAACAAATATAGACACTGCAAAAGACAACGAGAGAAGAAAATGAGAAAGTGATCTTTGAATAGTGATCACACCAAACAGGACTCACTATGCCATGAATTGATAGCAAAGTGGTCTTGTCAAAACCAGAAGAAGGGCACCAGAGCCATCATATATATGCAAAACTGAAAAGTGTGAAAAAAAATTAAATTAATACAATGTTTCAGTACATACGTTATAACAGATAACCACCAGAAATGTTTCAGGAATTTCCCATACAAAGATAACCACCAGAAAGCACGCGAAAATCTTGAAAGCTATAACTGATCTTATTTCAATATAGTTGTGGCCAATGCCTAGGGCCCCATACACCATAAGAGTAAAGAGGGTATGCATTGGGCAAATATAGTATAGCATATAGCCATTCGTTCTTCGTGGGCTTCTTCATTACCTGTTGAAATCAAGATTGGAGAAAAAAGTTGATAATATGGAATGAATGATCAAAACATGTTAATATGGATTAATTACCTGTGGATCTGATCACTGTCTCTTGGATTTCTCCCATGTTGATAAGAAGAACAGATTAACAGAACAAGGTTGTAGATCTTTTACAAGTACTTATAAGTATGTTTGATTGATTCTTGCTGGTATGAACTGCATGAAGTGGTGTTTTTGCATAATATCAGCAAAATTGTCTCTTGCATGAATTTTTCATCTTTTTTGTGTGAAAATAGGTGACGAGCTAAAATCACTTATTTTCCATTAGGATAAATTAATCGGACCCGAATCGAATTCGGTCAACAATTTCGATCTCCTATCCATAGCTGGACAAGATTTAATGTGTCACATAAGTGGTGTGCTGCATCATTCGTGGGCTCCATACTTTATTTTGTTTATTTTTTTCCCTTCAACGTCATTATTTTTCCATTTCTTTTCCATCCCTCTTAATTACAATAATTGTTTCATCTCTCTACCAAATCATTATATTAAGATATAAACCTAGATATTACGTGAATGATTCAACACATACAAGAGCGAAAAAAAGTACGATTTGAATTAAAAATTTATTATTTCATATTAATTGTGTTCTGCGAATTATCAATAAACACACTTATTCGGAAAGAATTATCAACATAAACACATGTATTTGAATTACAAAATAAATATGACAATCTTTTTATTATCACTTCAATTATATGTTAAATTTGGAATGGACTAAGAAAATTGACAGTTTAAGATATAATCCCTAGATATTACGCCGATAATTCTAACAGCTACTTATTTGTGTGAACTAAAATAGGAATTGGAACTCAAATTGTAGCACTGTATCACCCATTATATACGTTATGAACTGAAATATGGTTATTTGTGTGAACTGAAATATGAATTAAAAGTATCAACTGAGATAGAAATTGGAACTCGAATTGGATCACTATAATCGCCTCTTCTTGATCCTTCTAGCAAGTCGTTTGCTTCTCATGTAATCAATGTCTGTTGATTGATTTATGTTTCATGTGATTTTAATGAAATAAATTAACCTGCAGCTCTTAGGATAAAATGAAGAATTTGTTGTGAACTGAAATAGAAGTTGCATTCTACGTATGATTAGTGGTGCCCACGGTTCGAAAAAAACCGGAACCGACCGGTTCGAAAAAAGCCGGAATCGGCCGGTTCGAAACCGGGGGTCAACTATTCGGGGAACCGTTGACCGGTTCCGGTTCCAAACCGGAACCATGAACCAGTTTCATCCGGTTCGGTTTCGGTTCAGTGTATTGAAGAACCGTGAACCGGCGGTTGGAACCGCCGGTTTTGCTGATTTAAAAAAAAAAATTGTTTTGAAAATTTGAGAAAATGACGTGTCCGCCGGAAAATGACACGTGTCGCCGGAGCTCCGGCGACAAGTAGCCGTTGTCGTCGGAATCCGACGAAAAGTAACCGTTGTCACCGGAACCGCCGGTTGACTAGCGGTTCATGGGAATTTTTCTTTTTTTAAATGCCACATGTACGGCCCGGATCGCTTGACCGTTGGAGATCAACGGTCAAGATTAGTTGACCGTTGCAAACCGGCGGTTCGAACCGTCCGACTACTTTTTTTTTTTGCAAATTTTTCTATAAATACCCCCTCCTCCAATTCATTTCTCATACCATTCTTCTAATTCTCTCTAATTCTCAAGTTTCGATTCAACTTTGTGCTCAATTTCAATTTCAATTCTATTTTATTTCAATCGAAAATGTCTCGAAGAGGTTCTTCTTCCGCCGGTTCTTCCCGTGGTAAAGGAAAGGAGTCTATGCTACCACCACAAGATGTTCGATGAAATTATCGATCAATACACTCCTCACTCTCATTAGAGTGAGGAGTGTGCAAATTTGGAGGAAGCTCTCGGAGCTAATACCGCCACCGCCTTTGCCGAGCAAGAGGAGGAGGCGAGGAGGCCAACTCAAGAGAGTGAAACACGTAGCGGCTCTCGAACTCCTTTGACACTTCGAAGTGATTTTTTCCCCATACATTTTAAAAAGGAGAAAGTATCAAATTCGAACGTGGACTACACGGTGACGTGCAACTATTGTGGAAAGAGCTACAAATTCAAGCATGGAGGGAGCTATGGAACGTTCAACAACCATTTAATAAAGAAGCATCCGGACAAGATGGGTAGTGACCGCTCTCAAACCCATCTTCCTCGACAAACCGGTTCCAGTTTGGGAACCGATGGTAATAACCCTTCTTTTCTTTTTAAATTTAGTCAATTATTTCATAGGAAATGAGTAGCCGAATTAGTTGTAAAAAAACATCTTCCCTTACAATTTCCAACGGACAATGATTTTGAAGAATATACTAGTGTTTATTTACAACCCGCTAGTAGAAAAATTTCTAGGAATATCGTTATATGTGATATAGAAAAAATTTATGGCGAATATAAATATATTTTAATTGAAGAATTAAAAAATTTAACACAACGGGTATCTATTTGTTGTGATGTGTGGAAAGATCTTTATCAAATGCATGATTATTTAGGAGTAACATGTCATTGGATAGATGATGCATGGAATATGCAAAAATGATTAATTGCATATGCCGAATTTGATGAAAAACATTCTTCCATAACAATTGCTAGAAAAATAATAAAAATTTGTAATGATTATGATATAGTTACAAAAGTTTTTTCGGTTGGTTTTGATAATGCCGTTCCTAACACCGCTAGTATGCCTACGTTAATAGAATTTTGTAGGCCTCCAATAAATGGTAAGATTTTTCATATTCGTTGTGTACCACATTGTTTGAATTTATGTGTACAAGATGTTCTAGATGCTTTGCATGATCAAATTAAACCTATTAAGGATGCAATTTATGAAATTGCTAAATCAACAGCTTGTCATAAAAAATGGGTCCGATTTTGTAAAAATAATGGAATGGAAGTTAAGAAATTTGTGATAGACGTAAAACATAGATGAAATTCAACTTATTTTATGCTTCAAGATTCTTATAATTACAATTTTGACATAACTTATAATTGAATTTTTTGAAGAAAACTCCCATGAAAATATATATTTGTATAACAACTCTTGGGATGCATGTATTAATTTAATTCAACTATTAAAATTTTTTGAAGAAGCCACTGGAGAATTAAGTGACACTTATTATCCTACTTCTCCATTAGCCTTAGATCATTGTGTCAAAATTGCTTTAATTTTGAATGCATATTGTAAATGTCCTATTTTAGGTGATACTATTATAGCCATGAAAGCAAAATGGTGTAAATATTTTTTTGAAATTCCCGATTTATTTTTAATAGCTAAATTATTAGATCCTAGGATTAGAGAAGATGGTCTAACCGAATTATTACGAATGTATTATAGTGCTTTGTTCCCCAATTTTGTGTTAGGAGAATATGATGCATTTGACTATGTTCCAAATTATATAGAAGTTGTAGGTAGAGCTAAATCAACTTTGTATGAATTATTTAAAGAATATAAAACATCATTAGGGGATGATTGTGGGGATGATTTAGGTGCTCAAAATGTAGATAGTAGTAGTTCTTCACAATATCCATATAATGTTAGTGGTCTTAGCGCATTTTATGATTTTTATGATAACCGAACACAAAAACGAGCTAGGGGGTCTAATCCCACACAAGAATTAGATACATATTTAACTTGTACATTTGAATTTATTTCTTTTGAAAACTCTATGGATCTTTTGAAGTGGTGGGCAAAAAGGATTACCACTTATCATATTTTAAGTAGTATTGCAAAGGAGATCTTTGCAAGTCCCGCCTCCAACGTCTCCGTCGAGTGCGCCGTCTCCAAAGGACGACATATGTTGAATCCAAGAAGGGCAAAATTGTGCGTAGAGAATGTTCAATACATTACTCTACTTGAAGATTGGCTTCGAGCCAAGAAACGTCAACAACATCTAGATTCAACGGTCTTAAATGAAGATGGCGCAGACAAGTATGGCTACGATTCCAACACATCCTCCTCCGCCGGGACCAACTAAGAAGGTAAGTTTACGAGGTAAGAAAATTACGTGAGCTTTGATTCCTTAATTCAATTTAGGGATACGTAGGTAATTTCATTCTAAGTTTTAAATTCACTTTCAAACTTAGAATGAAACTCAAGCTCTTTCAAAAAAAATTTCCTCTTCTTTCATGTATTAAAAAAAAATTAAGGACGTACTTAATTGAAATGAGCAAAGAATGTTGTGTAATAGATGGTGTCTCAAAGAAAGGAGGAGATAATGAGATGTGTTGAATTGCATGTCTTATTATGTCCTCTTTTCTTTGAGACACATCATCTATTACACAACATTCTTTGTTCATTTCAATTAAGTCCTTAATTTTTTTTAATTAAAACTTAGAAGTTTGTAAGTTGTAATTTTTGGATATTTATACAAAGAAGGTAAGTTTGCGAGGTAAGAGAACTACGTGAGCTTTGATTCCTTAATTCAATTTAGGGATACGTAGGCAATTTCATTCTAAGTTTTAAATTCACTTTCAAACTTCGAATGAAACTCAAACTCTTTCAAATTGTCTTTCCTCTTCTTTCATGTATTAAAAAAAAATTAGGGACTTAATTGAAAGTTGTAATTTGTAAGTTGTAAATTGAAAATTAAGGACTTTTTTTTCCTCTTCTTTCACTTTCCTCTTCTTTGTAAGTTGTAATTTTTGGATATTTATACAAAGTTGTTTATTTTTTAATATAGATAGTTTGTTTTATATTGTCATATTGTATGATCATAAAAATTTGAGTCAAAACATAAACGGAAATATAAACAAAAAAAAACCGGATAAACCGGCGAACCGAACCGCTGGTTTCAAACCGGAACCGTAACCAAACATGCCCCGGTTCGGTTCCGGTTAGCACTTTCCCGGTTGGCCAAACCGCCGGTTCGGAACCGAAACCGGCGATTCGGTTAAACCGGGCACCACTACGTATGATGATTAATTTTTTTTTATATATTTATAAAATTTTAAACTTACATGAATGTCTAATTACTAATAATAGGTCCCAACTAGATGAACCATATTATTCAGAATTTTCTAACGATGGTATATATGTTGATCAATAAGGTGATGACAATGATACAATTTGAGTTTCAATTCTTATTTTAGTTCACAAAATTTGTTATAATTTCTAATTTATATATTCAAATACATTTGTTTATGTTGATATAAAAATTTATCCACAAAAACTCATGTGAGACGGTCTCACGGATAGTTTCCGTGAGACGGAGCCCCATCACCCACAAACAACATGTAAATTGTAGGGTTTGGATGGTGGGTAATTGGATTGTGGGTTGACCCGTCTCACACAATGCATTAAAATTTCGTGAGACAGTCTCACAAGAGACTTACTCAAATTTGTCACATCTGTTTTGTTATTCAATATGTATGTTTATATTGATAATTCTTCCAAATATATATATATATGTTTATGTTGATAGTTCGCTGAACACAATTAATATGAAAAAAGATATTTTTAATTAAGATTGTACTTTTTCACTCTTGTATGTGTTGAATTATTCACATAATATCTAGGTTTATATTTTAATATAATGATTTGATAAAGATATGAATCAATTATTGTAATTGAGAGGGATGGAAAAGAAAGAGATGAAAATAATGAGATTAAATGGAAAAAAAATAAACAAATTAAAGTATTGAATCCACAAATGATGTGTCATGCCACATAAGCCATGGGCACATTAAATCTTGCCCACCGGTGGGTAAGAGATCAAAATTAACAAACGAAATATGTTAAGATAGTGTACCATTACATTATGTTATAAAACAATTAAAAATATTATATGTTATTTAACAAACCGTGCAATGCACAAGGTAAATACTAGTTATTTTTAAATGTATCTAAATGTAATTAAAGTGAACAATGGATGACAATTTAGCTAATAACAATAAAGGTTTACACTCTAGTTTTAATTTTTCAATTGACCCATCAACACCAACACTCTAATTTTAATTTTTCAGTTGACACATCAACATTGGAAAATAATGAAATGATAACTGATAAAGAAATATCATATATTGAAAGAGAATGAAATAATGATTGATAAAGAAGTGTTAAACGAATTTAGAGTTAAAAATCTTAATCTCATATTATTAAATCTTTTAGATCGATAAGATTATCTTTCATACCCGTGTTAGATAGTTGACCCATCTTTAAAAATTCAAATAATTATGCAATCAAGAATCCTTTAAAATACATAACAAAATACCAAATAATTCACTAATACAAATACTAATCATAAATATAGTGTTGGAACATCTAGTAATAAGCTAAAAAAAAAAACCGCACAAATCTCAAATTTCTACAAATAAGATATAATATAAACGGGTACGGATAGCAGGTACGAATGTAAGAACCCAAACCCTAATGAGATTTTTCCTCTCCCCAAACTCATTTAAAACTATTTATACCCATCCTATTAGTGAATGAACGGGGGTAGAATACGCATATTTCACTAAATATCGAGATGCTATCATAGCAACCACTCAATATATCCATAATCGTGGAATATGGAATCAAACAACTAACAACACAATAAGAACTAACGTTATAGTTAGGTTATTAACAGCAGATGAGTTCAGACGGATCAAAAAATGAATAAGACACACCGGAAAAGGTATGAAGGAAATGAGGTCCAATGTGGATGTCATATCACAGAAAACAGACGTTCACAAGGAGGATCATGAATCCTTAAAAAAGCAAAAATCCTTCAAAGGGAAACCAAAAATTGAATAATAACCAAGTCAAGTTCCAATCCTAGTTTAAAGAGAAGCGTACATAGTCAAATATCATACCAAGTCCTCTGAAAATATCACTTCAATTGAAATCTATATGCTAAAATCATGCAGAAAAATTCATACCAAGGATAATCATGAAGGAACTGGAGTAGAATATACTCTAAAGGAACATAAGTGAAGTTGTTAAGAAAAAATGGGAGTATACACTAATGCCCTGCATCCCTGCTCGGAGAAGAAAACCCTATACAAGCAGTCGAATAAGTAGATGTTTCAAAATAACCAATCAGTCTGAATCTCGACATAAACCTTAATTTTCCAAAAATAAGGTCACCCAATATAACTTCCCTGAAACCCAAAATAAGAAATCCCAAATATTTCACTGTCAGCTGTCCAAATAACTAATATGATTACCACAACATGAAAACCAAGGAAAATTTCATCAACAATCATGCAAGAACCTAAATTCCAGTGAAATTCCACATGTAAAGCAAATTAGATTGGAATTGGATACATGTTCATGCAAAGATTTTAACCGAGGGAATCACAGACTGATTGCTAAAGGTGAAGAGTGAAGAATGCAAACTTGACGAAGCAGAGCGAACTCCCGATATTGAAATTAGATATCACAGCCTAGCTTAGTGAACAATAATGAAGCTCTTCAGATTAGTAAACTACAAAGGAGAACAAAAACTAACAGGCAAGCATTCTATTCATTAGTCTTTATATGAATTTTAAATATTTATCAGCCAAAGCATCACATGTGAAGAGAAGAAGACTAACCTAACAAACCAGCAAGCAAGCACACTCAATCTTGAATTAGATTATCAAAACCGTAGCTCAGAGAAGAAAAATAAAGTTCTTCATATTAGAAACTATGATACAAAAACTAGCAGGCGGATCTTTATCTTCCTATGAATTTCAATACTTATCAGCCAAAACATCTCAGGTGAAGAGAAGAAAACAAACCAGTAAACTCCGAATCTTGAAATTAGATTATCACAACCGCTACTCAGAGAAGACAAGTGAAGCACGGAGAAGAAAACCCTGTACAATCACCGAACAAGTTTATGTTTCACAATAACCAATAAGTCTCTTTAAATCATGAATATTGACATATACGTTAAAAAAATTCCAAAAATAAGGTCACATAATATAACTTCCCTGAAACCTGAAATAAAGAATTCCAAATAAATGTAGTGCGTGCTACCACCACTCTTGGTGCACATTTTCTGCAAATATAAAGGAACCGTATTTGATGACATTGTAAGAAAAAGATGGGAGTATACACTAGAAATCTGCAGATGGATGAAAAAGATATGGTAGAGAGTTGTAATAATATATCAACTTAGCATCCTCTGAATCCATATATTTGCAACTTCAACAACTGCATCGTAGGTGCTATATCCCAAATATTTCACTGTCAGCTGTCCAAATAGCTAATAGATTATCACAACCGCTACTCAGAGAAGACAAGTGAAGCTCTACATATCAGTAAACTACGAAGGAGAACAGAAACTGGCAGGCAAGGATTCTGTCATTAATCTTTATATGAATTTTCAATACTTATCAGCTTAAGAAAAGACGACAAACTCCCAGCAAACTTCCCATCCTGAAATTACAATATCAAGATTATCACAAACCATCATAATACTGTTTCACTAAATATCCAGATGTTATTATATCAACCACTCAATATTTACTTAATTGTGGAATGATGGAATCAAACAACTAACAACACAATAAGAACTCCTCAACGTTATAGTTGGGTTATTAACAACAGCTGAGTTCACACGGATTAGAAAATGAATAAGACACAACACCAGAAAAAGTATGAAGGAGATGAGGTCCAATGTGGATGCCATAGCACAGAAAATAGACATTCACAAGGATCAAAATAGTAAACTATCCTTAAAAACACAAAAAACCTTTAAAGAGAAACCAAAGATTGAATAATAACAAAGTTTCAATCCTAGCTGTTAAGTATTGAAAAAGGCACACAACTTGTTAAATAGCATACCAAGTCCTCTGAAAATAGCACTTCAATTGAAATCTATATGCTAAAATCATGCAGAAAAATTCACACCAAGGATAATCAAAGAATATACTCCAAAAGAACAGCATATTGAGTCCCCACAAAAGCACCAAGAGAAATAAGCGAGATATGAAAACATAAATATATTGTCCAAGATTGAAATCAAAGCATGTCAATTTTAATAACAACTGATCAAATATGGTAACTTTAGCTGGCAGATTTAATAGAGCCACTTCTGGAAAGAAGAAAATAAGTTTCATGTATCAATGGAACAATACCAAAAAACACGAGAGAATTTAGAACCACACGCCATGTTAGTTGCAAAGTGACAAGAAATGATCAAAATTCTGGACTGAGAATGAGAAGCTAATTAGAATACACAACAATGCCTCTATGATTTACTGCTCATCAAGTTCAGTAAACAGACAATCAAAGCAAACTTCAATCAACACAAACAAAATATTGTAGAAAATGCAAAGTATTGCAGAATAATAACACAAATAACAAGAACCTGCGGACATCCATCCAACCACTTGGCTGACACAGAAGCATAAGATAAAAAAAAGAAGTAATGATATTGGCAAAAATGAAAGCATATTTAATTACAAAGACAATCAATTGATTTTTAACAACCAAACACAAATACATCAACAACCCAAATGATTCCCTACATATTAGAAATAAAATGAACATAGCAGGTGTAAATAATTTTAACTGGATAGATACCATTAAAATCTCTACTACCATTAAAACTGGAAACTGCAAAATACTGTCATCCTTTCCCTTAACAATTTCATGAGGTATTAGGGCTTTTGTAAGTATTAGGTGTGACGAATGAAGAGGCGTACAAAGTACTTATAACCTAAAAAGCATACCTGCTTAATAGAACATCCACAACATCACTTCGTCTTTACCTGCTTTAGGTGACTAACTATTCCACAACAAATCGGTTAACAATGATGATGCTTGGTTCTACACCTGTAGTTAAAATTCAGATTTGTAGGAAGTACATTTTCTTTTTAAGCGAATGGAACTATGTCAGCAGATTATCAACTTTGAAATAATGGTAGAATAAGATAAAATTCAGACTGTAGGAAAAGAAATAATGGTAGAATAAGGTAAAAGTTTAGCATTAGCACTTAGCATTAGCATTTGCACTTGCACTTGCATTTGCATTTGCATTAGCATTAGCACTTGCATAAGCATTTGCATTACCATGTGCATTTGCATTAGCATTAGCACTTGCATTTGCATTAGCATTAGCACTTGCATTTACATTAGCATTTGCATTTGCATTAGCACTTGCACTCGCACTCGCATTGGCACTTGCACTCACACTCGCACTCGCACTTGCATTAGCAGTAGCATTTGCATTCGCACTCGCATTCACACTCGCACTTGCACTTGCACTTGCACTTGCACTAACATTCGCATTCGCATTCACATTCGCACTTGCACTTGCACTTGCACTAGCATTTGCATTAGCATTAGCATTTGCATTGGCATTAGCATTGGCATTGGCATTGGCATTACCATTACCATTACCATTACCATTAGCATTTGCATTTGCATTTTGCATTTTGCATTTGCATTAATATAAATGGTAAACGCATAGGTGCCACCTCATGTGCACATGCCGAACTATAAATCATAGGAAGACTAAAGAAACTTGACCTTTCTTTATTATGCCGTCATCAATAGCCACCAGTTTACAGTCTCCAACACCAATTGTTCCACAGGAAGAACTCTTTGATTCACACCCAGAGAGCAATAGAGATCTGATGACATACTTAATGTTTCCCTAAAGCATTCGTAAAAACCTAGTCAACAAATATGGACAAATCAGAAACTGAAGATTTTTTCAAGTATATACCCCGAGGGAAAATACTAACATTTACAAATTTAAGTGAATATTATCTTTAAGCTTTCTCACGCTTTCAGTGAACCCAAAACTAACAATCCCTCTGAAAATAACACTTCAATTGAAATCTATATGCTAAAATCATGCAGAAAAATTCACACCAAGGATAATCAATGAATATACTCCAAAAGAACAGCACAATGAGTCCCCACAAAAGCACTAAGAGAAATAAGTAAGATATGCAAACATAAATATGTTGTCCAAGATTGAAATCAAAGCATGTCAATTTTAATAACAATTGATCAATTATGGTAACTTTAGCTTGCAGATTTAATAGAGCCACTTCTGGAAAGAAGAAAATAAGTTTCATGTATCAATGGATCAATACCAAAAAACACGAGAGAATTTAGAACCACACGCCATGTTAATTGCAAAGTGACAAGAAATGATCAAAATTCTGGACTGAGAATGAAAAGCTAATCAGAATACACAACAATGCCTCTATGATTTACTGCTCATCAAGTTCAGTAAACAGACAATCAAAGCAAACTTCAATCAACACAAACAAAATATTGCAGAAAATGCAAAGTATTGCAGAATAATAACACAAACAACAAGAACCTGTGGACTTGCATCCAACAACAATGCCTCTATGATTTACTGCTCATCAAGTTCAGTAAACAGACAATCAAAGCAAACTTCAATCAACACAAACAAAATATTGCAGAAAATGCAAAGTATTGCAGAATAATAACACAAACAACAAGAACCTGTGGACATGCATCCAACCACTTGGCTGACACAGAAGCATAAGATTAAAAAAGAAGTAAAGATATTGGAAAAAATGAAAGCATATTTAATTGCAAAGACAATCAACTGATTTTTAACAACCAACCACAAATATATCAACAACCCAAATGATTCCCTACATATTAGAAAGTAAAATGAACATAGCAGGTGTAGATAATTTTTAACTGTAAAACTGCAAACTACTATCATCCTTTCCCTTAACATCTTCTACTACCATTAAAACTGCAAACTGCAAAATATTGTCATCCTTTCCCTTAACAATTTCATGAGGTTTTCAACTGTTAGCTGAAGTTGGAAGATCTACAAAGACAATATAAGATTTAGTCCAAACATCAATAGAACAATACTAAACAACACGAAGCATCTGAACAACTCGTACTCTGATGAACAAACTCTGGGAACGAGAGAACACCACAAACGCATGACACCCAATTAAAAAAAATAAAGAATACGTTTATAATTTCCTCCACACTCTGGCACAGATAAAAGAATCATCTAATTAAAAACCAACCTCTAACAACAGTTTCATGTCGACAAACAAGAAGAACAAATCAGACTTTTTAAAGTGATGAGGAACGATCAATTGAGAAGTTGGTCAGTACACACAACAATGCCTCTATGATACACTACTGGTCAAGTACAGTAAACAAAAGTCAAAGCAAATTCCAAAGTAGAGATGAGATACATTGCAAAGCATTGCAGAACAATAACACAAACAACAAGAACATGTGGGTTCACAACCACTTGGCTAAAAGAAACATAAGATAAAACAAAAATAAGGACACTTACAAAATATGAAATCTAATTCAATTGCAAAGACAATCAAATGAATTTAACTCCCAAAAAAAAAAACTCTAGACATTATAAAAGACCATACCTCAAAATCCTAATTCACAGAAGTTCAGATCACACTTAAGGTGAAAATAATCATCAGCATAAATAGCAATTCATATAAGAGTCCCCTAACATAGAGAACATATGCAGGATATAGAGTAACCCAAAGTGAAAAAGTTGCAGCCGTGAGATAAAACAGTGACAGAACTCAGATGAACAGCAGGAGATTGAACAGATTAAAAACACCTGAACATCAATGACTGCCCTGCATCCTTGCTTTGAAAAGAAAACCTCTAAATGCATCCAAACAGGCTAGATGTTTCACAATAACCAATCAGTATCTTCAGAACAAGAATCTCAACTATAATATACCTAAAAAATTTATGACAAATAAAGTCAACCAACATAACTTCCTTGAAACCTGAAATAAAGAAATCCCAAATAAATGAATAGTTATCACCACTCTCGGTGCATATTTTCTGCAAATATAAATGAACTGTATTTGAGGACAGAAAGGGAAAAATATGGGGAGGATACACTAAAACAGGAGATTGAATAAATTATAAACACCAGAACATCCATGATTGCCTTGCATCCCTGCTCGGAGAAGAAAACCATGTACAATCAGCTAACAAGTAGATGTTTCACAATAACCAATTAGTCTCTTTAGTTCATGAATATCGACATATACATTAAAAAATTTCCAAAAATATGGTCACGCATCATACCTTCGTTGAAACCCAAAATAAAGAATTCCAAATATTTGAGGACAAATAAGAAAAAATTGGGAGTATACACTGATTGCCCTGCATCCCTGCTCGGAAAAGAAAACCCTGTATAAGCAGCCGAACAAGTAGATGTTTCACAATAACCAATCAGTCTGAATCTCGATATATACCTTAAAATTTTCCAAAAGTAATGTCACCCAGTATAACTTCCTGAAACCCGAAATAAAGAATCCCAAATAAACGGTAAGCTACCACCACTCTTGGTGCACATTTTCTGAAATATAAAGGAACCGTATTTGATGACATTATAAGAAAAGGATGGGAGTATCAGTGATTAAAAAGACGTGCCTAGGCGCGAGGCGAGGCGGTAGGGGCCTTGTGCGCCTCTGTACACCGAGGCGAGGCGGACTTCAACAAAGCGGCACCTAGGCGGGCGCCTCGGGTGCCTCACGCCTTTGTTGAGGCGCTGAAAAAGCGTGCTTTTTTTTTTGCAATTTTTCCTTTTTTTTTTTTAATTAAATGACATAAAATGAATTTAAAACCTAAACCCTAGCACACGCTCAAAACAGCCTCCCTCTCTTAGTCTCTTCTCCTCCTCTCCCTCTCTTCTCTTCTCCTCTCTTCTCTTCCTCCACCACCGGCGATCGGCGGCAGCTTCCGGCAGCGGCGGCAGTAGGTCAGAATTCTTGTTTTTTTTTTTTTGGTTTGGATTCTTTGGAACTTTAAACCCTAATGCCTAATCTGAAAATCTAATTCTAAACCCTCATCTGAAAATTTAATTCTGAAAATCTGAAAAAAAAAATTTTTGTGTAATTTTAGTATTTTTCAATATAATTTTTTGTAGAGATGTCGAGCGAGACGAACGACAATAGAAAAGATCCTGCATGGAAGTATGCCATACGAGATGAGACCAATATATTTGCATTTAAATGCAATTTTTGTGCAAAAGAAGTTAAAGGAGGTGTATATCGGTTAAAGCAACATCTTGCTGGAGGATTTAGAAATGTTGCTACATGTCTAAAGTGTCCTCAACCAGTTAGGCAGGAGATTCAAGAATTTATTAATAAGAAGAAAGAGGCGAATGAGCAAATGAACAAGGTTATTGATATTGATGAGATGGTTGGCGACGAAGATTATAAAATTGATATTGATGACAACTCACATCCGTTGCCAAGCAATCAAGATTCTTCTTCTAGCTACATACATTCTCAAACAAGCAAGGGCAAGCAACCTATTATTAGGAAGCCCAAGAGAAAAGGGGCTATCGATTGCTACTTCACTCCTGATGCAGAAATGGTTGTAGAAATGCAAACAAAAAACGGGAAAACAACCAAAGATTGATGAAAACAATCCCAGTAAAAAGGAGTTGGCAAAACGAGCTTATCAAAAGATAGCAAGATTCTTGTATGATACGGGCATCTCTTTGGTTGTAGTCCAAAATCCTAGTTTTGCACCTATGGTGCAAGCTATTGGGGATTATGGACCAGATTTGCCACCAAATCTGGTCCATAATTACATAGGGCAAAGACTTACGCATCATTAGGATTTTTCCCATATTTGAATCAGAATCTACGTCCACTGAATGAACCCATGATTCAACAAAGTCCCAGAACAAATCTTTCCATTCCCTGCCAAATACATAATTTGTTGTCAGAATTAACCAAATAAGGCGGCTCATGAAGGAAAATAAAAAATCATTCAGTCAGATGATACAATTTGCCCATTAAACAATTTCCAAGAAGCAGGACAATGATTATATTAGTGAATACGAGCAAAGTAGATGCAGATTCTAATACAACATTTGCATGCTATAATAACATCAGCGATTTCTCATAAATTCTGATGTTAGGAACTATTTTCAAGAAAATGTCAAGAACCAAAGATACTCCAAGAAAATTGCAAGAACCGAAGATACTCCAAGAAAATTTCAAGAACCAAAATACTCCAAGAAAATTTCAAGAACCGAATTTATTACAAAGAGCCGAAGGGCTTAGGATGAAAAAAGAAAGAAAATTAATTGAAAAAAGAGAAAAGGTTGGTCAAGAAAACAGAGGATAGTTAGAAGACAATATAACAAACACTTTGCGTTCAAGAAATCAAGAAAGGAAAGGGGAAAGTACCTGATGCAGTTTCAGAAAAGAAATTGAAATCCAAATTGATTGTGTATAAAAAAGCAGTGAAGTGTGAATATGAGAGTGAAGAGTTGGAAAAAGGAATGAATATATAGAGAGAAAAGGGAAGAAAAATGATGAGCGGCAATTTAAAGAACAAGAATGATTTATGGTGGCTTGCTTATTAATTATTAACCCCTAAACCCATCTTAGGGTTAATAAATAAGGTAAGTCCTAATTTTACCGTTAGAAATTGGATCAACCTTAGGATTAATAAATAAGGTATGTACTAATTTTATCGTTAGAAATTGGCTCCCAAGCCCAGCATGGCCAGTTTTATTACCTTGTTTTCCTTTTTTTCTTTTTTTCTTTTTTCTTAATATAATTTTATGTATTTTTTACGAAAAAAATTCAAAGAAATTAGGTGTTTTATAAAACAGTCAAATTTTCAATAGATTATTTGGTACACAATTAGGTGAACTCGTGTAACAGTATCATTTATCAGAAATTATGTTTTATTTCATTATTTTAAAGTATATCAAACTCTTTTTCTAAAAGATATTATTTTAATAAACTTAATTAGATGTATAGTTAATCATATCTTAACAAGTTATCATATGTGTTTTTTTCTTGACTCCCCCACCTTTAAAACAATAAAAATTACGGTTAACCAACATGTGATATTGATGCATGCACTTAGAGATTTTGATTTTCAATTAATAAAATTATTACTATGTAAGAAACAATGGTGTTTTTGAAATACAATTTATCTCAATTAAGAACTAAATTAGTGTAATTATTTAATATTGACACGTGTATGGTTTGGATTGCATTTTTTTAGAAGGGAAATGATTTAATCACAAGCTGATCTCCTTTGATATGTACTAGAAGAGAGCTCGTGTATTTGGAGGAAATTTATTTTTAAAAACTACAGACCACACCTCTCAAAATACAACAAAAAAATCCAACCTAATAAAAATTGTTAATTTCAGATTTGGTACTCGAAACTAGGCTTTATTTCAAGTTTGGTACCCATAAGTCACACCTCATCATAAGTAATTCACAAGTTATTCAAAAGTAATTAGATTTGGTCCCCACCGTCTAAAAACCATCAACTTTTGATGGAAGTTAACCACCACTCTCGTTTTGGTGGCAACGCGGCTTCTCTTCCCTCCAACTTTGTGAACCCTACTTTCTGTTCCAATCAATTCACCTCAATTGATTCTCTTCCCAAATCAAAGTCTTCCAAATTTCAACTCTAGCATCTACCCATAATCGATTCGAGTTGTTGTTGTTGTTTTGAGTCTCAATCGACCTAGCAAGAAGCAAAGTTGGGTCGATTTCCACACCTCAATGACGTTGACAACATCTTCAAAAGAATGGAGCGTATGGTTGCCCACAACCCTACCTTCTGCGACATCACTTGCGGGGCCGGTGGATGCACCGCCAATCTCACTCTCGAGATCGCTAATCAAATGCAGAACATGGTCTGTGTCGAGACCGTGATGCACCTCACTTGCACCAACATGCCTGTTGATTTGATCAACCATGCCCTCGCTACCATCAACCATGCCCTCGCTACGCAAAGATCTCATAATTTCACCATGGTATTCTTTTCTTTCTTTCTATATCTGCAAAATGTTGTTGTTGTTTGCTCATCATTCTTTGTTTTTTTTCATAGGTTGAGCATATCCGTGCTAAATATGGGGATTACTTTGGGATTATTATTGTTGGTTATCCAGGTCTCAATTCTATACATTCTTCTCTTATGACATGATTGGTATGATAGAATGAGATGCGAATGAAATCATCATTCTTACCTTCATTCATATTCCTTTGATTGATATGTTTTGCAAGTGGAAATGATGATTCCCACAGGAATTGGTATTACCATGAATAACTTTCCTACCCCATGGTATTATGTATTCATGTTTTCAAAGAAATGAACATTTTTTTTTATTAATTTTGACAATTATCATTATTTATTTTATGTTTTCACAAGTTAACTTCCTAAAGTTAAATTATTATATAAAATTGTGTAAATAATATTAAAGTATATAAAAAATAAATATAATATTAATTAATATAAAATAAAAATATAAAAAATAGCAAAAAAATAATAAAAATTAAATATATAAATATTATAAAAATAATTAATTAATAAAAAAATCTTAAAAACATAAAGATAATATGAATATAATTTTAATAATACAAATAATTTTAGTTCTGATATAAGATTTATATATATATATATAGGTGTGTGTAAATACAAACAAATAAGATAAATGAATATTAATATAGATAATAGGTTATATAAAATATATAAATAAATTGTAACTAAAGTATTTTTTAGATAATATAAAATAAGAGATTATAATTTTAATAATATAAAATAATTAATAAAAAATATGATAAATATATTATTATTATTTAACTATGTTAAGAATATGTAAATAATACAAAAATAGTAAACTAATAATAAAATTAAAAAAATAAATATATAAATATAATATACCTTAATATTAATGATTAATTTTCTATAAAAAGAATTATTTACAAATTTAATATGCCAAGTAATTTAAATTTGAGTGATTGAATATGGATATTAAATAAAATTATAGTGGAAAGTAATTTGGTCAAATAAAGATTAATTTAATATATATACATTTTATTTGTAGTTATCAATCATAAAATATAATTATAATGATTATTACATTAATTTCTATTCTTTTGTAATACCAATCATATGAATCAGTATTTTGATACAATTCGTTTCACATCACCATTCCATTTCATTCTTGAGTTCATTTCATTCCCACCTAATTTCATTTCATCATATCAATCATATCGTAAAGGTATGACTAGCATAATATAAAAGTAGGACTAACATAACATAAATGTATGACTAATATAACTTAAAAATACAACACCTGTGAGCGAATTTGGATGGGTTTGGGCGCACCCACCCAGACGTGTGGAGGTGCGTTCGGGCGGGTTTGGACCAGATTGGGTCGAGTGTGTGGATCTATAATCCCTTCACCAGATGCATAAATTTTTTTGTCTTAAGTTATGATGGTGAGACACTACCCCATGAAAGTAAGCACTTGCATATATAAGCTTTAGAGGTGAGCCATATATGAATGAATGTATTCTGGCATTAGACTCTCTAGCAGCCATAAATGGAGATCAATTACTATTACATTTTATCCAAATGTTTTACATAGCTGAAGCAACTACAAACCTTGCCACGGATCAAAGCAAACATCGCATTAGACCCTCATCACATTCTTGCAAGAAATTGGACAAATTTCTTGAAGAGTTGCACCTTTCTCACAATCAGCTGAGCTGCCAAATCCCATCAAATATATCCCAATGTTCAAAACTTCGAATTCTATCATTGTCTTTCAACTCCTTTAGTGGGCAGATACCACCTGAAATCGGAAAGTTAGGTTCGCTTCAAGTGTTATATCTTGGGTACAACAATTTAAATGGTACAAATCAATTCTACTTTCAATGAACATATTTTTTTTTATGCAGCGAGTATTTTCTTTGACGTTCTATATTACATTTTACCACAAAAAATTATAATTTTTTTGCAGGTGTTATACCAAGAGAGATTAACAATCTTCGTAGCCTAGTTATATTTTCTGCTCGAATGAACCAGATTAGTGGGAACCTCTCAAGAGATATCTGTAATCTTACCATGATCGAAACCTTGGATCTCTCCTACAACAACTTAAGAGGTGGGCGTTTGCAATTAATTTTAGGGTGTGGGACTTTCCACACTCCACCCTTTTCTAACCACACCCCATAATTAATTAATTCAAAAGTAATTATATATTAAATGTCTATAATACCCCTTGACCACACCCCACATATAATTTAAACTACTAACCACACCCCATAATTTCTAAACACACCCCATAGTCCTCTTCTCCTCCTTCATATTAGAAAATCTCTTCTTCTCCACCATTATCAAACATTTCTTCTCCTTTCTAAACCCTAAAAATATCACCCAACAAAAATTCTCAGTTGAAATGTCTATGGAACGGGAAGATATATTTGAAACGAGCAATGTAAGATTTCTACTACATTTTTAACAGTTTTTAGTAATGTATTACAAAAAATCAAGTTTTAGTTTGAAAGGTCAAAAATCCCGCTGGAACAGTCCCGTACGACCTGGAATAGTCGAACGGGATGAAGAGTATTCGACACATAGTCTTCGAACAACTTGAATGGTGTTCGACTTTAAAAGTTGAACTTGTTTAAATGTGTTCGAACAATCTTATGAGTGTTCGATTTTTAGTGTTCGAACACTATTAGGTGTGTTCGATTTTTGATTGTTGAACAACCTAAGATGTGTTCAATTTTCTGAAGTTGAACATTCTTAGTAGTGTTCGATTTTTAAAGTTTGAACAGACTTAGTGACGTTCAATTTTTTAAGTTGAACAGTAGGTTTATTGAAGTGTTTTTGGTATTTATCGTTGAACAATATGTTTATTATCTTCTATTTTAATTGTTTATTAGGAAAATGGCTCAAAATCCACGGAACTAAGTGTGGTGAATCCCATCGATGAAAGTAAGATGGATGATCATGAGAATGATCTAATATATGAGGGAATAGATTACACAATTGAGTTTTCCACGGCCAACATTTTTGATAGTCGCACTTATTTGGTGGAATGGGTAAGAGGAGTTAATCCATTGGTGTTGCGAGTGTGGATATTCCTGACAGTGATTAGATTGTGTTGATGACTGTGATTCGATTGTTGTATTGAGTTTGATTCGATTGTTGGTAATTGTTGGTAAATTGTACTAAGGTGTATTATGAGGTATTATGGTGTATTATGGTGTTTGGTTTAATTGGATGTTAAACTGTCCATTGGTTTTGGATCTGTTTGTTAGGGTTATTGCATTACTGTGCACTTTTGTTCTACTGTTCGAATTAAGAAGTCAAAAAATACACCAGACGTTCGAACTATGAAAGTCGAACACTATGAGAAATGTTCGATTTTCGAATTCAAACACAATTGAGAATGTTCAAACTATGAAATTCGAACACTATGAAAAACGTTCGACTTACATTTTCGAAATTACTAAAGAGTGTTCGACTTATGTAACTCGAACAGGCTTTGATGTGTTCGATACTGAGAATTTGAATGGGCTACAAAGTGTTCGAATTCTTAAGTCAAACAGGCCGAGTTTCATTGTCCATTTACAATTCGATTTTCATACATGAGCTATAAATGAATATCCAACCTCAAAGCGAACAATATTACTTCAGGCTAGCTATATCAAACATAAGTTACTAAATATCACATGTTAATAAATATCCGACCTCAAAATCACAAATACACATCCGTTAATTCACAGCCTCATTCTCAGGCAAATTCATATCTGCAGCTATCTCGGGGAGCTCGTTCATGAATGTCTCAGTTTCGTCTACTGCAACTTCTTCATCCACCGAAGGAGCATACACGTGTTCAGTAGTGGCAGCAAGCTCTTCATTTCTACGCTTTCTTTTAGAAGCCGTTGGTCGTTTCTTCCTCCTCACGTAGAGTATGTCACCTGCAAGTAGTGGACAAAACGTGTCAATAACAAAAAATAAGAAAGTCATACGTTGTAAATTTGGAGCATCCAATTCGAACACAATATGGTATGTTCAACTATTTGAGTCGAACGACTTAAGCTATGTTCGAACATACATAGTTGAACGCACTACAAAATGTTCGAACTTGTCGAGTTGAACACATAAGCTATGTTCGAACTTGTCGAGTTGAACACATAAGCTATGTTCGAACTTGTCGAGTTGAACACATAAGCTATGTTCGAACAGCAAAAATTGAACGCCAAGGGATATGTTCGAACCACAATGTTCGAACATCTTGGGTATGTTCGACTTCCAAAGTTCGAACACTTTGCCATGTGTTCGAACTATCCCATTCGAAATTCTCCAGTTCCTTTGACTACCCTTAGTCGAACACTCTGCATAGCAATCGAATAACCAGAATCGAACAAAGTTCGAGAAGAAACACGAATTTTCCACATTTTTCAACATCCTAAATTGAAAATTTCACCACAATACACTACAATTATATGTGCAAACCAAAACACATACTAAATGGTTCGATTTTTATCCCTCACTCAATCTAATTTACATATCAACTATTCAAGATCCAAATTGTTCCAATTAACTTAGGGTTTGAGTAAAATACGGACCTGGATGATGTGAATAAAATTCTCTTGGAGTGTCCATGTTAATTGTTCGATTTCTGAAGTCGAATGAGCACAATTTGTTTGATTTGTTCGAACACAATTTGTTGGAAGTTTTGATTTCTTTTTGTTCTTTCTTGTTCGAACAATGAGCACAATTTGTTTTTTTTTTTTTTGAGTTTTGCTTTTTTTTTAGTCAAAGGGTATAATAGTCTATTTTGGGGGTGTGGTTAGAAAAGGGTGGGGTGTGGATAGTCCCACCCTTAATTTTATTAAAAAAATGCTTACTGTAGAAAAATCATTTATTGCAAAAGATTGGCAGTGTTTAAAAATAGAGAAGTGATTTGGAAAAAGTGAGCAAAAAATTAATTTATTTAAAGTGAGCCACATCAGCAAGAAGCTCGAACTAGTAGAGGCACGTGACTTAAGCATGCCAATTGGCCCGAAATTCGTCGATTCGGGCTGATTTGTCCTAAATTCGCCCATTTTTTAAAGATAGTGTTTCAATTTCAAAACCCGAAAAGATAATGTCCTTAAATGGTGAATGACCATAAGTTAGTGTCCTAAATTTGCAATTTTCCCCATATAAATTATAATCACATTGAAGTATGAATTTTGTTGCTTTAAAAGTTATGTTTTTTCCTACTTTATTTAACCAGAATCTAACGAGTAAAACACTCTAAGTAGCTCAAACACTATGTCAAATATAGAGAATCACTTTTTTTAAGTTATAGCTTAAAATTGATTTACTTAATAACTTTTTAGAGGTTGCTCACACTCTAACATTAATACGTTTGACTAAAAAAAAGAAGAAAGTAGTTTTATACCGGTGTAATGCTTACTTTTATCATTCTGAGCAGGCGTTCTACTGAAAGAAACTGGAAATCTTACAAAAATAAAACGGTTGCATCTCAACTACAACAACTACACATGTATTCATGATAGATTCAGAGTACAAACATGCAAAGTTAGTAATAACAAATGAGGCTATAACAAAGTTAGTTTTTTATCATCCTTTCGAACAATTCTTTGCTTATAGTTGCAACATTAAGGGTCGCATTCCTGTAATATTGGCAATTTAAGCAACTTGGTCATACTTTCTCTATCCGAAAATGAGTTGTCCGGTAATATTCCTCATACCATTTAATTTATTTTTTATTCTACATATTAGATTAATTTAATATTATCTTCTTGCATAATGAATTTTGTTTATTTCATCCAGAGTATGGCTTGGAAGGGCAAGTTTCAACAAGGTGTGATGTTGATGGAGACATTTACAAGGAAAAGACCAAGTTATGGCATGTTCATTGGATATTTGAGCTTAAGGTGGGTACAAAACGCACTTCCACAATCATGACATGAGGTTATAGATGCCAACTTATTCATCAATGATCTTGATCAACAACATAGTGGCAAAATGGTGTAAAGTGTTGTGCAGAATCACCAAGTGATAGGATAACCATGAAAGAAGCTCTAACACAGCTGCTCAAAATCAAATCTCGATTTTCCAAGGTAGACCTGAAATACTAAGGCTAACGTGTGGATATAACCATTTCATTGAACCAAGCTATGTAAATCTCACAAGCCCTCTTGAATGGAACCTAAATTAGCGATTGTTGTTTTATTGCTGGTTTTCTCTACAAATTGAAGACTAATTAGACCCTCTAGCCAGCAACCATCAATGGAGATGTTTTACATTTTTACCCATATTCTCCTAATACTGACCTGCAGCCAAATGTTTATCACAACTTGAATATTTATCTCTACATAATAACAGTTTTGAATAATAATAATAATAATAATAATAATCTTTATATATATAAGAAGACCAAGAATGCCACATGGCATTCATACAAAGCTTGAACATTTATTTCTCTTATTAAATGTTATTTTTAAAGATAATCTATTATTATATATGTATGTTTTTTATTTATTATAAATATATATTATTCATACAAAGCTTGAACATTTATTTCTCTTATTAAATGTTATTTTTAAAGATAATATATTATTATATATGTAAGTGTTTTTTTATTATAAATATATGTTATTGAAAGAATATAGTTTTAATAATTAAATCATGTTTTTTAATAACCACAATATTATTTGAAAAATATCAAGTATAAAATTTCAAAAATATCATGTATAAATAAATGCTATTATTTATATTTTAAAATCTAATTTAAATTTATAATACATTCTCAAATTTTGCACATTAAATTTTCTTATTAAGTGATTTTTTTTTCTTTTTTTGCCACTACTATTATTATATATGTAAGCTTTTTTCTTTATTAGAAATATATAGTATTGAAGGAATATATTTTTAACAATTACAATTATCATTTTTAATAACCATAATATTATCTAAAAAATATCATCTATAAAAATTTAAAAATATCATGTATAAATATAAAAAATATCATCTATAAAACTTTAAAAATATCATGTATAAATAAGTTCTATTATTTATATAGTGGTTTACATATATACTTTATAAATATACTTTTTAAATATTATACATGATATTTTTGTTTACATATATACTTTTTAAATTTAAAACTTACATAATAAACTTTTTTTATTATATACTTTTTATATTTTAATATACTAAATTTTCATATAATCGACCCATATGTTGTGAACAAGTCAATTAATATTTAGATATGAAACTTACATTTAGTAACATGAGTCATGCCAAAAGAATTAATGTGATTTGATAATTAATGCCAAATTGCAGTTACACTTAAATTTTGCAAATCTATGATCATGCAATCATGCAAAAACTATAATCATGCAAATGACGGTTACTTTTACATATGTCTTATTTGAGAACTTCAATTTTATTTGTCATTATAAATCTCAACCTCTAGCTATTATATTCTTGGATACTTGCTTCTATATTTCGTATAGTACCCCAACCCTTCTCAATTTTTGAATTGTATATTTCATGTGATATTGTATTTCAAAATTGAACATTATAATTTCCTTTACATAATATTCTAACCTAATCATTTTTTATGCATTTTTAAATGGACATGGAATACCTTGCAATTGCTGACATTGATCCATCCAAGAAGACATGTGTAATAAGAGTTCGAGTTATCAGACCATGGTTTGTACCTCAAAAAAATTATCCATCAGAAAATAGCCTCATGGAGATGGTTTTGATGGATGATAAGGTATTTTAAGAACACATCATATTATTACATAAAATTGGTATATATATATTATTCAATGATGAGTTTTTTTATGGTTTTAAAAATCTTATAATATGCTTACAATTCAAATTTATTTAATTCTAACATTTTTTTCGCTCATGATTCATTTTTAGTTTACAAGGATCCAGACTACTATTGCATGTAGTCAAATTAGTAGATGCAAAAACATGCTAAAAGAGGGAGTAATTTGTTCGTTAAAAAACTTTCAAATAGGTCAAAATCAGGGAACAGTTCGAGCTACAAAACATGCATATCAATTGAGCATCCATAAATTTACTACAATCAAACTTTGTCCTAAAGTCCCAATTCCTATGTATTGCTTTGAATTTACTGTCTTCGAAGAAATTATCTCATGTCCTGATTTAGAAACCCGTTTAGCAGGTATGAATCTTTATTGTTTTTTCCAATTTATGTTATTTAAATTCACTTTTAATTAAAAATGTTTGATTGATGATTCTTAGATGTCATTGGCCATAATTCTAGAAGTAAGAATTTCATTGATAATATTCGGGCATCAACTTGATGTTCAGTTTTACTTCGATGGGAAAAAAAATCGATACAACAATTAACAGAGGTGGAGGACCATATGTTTTCAAGCTGCAAGGTATGAACTGCCAATTTTCTATAGAGATATTTTTTGGTTAATTTATAAACTTAAATAAAAAAATTATAAAATTGAGGAAAAAATATGATCAATGTGAAATGACAAATAAATTATGCATTTATCAGCATATACATGTGAAATAAATAAATAGTAAATCATAAATTAAGATAAATATCATTCAAACTTAAAACTTAAAATAATATACATAAATAATAAAATTTATTTATCATAAAAAAATACCCCGTGTATTACATGGGTCTTATACTAGTAGTAGTAATACTAATAATAATAATAATAATAATAATAATAATAATAATCTAATTTAATAATTATGTTGCTCTTTATATTTATACTTTTTTTAATCTTATTCATTAATTTAAGATTGATTTCTACTTACAAAATTTCAAGTTCTTCTAAGTTTTTTTAAATAAATTTCAACCATTTAAATAATATTTAGATTCTTTAAAACTATTATCAATTTTTGTAAAAATAAATTTTCAAAATTTTAAACAATTTTCAGATTAATTAAATCTTTTTTTTTTATTTTGACTATTTAAAAAAAAAACTAATCATTATTGTTATTATAATTTTTTAAACACTGACACTTTAGTTTTAGATATTTTAAATTGTTGGATTTATTTAGACCAAATAAATAATATAAATGACCCATAGATTAAAGATTTGAATTTTGTTCTTAAAAAATTAAAAGGGCTAATTGACAGAGCCTATATTTTAGACTTCTATTGCTAAAGGACCAATTATAAAGCCCAATTGTAAAGAAGATTATAATTGAGGCCCATACATGTGAAGTTGCCTAATTAACATCCACTTTTAATATATTTGTATTGCACATTAAAAATCCTAATTCATCCTATCCTACCCGCCATCCATAGCCTCCAACTGCCGCCTACTCTTCATCACCGTTTGATGCTACCATCGAAATCTCATTTCCTAACAACGCTTTCTTTTATAAAGATTCGTTTTTTATTTTTTTCACAGAACTACAAACACAAAAACTCATGTGAGATGGGACTCCATCACCCACAAAACACATGTAAATTGTACAAAATAGTTTATTTAATAATATTTTTTATGGCAAAACAATTGAATGGGAAAATGGCATTTTTGTAAATTCTTTCAACTATCCTACTTCTATATTAGTATATATGTTCATTAAACATTGATTCTTTCTCATGCATCAATCATCATGGGTGTTAAGATTCTTGTGTTATTGCAATTCTACAAAATGTCAATCTTTACCCTTGTCCATTGTTAATATTCAATTTTAATGACTTCCATCTATGAAAATCATAATATTAAATTCAGAATGTTAAATTAAATATTGCATAGAATAAAATTTAGAATGTTAAATTAAATACTATGATTAATTAAAGCAACAAAACTAAATAGCATACAAATTAACAACTAAATACCTGAATTTTGAATGTTAATTTAAATATTACAACTAAACAAAATTAACTAGCATACAAATTAACAAAATAAAATATTAAAACTAATTAAAACAAAGTAAAAACTGAAAAATAATATATATATATATATATATAACAGTAAAAATGAAAAGGGAATAACGAGTTTGAAGTGAAAAAAAAGGTTAGAAATGTTATATCATTGAAAGGATGATAAGCATATCGTTTTATTAACAATTCAAAGGGTATAATAGTCAATACACAAGTCATAAAATGTTGAAAAGCCACCACAAGTAGCAGATCAGGCGACTACATTACACATTCGTCAAATTTAACAGTCTTGGGGATTTCGAGCAAATTTATCCATATCACAAGCATAAACGTTGCTATTCTTATAAGACAAAACCTTTTGTGCACCTAGTGCACAAACCTTAGATCTGTCTACTCGGGTCGACCCAGCTCGCCACGACCTGTACGCGCCCGCATGTGCCACCAGGTCGTGGACAAAATCTTCTTAAACATGCTCCCAGATGCCTAACATTTATGTTATGTTAACTATATATTTTAGTAGTGTTAGTCATACCTTTTAGTTATGTTAGTCATACATTTTGTAAGGCTAGCGGTACTTTAGCATTTTTTTAGACAAATATATTAATCTTTCATTCTTTTTAGTTATAGCACTCGTACCTTCTAGTTATGTTAGATATACATTTTAGTTATGTTAGTTGTACCTTTATATATTACATAAAGGTATGATTATGTTGATATAAATGTATAAGTAATATCACATAAAGATATGAGTATTATCACATAAAGGTAAACATGTACAAATTATGGCGAAATTGGAGTTTTTTTAGAATTAAAAGTATTAAATAAATGTATGACATCTGAACATAAGAGTATGACTAATAAATGTATGACTAACATAACATAGAGGTCAGGGCCAAAAAATAAATAAATAAATAAAAACCCGCGGATCAGGTGCATAGAAGTGCTACTCTTCTTATAATAGAGGGGAAGCGACGCTAAATTTCCAAATCATAGGGGCAATAACATTTTACCCCAAAATTAAATGAATTTCATAGGTGACATTGCCACCGAAAGCAGCCGCTGCCACCTCTTACCTTCCCCAAATCCGTCGTCACTGTCGCCTTAAAAAATTGGCTCTCCTTCCAACTTCCCGCTGCTACCTCCTTTCTTTCCCTTCTACTTCGTGTAAATGAAAAATCTTAGACTCAAGAAAACACAAATGAAAAATTGAAATTGATTAGATTCTTGATTAAAGATTGAGTTGTGGAAGTTTTCGTGTGGTAAATTTAGCAGATTCAAAATGTCAGAATTCCTTTCTACCTCCATTAATGGCACTGAAGGTTTCTTACTTGTCCTCCTTTGTGATTGAGAATTCATATTGAAGAAACTTATGGATTGCCCGGAGATCATTCAATCTTATGGAAAGAAAATTGTAAGAGGTTGTATAATGTGTCGTTGAAGTATGCCTCTCATGGTGCTAATGGCAGCAGCGGTGGGGAGATGGTGGTGGTTGTGGGGATATATAAGTTTTTGGATTTTTTTTAAAGTGATTACTGATGTGTCATTTTTTTCTTATTTTTGTATTTATTTGTTTAATGATGTAGATATGAGATTATGATGCATAACCTTTAATTTCATTTTCGAATTTTTTAATTAAGGACAACCAATAAGAATTTGACATGTGTTGTCATGTCACACCTAGGTAACCGGAAAGTCCTCTGCTTCATCCTCATTTACCAGATCATGTATGTCGCCTAAAAAAGGCTCTTTACGGTCTTCATCAAGCCCATCGGTGTGGTTTGTTCGGTTCATTAATTTCTTACTCAGTTTGGGTTTTCAATGCAATCGTACGGATACGTCTCTATTCTTTTTTTCATCATGGACATATTGTGCTATATTTATTATTATATGTTGACGATATAATTGTCATAGGTAATGATTCTACCTTTCTCTCGCGGTTCATTGCTCGGGTTGACAAGGAATTCACTGTTAAAAAGTTCGGTCATCTTAACTATTTCCTTGGCCTTGAGGTCTCTCACACCTCTGATGGTCTCTTCTTGAGCCAAGCTAAATATGCGCACGACACTCGGGATGAACTTCATGAGTCTAAGCTTGTTGTCATGCCTCTTGTTGTCTCTTATTAGCATTGATTCTTCGTTTGGTGATCTCACTCTCTACTGTTCTCTAGTTGGAGCTCTACAGTATCTTACCATAATTGGGCCTGTTGTGTTGAGACGCATCGTTCGACTTATGGTTACTCTATTTTTTTTGGTGGTAATTTTGTTTCTTGGAATGCCAAGAAGCAACCTACCGTAGCTCGTTCGAGTTGTTTGATGGGTGTCGAATCCAACAAATAATAAATCTTACTCTAAAGATATAAATTTGAGATAGCGGTGAGTATGGTCTAATCCACAAATATTGGTAAAATCGATTGTTCTTTTTCACACTTGTTAAAAATAAATGATTGGGGGATTTTTGAGATTTTTTTAATTAATAAACTAAATTAGAACAATTAAAATAAACTAAGATGAATTCAATGAAATAAAAATATCTAGCTAAGAGAGAAATTCAAAATTTGTTCCCGTGTTGATCATAGATGCAAGGATTCTATCTTTCCTTCAATATTAAATTGGTTATAGTCGTTGGTACCACCTAACGACCTAATCTTTCCTTAAGGTTTAGTAATCAGGATACGATCTCTAATTACTACCCTAATTAGTAAACAATCCTAGATACCATCTTAGAATTTAATTCACCAATTGCATTAAGATTTAGAAAGACCCAATTCTAGCCAACAAACACACATGTAGGTTTATTTAGATTAGATCATATATCCTCATATCTGTATTTAATAACTACTCCTCAAATAATTCTAATTGGAAGTAAAAAATAATAGTAATAACTTCTGTAGATTTTATCCACGTCTTCTCCTTTTTGCAATTTTCGGATGTTAAGCGTGTCCACGACTATTATTGAGACTTTTGCAGTTTTTTGAGAATTGGTTTTTGAGAATCAAGCTCGAATGCTTAGGCATGCCCACATTTAAAGCTAAAACCGTCGCAGAATTTGCAAGTTTTGAGGACTCCACCAAATTTCTTCCAAATCAATTCAAAATGCTTTCAATATCAATTAAATCCTTATCTTGCCCTACAAATCACAAAATTTCATCAAAATCAAGACTAAAGGATTAGTTGACATCTAAAATGAAAGGAAAACATCATAATCAAAATAGACAAAATAGAACTCATCACTGTGAATGTGAGTATCGGACTCTTGCCAATACTTCTCAAGAAGTTGTTAGGATTTCATAATTGCTTCATGAACTCGATGTTCGGCTCTCCACTCGTCACTTGCTCCTTTGTGATAACAAGAGCGCCTTATTTTTCAGTCAGAATCTTGTTGCTCACAAACGTGTCATACATATTGATATCGACTGCCACTTTATTCGCGAGTTGGTCTCCTCAAGCCAACTAGACACGTATTTTGTTCTTTCGAGCCTTCAAGTTGCGAACATCTTCACCAAAAGTTCTTTTTTGTCCCAATTTTGAGTTGTTATGTTCCAAGCTATGTGTTCAGTTAACATCGCTTAAATCTCTAATTTATTCTTTAGAGATTTTGTAAACATATTTTTTTGAGAGTAAGTCTCTTGTGAGACCATCTCACGAAATTTTAATGCATTGCGTGAGACGGATCAACTCACAACCCAATTACCCACCACTCAAACCCTACAATTCACATGTTATTTGTGGTGATGGGGCTCCGTCTCACGAAAACTATCCGTGAGACCGTCTCACATGAGTTTTTGTATTTTTTTTATTTCATTGTTATATTTATCTTGTATATCTCCTTGTATTATTCTATAAATAGTGGAAATTCTAAATTACCTCATTAACGGTGATACAATATCAATTCTCATAAAAATGATGTCAAAACACTTCAAATTTCAAATCAGACCAATACTCCAAATCAATTTTTGATTTTCATTCTATTCAAACTCAATTTGAACAAAATATGAATGAAATTTGAGATTTTGGTTGGAAAAATGGCTTAGAGATAGTCATAGAATACAATTTGAAAAAATTGCAATCACAGGAAGAAAACAGTTCGGTTACAAATAGAAAAAAGAAAAAATAAATAAAAAAGACTTCGCTACTACGGGACAAAAGTGCATGTATTTAAGTCTCCACAAACTCTTGACCCTCGTAAAGACTTGAGCTTAAGTAACGTGTTTTATTTTGACTACATAATCTTGTCTAAAGAAAAATAAATTTCTCCAACCCTCAAAACACTTCTGCACTTTAGACAAAAATGCATTTAAGTCTCCATTGACTCAGCTTGACTCTCGTAAAGACTTGAGGTCAACGGTTTTAACTATCGATTCCGATTTCGAAAATCGTGATTAATAAGGATAAAAAATATTATCCCATTTGAATTATATGTGATTTTACATTTTTTTGTAAAATTTTTGAAATATTTCACTTTGTCATATGAACTTTAAATTTGAAGCATTTTATGATATCAAAAATATCCTAGTCATTGATTTTGGATACATGTACGGCTAAGATTTGTTTGATACCATAAAATACATCAAAGTTAAAGTTCATATAGAAAAATAAAATATTTCAAATTTTTTATAAAAAAAAAGTGTAAAATCAAGTATAGGTGAAATAGGAAAATATTTTTAACCCTTTTAATAAACTTAGTTACATGTATAGTTAATTATATCTAAATAAGTTCTCATATGTGTTTTTTTCATGTTTCCCCAACCTTTAAAACAAATAAAAATAACGGAAAACCAACATGTGTTATTGACATGCATCTAAAGAATTTGATTTCAATAAATAAAATTACTACTATGTAAGAAACAAAGAGGTTTTGACACAAGTTGAAATTGCCATTATTGAGTTCTCCTTTAATATATACTATAGGAGAGCTTGTGTATTGCACGAAGTTTATTTTTCAAATCAATTTTTGATTTCCATTCGATTCAATCTCAATTAAAAAAAATGAATTTTTAAATTTTAATTGAAAAAATGGCTTGGAAATAGTCATAGAATGCAATTAAAAAATTGAGAACTTTAAAATGCAGTTAAAAGAAAGAAAAAAATTCAGTTACAAATTGGGAAAAAAAAAAAAGACTTCGCTTCTAGGGGACACAAGTGCATGTATTTAAGTTTCCATTGACTCTTGACCCTCGTAAAGACTTGAGGTCAAGTAACGTGTTGTATTTGGACTACATAATCGTCTCTAAAGAAAAATAAATTTCTCCAACCCTCAAAACAACTCTGCACTTCAGACAAAAGTGCATTTAAGTCTCCATTGACTCAGCTTGTGTGTGTATATATATATATATTATGATAAAATCCTATATCTATGTATCTTCTATGTATTTTTTCCCTAAAGAATTTCAAAATTACTATATATTATACTATATAATTATAATTATTTAAAGTTTGAGGGGCCAGTGATCCGGCCTTATTTCCAACATCTTCTTAATTCAGAGTTGAACTTTCATTACAAGTTTTTAGATATATGATTTGTCTCTATATATCATTGATGTGAATGGAGAAACTTATTTTGAGTTGAGACATTCTATGCCTCCCATATCATTTCCAGGTAATATCCCTCTTGCATATACAATTAGCTTTAGAGATGAATACGTATATATTAGTAGCCTGAGGAAACATATATTTCTTGCATTAGACCCTTTAGCTAGAAACCATAAATGGAGATCACCAGCTACTGTTACATTCTTACCCATATTATCCTAATACTGACCTGCACCCAAATGTTGTACGTAGCCGAAACAACTACAAACCTTGCCACAGATCAATCTGCCCTTCTTGCCTTAAAGCAAACATTGCGTTAGACCCTCATCACATTCTTGCAAGAAATTGAGCAATGCAAGCTCTGTTTGCAGTTGGATTGGTATCACTTGCAGCTCGCGCCACCACAGAGTGAGTGCATTGAATATTACAAACATGGGTCTCTCTGCCACCATTCCACCACATCTAGCAAACCTCTCTTTCCTCGTTTCGCTTGACCTCTCATACAATCATTTCAATGGCACTGTGCCTTATGAGTTGTCTCTTCTCCATCGATTGAAGTTCATTTCTCTGCAAAATAACAGCTTTTCAGGCCTCATCCCAATATCTCTCTCTAATTTATCAAATCTGCAATTCCTTCAACTTTCTTACAATGATCTACAAGGAAATATTCCGGAGGAACTGGGAAGACTTCGTAGCCTGCAGGTTCTAGCTATGCAATACAACCATCTTTCGGGTGCTATACCTTCTGCCATATTTAACATATCCACACTGAAAATAATTGGTTTGACATCAAATGAATTGAGTGGCAGTCTTCCCAATGAAATGTGCACTAGTTTTCCACTTCTTGAAGGGTTATACCTTTCTTAAAATCAGCTGAGCAGCCAAATCCCATCAAATATATCCCAATGTTCGCAGCTTCGAATTCTATCATTGTCTTACAACTCCTTCAGTGGGCAGATACCAGCAGAAATCAGAAAGTTAGTTTCGCTTCAAAAGTTATATCTTGGGTACAACAATTTAAATGGTACTGATCAATTCTACTTTGAATGAACATAACTTTTTTTTCTTTTTTACGGAGGACTTTTTTCCTTGACAGGTGTCCTCTCAAGAGATATTGGGAATCTTACAATGATCACATACTTGGGTCTCTCTTACAACAACTTAAGAGGTGGGTGTATGCAATTAATTTTATTTTTGAAAAATAAAAACGTGCTTATTATAGAAAAGGTTGGTAGTGTAAATTTCTCGTAGTATGTACAATTATAAATTATGAAATTAATTTATTTTTAATTGATATATTATTGTTAATATAGTATGTTAATATGTTAATATGCTACTATTTTCAGTATACAATAATAGATATTTTACTTGGAAATAATTAAAATTAAAATGTTATTTTTTAAGTTTGCATGTTGTATCAACATGCAAATATTTAATGAAAAACAATATTATTATAGATACTTGTAGTTCTAGTTTACATTAATGACACTCGAATAATGATACTGATATTAATATTAGTTTCTTTTAAAATATTGATAATGGAGAATTTTTTATGCGTTGGAATTCGCAATAGTAGTCAAACCAGCTAAGATGAGTATTATTATTGAATATTCTTGTTTTAATCAAAATGAAGCATGATTATGAATAAATATAGAAATAATAGCCGCAAAATTCATAATCTTTACTCGAATTGTCATTTTAACCAAACTTTTCGTTATTGGTCAAAATAATATAACTTTATATGTGCAATATGATTTTTGTCTAAGATAGAGAACAAGGAATAGCATGCATGTATGTATAAAAATAAATCATAATATGATATAAACCAATTAGGAATGACAATTTTGACCAGGTCAGTGGGTACCTGATTTGACCCGAGAGATTTGAGGTAGATCAGAACTGCCCCATTCTAGAAATGGGGCTGGGCAAGTCTGGATCTTTCTTTTATATATATATATATATATATATATATATAAATACACACGCATATATTTAAGATATATATATTTAGAAATATAAATGTAAGTTAATTTGATTAAAGATGTGATTATACTAATATATTTAAATTATTTCATAATAAATCTCATAAGATAAAATTAAAAAGATTATAATTAAATTATTTTTATATTTTTAAATATATGTATCAATGTATGAAATTTTTGGAATACATTAATTTTTTCATAATTTTGACATCTTAAAAAAAATTATAAATGGGGCGAGATGCGGGTCGGACCGCCCCACATGGGGCGATCGTAGGTCAATTATTCCTGACCCGCCACTGGGCGGATCCTTTGTCAGGAGGCGGGATGGGCCAGGATATTCTACTATCCGCCCTGCCCGACCCCATTGCCATCCCTAAACCCAATCAATCAATTAGGTGAATTTCTATATGCAGACGGAATAATTTAACTATTTAAAAAAAAATTATCACAACCATAAAAGTAATCTAATAAGATAAGAAAAAGAAAATTTAAAATAACCGAAAAATGACAAACCATTAAATATAACGAAATTTTTTTTTTTTTTACCCTCAATGAAATGATGTCAACCTCGTACCTCACATGTAAGGGGAAATATAGAGGTGCTCAAATGGTTCGAACCGTCAGTTCCGATTCGGAACAGCCGGTTCAGAAAATTGTGGAGGGTCAAAGCGAAACCAAACTGTGGGGATTTCGGTTTTGGTTTTGGTTTGTAAACCGCCGGTTCCGGTTCGAACCGCTGGATTGGGCGATTTGTTTTCTTTTATTTTTTTAATTTTTAAATTTTTTTAAAAATTATATTTGCATATAAATATTACAATTATACATATATGACAAAATAAATAAAAATTGAGTAAATAATTTGATATAAATAAAAAAATAGAACTTACATTTACAAGTTACAACAATACTATATTACAACTTATAAGTTACAAGTTCAAAAATTAGAAATTACAATTTAAATACAACCAACTACAAACCATAAACCTAAAAAAATTACAACTTATAATACAAATTAATAATAATAATCAATACAACTTAAAATTAAAGAGTAAAATAACATAAATACATAATATTATTTATATAAAATATAATATATATTTTTTAAAATAGATAAACCGGCGGTTAACCACCGGTTCAAACCGCCGGTTTGACGGTTTGAAATATACTCGAACCGAAACCGAACTGTCAAACCACGGTTCGTGGTTTCTGTTTGAAATCAAAACCGGGTCAACGGTTTTCCGAAACTGTTGACCCCTGTTCGCTTCCGATTCAGTTCCGATTTTCCGAATCGGATGAGCATGACTAGGGAAAGAGAAGGAGGAGTATTTTTTCCAAATACACACATAAAAAAAAAAAAAAAAAACATGTTTCTTATTGACATGTCTAGAATAAAATTTGTGTTATATTATTTGGCTATTTCTACCTTTTATAACATTATTTTTATCTCTAAAATTAATAACTTATATAATAATTGATAGAATGTGAATTGAATTCACCTTGGGTGAGGATTCTATTGGCGTATACATAAAATTATTGGAACTAAACAAAAATAAAAATCACATTTTGGTAAGAATTATTCATATGCAGTACGAATAAAATAAAACATGTTCTGAATAATTCATCTCAAAATACGAATAACAACATAAACTACATCATTCATATGTGAATGATTAAGTCCAACAATTATTACTTATCCATTAATTCAAACTCCATAGCATCCCAAATAAAATTCATAACCAAAAAAATATAAACAAAAACGAAACTCGATCTATGAAAACAGAATGTTTTGAATGCAAAATTCGAAATTGCGAAGGGGAAAACTGTTAGTCAGTTTCGAGTTTTTCTCTCATATTTATAGTGGATGATTTGTTTATTATTAGATATGAAATTGGTGCATTTTGCATCGCATACATATTGTTGTTTGTTGTTATAATTAATTACAAAATTAAGAGATTTTTTTTTTTTTTTTAAATCTCCAAAGTAAAGGTCTTTTATGAAAAAAATTAAGGGGTCACATTTATTTATTTCAACTCTTCTTATAAAAAAAAATTAAGCATGATTGGAGTTTTATTTGATAAATAAAGAACACTTGTGCTTGTCATCAAAAATTTGAAAACTCCAGCGAGCTTTTTTAATGTGGCATGAATTCTGTAGAGTGAGACCTAAAGTATTGTTGATTTTGGAATTAAAATATTAAAATAAAGATAAAATATATGAAAATCTGAAATATTGTTAAAATTACATAGAATAGGAATCTGAATATTATTTAAATATACATAAAAAAAATTAATATCAACATATTTAAATGTGAACATAAAAATTATGCTGGAAATTACTTAAAAATATAAAAAATTACTTAAAAATCTTTAAAAAAATTTAAAATTTTTAAAAAAATTAAATTGAAAAATAAATAATTTATAAAAAAAATATAAATAACATTAAATAATATTTAGATCAATATTTAAAAAGAAATAATAATTTGAATCAAAATAATATTCAGATTTTTATTAACTTTTTATGTTTTTAAAATATTATTTATATTTAAAATAAAAATCTAAGTACAATTCAAAATTTTAAAACCGACCCGAAACAGCTAAGGCGGACCGTTTCTTTATACTGGTGTAATGCTTACTTTTCATTCTTAGCAGGTGTTCTACCCATGGAAATTGGGAATCTTACAAATATAAAATCATTGTATCTCCGCTACAACAACTTCACAAGTAAAATGTACATTCACAGTACAATGAATACTTTTCATCATTTATATTTGCAATGCTTAATTACTTTTCATTTTGGCAGGTGCTTTACCTAAAGAAATTGGCCAACTTTACCAGCTACATTACTTGCAATTAGATGATAACAGCTTCATTGGTATGATTCCATCTGAGATCTTTAATATCTCAACTCTTCAAAGTCTTTCACTTGTTAAGAATGGCCTATCAGGTACTCTTCCAACCAATTTGTGTTATGGTTTACCTGTTCTTGAAGAACTGTTCCTCGGTGACAATTACCTAAGTGGAGCAATACCCGACTCCATTTCAAATTGTTCGAAACTTAGGAGACTCGGACTAGCTGAAAATAATTTTACTGGTTTCGTATCTCACTTTTTTGGAAACCTAAGACTCCTCGAATTAGTTCAATTGTCTAGCAACAATCTCAGGAGGAATCACCTTCTTCAGAATTGAGCTTCATTACTTCGTTAGGAATCACCTTCTTCAGAATTGAGCTTCATTACTTCATTAGCGAATTGCCCATGGCTAAAAATATTTGATTTTGGTGATAATCCTAATCTCCATGGTGTCATTCCAGTTTCCATTGGGAATTTATCCTCTCTCGAACTATTCAATGCTTACAGTTGCAACATTAAAGGTAGGATTCCTGCTAATATTGGCAATTTAAGCAACTTGATGACACTTTTCCTACACAATAATAAGTTGTCTGCTGATATTCCTCATACTATCAAACATTTGCATAAGCTTCAAGCATTATCTCTAAATGAGAACGATCTAGAAGATCCAATTCCACAAGGTCTGTGTGATTTTCCCAGCTTGTTTAGGCTACGTTTAGGCAACAATCAATTAGAAGGCACAATCCTGAATGTTTAGGAAATGTCTCTTCTTTAAGAGAGGTTTCTCTCGCATCCAACATGTTGACTTCCAGCATACCATCAGGCTTATGGCACCTCAAAGATTTGTTGCATCTAGATCTGTCCAAGAATTCCTTAAGTGGAATTTTACCTCTGGAGATAGGTAATTTATTGGCAGCAACCAGAATCGATCTATCAAAGAATCAGTTGTCAGAGTCAATCCCAGCCACCATTGGTAACTTAAAAATTTTGATTTATCTATCTTTGGCACATAATAGACTTGAAGGTACCATTCCTGTGTCCGTGGGAAGCATGCTTAATTTGGAAACTCTAGACTTTTCTTACAATAACCTTTCTGGTTCAATCTCAAAGTCCATTGAAAACCTTCAACATCTTGTTAATTTCAATGTCTCTTTCAATGCTTTAAGTGGAGAAATTCCTATTGATGGTCCTTTCAAAAACTTCACTATGGAGTCTTTTAAGGCTAATAAAGCATTATGTGGAATCCAGAGGTTTCATGTCCCTCTCTGTCATACGGCTTCCAATCGTAAATCAAGGAAAGCGAATGTGAAATTTGCTCTGTTTATTCTTACTGGAGTGATCGCACTAATCACTGTTATCTCATTGGCCTTTATCTTTATAAGATACAGAAAAAGAGATAAGTCAGGTAGAAGAACTGACGAGCAAGTGTCTAATGTGTCCGAAAGAATTTCCTATTATGAAATCCTGCAAGCAACTAAACAATTCAACGAAAGCAATTTAATAGGTTCTGGAAGTTTTGGTTCAGTTTATAGAGGGATTCTCAGAGATGGGAGGGTTATTGCAGTGAAGGTATTTAATATGCAAAACGAAGCTGCTTTTAGGAGTTTTGACATCGAGTGTGAAGTACTACGTAACATTCGTCACCGAAATCTTACCAAAGTCTTAAGTAGTTGCTCCATTGAAGATTTTCGGGCATTAATACTTGAATATATGACCAATGGAAACCTTGAAAAATGGTTGTATTCCCACAACTATTGCTTGGATATGATGCAAAGATTGAATATAATGATTGATGTTGCATTTGCATTGGAGTATCTTCATCATGGCTATTCAACACCTATTGTTCATTGCGACTTGAAGCCTAGTAATGTGTTGTTAGACGAAGAGATGATTGGCCATGTATGTGATTTTGGGATATCAAGACTTTTGGGCAACGAGGAGAGCATGGTTCTGACCAACACCCTAGCAACATTCGGTTACATTGCTCCAGGTTCAATATTTTTATTCGAAATATTATATATTACATTTCATGATCTTTATTTTAATTGTATCTGCTTGCATTTTGATATATGTTATTTCTAGAGTATGGTTTGGAAGGGCAAGTTTCAAGAAGATGTGATGTATATAGTTATGGTGTGATGTTGATGGAGACTTTTACAAGGAAAAGACCAAGTGACGACATGTTCGTTGGAGATTTGAGCTTAAAGAGTTGGGTTCAAAACTCACTTCCACAATCATCCCATGAGATTATAGATGTCAACTTATTCATCAATCTTGATCAACAACATAGTGGCAAAATGGTGCAATGTGTATCATCCATTTTGGAGTTGGCTTTGAAGTGTTGTGCAGAATCACCGAGTGATAGGATAAACATGAAAGAAGCTCTAACACAACTGCTCAAAATCAAATCTCAATGTTCTTAGGTGGTCCTGAATTAATAAGGCTAAGGTTGAATATAACCAATTAATTGAACCAACAAGCTGTGTAAGTCACACTAGCCCTCTTGACTTCTTGTTTTGTAGAAATAATCTTTGGTGTACAAATATTTGTCTGTAAATGGAGCTTGTACTAGACATCTCATTGTTTAATAAAGAAAGTGTTATAATTAATTGTGTTTAATTAAGGGCTTCAAATGATATGAGTTTATGTCTAGTTGGATGGTAGCTCGTTTTGAAAGTCAACACTGATATCTAAAAGAAAATATCATATTTGATACCCGAAAACTGTCTAACAACAAAATATTCATATCTTAAATATGTTATGAAGGATTTGAGATGATAGCCACTAAGTGTTGGTTGATAAACTTTATTAATGGAATTTTGGTGAACAATTTTTTACCTCTTAACATAAAATTAGATACTTAATTGCCTATAATGTTAAATCTCTAATTTCTGGTCTGGCTAATCAGATGTTAATGTTTTGCTAATTAAATTTTATGTCATGTTATGTCTTTACTATATGTTTAATTTATTACTTTTGTAAGGGTTAATATAAAAAATCACTCTGCCTCAAAGTATGTTATTTTTTCACTTTGTAAATTACCCTAAACTTTTTCTCTTTTTCTTATTGCATTTCAAAGGTCATGATTTTTTTAAAAAAAAAATTGCAACCTAAAGCCATTTTTTCCTGCAAAAATCGAAATTTTCATTTCATTATTTCTTTAACTGATCTTGAATCGATCGAAAATGAAAATCGAATTTGGAGCTTTCGTTGGGTTTGAAATGTGGAGTCTTTTGGTATGAATTTCATGTATTCTGGTTAAAAATCAGGACATTAAATTTGATTTTAGAAGGAAAATGATCCAAAAATGATCCTAGCTAGAAAATGAAAAAGTTTGGATGGTAAATTTTCATATAGTGGTAGGATGATCCATAGGCAAATTTTAACAAAAGTAGTGTTTTTAATATTTCACGAACTTTGTCATAATATTTGTCTACTTATGATGTAGCCTTCTGGTTCTATTTTATGAATTACGATATCCGATATCTGCTTCTTCTTAATTGCTTGTTTCACATGACAATATATTGGACTCATGCTTAGTGTTTGGCTCTCTTCAATTAATCATAAAAACTCAAATTCTGCATAAAAACTAAATTAGAGTATTAAACCGCACAAATGACAAATATAAGTAGAAAACATACATAAAAATGCATGAATTTACTTTAATTTTATCTCTTTTCATCTTTAATATTCACACATATTCTGTACTTATCAGTAACCTTACCCCTGTTTCCAAATACTAGCTAGGTATAATCTTCTCTCTTTAAATCTTTATTTTATCAATCAGATCCTTTTAGGTATGTTACACGTTTTGTGTTATTTAACGTCCTTCTTTGATGGAAAAAAAAAACTCACTTTTTCTCCAATGCATATCTATCAGCTTTTGTGACATCTTGTAATGTGTTGTATTTGTTTTTTTTTTTACTAGGACTCCTGTTAGTGATCAGTTGCACAGATGATGAATTTTTCCTATATGTTTCGAGGAAATTAAGTTGGGTAAGGTCATTCCATATGATTAATCGTCATTAAAAATTTCATAAAATTTAGAGTTTAACGGATTTAATTTTATGAGACAGATCAACTCACAACTGATAACGTATAAAATGGAGTTTAATTAGTGAAAATGAGTTTAACGTTTAAGTTATGAGTAAGTCTCATGTGCACTTGATGCAAATGCAACTCATGGGTCGGGTGTGGGTTGACCTGGATCTACGCATTTTTCCTTTTTTTTTTTTTGTCCCCACCTTTATGCTATGTTAATTATACATTTATGTTATATTAATCATATATTTATGTCCAAATATCATAACCTTTGTGCAATATTATAACTTAAAAAAATAATCTCTAATATTTATACTCTCTCCGTCCCTTAACATTTTGCACACTTTCCTTTTTAATCTGTCCCAAATACTTTGCACACCCAAAAATGACAAATTTTATCACAATTATTACCCTCCCAATTCACACTTATTTACACACAATGTCATTACTTTTTTCTCTCTCAACATTTTATTACTTTTTATCTTTTTCTCACATAATTGACCCTTATACCCTCATTTATAAAGCAATCATTCAATTTTTCTTAAAAACTATGCACAAATAAGTGTGCAAAGTGATCCGGGACGGAGGGAGTACTATATTAGTCAAACATTTATATTATATTAGTCATACTTTTATGTTTAAATATCATACATTTATGTAATACTTTAGCTCCAAAAAAAACCATAATTTCGATACAATTTGTACAAATTTACCTTTATGTGATAATATTACTCTTACATTTATATCAACATAATCATACATTTATGTAATATATAAATGTACAGCTAAAATAACTAAAAGGTATAACTAATATAATTAAAATATATGAAAGATATTAATAGTTGTCTAAAAATATGTTAATGTACAACTGAAAACTCTAATGACATGATTGGTATGATAGAATGGGGTGCGAATGGAATCATCATTCTTGCCTTCATATTCCTTTGATTGATTGGTATGTTTTGTAGGTCGGAATGGTGATTCCCACAAGAATGAGTATTACCATGGATGAGAGAATGATCATTCTTTCTTATCCCATGGTATTATGTATTCATGTCTTCAAGGAAATGAACTTTTTTTTTTATTAATTTTGACAATTATCATTATTTATTTTATGTTTTAACAAGTTACCTTTCTAAAGTTAAATTATTATATAAAATTGTGTAAATAATATTAAATTATTTATAAAAATATATATTATTAATTAATATAAAATAAAATATAAAAAAAGCAAAAAAATAATAAAAATTAAATATATAAATAGTATTAAAACAATTAATAAATATAAAAATCTTACAAACATAAAGATAATATGAATATAATTTTAATAATACAGATACTTTTAGTTATGACATAAGATTTATATATATATATATATATATATATATTGGTGTGTGTAAATACATACAAATAAGATAAATGAATATAGTATAGATAATAGGTTATATAAAATATATAAATAAATTGTAACTAAAGTATTTTTTTACATAATATAAAATAAGAGATTATAATTTTAATAATATAAAGTTATATAAAATAATTAATAAAAAATCTGATAAATATATTATTATTATTTAACTACTTTAAGAATATGTAAATAATACAAATAGTAAACTAAAAATAAAATTTTAAAAAATAAAATATATAAATATAATATACCTTAATATTAATGATTAATTTTCTGTAAAAAGAATTATTTATAAATTTAAATATGCCAAGTAATTTAAATTTGAGTGATTGAAAATGGATATTAAATAAAATTATAGTAGAAAGTAATTTGGTCAAATAAAGATAACTTTAATATTTACACATTTTATTTGTAGTTATCAATCATAAAATATAATTATATGATTATTTCATTCATTTTTTATTCTTATGTGATACCAATTATAGGAATCATTGTTTTGATACCATTCCTTTTATGTATTTTTTACCAAAAATACTCAAAGAAATTAGGTGTTTAATAAAACAGTCAGATTTTCAATAGATTATCAGAATTATTTGAATAAAACACTGGTACACAATTAGGTGAACTCGTGTGACAGTGTCATTTATCAGAAATTATGTTTTATTTCATTATTTTAAAGTATATCAACCTCTTTTTCTAAAAGATATTATTTTAATAAACTTAATTAGATGTATAGTTAATCATATCTTAACAAGCTCTCATATGTGTTTTTTTCTTGTCTCCCCCACCTTTAAAACAATAAAAATTATGCATAACCAACATGTGATATTGATGCATGCACTTAGAGATTTTGATTTTCAATTAATAAAATTATTACTATATAAGAAACAATGGTGTTTTTGAAATACATATTGTTTAAGAAAAGACGACGAACTCCCCAAACCAGCAAACTCCCCATCCTAAAATTACAATATCAAGATTATCACAAACCATCATAATACTGTTTCACTAAATATCCAGATGTTATTACATCAACCACTCAATATTTACTTAATTGTGGAATGATGGAATCAAACAACTACAACACAATAATATAAGAACTCCTCAACGTTATAGTTGGGTTATTTACAACAAATGAGTTCACATGGATTAGAAAATGAATAAGACACAACACCAGAAAAAGTATGAAGGAAATGAGGTCCAATGTTGATACCATAACACAGAAAACAAACATTCACGAGGATCAAAATAGGAAACCATCCTTAAAAAAACAAAAAGCCTTTAAAGAGAAACCAAAAATTGAATAATAACAAAATCAAGTTTCAATCCTAGCTTTAAGTATTGAAAAAGGCACACCAACTTGTTAAATAGCATACCAAGTCCTCTGAAAATAACACTTCAACTAGAATCTAACAAAAGTATGAAATACTTAATCAAAATGACAACACAATCTAACAAGTCAACTTCGTACAACTGAAAATATGAAATATCTAACAATAATATATTTATTAAACGGGGGACTTAGAGTGTGAAATTATCTAACAACAATATATATATAATAGAAGTATGAAATTATTAATTAATTGGAAATGAGTCATGATGAGTGAGTTAGTGAGTACTTAAGAGTTATGGAAAATTTTGAAATTTTGAGTATATTTATTAATTTATACATATATATTTATATATTAATAAATAATATTAAACGGGAAACGGAAAATTCCCGTTTTATATAAACGGGGCCAATTTTGGGGTCGGAGATTGGGTGGGGAGCATAAATATCATTCTCATACCATCCCACAATTTCTAAATGGGGAATCACCATCCCACCCCATTCCCCAATTTGACCGGGGAATCCCCACCCCATTAACACTGGTACCCAATGGGGATGGTTCCCCACGAAAAAATTGTCACCCCTATAAAATTACTAGTAACAGGTCTCAACTAGATCAACTATATTATCCAATATTTTCTGACAATGGTATATATGTTGATCAATAAGGTGATGACAATGATACAATTTGAGTTTCAATTCCTATTTCAGTTCACAAAATATGTTATAATTTCCAATTTATATATTCAAATACATGTATTTATGTTGATATAAAATTTTGTTATATATGTTTTGTTATTCAAATTCGTGCATTTATTTTGATAATTCTTCCAAATATATATGTTTATGTCGATAATTCGCAGAACACAATTAATGTGAAAAAAGACTTTTAATTCAGATCATACTTTTTTTCACTTGTGTGTTGAATTATTCATCTAATATCTAGATTTATATTTTGATATAATGATTTGGTAGATATATGAATCAATTATTGTAATTGAGAGAGGTGGAAATGAAATAGATGAAAATAATGAGGTTGAAAGGAAAAAAATAAACAAAATAAAATATTGAATCCACAAATAATGTGTCATGCCACATAGGCTTAGATAGTGTTGTAAACTAGATCAATCATATCTAAATTGCACCTTCATAATTCATGAAATAGATAATTTTACTACAATGAGATATTATGATGTCAACATTCTCAACTGCACAAAAAATCCATACCGTTATAGTACCGAAAATTTCGATATATCAAAATTTCAGTATCATAAGTAGTCATACCATTTCTTACCGAAATTTCGGTATACCAAAAATACCGTTAATGAAATGAAAAATATATACCAAAAATTTGATATACCGAAAATACCGTAATACCAAAACGTTAGTATAACGAAAATATTAATATACCAAACTGAAAAATATTAAATTTATTAATATGTAAATATATAGTTTTTAATTAATATTCATACCAAAATATTAAAAATACCATATCGATACCGTATCGAAATTTTCGATATACTGAAATTTTGATATTTTCAATATTTTTTCGGTACGATAAGTCGGGTATTTCGATATTTTTCCCCACCCCTAATCTCAACCTAGTGAAGACCAAACTGTTAGAAAATCTCAGAACATGAAAACAAGAAAATATAGTATAATAAGTTAAATACATTCCTGAAGCATACAAATTTCCAAATCAAAAAGTATAATTCAAAAAAAATACATTTCCATGCTAACATATGTTATAAATGCACAACTCAAAACACAATCGAATTCCCATGCTAGTAGAAAGAGTCGAGCACTCGTAAACAGAAGCAACAAACATCATAATAGATGCAAGACTATGCCAATCAAGATAATATAATCGAAAAGAAAATACCATTAGCATCCCCTCCTTGTAAGAGAAGACCACATCATATTCACATTACACATAACAAATAAGACCATAAAACACTCAATATATCCTTAATCGTGGAATATGGAATCAAATAACTAACAGTTCAATAAGAAATCATCAACGTTATAGTTAGGTTATTAACATCAGATGAGTTCACACGGATCAGAAAATGAATAAGACAACACCAGAAAAGGTATGCAGGAAATGAGTCCAATGTGGATGCCATATCACAGAAAACAGATAGTAAACCATCCTTAAAACACAAAAAAAACCTTCAAAGAGAAACAAAAAATTGAATAATAACGAAGTCAAGTTCCAATCCTAGTCTAAAGAGAAGCGTACATAGTCAAATATCATACCAAGTCCTCTGAAAGTAGCACTTAAATTAAAATCTATGTGCTAAATCATGCAGAAAAATTCACACCTGTGGATAATCATGAAGGAAAATACACTTAGCTGAGTGGGCATCCAACCACTTAGCTGAAATAGAAGTAAAGATATTGGAAAAAATGAAATCATATTAAATTGCAAAGACAATCAACCGATTTTTAACAACCAAACACAAATACATCAACATATTAGAAAATAACATGAACATAGCAGATGTAAATATATCATTAAAATATCTACTACCATTAAAACTGCAAGCTGTAAATTACTGTCATCCTTCCCCTTAACAATTTCATGAGGTTTACAAAGATAATATAAGATTTAGTCCAAACATCAATAGAACAATACCAAACAACACAAAGCATCTGGCAACGAGAGAACACCACAGACACATGACACCAAATTAAAAAAAAAAAAAAGGGAACAATGCATTTATAATTTCCTCCACACTCTTAACACAGATAAAAGAATCATCTAATTATAAACCAACCTCTAACAACAGTTTCAGGTTCGACAAACAACAAGAACAAATCAGACTTTAAAGTGATGAGGAACGATCAAAATTTTGGACTTAGAATGAGAAGCTGGTCAAAACACACACAACAATGCATCTATGATTTACTGTTCATGAAGTTCAGTAAACAGAAAGTCAAAAACAAACTTCAAACTACAAATGAGACACATTGCAAAGCATTGAGGAACAATAAAACAAACAGCAAGAACCTGTGGGCTTAACAACCACTTGGCTAAAAGAACATAGAACGGAAGGATATTCGCAAAATATGAAATCTAATTTAATTGCAAAGACAATCAACTGATTTTTAACTCAAAAAGAGGAAATGTGGACAGAATAAAAGACCATACCTCAAAATTCATTACCATCAAAAAGTTCAGATCACACCTTAAGGTGAAAATGAACATCAACAGAAACGAGAATATAAATTGATGAAACCAATAGAGAGAACATGCTGGATATAAATTAACCCAAAGTGAAAAATGGCAGCCGTGTGATAAAATAGTGACAGAAGAACAGGAGGAGATTGAACAGATTAAAAACACCTGAACATCAATGATTGCCTTACATCCTTGCTTTGAAAACAAAACCTGTAAAAGCATCCGAACAGGTTAATGTTTCAAATAACCAATCAGTATCTTCAGAACAAGAATCTCAACTATAATATACCTAAAAAATTTATAAAAAATAAGGTCAACAGGCATAACTTCCTTGAAACCCGAAATAAAGAAATCTCAAATAAATGGATAGCTATCACCACTCTGAGTGCATATTTTCTGCAAATATAAAGGAACCGTATTTGAGGGCAGTAGGGAAAAAGATGGGAAGGATACACTAGAATAGGAGATTGAGTAGATTAAAAACACCAGAACATCCATGATTGCCTTGCATCCCTGCTCGGAGAATAAAACACTGTATAAGCAGCAGAACAAGTAGATGTTTCACAATAACCAATCAGTCTGAATCTCGACATATACCTTCAAATTTTCCAAAAGTAAGGTCACCCAGTATAACTTCCCTGAAACCCGAAATAAAGAATCCAAATAAACGGTAAGCTACCACCACTCTTGGTGCACATTTTCTGCAACTATAAAGGAATCGTATTTGATGACATTGTAAGAAAAGATGGGAGTATACACTGATTGCCTGCATGAAAACCATGTACGAATTGCCCTGCATGAAAACTATGTACGAGCAGCCAAACAAGTAGATGTTTCACAATAACCAATCAGTCTGAATCTCGATATATACCTCAAATATCCATAAATAAGACCACCCAATATAATTTCCTTGAAACCAGAAATAAAGAATCCCAAATAAACGGAGAGCTACCACCGCTCTTGGTGCACATTTTCTGAAAATATAAAGGAACCGTATTTGATGACATTGTAAGAAAAAGATGGGAGTATACACTAGAAATCTATAGAAGGATGAAAAAATCATGGCCGAGAGTTGTAATAATAGATCAACTTAGCATCCCCTGAATCCATATATTTGCGACTTCAACAACCGCATCATAGGGTGCTACATCCCAAATATTTCACTGTCAGCTATCCAAATAGCTAATATGATTACAACAGCATGAAAACCAAAGGAAAATATCATCAACAATCAAGCAAGAACCTAAATTCCAGTGAAATCCCACATATAAAGCAAATTAGAATGGAACTGGATACATGTTCTTGCAAAGATTTTAACCGAGGGAATCACAGACTGATTGCTAAAGGTGAAGTGAAGAATGCAAACCTAACAAAGCAGAGCAAACTCCCAATACTGAAATTAGATATCACAGCCAAGCTCAGTGAAAAATAATGAAGCTCTTTGGATTAGTAAACTACAAAGGAGAACAAAAACTAACAGACAAGAATTCTCTTCATTAGTCTTTATATGAATTTTCAATACTCATCAGCCAAAGCATCTCAGGTGAAGAGAACAAAACAAACCTGACAAACCAGTAAACACCGAATCTTGAAATTAGATTATCACAACCGCTACTCAAAGAAAACAAGTGAAACTCTCATATGAATAAACTACGAATGAGAACGGAAACTAGCAGGCAGGCAAGGATTCTATTCATTAATCATTATATGAGTTTTCAATACTTATCAGCTTAAGCATCTCACGTGAAGAAAAGACGATGAACTCGCCAAACCAGCAAATTCCCAATCCTGAAATACAATATCAAGATTATCACAAACAACATCTTAGAGAAGAAAAATGAAGCTTTTCATATTAGTAAACTACAAAGCTGAACAAAACTAGTGGGTGAATCTTAATTTTTATATAAATTAAAGGATGAACCAGAAAGAAATAGTTATATTAAGGGATAATTATTCAGCCCTTCTCTTAAGATTATCCCAACCGCAGAATATTGAAGTCGGGTTGGGATAATATTCAGCCCTCATCGTAATATTATCACAACCGCAGACGTTTGAAGTTGGGTTGGGATAATATTCAGAGCTCTCATCATTAGATAATCCCAACCACAGAAAACACTTCAATCATCGGAAATACCAAAACATGAACATCCAAGAACAAAATTTGACTAATAAACACTTCAAACATTGTAAATACGAAAATAAGATCATCCGAATAAAAAAACAAATTCGACCAGGTTTTACCTGGTCAATGCCAACCTTGCTCCACAAAGGAGTTAATAGAAAAAATTGTCTGAACATTTTACCTGCCAACCTGCTTCAATGTGGTTGAGATTTGAGGCAAATGAACCTCCAAGAATTCATAGAGCTTAATGAGTTAAACGTAAGAGGAAGAAAATCTCATACTTGAAATGGAACTGATATCCTGAAGGAATAACTAAAACAGAAGTATCAAAAGCAGGAGAAAATAGCATATAATTTAATGATGCATGTGAGCCATATAAGTGCAATCAGAAAAAAAAAGATGCTTACTTTTGGGATTGGTTGTTGAAGAACTGATTCAACAGCAACAACCATGGCATGCACAAAATCATCACCTCCAGTTCCAATTGTTGTATATCCCCTTTCCGTTGGGTTAGGAATTCACCAATAGTACATGAATAAATTTCAAGTCAATAATCATTCTAGAGAGCTGAAACTATTCCCAGAACCTGATAGAACACTTGAGACTACATATATGCGGATGCCCATTTTGGCTAATAAGATCAGGTTCAGGGGCAGCAGATGTTGGGCTTGGAATGCTTTCTAGCCTCTTCTTCCCAAATGATTGAATAGAGCTTTCTCGAAGAACATCATCTTTTCTGGTTCTTCTAATCAGAATTGTTCCCTCACGGCATCTCTCAATCATGTGCCACAGCTGAGTTATCGTCTTTGGCCCTGTTTCTTTCTTCGCCAATATCTCGCTCTGACTGAATAGCCTTTCTGGATGATAACTCGACCTCATCTGCAACAATTAAAATCTGTAAAAAACACTCTCCATCAACAAAACGTCATGGAAAAAGATTGAGAGAAGAAATGGTGACCTGAACTGTGTGGTTTTTGAGTGAGGATGAACAAAAGATGTGAGACATATTCTCAGAGTCACCATCTGGGCTCTGCTTTAGGGCACATAGTCAGTTTTTGTTTTTATTTTTCTCAAACATAGAGATAAAACTCACATAAGAAAAAATACACACACAAATTGGGCATGCAGAATACCTTGATGGACTTAAAGAGAATGCTTGTTCAAGTGCTGTTTAACTTCAAGATTCCGTCGAGTAGCAGCACCAAATTCCAGCGTCATTAAGAGAAAAACGAACTAAAAAAACACTTTCACCTTCATATCCATTGAAATTGGTACCCAAGCTTCAAAAGAATACAGTTTTGTAGCAGTGATCATTCAAGACATGATTTTTAAGGGTAGAATAAGGTAAATTCAGACTATAGGAAAAGAAATAATGATAGAATAATTTAGCATTAGCATTTGCACTTGTATTAGCATTAGCATTTGCACTTGCATTAGCATTAGCATTAGCACTAGCACTTGCATTAGCATTTGCACTTGCATTAGCATTTGCATTAATACAAATGTTAAATGCATAAGTGCCACCTCATGTACACATGCTGAACTATAAAATCGTAGGAAGACTAAAGAAACTTGGACCTTTCTTTATTATGCTATCATCAAAAGCCTTGTATTCCATATTCTTCAGGGCAATCTCAACACCATAGCCACCAGTTTACAGAGTATCCAGCACCAATTGTTCCACAGGAAGAACTCTTTGATTCACACCCAGAGAGCAATACAGATCTGACGACATACTTAATGTTTCCCTAAAGCATTCGTAAAAAACTGGTCAAAAAATATGGACAAATCAGAAACTGAAGATTTTTTCAAGTATATACCCCAAGGAAAAATTACTAACATTTACAAATTTAGGTGAAGATTATCTTTAAGCTTTCTCACGCTTTCAGTGAACCCAAAACCAACAATCCCTCCATGGATCTCATCTAGTACAAGCCATGAGCACAAAACATATAAGCTGATTCAATATAAATCATGCAGTCATCTCATTGTTCCAAAGACATATCAATAGATATGATACTTGTTCTAACAAAAATCTGAATATGCATTTCTAATGCTTTTATGAAAACAATTCGCATGCTACTTGTTGATATCATGGCCTATTTCATGCAGCATGCCAGTGTTGCACTACAATTTTTAAAATATACAACTCTCTTTCACACATGAAAAACATGCAAATTAAAAACCATTCATCATGTAATACAAGGTCCATCACTATCTTATATTTCAGTTATACCAAAGAAGAATCGCATTCCAGAAAACTGTGAAGTACCTTTGCACCTTAAATAAAAGATATATAACAAATTATTAAAGTGTTTGCACCTTTCTGGTAGCCTCTGACTAAGGCTACATGAAATTCCTTAGAGCATTCAGTCCCATAAAGAGTGGCAGTGAAATTGAACTTGGATGGACATGATCAAATTCAAAGATCTCAGGCTGCTGAAATGCACTATCCTTTCTGGTGGAAGTAAAAAAAAAACATCACTATGATTGTGGAACTTGAACCAACAGTTTATGCATGTACAAAAAAAACCATATCTATAATCTTTTTTCTTTCCTAGAGAAAGTAGATGGAAATTACATAGGGCAAAGACTTACGCATCATTAGGATTTTTCCCATATTTGAATCAGAATCTACGTTCACTGAGTGTTCCCAGAACAAATCTTTCCATTCCCTGTCAAATACATAATTTGTTGTCAGAATTAACCAAATAAGGTGGCTCATGAAGGAAAATTAAAAATCATTCAGTCAGATGATAAAATCTGCCCATTAAACAATTTCCAAGAAGCAGGACAATGATTATATTAGTGAATACGAGCAAAGTAGATGCAGATTCTAATATAACATTTGCATGCCATAATTGAAAAATATGTGTGGAATATGTTTCATTCATCACTTGCACACAGGCATAAAAAGGAGTACAAGAGCAGTATACACGATAATGGTCAAAAGTAGAAAAGGAAAAAAGCAAAATCTACTCCTATAATAAAGAAGCTAATTACAGGAAAATAATAAATCAATTGTGGAAACATATCATTTCCTTCACTCCCCCTCAAGTTGGAGCGTGGAGATTACGAACGCCCAACTTGCTCAATAGAAAACTGAAGCGTTTGGTCCCGAGAGGTTTAGTAAAGATGTCAGCAACTTGATTCTTGGTGTCAATGTAGAATGGTTTGATTTCTAGCGACTCAACCCTTTCGTGGACGAAGTAACAATCCATTTCGACGTGCTTGGTTCTCTCATGGAAAACAGGATTGTTTGCGATATGTCATGCAGCTTGATTGTCGCAAAATAATGGAGTGGGGTCGATCGGAGAGGCCTCAAAGTCTTTCAACAACCATCGGAGCCACAAAATCTCACTCACTGTGCTAGCCATGGCTCGATATTCCGCCTCTGCCGAAGATCGTGAAACGACTGATTGCTTCTTGGTGCGCCATGATATGGGAGCACCACCTAATGTAATTAGATACCCCGTTCGAGATCGTCGAGTAGAAGGGCATCCACCCCAATCTGCATCGCAGAATGCCTCCAGATTCAAGTCACCACCGGCCGGTAAAAAAATACCTTGTCCAGGCGTTTGCTTTAAGTAGCGCAGAATACGCAACGCTGCCTCCATATGCGGTTGTCGTGGATCGGAAAGAAATTGACTAAGGATGTTGACGGAGTAGGTAATATCCGGCCTCGTCACTTGCAAGTAAAGTAATTTCCCAATTAATCGTCGAAACTGTCCAACATCAACTGTTGGGTCGTTAGTGGCAGCATCCAATCGAGCGTTTTGTTCCATAGGAAATAAACTGGACGACACCCTTGCATCCCGCTCTCCTCCAAGATATCTAGTGTGTATTTCCGTTGACTGAGCACAATCCCATCTGGTGTGCGAGCCACCTCAATCCCAAGGAAATATTTTAAGGGCCCCAAGTCCTTCACACTAAAGCATTTATCCGGATATTCTTTCACTTCATCAATTTTCCCATTATGATTTCCCATTATGATTACATCATCTACATAAATGAGAGCTGCCACATAAACAGAATCCCTTTTAAGAACAAAAAGAGAGTGATCGGCACGAGACTGTCGAAACCCAACATCTAAGAGTGCTCTTGTGAACTTATGGTACCAGTTGCGTGAGGCTTGCCGCAATCCATAAAGAGACTTCCTCAATCGACAAACTCGAGAATCGTCTTTCTTGGCAAAACCTTGTGGTATTCTCATGTATACTTCCTTGTGAAGATCCCCATGCAAGAATGCATTGTTCACGTCCAACTGGTGAATCGTCCAATTTCGTTTTACAGCAACTACGAGGAGACTCCGAACAGTGACTAACTTTGCAACAGGGGCAAATGTTTCATGGAAGTCAATTCCCTCAACTTGCGTAAAACCCCTCGTCACAAGTCGTGCCTTATACCTTTCTACCTCGCCCTTTGGTTTATACTTTATTTTGTACACCCACTCTGAGTCGACAATTCGTTTTCCAGATTGCAATTGCTCAAGGGTCCATGTCCCATTTCGTTCCAATGCATCGACTTCCTTTTGCATCGCCTCTCTCCACATTGGGTCTTTCACTGCAATATGGAAGTATTTAGGCTCATCACGCGAAGTGATTGCCGATAAGTAAGCCTTATGAGAAGTAGAAAATTTATCGTAAAATATGAAATGAGATAAAGGGTGTACCGTCGAGGATCCCGGAGTGGTCGTGGGTTGTGGGTGGTCTATAAAAGGAGGTAGGTTTATCAAATAGTCACCAAGCCGTTTAAGCTGAACACGAACCCTAATTCCACGACCAGTCTGTTCAAAATTATCTACCCGCTGGTTCACATCGGCGAACTCATTTTCTTCTGTCTGACCCAACTCCACTCGGCCCAATTATGTTTCTGCCTCAATATCGAGCGAGTTGGGTTCCAAATCAGTTGGGTCAGCTCCTCCACTTTGACCCAATTCAAGCACGTATCCATCCTCACTATTTGAGGTAATAAAATCGGACTGTTTAGGCAGCTCATCGCCCAACTTTGCCTTCTGGAAAGGAAATTCATTTTCCACAAATTTAACATCTCTGGATGTTAAAATTTCTCTTTTGAGCAAGTCATAAACCCTGTAACCCTTTTGACCATGAGGGTAACCAACAAACACACACGGCCTCTCTCTTTCTCCAAATTTGTCTCCCTCTATTTTATTATCTCTTGCGTAAACTAAGCAACCAAAAACACGCATATGCTCATACGAGGGCTTCTTATTAAATAAAATTTCATATGGTGTCTTGTTCCCGAAAACCTTAGACGGAAGTCTGTTTATTATGTATGTTGCAGTCAAAGCACATTCCTCCCAAAACCCAATTGGAAGGTTCGCTTGAAATCTCAAGGCTCTCACTACTTCAAGAATGTGTCTATGCTCTTTCTCGACTACTCCGTTTTATTGAGGCTGTAAACGCATGATGTTTCCAAAACAATTCCCTTCTCACCATAAGAACTCATCATAGAGCTAGAAGTGAACTCGCCACCATTATCACTCCTTATTCTTTTAACACTTTTCTTAAACTGAGTATCAATCATATTGCAAAAGTTGACTAAACAGGTACTAGCATCAAACTTGTGTTTAACAAGATAAATCCAAACTGCTCGGCTAAAATCATCAACAATTGATAAAAAATACCGTGCCCCAGAAAACGAGGGAACACGTTAAGGTCCCCAAATATCACAATGCAATAAATCAAAGCAATCGGTCGTCTTAATCGAACTATCAAAAAACGGCAATCGTGTTTGTTTAGCCTAACACACGAATCACAAGGTTCCAAAACAAACTTATTGACAGAATTATTCAGAAAATCAATCTCATGGAGCTTAGAGTTCGAGGCGTGACCCAATCGTCGGTGCCAAATTTTTGGATCAGTCGAAACCTTCAAAGCTGCCCCAATCCTCGTCTTCGGCTCCACAAGATATAGACCACCGCTGCATTTACCCATGCCAGTCAGGATCCTCGAGCATGAGTCCTGTATGACACAAGAGTCGTGGTAAAATGTGAGAGAACAATTCAAATCCTTCGTGGTTCTACTCACAGATAGCAAATTGCATTTAAAACTGGGAATATAAAGAACTCCGTCTATCCTCAATCCATTTGGCAGAATGGAACTTCCCAACCCCTTTACTGGAATGGTGTTTCCATTAGGAATAGTAACTGATATCCCACTCTTACATTCTTGCATCTCATTTATTAAATCCTTATTGCAAACAATATGTTCACTAGCACCTGTGTCAATTACCCAAGTCTCATTTGAAGAGATCTTACCAGCTATGTTTACGGTAGGAGATTTCAAGCTTTCACCTTCTGTGTAATGTTTGACCACGCTAGCATATTGTTCTGCACTAATTCCTGGAACTGAACTCGTCTCATTACTAACATGTGCTGCTTGGCGTTGTTCCTGCGATCTCCACCTCTTCCTCTATCGCTACGACGCCTTCTATCCTCCCACCAATCCGGAAAACCATTCTTTTTGAAATAGCCATCAATCGTATGTCCGGGTTGGTTACAATATGCGCACGGAGGCTCATCATCAGTTGCAGCAGATTTGCGCACATTACTGCTGCGTCCTTGGGTTCTATACGCAAAACCATCAGTGCTTGATTTAGGCTGAACTTCATGGGCCTGAAAAGACGTCCTTTGTTGGGCTTGGAAGGCAACCCCTTCAGGGACGCTCCTCTTTCCGTTGGATATTAATTTCTGTTGTTCGTCCTCGGACACCATGTGATAGGCGGATCCAAGAGACGGGGTCGGTTTTGTCGTTAGGATTTGAGTTTTGATGGTTCCGTAACTCTCATCAAGACCCATCAAGAACTCATAAAGTTGTTCATTTTCCTTCCTCTCAATTAATTTCTTCCCAATTCCACATTGACAGAGCCCACACGTACACTTCGGTAATGGCGAGACGGATTGGATATCATCCCACAATCCTCTCAACTTTGTATAATAGGCAGAAATTGAAGCTTTCTCTTGACGCACCATTGTGAGCGCGTGCTTGAGTTCATAAGCACGAGGAGCACTTTCTTTTCCGAAACGTTCTTCCAAGTCATTCCATATCTCCTCAGCAGTGTCGGCGTATTTAACGCTATTCCTTATGCCTTTTCCATGGAGGTTCTAAGCCATCCCTTGACCATCGCGTCACATCATTTCCATAGCATCAATTCAGATGTGCCTTCTTTAGGCGTCTTGATGCTTCCATCAACAAATCCGATTTTATTCTTTGCGAAAAGGAAATTCTTCATCTCTTCGGACCAATCTCCATAGTTAGAATCGGTTAGGGGGTCGTTCACGTGCAATTGACGTGGATAATCTGAACAGTGTATGTAATAAGCGGAGTTTGGATCGACCGTCGGAAGGGTCGTCGGGTCCGGTTTGTCATCATTGGGTTTCGTCATGACTAGCCGTCGTCGATCTAGGGATTTCACAGGATCGAATTACTTTTGCTTTGATACCATGAAAAATATGTGTGGAATATGTTTCATTCATCACTTGCACACAGGCATAAAAAGGAGTACACGAGCAGTATACACGATAATGGTCAAAAATAGAAAAGGAAAAAAGCAAAATCTACTCCTATAATAAAGAAGCTAATTACAGGAAAAGAATAAATCAATTGTGGAAACATATCATTTCCTTCAATAATAACATCAGTGATTTCTCATAAATTCTGATGTTAGGAACTATTTTCAAGAAAATGTCAAGAACCAAAGATACTCCAAGAAAATTGCAAGAACCGAAGATACTCCAAGAAAATTGCAAGAACCAAATTACTCCAATTAAATTTCAAGAACCAAAATACTCCAAAAAAAATTTCAAGAACCGAATTTATTACAAAGAGCCAAAAGGGCTTAGGATGAAAAAAGAGAGAATATTCATTTAAAAAAGAGAAAAGGTTGGTCAAGAAAATAGAGGATAGTTAGAAGACAATATAACAAACACTTTGCGTTCAAGAAATCAAGAAAAGAAAGGAGAAAATACCTGATGCAGTTTCAGACAAGAAATTGAAATCCAAATTGATTGTGTATAAAAAAGCAGTCAAGTGTGAAAATGAGAGTGAAGAGTTGGAAAAAGGAATGAATGTATAGAGAGAAAAGGGAAGAAAAATGATGAGCGACAATTTAAAGAACAAGAATGATTTATTTATGGTGGTTTGCTTATTATTTATTAACCCCTAAATCCATCTTAGGGTTAATAAATAAGGTAAGTCATAATTTTACCGTTGGAAATTGGCTTCCAAGCCCAGCATGCTGGCCAATTTTATTACCTTGTTTTCTTATTCTCTTTTTTCTTAATGTAATTTTATGTATTTTTTATCAAAAAAACTCAAAGAAATTAGGTGTTTTATAAAACACTCAAATTTTCAATAGATTATTTGGTACACAATTAGGTGAACTCGTGTAACAGTGTCATTTATCAGAAATTATGTGTTATTTCATTATTTTAAAGTATATCAACCTCTTTTTCTAAAAGATATTATTTTAATAAACTTAATTAGATGTATAATTAATCATATCTTAACAAGTTCTCATATGTGTTTTTTTCTTGTCTCCCCCACCTTTAAAACGATAAAAATTACGGATAACCAACATGTGATATTGATGCATGCACTTAGAGATTTTCATTTTCAATTAATAAAATTATTACTATATAAGGAAACAATGGTGTTTTTGAAATAAAATTTATCTCAATTAAGAACTAAATTAGTGTAATTATTTAATATTGACACATGTATGGTTTGGATTGCCTTTTTTTAAGAAGGGAAATGATTTAATCACAAGCTGATCTCCTTTGATATATACTAGAAGAGAGCTCGTGTATTAGGACCAAATTTATTTTTAAAAACTACAGATCACACCTCTCAAAATATAACAAAAAAATCTCACCCAATAAAAATGGTTAATTTCAGATTTGGTACTCGAAACTAGCCTTATTTCAGGTTTGGTACCCATAAGTCACACCTCATCATAAGTAATTCACAAGTTATTCAAAAATAATTAGATTTGGTCCCCGTCATCTAAAAACCGTCAACTTTTGATGGAAGTTAACCACCACTCTCGTTTTGGTGGCAACGCCGCTTCTCTTCCCTCCAACTTTGTGAACCCTACTTTCTGTTCCAATCAATTCACCTCAATCGATTATCTTCTCAAATCAAAGTCTTCCGAATTTCAATTCTAGCCTCTTCCCTTAATCGATTTGAGTTGTTGTTGTTGTTTTGAGTCTCAAGCGACCTAGCAAGAAACAAATTTGGGTCAATTTCCACACCTCAATGGGGTCGACAACCTCTTCGAAAGAATGGAGCGGATGGTCGCCCACAACCCTTCCTTTTGCGACATCACCCTAGGCGTCGGTGGATGCACCACCGATCTCACTCTCGAGATTGCTAATCGAATGCAGAACATGGTCTCGGTCGAGACCATGATGCACCTCACTTGCACCAACATGCATATTGAAGATCTCATAATTTCACCTTGTAATTCTTTTCTTTCTTTTTATATCTACAAAATGTTGCTATTGTTTGCTCATCATTCTTTGATTTTTTTTCATAGGTTGAGCATATCCGTGCTAAATATGGGTGATATGGTCGAACTAAGTGAACCGAATTTCCTTATCTAAATCGGATCAAGTTTATGAGCCATTGGTGCGAACAGTTTAAAGAAAGTGAATAGAAGTTCCTTTAGAATAAACGAACTATGCTGTAACACAATTTGAGGCGAACTGTTTTCTACTTGATAAGAGTTCGCAGTTAATATATCATTGAAGTGCGAACTTATTAGGTTTTGAACCAAGATAACGAACTCATTTCGGATAAGTTAAGCGAACTGATTTGAATTCAAATAACCGCCCATTTCGTGGACCACTAACCCATTTTCCACATTTCTCGGATATCTTCAACTGCCACATTTCACAGGGAGTATAAAAACTTATTACATTCATTTCTTTCATTTTTTAGGCACAATTATATTACAAACATATACATGCATTCTTAGAAGAAAAAGGGCTTGGCCATTTTACCGACTTGAGTGTCGGAGTCTCATCGCCGGGAACCCCTCCCGGTGTTTGTTTTGCAGGTGTTTAGGTTCGAAGTTTCAAGTTTTTGCGTAAGGAAGAAGAACGTTGGACCGGAGCAAGATCAATTGGCGCCGTCTGTGGGAAAATCGATTGAGTTTTTAAGATGTTGAGATAGCAAATATGGTGAATACCAGAGGATCAAAGAGAAGAGTGGAGATGGGTGGACCATCAGGAGGACAAGAAGGTGGAGGAGATAGCCGGAGTTCTGTTCCGGTAAATCCTCCCGGTACTGTCACCTTGACACCGGAGGAACTTTCGAATTTGATAGAGGCTGCTGTTCAGAAGGCTTTGGGTAAACAAAGGGTTGAATCATAACAAGATAACACTAGTGTTCATGTGAGAAGAGAGCAAAGGGATGATAAATCTCAAACTAATGAACGAGAAAGCCAGTTTGATCATCCTCGTGGCAAAAAATGGGAGCATGAAGAGTTGTCGGAGAAGGTGGACGACCTGAAGAGAGAGTTACGAGAAGTTCAGAGGAACATTCGTTGGGTTCCAAGGAGTTCGAGAGGAAATCCCTTTTCTGAAGAGGTTATGGAGGATGAACTACCGGCTTCTTTTAGGCCGGTGAATTTTGAGTATGATGGCACTACCGATCTATGGGACCATGTGTACCGATTTGAAAATACCGTCTTTCTGCACCGGTATTCAGATGGTATCAAGTGTAGGGTGTTCGCTACTACCCTCACTAAGGCTGCCCAGACATGGTTCAGCCAGTTAAGCGATGGAGCAATTCATGACTTCGAACAATTATCAGATTTGTTCTTGTATCAGTTCGTTAGTGCTAGAAGACAGCGGCGATCTACCCAGACCTTGTTTGGGGTTAAACAGAAGTTGGAGAAGACGTTGAGGGAATACGTCAAAAAATTTACAGCAGCAACTCTGGAAGCTCCTGAGGCTTCAGATGATTTGGTAGTTAATGCCTTTATTCAAGGCTTGAGAGAGGGTGACCTTCATACCTCTCTGGTTAAGAAGACACCCAGGAATTTTGATGATCTATTACAGAGAGCTACCAAGTATATCAATTTGGAAGAGGCGATTCAGATTAAGAAAGGAGAAGACTCTAGTCGATCGAACAGATCACATGAGCAAGAGTTGGCAAGGAAGAAAGAGATAGTGGAGTCTCGACCGAAGTTCACACCACCACCGTTGCGAGATGCTAGGATGGGAAGGAGATATGACCAATACACTCTGTTGACTGTTCCTCCCGGACAGGTGTTGATGGAGATCTGGAACTTACCCCAATTGAAATGGCCTGCGACCTGGAGCCCAAATCCCAAAAAACCATCTTCCTTTGGAAATGGTAAACTCTGTCATTTCCATAATGAATATGGGCATGGTACTGATGAATGCCTGCATCTGAGGGACGAACTGGAGAGACTGATTAGGGAGAATAGGCTAGCTCGGTATGTTCATCAAAACCGATAAGATAATAGAGGACAGCAAAATGTTCGGGAGGAGCCAGAAAGAGAAAGAATATATGAACGGTCTGAATTACCTCCACCTCCGCCACTTCCACCGCGAAACAGGCCCGAAAGAGAAGAAAGACCCACCATACACATGATCATAGGAAGGCCAACAGATGGAGATTCGAACAGAGCTCGCAAAGCCAGGTTGAACTTTGTTCGATAAAAAAGAGAAGAAGTTCAAATGATTTTTGACGAAGTGGTGGTAGAGTTTGGAGCTCGTGACAGGGTGGTGATCCAGAGTCCGCAGTTTGATGTCATGGTGATTACGGCTGAGATCGGAGGCTTCAATATTAAGCGAGTATTTATTGATACAGGCAGTTCGGTGGATATCATGTTCATGGATTGCTTCAGAAAGATGAGATCGTCAGTTGAGGTAAAATCTGTAGAAACTTTTCTTTATGGTTTTGCAGGAGAAGCTGTGACAGTGTTCGGCAAAGTGCAATTGTCGATGGTATTAGGGGAAGGAGAATGGAGGCAGAACAAGACAATGACTTTCTTGTTAGTGGACGCACCTTCACAGTACAATGTGATTTTAGGTCGTCCATCTTTGAGCACTTATGCGACAGTTATCTCTCCTACACACTTGATGAAGAAGTTTCTTGTGGAGAACGAAGAAGGAAGGATAGTTGGGGTGGGAGTAGTTCATGGTGATCAGCAGACAGCTCGACGTTGTTATGTTGCTGCAGTTCGTCATTCGGAGTCCCGAAAGCGCAATGCTGAGCAAAATGATGAAGCTGATAGAAAAATGGATCATAGTCGGAAAAAAGGTAAAGAGACGAACACAACAGAGTTCGAAGAAGGGGAATTGATGAGCATCGAGTTAATTCCAGAACAACCTGGGCATCTAGTTCGTCTTGGTAATCATTGCTCCGAACAAACCTGATATGAGATTGTACAAGTGTTGAAGGAAAATGTAGATTTATTTGCATGGAAACCAGAGGATATGAAGGGTATAAACCCGGATGTAGCAATTCACAGATTGAATATCAAGCCTGAGGTCCAACCAATCAAACAAAAGCTTAGGTATTTTAGAGATCAACAGAATGAGATCATGGAGAGGGAAATTGAGAAGTTGTTGGAAATCGGACACATTGAAAAGATCCAGTATCCTCGATGGTTAGCTAATGTGGTCCTGGTGCCCAAACCGGGAAACAAGTGGCGTATGTGTATTGACTTCCGAGATCTGAACAAAGCTTGTCCCAAAGATCATTACCCACTTCCCCGAATTGATAAGCTGGTGGATTCGACTGCTGGGTACGAGCTACTCAGTATGATGGATGCTGCACAAGGATATCATCAGATTTTATTACATCCAAAAGATAAACCTAATGTTGCTTTCATCACCTCATCAGGAACATACTGTTACACTGTGATGTCGTTTGGTTTGAAAAATACAGGAGCTACTTATCAGAGGATGGTAGACAAGATGTTCAAACACCAATTGGGGAGGAATATGGAGGCCTATGTGGATGATATGCTGGTGAAGAGTATTCAAGCGAACACCCATGCAGCTCATTTGAGGGAAACCATGACAACCATTAGACAACATGGAATGCGCTTGAATCCATCTAAGTGTTCGTTTGGTGTGAGAGTAGGAAAATTTTTGGGATATATGGTTACTGAGAGAGGAATAGAAGTCAATCCCATCAAGATACGAGCTATACAAGAGATGTTCCCTCCTCAAACTATAAAAGAGGTACAAATTCTAACTGATCGTATTGTTGCTCTGAGCAGGTTTATATCGAGATTAACAGATAGAAGATTGTCTTTCTTTAAACTTCTAAGAAAAGACGGCCAGTTCGGCTGGAACGAACAGTGTCAGAAGGCATTTGAGGACTTGAAAATTTTCATTTCTTCACTTCCTTTATTAAAACAACCGATTCAGGAGGGCATGTTGATAGTATATTTAGCTACTGGTAAAGAATCAGTCAGTTCGGTTCTTGTTCGGGAAGAAGGTAGGGATCAGTTCCCTGTATATTTTGTTAGTAAGATTCTGCAAGAAGCTAAATCACGTTATACTAAGATTGAAAGGTGGCTTATGCATTGGTCATCGCGGCCAGGAGGTTGCGGCCATATTTTTTGGGTTATGAGATTATAGTACAAACTAATCATCCTCTGAGTGTTGTTCTGGGAAAACCCGATGTATCAGGAAGGTTAGTTAAATGGGCTGTTGAATTGGGTCAGTTTGACATCAGGTATGAGTCTCGAACAGTTGTTAAAGGCCAAGCCTTAGCATATTTTATTCAAGAGACGACCAAAATGCAAGATAAGAAAGAATGGGAACTATTTGTAGATGGATCTTCATCCTATCAAGGATCCGGAGCTGGGATAGTGTTAGTCAGTCCAGATAAAGATGAGTTACAGTTCGCTATAAAGTTTCTGTTTAAAGCATCTAATAATGAAGCAAAGTATGAAGCTTTTTTGCAGGGTTTAAAGATAGCTGAACAGGTAGGAGCCCGCCATATAACAGTCAAATCGGACTCACAGTTGGTAACTCAGCAGCTCCAAAACCAGTGTGAGGTCAAATAAGATCGCATGATTTCTTATGTGGAAAAAATAAAAGACATGGAAAGCAAGTTTGAGAAGCTTCAGATCGAACAGATTCCTCGAAGTACAAATCAGAAGACAGATTTTCTATCAAAAATAGGCAGTTCGCTGAAAGACTGTTCTCAATGGAGTATAACTATTATGGGTGTGGGAAAAGAAAATAAGGTGATGAACATAGACAAGGCAGAGTCCGATTGGAGAATTCCTTTTTTGCATTTTATGGAAGTGAAAAGAGAAGGGACAATGCAAGAATTGAAAAGGTTGGAAAGGCAAGTTCGGTTCTATTATATCCTTAATGGATCTTTGTATAGAAAACTTTTTTGCCAACAGATGCAAGGTGCCTATCTCAAGAAGAAGGGATTAAGGTTCTATAAAAAGCTCATGAAGGGGGATGTGCCGAACACGCAGGGACAAGAGCTTTAGCTCAAAAGGTAGTACGAGCCGGTTTCTATGGGCCCACAATGAAGAAGGATGCTGACGAAATAGTTAGAAAGTGTGAGTCTTGTCAGAAATATGGGTGGCGAATCCATACGCCAGCTACTGATATGTTAACTGTTTGTTCGCCCTGTCCTTTTGCCAGATGGGGAATTGACATTGTTGGTCCATTCGTTAAAACTAGAGGAAGTAAACAATTCTTGGTCGTAGCAGTGGATTATTTCACCAAATGGGTTGAGGCTGAACCTTTAGTCAAAATCACTAAGGCTGATATGATCAATTTTGTATGGAGGAATATTTGTTGTAGATTTGGCTTGCCGAGGATTTTGGTGTCAGATAATGGAGCTCAGTTCCGAGGAAAGAAGATCACCGAGTGGTGCAAGGAGATGAAAATTTTGCAAGTATTCACGGCTGTTGCACACCCCCAAGCTAATGGGCAGGTCGAAGTGGTGAATCGGATCATATTGGATGGACTCAAAAAGTGGCTTGAATCTGAGAAGTCGAACTGGGTAGATGAACTGCCATTAGTGTTATGGGCCTATTGAACATCATCTAGATCGACAACGGGGGAGAGCCATTTCAGTCTGGCATTCGGAATGGAAGCAGTAGTCCCGACAGAAATCCAAGGGGAAGCTTTAAGGATTACTAGTTTCGAACCCCAAGAGAATGAGGAATTAGTTAAAACTGACATGATGTTTTTAGATGAATTGAGAGATGAGGCTAGAGTTCGTCATGAACTTTACAAGAGGTGCATTCAAGCAGCATTCCATAAGAAAGTTCGGAAGTGGGAGTTCCAAGTGGGAGATATGGTGTTGAGGCAGTCAGATGCCTTGGTTGAAATTGGGAAGTTGGATGCTATTTGGGAAGGACCGTATACTGTTTCAAAAATTCTTCCAGGAGGATCTTACGAGCTGATAGATAAAAATGGAAAGATGTTGCTGAGACCATGGCATGTGAGTCATCTGAAGAAATTTTATACTTGAAGTATCACACTTCTGTACGTTGTTTGCTACTTTTCTCATTTACTCCTTAACTCAATAAAATGATAAATATTTCCTCCCCGTGGACGTAGGCTAATTTAGCCGAACCACATTATATTGTTGTGTCTATTTCTTTTATGTTTTTGCTATTATGTTTGATGATTAAGCGAACTGAAACATTCCCTCGAAATGTCCTGATTAAGCGAATTGAAACATTCCCTCGGAATGTCTTGATTAAGCGAATTGAAGTATTCCCTCGGAATACTCCCGATTAAGCAAACTGAAGTATTCCCTCGGAATACTCTCGATTAAGCAAACTAAAGTATTCCCTCGGAATACCCCTGATTAAGTGAACTGAAGTATTCCCTCGGAATACCCTGATTATGCGAACTGAAGCATTTTCTCGAGATGACATGATTAAGCGAATGGACACATTCCCTCAAGCAGAATGAGGTTTTTCCTCAGAGTGTTTCGATTAAGTTAACCTTGATTTTATTTGTTTCTGCCCAGGAGTTTTGATTAAATCAGATTATTTATTTTCTTTACAAGAAAATAAAAAAATATATATTATTTCTGACATACTTCTGCAGAGTAATTGCGAACAAGTTCTTATGTGGGTAACAAAGTTGTGAATATATTCAGTGAATTGAAGATAGGTAAATAAGCAGCAAAAAGGACAAAAGTCGACTTCGAATCATATGAACAAAAGTTGTTTACAAAAAAGTACAAGGAAAATCTATTAAGTATGATCGGGAGAAGGAGCTGAATCAGAGGCTGGATTGTTGGTTGAGGTTGACGGCAGAGGATCGAACATATCTTCTGGCAAGTCCACAGCTAAGCTCGGACCTGGTTCTTCCGATGCATGAGGAAGTGAGCTCGTACTGGGGTTATCAAGAACTCTGTCGGGAAGATTTTCTTTGAGTGCTTGTTCTAAACAACCCACCCACCAATGAGCATCAACATCCTCGTTCGGATTCCCATGCCAACCAGGAGGAATAGGGAATGTTTGTTGTAGTCTTTCGCCCAGTGAATCGATATCGAACTGAAAAGCCTGCCCCACTTCCTCTTGGCAAAGTCGAATTCCCTCTCGAAAATAAGCTTCAGCCATAGGAGCAGCCTTAGAAAGGAAGAGAACAGAATTCCAAAGACGGAACAGGAGTCTTTCTCTGATGTTCTCTGCTATTAATTCCATCTCTGGGCTCCGAGCAAAGTGGTAAAAGCCTTCTTTCCACATGGTTTTTCCGAACTCAGCTCGGGCGTTCTTTTCCAGTTCCAGCTCTTCCTTGAGTTTCTTGATCTCAGCCTCCGCTGCCAGAATAGCAGATTGCTTCTCCATGACGAACTTTTCCTTGGCCAACAACAACTCTTCTTTTTTAGCTACCTCTAAACGAGCAAGTGTCAGCTCCACGTCTCGTTCTTCCAATCGAGCTGATAGATTTTCGGCTTTGCCGGCATTTATTGTTAAGTCGCTCTCTAAGGTTTTCTTTTCCTCCAGCACTTCTCTTAGCTGATCATGTTGCTGCCGAACTTGATCTCGTCGACGGAGGGCCCTTTTGCCAAAACTTGTAAGAAGTTTCCCCAAGTTCGCCGCACGAGTCAAATTCAGCCTCAGCTCTTTTTCTTCAGCATCTTCCTCCTCCTCAGCAGTTTTCTCACTTCTAGTAACCCCCTCCTCCAGAGTTTCCGAATTAGCTCTAGGCTCTTCATCAATCTTTTGTTTCTTCGAAGCTCTCTGCGAGCTAGAAGACCCTTTTTTCTTCCTGCGTAGGGAATGGGTACTTTCAATTGCTCCCTCACCAATCTCTTCAGTCAGATCATCAGGATCAGAGGCATAGGTAGCAGGCAAGGATGGAGGGGATTGCACATCAGTGATAGCCAAAGGAGATATAGATACGACCGGATCCGAGCTAACAGGAAGACTGTCCCCCTCTTGCTGAACTATGTTTTCTGTCGAACCGGGGGTCTTAGAGGTTAGCTCCGTGAGACGTCTCTCCTCTACTTGCCGGAAGGTTGTGGCTAGTCTGGCATTTACCGCTCTTTCAGAAGGAGAGAAATCAGTTCGCTCTGCGGCGGGGGTTTTCGGGACGAATTTGAAAAATTTGTTCATCGTATTATCTGCAATAGAAAACGATTAGAGTAAGGCACAGTCCAACAAAGTGAAATAGAGATAATAAGAGAAATAATGATAAAAGTTAAACAACCTAGATTAAATTTGGGGGGAACTTGACTGTTCGGATAGAACCCCCAGAAGGACAACAGCGACTCACATGAACTCATTTATATCGAACCACCCCCAACAGAAGATCTTATCCAAGACTGCGATCTCAAAATCCCAAGAGGGAGCAGGGTTAGTTCAGTTCGGATTTTGGGCCCAAGGAAGTGAGCGAAAGGGTTGGTTCGCCGGTGCACGAATAAAGAAATAGTATTTCTCCCAAGAGCTGACCTTATCATCTTCAGAAAACAAAAATTGAGCTCGCTTCCCACCGCTACGGGGGCTCAAATAAAAACAAAAAGAGTTGGTGTGTTTGAGGACGAAACAAGCTCGAAATCGCTCAGAAGTGGGTTCGACCCCCATCCACTTGCACATCATATAAAAAGACACAATAAAACTAATAGAGTTTGGATGAAGTTGGTTCGGACATATGCCAAAAGCCGAACCAATCTCTAGAAAGAAAGGGTGGATAGGAAGAACTAAACCTAGGGTGACATGTTTTAAGAACCATGTCTGATGACCTGTTGGGGCTCGATGTGGTCGATCGTCTGAACTAGGGATCACAACAGTGTAACCTCCCACCATGAGCGAACTCAAAAAGACAGTGTGGGTTCGGGTAGCTTTAGTCGCAGAAAAAACGTTATCTACAGTTTTTTACGAGATCTTTTCGGAGGGTTGAAAGGGTTTTGGCGGCCAGATGAAGAAGGCTTAGGGTTCGATGATTCAGAAAAATGACGTAGAGGGAATTGCTCAAATCCTTCCTCTGACTCACTCTCGTCTCTTAGATGGATTAAGGAATCAGAAGAAGCCACTGAAATGAAATCGAGAAAGAAGGAAAATGGTACCTGAATTGTTTGAGGAATCCTAGAAATTGCAGAAGAAAAATCCTCGCTTATATGTGAATATACAATAATTTTGCAGAAGGGGTTTATGAGAGGGAAAGACGGTATAAATAGGAGGTAGACGACGTTTGGTTTTGGGGGGAAAAATTGAAAAGTCGAGCGTTTTTTATCATTGGATATGAGGGGATCAAACGACGGAAGATGAAAGGGTGTTTAGTGGGAAGTGTGCCGATTGACACGTGTCGTACAAAAATGATTGAAGGGACGTGTCGCTTCTAGAAGGATCATTTGATGTTCGGCAGAAGTGATGCGAACTAGTGCATGTAAACATGCACTTTGAAGGAGGGGAGTACTTGATATGGTCGAACTAAGCGAACCGGGTTTTCTTATCTAAATCGGATCAAGTTTATGGCCATTGGTGCGAACAGTTTAAAGAAAGTGAATAGAAGTTCCTTTAGAATAAACGAACTATGTTGTAACACAATTTGAGGCGAACTGTTTTCTACTTGATAAGAGTTCGCAGTTAATATATCATTGAAGTGCGAACTTATTAGGTTTTGAACCAAGATAACGAACTCATTTCGGATAAGTTAAGCGAACTGATTTGAATTCAAATAACCGCCCATTTCGTGGACCACTAACCCATTTTCCACATTTCTCGGATATCTTCAACTACCACATTTCACAGGGAGTATAAAAACTTGTTACATTCATTTCTTTCATTTTTTTAGGCACAATTATATTACAAACATATACACGCATTCTTAGAAGAAAAAGGGCTTGGCCATTTTACCGACTTGAGTGTCGGAGTCTCATCGCCGGGAACCCCTCCCGGTGTTTGTTTTGCAGGTGTTTAGGTTCGAAGTTTCGAGTTTTTGCGTAAGGAAGAAGAACGTTGGACCGGAGCAAGATCAATGGGGATTACTTTGGGATTGCTATTGTTGGTTATCCAGGTCTCTGTAAAAATAAATTTTCGAATTTTTAAACAATTTTCAGATTAATTAAATCTTTTTTTTATTTAGACTATTTTAAAAAAAACTAACCATTATTGATATTATTATTTTTATAATTTTTTAACGCTGATACTTTAGTTTTAGATATTTTAAATTGTTGGATTTATTTAGACCAAATAAATAATATAAATTACCCATAGATTAAAGTTTTGAATGTTGTTCTTAAAAAATTAAAAAGGCTAATTGAAAGAGCCTATATACATCTAAAGGACTTTTATTACTAAAGGACTAATTATAAAGCCCAATTGTAAAGAAGATTATAATTGAGGCCCATACATGTGAAGTTGTCCTAATTAACATCCACTTTTAATATATAAATATATTTATATTTGTATTGCACATTAAAAATCCTAATTCATCCTATCCTACCCGCCATCCATAGCCTCCAACTGCCGCCTTCTCTTCATCACCGTTTGATGCCACCATCGAAATTTCATTTCCTAACAACGCTTTCTATTACATCTACGAAAATCATAATATTAAATTCAGAATGTTATATTGAATATTACATACAATAAAATTTAGAATGTTTAATTAAATACTATGATTAATTAAAGCAACAGCAACTAAATAGCATACAAATTAACAACTAAATACCCGAATTTAGAATGTTAATTTAAATATTACAACTAAATAAAATTAAATAGCATATAAATTAACAAAATAAAATATTAAAACTAATTCAAACAAAGTAAAAACTGAAAAATAAAATATATATAAAACAGTAAAAATGATAAGGGAATAACGAGTTTGAAGTGAAAAAAGCGTTAGAAATGTTATTTTATTGAAAGGATGATATGCATATCATTTTATTAACAATTCAAAGAGTATAATAATCAATACACAAGTCACAAAATGTTGAAAAGTCACCACAAGTGGCAAATCAGGCGACTACATTACACATTCGTCAATTTTAACGGTTTTGAGGATTTCGAGCAAATTTATCCATATCACAGGCATAAACGTTGCTATTCTTATAATAGAGGGAAGCGACACTAATTTTCCAAATCATAGGGGCTATAACATTTTACCCCAAAAATTTAATGAATTTCACCGGGGACCAAATCCAGTGACATATATAATGATATCGACTGCCACTTTATTCGCGAGTTGGTCTCCTCAGGCCGACTATACACGCATTTTGTTCTTTCGAGCCTTCAAGTTGCGAACATGTTCACCAAAAGTTCTTTTTGTCCCAATTTTGAATTGTTATGTTCCAAGCTATGTGATCAATTGCATCCATAACATCGCTTGAATCTCTAATTTATTCTTTAGAGATTTTGTAAACATATTTTTTTGATTTCATTGTTGTATTTGTCTTGTATATCTCCTTGTATTATTCTATAAATAGTGGAAATTCTAACTTACCTCATTAACGGTGATACAATATCAATTCTCATAAAAAAAACGATGTCAAAACACTTTAAATTTCAAATCAGATCAATACTCCAAATCAATTTTTGATTTTCATGATTCAAACTCAATTTGAACAAAATATGAATGAAATTTTGAGATTTTGATTGGAAAACAGGCTTGGAAATGGTCATATAGAGTACAATTTGAAAAAATTGCAATCACAGGAAGAAAAAAGTTCGATTAGAAAATAGAAAAAAAAAAAAAAAAAGACATCGCTACTACGGGACAAAAGTGCATGTATTTAAGTCTCCACAGACTCTTGACCCAAGTAAAGACTTGAGCTCAAGTAACGTGTTTTATTTTGACTACATAATCGTCTCTAAAGAAAAATAAATTTCTCCAACCCTCAAAACACTTCTCCATTGACTCAGCTTGACTCTCGTAAAGACTTGAGGTCACGTGAAGCATTTGATTTTGAGTACATATAGTCTTCTCTAAAGAAAAATATAAATTTCACCATATATTTTAGTATAGTAACTCACCATGTATCCTTGCACCCTAAATTTGTGCCATGAATAGAACAATGCAGAATTTGTTTTCTTGATTCTCTAATAAATCTGCAAACAAAACAACTAACCAAACATATACGAAAAGATAATTCTGTCAAATAATTAGTTAATAATAATAATATTCTTATACACTTAACATTCTTATTACAATTGATTGGCTAAAATAAATTTCGCAACAATCTATTTAAGGAAACCTTGCAAAAATTTTGAATGTTTGATAACCAGATGATGATACATATTTTATTGGAACAGAGAATTTCTTGTAATTTTATTTCTACAATATGTTTTGCTTATATACTCTAAGTCATCACAATCTGATGACATTCTGTGTTAAAAAACAACCAAATTTATAGTGCTTGCCTCTCCGTATTTTCAATATATTTTCCTTGGAGTCTATACAACTATTTTACAATAAATTTAGTGCGACCATTTCAATAAATATCCGGAATCTTACAATGTAAAATACATGGATCTCTTGTATAACGTCCACTTCACGAGTACGTCTAAGTATACATAACGAAACTAGCACAACACATGTCCATTGCACATGATAAATTAGAGTTGCATAAATTAAATTCTTTTTTAATGTAATAATCATCCATTGGAGTAGTATTTTTTAAGGTATAATAATTGCATTAATTACAATATTTTTTATATAAATTCAATCAATATTATATATATTAAATATATATATTTTTTACTTTCTAATTGTCAGTCCAACTATCACACCTTTTCAATTAATTGTGTATATATATTATGATCAAATCCTATATTCTATGTATCTTCTATGTATTTTTTCCCTAAATAATTTCAAAATTACTATATATTATACTATATAATTATTTAAAGTTTGAGGGGCCAGTGCTCCGGCCTTATTTCCAACATCTTGTTAATTCAGAGTTGAACTTTCATTACAAGTTGTTAGATATATGATTTGTCTTTATATATCATTGATGTGAATGGAGAAATTCCCATGTCCATTGAGAACTTATCTTCACTTCAGACATTCTATATATTAGTAGCATTGTGAGGAATCATATATTCTTGCATTAGACCCTTTAGCTAGCAACCATAAATGGAGATCACCAGCTACTGTTACATTCTTACCCATATTATCCTAATACTGACCTGCACCCAAATGTTGTACGTAGCCGAAACAACTACAAACCTTGCCACAGATCAATCTGTCCTTCTTGCCCTAAAAACAAATATGGTGTTAGACCCTCGTCAAATTCTTGCAAGAAATTGGACAAATTCAAGCTCTGTTTGCAGTTGGATTGGCGTCACTTGCAGCTTGCGTCACCACAGAGTGAGTGCACTAAATATTTCAAACATGGGTCTCTCTGGCACCATTCTACCACATCTAACAAACCTGTCTTTCCTCGTTTCACTCGACCTCTCATCCAATCATTTCAATGGCACTGTGCCTAATGAGTTGTCTCTTCTCCGTCGTTTGAAGTTCATTTCCCTACAAAATAACAGCTTTTCAGGCTTTATCCCCACATCCCTCTCTAATTTATCAAATCTACAATTCCTTGTATTTTCTTATAACCATCTGTCGGGTGCTATACCTTCTGACATATTTAACATATCCACACTGAAAAGAATTCGTTTGACATCAAATGAATTGAGTGGCAGTCTTCCCAATGAAATGTGCAGTAATCTTCCTCTTCTTGAAGGGATTCACCTTTCTTTCAATCAGCTGAGCGGCCAAATCCCATCAAATATATCCCAATGTTCAAAACTTGGAATTCTATCATTGTCTTACAACTCCTTCAGTGGGCAGATACCTCCAGAAATCGGAATGTTAGTTTCGCTTCAAGAGTTATATCTTGGGTACAACAATTTAAATGGTACAGATCAATTCTACTTTGAGATACCTCCAGAAATCGGAATGTTAGTTTTTGTTATTTTGTGCTATTTTTATATTTTATTTATAAGAATTTATATTATTAAGATATATTTTATATTATCTAAAAAGTTTATATGATAATTGAATTTTAGAAAGTTAACTTGTGAAAATTAAAATATATAATTTTAATGCTCAACATTAAAGCAATAAAAAAAAGGTCCAGTCGTTTTGTTTAATAGGAAAGAATAATACTATGGGGAATAAATCATAACTAATCTCATATCCATTGTCATACTAACGCAAATTATTGATATGAATGAAAATCAAGGTACAAATAATGAGAAAGTGATATTGACTAAAAATAAGAAGTGGTTTTGATCTTCTTCAATAGATTGCAATAAGAGTCTTTATACTCATAGTAATAGTTTTTCATTCTTAACAGGTGTTCTACCCAAAGAAATTGGGAATCTTACAATAAATTATTTGCATCTCCGAGACAACAACTTCATAGGTAAACGAGAGATTCAAAGTGCAAATATAACAACTTCACAGAACAACTACTTAGTTTTGATTTTGGCAGGTGTTCTACCTAAAGAAATTGGCCAACTTTACCAACTGGAGGGCTTGCTATTAGATGCTAACAGCTTCATTGGTTTGATTCCATCCGAGATCTTTAATATCTCAACTCTTCAAACTCTTTCACTTGTTGATAATGGTCTATCGGGTACTCTTCCAACCAATTTGTGCTATGGGTTACCCATTCTTGAAGAATTGTTCCTCTCTGGGAATTACCTAAGTGGAGCAATACCCAACTCCATTTCAAATTGTTCGAAACTTAGGAGACTCGGACTAGCTGAAAACAATTTTACTGGTTTCGTACCTCACTTTTTTGGAAACCTAAGACTCCTCGAATTAGTTCAATTGTATAGCAACAATCTAAGGATGAAATCATCTTCTTTAGAATTGAGCTTCATTACTTCATTAACAAATTGCCCATCTTTAAAAGTTTTTGATATTGGTAATAATCCTGATCTCCATGGTGTCATTCCAGTTTCCATTGGAAATTTATCCTCATCTCTCGAAGTGTTCTCTGCTTACGGTAGCAACATTCAGGGTCACATTCCTGCTAATTTTGGCAATTTAAGCAACTTGGTCGCACTTTCTCTATTTAATAATCAGTTGTCTGGTAATATTCCTCATACTGTCAAACATTTGAATAAGCTTCAACTATTATCTCTAAATGAGAACAATCTGGGAGGTCCAATTCCTAAAGGTCTGTGTGATTTACCCAGCTTGTTTAGCCTAGGTTTAGGTGAAAATCAATTATCAGGTCCAATTCCTGAATGTTTAGAAAATGTCTCTTCTTTAAGAAAGGTTTATCTCTATTCCAACATGTTAACTTCTAGCATACCATCAAGCTTATGGCGCCTCCAAGATTTGTTAGAGCTAAACCTGTCCAACAATTCCTTGAGTGGAATTTTACCTCCAGAGATAGGTAATTTATTTGCAGCAACCAGAATCGATCTATCAAAGAATCAATTGTCAGGGTCAACCCCAGCCACCATTGGTAATTTAAAAACTTTAATTTATCTATCTTTTTCACATAATAGACTAGAAGGAATAATTCCTGTATCCGTGGGGAGCATGCTTAGTTTGAAAACTCTGGACTTTTCATACAATAACCTTTCTGGTTCAATCCCAAAGTCCATTGAAAACCTTCAACATCTTGTTAATTTCAATGTCTCTTTCAATGCTTTAAGTGGAGAAATTCCTATTGGTGGTCCTTTCAAAAACTTCACTATAGAGTCTTTTAAGGCTAATAAAGCATTATGTGGAATCCAGAGGTTTCTTGTCCCTCTCTGTCATACGGCTTCCAATCGTAAATCAAGGAAAAAAAATGTGAAATTTGCTCTGTTTATTCTTGCGGGAGTGATCGCACTAATCACTGTTATCTCATTGGCCTATATCTTTATAAGATACAGAAAAAGAGATAACTCAGGTAGAAGAACTGACGAGCAAGTGTCTATTGTGTCCGAAAGAATTTCCTATTATGAAATCCTGCAAGCAACTGAACAATTCAACGAAAGCAATTTAATAGGTTCTGGAAGTTTTGGTTCAGTTTATAGAGGGATTCTCAGAGATGGGAGGGCTATTGCAGTGAAGGTGTTTAACATGCAAAACGCAGTTGCTTTTAGGAGTTTTGACATCGAGTGTGAAGTACTACGTAACATTCGTCACCGGAATCTTACCAAAGTCTTAAGTAGTTGCTCCAACGAAGATTTCCGGGCATTAATACTTGAATATATGTCCAATGGAAACCTTGAAAAATGGTTGTATTCCCACAACTATTGCTTGGATATGGTGCAAAGATTAAATATAATGATTGATGTCGCATCTGCATTAGAGTACCTTCATCATGGCTATTCAACACCCATTGTTCATTGCGACTTGAAGCCCAGTAATGTGTTGTTAGACGAAGAGATGATTGGCCATGTATGTGATTTCGGGATAGCAAGACTTTTGGGCAACGAGGAGAGCATGGTTCTGACCAACACCCTAGCAACATTCGGTTATATTGCTCCAGGTTCAATATTTTTATTCGAAATATTATATATTACATTTCATGATCTTTATTTTAATTGTATCTGCTTGCATTTTGATATATGTTATTTCTAGAGTATGGTTTGGAAGGGCAAGTTTCAAGAAGATGTGATGTATATAGTTATGGTGTGATGTTGATGGAGACTTTTACAAGGAAAAGACCAAGTGATGACATGTTCGTTGGAGATTTGAGCTTAAAGAGTTGGGTTCAAAACTCAATTCCACAATCATCTCATGAGATTATAGATGCCAACTTATTCATCAATCTTGATCAACAACATAGTGGCAAAATGGTGCAATGTGTATCGTCCATCTTGGAGTTGGCTTTGAAGTGTTGTGCCGAATCACCGAGTGATAGAATAAACATGAAAGAAGCTCTAACACAGCTGCACAAAATCAAATCTCAATGTTCAGGTGGTCCTGAATTACTAAGGCTAAGGTTGAATATAACTAATTAATTGAACCAACAAGTTGTGTAACTCACAGTAGCCCTCTTGAACTTGTTGTTTTGTAAAAATAATCTTTGGTGTACAAATATTTGACAGTAAATGGAGCTTGTACTAGACATCTCACTGTTTAATAAAGAAAGTGATACAATTAATTGTGTTAATTTCACAATCTTGCATGTGATAAGGGCTTCAAATGATATGAGTTTATGTCTGGTTGGATGGTAGCTCGTTTTGAAGGTCAAAACCGATATCTAACAAGAAATATCATATACGATACCCGAAAATTGTCTAACAAAATATCCATATCTTAAATATGTTATGATGGATTTGAGATGATAGCCTCTACGTGTTAGTTGATGAACTTTAGTGATGGAATTTTGGTGAACAATTTTTTACCTATAACATAAAATTAGATATTGAATTACCTATAATGTTAAATCTCTAATTTCTGGTCTCGCTAATCAGACGTTAATGTTTTGCTAATTAAATTTTATATCATGTTATGTCTTTACTCTATGTTTAATTTATTACTTTTGTAAGGGTTGATATAAAAAATCACTCTGGCTCAAAGTATGTCATTTTTTCACTTTGTAAATTACCCTAAACTTTTTCTCCTTTCTTATTGCATCTCAAAGGCCATGATTTAAAAAAAAAATTACAACCTAAAGCCATTTTTCCTGCCAAAATCGAAATTTTCATTTCATTATTTCTCTAATTGATCTTGAATCAAACGAAAATGAAAATTGAATTTGGGGCTTTCTGTAGGTTTGAAATGTGGAGTGTTTTAGCATGAATTTCATGTATTCTGGTTAAAAATCAGGACATTAATTTGATTTTAGAAGGAAAATGATCCAAAAATGAACCTAGCTAGATTACAAGAAAAATCTTGAACTTTGGGTGAAATTAGAAAAAAAAAAAAAAATTTAGATGGTAAATTTTCATATAGTGGTAGTGCATATGCAAAATTCTAACAAGTAATTTTGTCCATGGCTGCAAATGTGTTCTTGTGGGGACTGTAATACAAAATTGCCAATTTGTTGCAATAAAATGAGAAACAATAAAAATACATAGAATTCTTCAAAATGCTGGCAATATGAATTTAGTGATTTAGGTGGCAGTTGGACATAAATGAATTTAAAGTAGATAGAAGATTTTTAATTAAAATTACAATATTAAATTGATTTCATCAAGTTGACCACAATTATTTCCCAAAAACTAGTTCAAAAGTTAAGAGTTAAAATTTTAACCCTTTATAAAAAATCAATGCAACTTATATCAATAAATAACGTCATAACTAATTGTTAATCTTTGGTGTTCCACTTATGCAAGTCAAAGTTATTGTAGTTAATTTGAAATATAGTGTGAAGTCATTTTAATTAACACAAAAACCTATGGATTTAACTCAAAAGGACGGAGCCCCACCATCTATATATTAATCAAATTCATTTTCATAAATTCAACTTTATTTCATGAATTATGTATTATGAGTTGATTAATTTCACATAATTAGATCAATGAAACGATCTGTTTTAATAATTTTAAAAATTTATTGATTGAAATAAAACTAAAAGCTTTAAGGGAAAGTTGTAAGATGGGGATATAGATTGAGAAAGGTTCTATCTCATTTAACTTCACTCTGCCTACAAATTTTTGTAGGCCCACTCTATGTCTTCATGATAATATATTGAAAATATCTTTGTTGTTGGAAACTAATTGGCCTTACACCATTTATATGTGAAACTTGTGCTAAGGACAACAATCATATGTGTTGCCTTATTGTTCAATTGGCTTTTCCCATATACTAAATTGTGTCTCCATCTAATATTACAATAAACGTCAAAGTGTATAAATTTTGCTTGCATTAATAACATTAATTTATGAGTGGATACATCTTTAACTTGAATACCACTTGATTAGTCATAAACATAAAGGAAAAACTGTATGTTATTGCTGACTTTATTGTTTCTTTATTATGCAGACGGTTAGTTACATGGCAGAGAGAGTTCATTTGGAATTGTGATTCAGGTATTTATATCTATTTGCCGTTAGAGCTATGTTCATTTTCGTCAATAAATGTTTTTTATATGTGATTCTATGTAGGCAAAAATGCGTTGAAACTGGAGAGACTGTGGCTATAAAAACCGTGAACTGCAGTTAATGTGGACTATGGATCATCCTAACATTGTTTCCTTGAAACATTGTTTCTTTTCAAACTACAAGCCAAAAATGAGCTCTTTCTCAATTTAGTTATAGAGTATGTACCAGAATGCATGTTTTCTGTTCTGAAGCATTTTAGTGAAGATCACCGTTAATTGTTAATTCACTATATCTTTATGAGAATTATCCAATTAATGATGCATTACAAACAGATTCACTTTAATTCATAATAATATATATCTCTATCTCATATGCATCTCCTCTTTTTCTAAAAGATATTATTTTAATAAACTTAATTAGATGTATAGTTAATCATATCTTAACAAGATCTCATATGTGTTTTTTTCTTGTCTCCCCAACCTTTAAAACAATAAAAATTATGGATGACCAACATGTGATATTGATGCATGCACTTAGAGATTTTGATTTTCAATTAATAAATTATTACTATATAAGAAACAATGGTGTTTTTGAAATAAAATTTATCTCAATTAAGAACTAAATTAGTGTAATTATTTAATATTGACACATGTATGGTTTGAATTACATTTTTTTAGAAGAGAAATGATTTAATCACAAGTTGATCTCCTATGATGTATACTAGAGGAGAGCTCGTGTATTGCATGGAATTTATTTTTAAAAGCTACAGATCACACCTCTCAAAATACACCAAAAAAATCTCACCTAATAAAAAGGGTTAATTTCCGATTTGGTATCCAAAACTAGACTTTATGGTCACCTAGTATAATTCCCTGAAACCTGATAGAAAGAATAACAAATAAATGAAGTGCTATCACCACTCTTGGTGCACATTTTCTGCAAATATAAAGGAACCATATTTTTTATGCACTAGAAAAAATGCACTAGAAATCTGCAGATGGATAGCATCATTTGAATACATATATTTGCAACTTCGGAAGCATACTAATCCCTCTACATCCTAAATACTTCACTGTCAGCTGTCCAAGTAGCTTATATGATAACTTCATCATGAAAATTGAGGAAAATATCATCAGAAATCAAGCAAGAACGTAGACTCCAGTGAAGATCCCACATGTAAAGCAAATTAGATTGGAATTCGACACGGGTTCAGACAAAGATTTTAACCAAGGGAATCACAGACTAATTGCTATATCTTCTCTTCATTAATCTTATATGAAAAGAAGAAAATGAGCTTCACAAACCATCAAACTCCTAATTTTGAATATTGAAATTAGATTATCACAACCGTTCTTTTCAATACTTATCAGCCAAAGCATGTCAGATGAATGGATTATAACGAACATGCAGAAACTCCCGACTTGAAATCAGATTATCCCATATAGTCGAAATTAGATTATCCAGACGACAGAAATTTGAAGCTGTTCCTATTAGTAATAAGGGTCAAAATCCAGCACGCAATGAACACACATTATTCAGCCTTCTCTTTAGATTATCCCAACCGCGGATAATTGAAGTTAGGTTGGATTCTCTTAAGATTATCCCAACCACAGAAAATTGAAGTTAGGTTGGGATTCTCTTTGGATCGCAGAAAATTGAAGTTAGGTTGGGCTTCTCTTTAGATCACAGAATATTGAAGTTAGATTATCCCAACCGCAGAAGATTGAAGTTAGGTTGGGATTCTCTTTAGATTATACCACCTACAGATTATACCATAAACAACCGATTCCACATATTATTCTCCAAACTCAACAGATTATACCATCAACAAATGATTCCACATGTTGTTCTCCAAACTCAATAAAGGGAGTTCATGGCAACATGCAATACATTTTTTTAATAAGGATCACACAATTTAAGATAGTAATGACAATTTCTCAACCAAAGGGCATCTCCAAAGTAAATACCAAATCAAATTACCCACAATACACACTCACTCTGCGTAAATTAAGGGATTTCAGTCTCAAACAACTTACCTTTACGAAATTTGCACCCATTAACAGATAAACTGATAAGGCTTTCGGATCCAAGAACCTCATGCGGCAAAACGAAAGACAAAGTCTCAAGATTAACTGCGATATTTAGATCAATAGCACCCTTTTCGATTGGCTATAAATAAATTTGTTGGCAACAACAAAGATACTGTGTTTCCCAACTTTCTTTTCCTCATGGCATACATCTGGCATCCATAGCCTTAAATAGGTTCAATTCTTGGTACCTCTTCTTTGCGAACATAAAAAACGTTCTGATGTTGCGTTCAACGAAATCGAGGTTGGAGCGACCAAGATTTGGATAGGATCGTTGTGCGAGCAGGTTCTTCTCCCCTTAGAAACGATCGGATTTGTCGTTAATTGCATCCGATAAAATAATTTCGCCTTCAATTCCTTTCACTTTCGACATCGGAAACCCTAGAATTGGTTTTAAATTGAAGATTTCAACCAATTATGCGTATATGAAATGTAGGGTAGCAACCACTCAATATATCCATAATCGTGGAATATGGAATCAAAAAACTAACAACACAATAAGAACTAACGTTATAGTTAGGTTATTAACAGCAGATGAGTTCAGACGGATCAAAAAATGAATAAGACACAACACCGGAAAAAGTATGAAGGAAATGAGGTCCAATGTGGATGCCATATCACAGAAAACAGACATTCACAAGGAGGATCCAGATAATAAACCATCCTTAAAAAACAGAAAACTTTCAAAGAGACCAAAAATTGAATAATAACAAAGTCAAGTTCCAATCCTAGTTTAAAGAGAAGCGTACATAGCCAAATATCATACCAAGTCCTCTGAAAATAGCACTTCAATTGAAATCTATATGCTAAAATCATGCAGAAAAATTCATACCAAGGATAATCATGAAGGAACTGGAGTAGAATATACTCTAAAGGAACATAAGTGAAGCTGTTAAGAAAAATAAGCGAGATATGCGAACATAAATAAATTGTCCAAGATTTTAACAACAATTGATCAAATATGGTAACTTCAACTGGCAGATTTAATAGACTACTTCTGGAAAGAGGAAAATAAGTTTCATGTATCAATAGTACACTACCAAAAAATACGACATAATTTAAAACCACACGCCATGTTAGTTGCAAAGTGATCAGAACACACAATAATGCCTCTATGACAATGTAAACAGACAGTAAAAGCAGACTTCAATCAACACAAACAAAAGATAGCAGAAAATGCAAAGTATTGCAGAATAATAACACAAACAACAAGAACCTGTGCGCATCCAACCACTTAGCAGGTACAGATAAAAGAATCATCTAATTAAAAATCAACCTCTAACAACAGTTTCATGTTTGACAAACAACAAGAACAAATCAGACTTTCTAAAGTGAAGATGAACGATCAACTGAGAAGCTGGTCAGTCAGTACACACAACAATGCCTCTAAGTTCAGTAAACAGAAAGTTAAAGCAAACTTCAAACTAGAGATGAGACGCATCACAAAGCATTGCGGAACACTAACACAATCAGCAAGAAATCATATTGGAAAAAATGAAATCATATTTAATTGCAAAGACAATCAACTGATTTTTTTTAACAACCAAACACAGATACATCAACAAACCAAATGATTCCCTAGATATTAGAAAATAACATAAACATAGCTTGTGTAAATAAAAATATGTAAATAACTGGGAATGAGAAGCTGGTCAGTACACACAACAATGCCTCTATGATTTACTGCTCATTAAGTGCATAAACAGAAAATCAAAGCAAACTCCAAACTACAGATGAGACACATTGCAAAGCATCGCGAAACAATAACACAAACTACAAGAACCTGTGGGCTCAAAACCACTTGGCTAAAAGAAACATAAGATAAAATTGAAATAAGGATATTCACAGAATATGAAATCTAATTTAATTGCAAAGTCAATCAAATGATTTTAAACCAAAAAAGAAAAAATGGACGGAAATGAAAGACCATACTACCTCAAAATCCATTACCAACAAAACCCGATTCCTAAAAATTAAAATCACAGTGAAGGTGGAAAAGAAAATCAACAGAAACGAGAATATAAATTTATGAAACCAAATCATATAATGGTCGCCCAACAGAGAGAGAAAACATACGGGACATAGAGTAGCTCAAACTAAAAAATGGCAGCCGTGTGACAAAACAGACAGAACAGAAGATTGAACAAATTAAAAACACAAAACATCTGATTGCCTTACATCGTTGCTTTGGGAAGAAAACCTTGTAAAAGCATTTGAACAGGTAGATATTTCACAATAACCAATCAATATCTTCAGAACAAGAACTCAACTAACACATGACACCCAATTAAAAAAAAAAAAGGAACTAATATGTTAATAATTTCCTCCACACTTGGGCACAGATAATAGAATCATCTAATTAAAAACCAACCTCTAACAACAGTTTCATGTTAGACAAACAAGAACAAATCAAACTTTTTAAAGTGATGAGGAACGATCAAATTTTTGGGCTAAGAATGAGAACCTGGTCAAAACACACACAACAATGCCTCTATGATTTACTGTTCATCAAATTCAGTAAACAGGAAGTCAAAACAAACTCCGATGTAAAGATGAGACACATTGCAGAACAATAACACAAACAGCAAGAACCTGTGGGCTTACAACCACTTGGCTAAAAGAAACATAAGATAGAACAGAAGGATATTGACAAAATATGAAATCTAATTTAATTGCAAAGGCAATCAACTGATTTTTAAACCAAAAAAGCAAAAAAAAAAAAAAAAAGGAGAACAACAACAATGTGGACAGAAATAAAAGACCATACCTCAAAATCCATTGCCATGAAAACAGGATCACACTTAAGGTGAAAATGAACACCAACAGAAAAAATAATATAAATTGATGAAACCAACTCATATAAGGGTCACCCAAGAGAGAGAAAACATGCAGGTTTTATATAAAGTAATCCAAAGTGAAAAATGGTAGCCGTGAGATAAAACAGTGACAGAAGAACAGAAGGAGATTGAACAGATTAAAAAAACCTGAACATCAATGATTGCCCTGCATCCTTGCTTTGAAAAGAAAACCTGTAAAAGCATCAGGTTAGATGTTTCACAATAACCAATCAGTATCTTAGAACAAGCATCTCAACTATAATATACCTAAAATATTTACAAAAAATAAGGTCCACCAACATAACTTCCTTGAAACCCGAAATAAAGAATCTCAAATAAATGGATATCTGTCTCCACTCTCGGAGAACATTTTCTGCAAATATAAAGAAACCGTATTTGGGGGTGGGGACGATACACAGCAAACAAGTAGATGCTTCACAATAACCAGTAAATCTCTTTAAATCATGAATATCGACATATACTTTAAAAAAATTCCAAAAATAAGGTCACACAATATAACTTCCCTGAAACCCAAAATAAAGAATTCCAAATAAATGGAGAGTGTGCTACCACCACTCTTGGTGCCCATTTTCTACTGATAAAAAGGAACCATATTTGAGGACAACTAAGAAAAAATGGGAGTATACACCAATGTCCTGCATCCCTGCTCGGAGAAGAAAACCCTATACAAGCAGTCGAATAAGTAGATGTTTCAAAATAACCAATCAGTCTGAATCTCGACATATACTTAAATTTTTCCAAAAATAAGGTCACCCAATATAACTTCCCTGAAACCCGAAATAAGAAATCCCAAATATTTCACTGTCAGCTGTCCAAATAACTAATATGATTACCACAACATGAAAACCAAGGAAAATATCATCAACAATCATTCAAGGACCTAAATTCCAGTAAAATCCCACATGTAAAGCAAATTAGATTGGAATTGGATACACGTTCATGCAAAGATTTTAACCGAGGGAATCACAGACTGATTGCTAAAGGTGAAGAGTGAAGAATGCAAACCTGACAAAGCAGAGCAAACTCCCGATATTGAAATTAGATATCACAATAATAATGAAGGAGACAAAGGAGAATAATAATGAAGTGAACAATAACCGAATCTCTTCAGATAGCAGTGAACAATAATGAAGCTCTTCAGATTAGTAAACTACAAAGGAGACAAAAACTAACAGGCAAGAATTCTCTTCATTAGTCTTTATATGAATTTTAATATTTATCAGCCAAAGCATCACATGTGAAGAGAAGAAGACTAACCTGACAAACCAGCAAGCAAGCACACTCAATCTTGAAATTAGATTATCAAAACCACAGCTCAGAGAAGAAAAATAAAGTTTTTCATATTAGAAACTATGAAACAAAAACTAGCAGGTTGATCTTAATCTTCCTATGAATTTCAATAGTTAGCAACACATATGAATTCCTTGGGAAAAAAAAAACAAAAACAAAAAGATGCTTACTTCTGGGATTGGTTGTTGAAAAACTGATTCAACAACAACAACCATGGCATGCACAAAATCATCACCTCCAGTTCCAATCGATGTAAATCCTCTTTCTGTTGGGTTAGGAATTCACCTATAGTACATGAATAAATTTCAAGTCAATAATCATTCTAGAGAGCTGAAACTATTCCCAGAACCTGATAGAACACTTGAGATTACATATATGTTGATGCCCATTTTGGCTAATAAGATCTGGTTCAAGGGCAGCAGATGTTGGCCTTGGAATGCTTTTATGCCTCTTCTTCCCAAATGATTGAATAGAGCTTGCTCGAAGAACATCATCTTTTCTGGTTCTTTTATAGGAATTGTTCCCTCAGGGCATCTCCCAATCATGCGCCGCAACTGAGTTATAGGCTTTGGCCCTATTTCTTTCTTCGCCAATATCTCGTTCTGGCTGAATAACCCTTCTAGATGACAACTCAGTCTCATAAATCTGTAAGCACTCACCATCAACAAAACATTGAAAAAAGATATTGTGACCTAAACTGTGTGGTTTTTGAGTGAGGATGATCAAAAGATGGTTGGTGAGACATATGCACACAGTCACCATCTGGGCTCTGCTTTTGTGCACATAATCTGTTTTTTTTTTTCCTCAAACATAGAGATAAAACTCATATAAGAAAAAATACAAACACAAATTGGCATGCAGAATACCTTGATGGACTTAGAGAGATGGCTTGTTCACGCGGTTCAAGTTTAACTTCAAGATTCCGTCGAGCAGCAAGCGGCCCCAAATTCCAGCATTGTTAAGAGAAAAATGAGCCAAAAAAACACTTCATATCCATTGAAATTGGTACTCAAGCTTCACAAGAATACAAATTTGTAGCAGTGATCATTCATAACATGATTTTTTTTTTTTTTAAATTGAAGGCTGTGGCCATGGGGCTCACAGTTTCTGCTTAATCCTTTCTACCCCTTTTGGCCCTTATCATAGCAGTAAGTGCTTAATCCTAACCCTAATGGCTTTCCTGAAGGCTTGTATTAGGGCTTTTGTAAGTATTAGGTGTGACGAATGAAGAGGCGTAACAAAGTACTTAGAACCTAGAAAGCATACCTGCTTAATAGAACATCCACAACATCACTTCATCTTTACCTGCTTTAGGTGACTAACTATTCCACAACAAATCAGTTAACAATGATGATGTTTGGTTCTACACCTGTAGTTAAAATTCAGATTCGCAGGAAGTACATTTTCTTTTTAAGCGAATGGAACTGTGTCTGCAAATTATCAACTTTGAAATAATGGTAGAATAAGGTAAAATTCAGACTGTAGGAAAAGAAATAATGGTAGAATAATGTAAAAGTTTAGCATTAGCATTTGCATTAACACTTGCATTTGTATTAGCATTAGCACTTGCATAAGCATTAGCATAAGCATTTGCATTTGCATTAGCATGTGCACTTGCACTTGCATTAGCATTAGCACTGGCATTAGCATTTGCATTAGCACTGGCATTAGCATTAGAACGTGCATTTGCATTAGCATTAGCATTAGCATTAGATATGCATTAGCATTAGCATTAGCACTTGCATTAGCATTAGCATTTGCATTTGCATTAGCACTTGTATTAGCATTAGCACTTGCATTAGCATTAGCATTTGCATTAGCACTTGCATTAGCATTAACATTGGCATTAGCACTTGCATTAGCACTAGCACTTGCATTAGCACTAGCACTAGCACTTGCAGTTGCATTAGCACTTGCATTAGCATTAGCATTAGCACTGGCATTTGCACTTGCATTAGCACTTGCACTAGCATTAGCATTAGCAGTTGCATTAGCATTTGTATTAGCAGTTGCATTAGCACTTGGATTTGCATTAGCACTTGCATTAGCATTAGCACTTGCATTAGCATTAGCATTAGCATTAGCATTAGCATTAGCAGTTGCATTAGCATTAGCACTTGCATTAGCATTAGCATTAGCATTTGCATTTGCATTAGCACTTGCATTAGCATTTGCATTTGCATTAGCATTAGCATTAGCACTTGCATTTGCATTAGCACTTGCATTAGAACGTTGCATTAGCGTTCACATTAGCATTAGCATTGGCATTAGCATTAGCATTGGCACTAGCAGTAGCATTTGCATTTGCACTTGCATTAGCACTTGCACTAGCAGTAGCATTTGCATTAGCATTAGCATTTGCATTTGCAGTTGCATTTGCATTTGCATTAGCATTTGCATTTGCATATTTGCACTTGCACTTGCACTTGCACTAGCAGTAGCATTAGCATTTGCATTAGCATTAGCACTAGCACTTGCATTAGCATTTGGCATTTGCATTTGCATTGGCATTGGCTATTTGCATTGGCATTGGCATTAGCACTTGCATTGGCCTTAGCACTTGCATTAGCATTAGCATTTGTAGTTGCAGTTGCATTTGCAATTGCATTAGCATTTGTATTTGCATTTGCACTAGCATTAATATAAATGTTAAACGCATAAGTGCCACCTCATGTACACATGTTGAACTATAAATCATAGGAAGACTAAAGAAACTTGACCTTTCTTTATTATGCCTTCATCAATAGCCTTGTATTCCATATTCAACACCATAGCCACCAGTTTACAGAGTCTCCAGCACCAATTGTTCCACAAGAAGAATTCTTTGATTCACACCCAGAGAGCAATACAGATCTGACGACATACTTAATGTTTCCCTAAAGAATTCGTAAAAAACTGGTCAAAAAATATGGACAAATCAGAAACTGAAGATTTTTACAAGTACATACCCCAAGGAAAAATTACCAACATTTACAAATTTAAGTGAAGACTATCTTTAAGCTTTCTCACGCTTTCAGTGAACCCAAAACCAACAATCCCTCCATGGATCTCATCTAGTACAAGCCATGAGCACAAAACATATAAGCTGATTCAATATAAATCATGCAGTCATCTCATTGTTCCAAAGACATATCAATAGATATGATACTTGTTCTAACAAAAATCTGAATATGCATTCCTAATGCTTTTATGAAAACAATTCTTATGCTACTTGTTGATATCATGGCCTATTTCATGCAGCATGCCAGTGTTGCACTACATTTTTTAAAATATACAACTCTCTTTCACACATGAAAAACATGCAAATTAAAAACCATTCATAATGTAATACAAGGTACATCACTATCTTATATTTCAGTTACACCAAAGAAGAATTGCATTCCAAAAAACTGTGAAGTACCTTTGCACCTTAAATAAAAGATAACAAATTATTAAAGTATTTGCACCTTTCTGGCAGCCTCTGACTAAGGCTATATGAAATTCCTTAGAGCATTCAGTCCCATAAAGAGTGGCAGTGAAATTGAACTTGGATGGATCAAATTCGAAGATCTCAGGCAGCTGAAATGCAGTATCCTTTCTGGTGGAAGGAAAAAAAAAATAGGCATCATTATGGTTGTGAAACTTGAACCATTAGTTTATGCACGTATAAAAAAACCATATCTATAATCTTTTTTCTTTCCTAGAGAAAGTAGATGGAAATTACATAGGGCAAAGACTTACACATCATTAGGATTTTTCCCATATTTGAATCAGAATCTACGTTCACTGAGTGAACCATGATTCAACAAAGTCCCAGAACAAATCTTTCCATTCCCTGCCAAATACATAATTTGTTGTCAGAATTAACCAAATAAGGCGGCTCGTGAAGGAAAATAAAAAATCATTCTGTCAGATGATACAATCTGCCCATTAAACAATTTCCAAGAAGCAGGACAATGATTATATTAGTGAATACGAGCAAAGTAGATCCAGATTCTTATATAACATTTGCATGCCATAATAACATCAGTGATTTCTCATAAATTCTGATGTTAGGAACTATTTTCAAGAAAATGTCAAGAACCGAAGATACTCCAAGAAAATTGCAAGAACCGAAGATACTCCAAGAAAATTGCAAGAACCAAATTACTCCAAGAAAATTTCAAGAACCAAAATACTCCAAAAAAAATTTCAAGAACCGAATTTATTACAAAGAGCCAAAAGGGCTTAGGATGAAAAAAGAGAGAATATTCATTTAAAAAAGAGAAAAGGTTGGTCAAGAAAACAGAGGATAGTTAGAAGACAATATGACAAACACTTTGCGTTCAAGAAATCAAGAAAAGAAAGGAGAAAATACCTGATGCAGTTTCAGACAAGAAATTAAAATCCAAATTGATTGTGTATAAAAAAGCAGTCAAGTGTGAATATGAGAGTGAAGAGTTGGAAAAAGGAATGAATATATAGAGAGAAAAGGGAAGAAAAATGATGAGCGGCAATTTAAAGAACAAGAATGATTTATTTATGGTGGTTTGCTTATTATTTATGGGGCCGGCTATCCGCACCCCATTAATTCTAAACACACCCCATTTTTCTAAACACACCCACAATGTAATCAAATTAACTTAATAATTGTCAAATACACCCCAACACATTACCAAAATACCCTTAATAAATAAATTATACACATCTACTAATCACACCCCCAACATACCAACACACCCCACAATTGGATTTTTCCCCAAATCAAACCCCAATCCAAAACTCCAAAAATCCAACAAGTTCAAGAACTCAATTCGCAATTGTTCGAAGAAATTGTTCGACCCAAGTTCGAACAAGCATTTTCGTGTTCGCATTCAACAACATTTTGGAGTACAATGGATCCTTTCCAAGAAGATGAAGAGCCAAGTAAGTTTGTAAATTTCTCTACAATTTTTTTGATATATTTGGTTAAATTTGTGGTTTTGTTGTTAGAATTTGAGCAATATTGTGTAGAAAACATGTTTAGGATGTTATATTGTTGAAAACATGTGTAGTTGTGGTAGGATTCGGACTGGAAAATGAAGTTGGGGGGTAGTTTTTTTTTTCCCGGATCGCGTTCGGTTCGATCCTGGTCCGCCGAACTCCGTGTAGTATGTTCGAATTTAGTTCGAACGTGATGTAGGATGTTCGATTTAAGTTTGAACGGTATACAGGATGTTCGAATTCTGTTCGAACGTGATGTAGGATGTTCGAATTGAGTTTGAACGTTATACAGGATGTTCGAATTCTGTTCGAACATAATGAAGTTTGTTCGAATTTAATTAGTCGAACAGTTGATTTCCGCAATTTCAATTTTTCAGTCTGTACTCAATTGGATTACGTTGTTATGCATTATCGTTTGTTGATATAATTGATGTGTATATTTTAGGAGGGAAGCGTGTTTATCATAGGAGGAGACCTACGGCGTCCAATAGAAAACATCGGACAGAACAGTCCGAGTCCGAGCCCGAGCCCGACCCTCGTAACACTGATGCTTCGTCTTCTGGATTGTCCTTGATGGAGTATGTCGCCCCGGATGCCACTGAAGTTGAAGAGGAAGACGAGCCAGCAGAGGGGGCAGAGAATGAGGGAGTCGAAGAAGAGGAGATTTTGAATGGTCCTTGCCCTGGTGGACCCGTCGATCCCCAGTTGATCCCAAGCTTCAAGACACATATTGCCTATGCGATCTGGCATGGGGAAGAAAGACCGATCCTGAAGTGTTGGTGTCATACCAGAAAGATGGATACATGGTTGTTCGAAAACCCCACCGAGGAGTTTTGGAGGATACTAGAACGAAACAATATTCCAGATTTGAGATGGACATCGTACAAGACGCCAAACAAAAATCTTATATGCGCATTCGTGAAGCGTTGGCAACCAGAAACTAACAAATTTCACATGCCGTGGGGTGAGATGACCATCACATTGGACGACGTTCGATGTATAACTGGACTTCCTATCAGTGGTCACTCGGTCATGCTGCCACAGACCAGGGGCGTAGAGGAACGTGGCCATTCAAAAATTTGTCGGTTGTTGGGCGTCTCCGCAGCAGATGCCAATGAGGCTCTGTCCGATCTTCGAGGTAGTAGTGTGAAGTTTGAATGGCTGTGGAGTCGGTTTGCAGGAGACTGTTCATCAGATGATGTGGGGACGTTGGAGCGTTCCGCTCGGGCTTACTTGTGGTTTGTGTTGGGCTGCACCCTCTTCGCCGATAAGACTGGAACCCGAGCCGACACCAAGATTCTAGCACTTTTGGAGCGTCTAGATCGTGTCCACACTTACGCTTGGGGAGCGGCGTGTTTGACATACTTATATAGACAGCTCGGACTCGCCTCTAGGAGTGGTGTTCGACAAATGAGTGGTTATCTGACACTACTGGAGGTACACTAGCGACGAACATGTGTTCATTTTGTCATTCTTATTTGTGTATACTTATTTACATATGTTCTTGTGGCAGGCTTGGATATACGAGTATTTTCCGGTGTTCAGGCCAACACATAATGTGAACTACCGACGGGATGAGCCCTTGGCGAGAAAGTGGATGCAACAAGCTCACGGCGGTGGAACCATTGAACGATTGATTGTCACTAGAGAAATATTGGATGCTATGTCACCGACGGACGTGAGTCTTAAATTTGTCGAAAACTCTTTTTTTTCCCAAGTCTTACGTAGGCGCATTATTTATACATGTATTTTTTGCAGGTTAATTGGCTGCCCTATAGTGATATTCGGGATCACCATCCATTTGATGAAGTCAGCTTCTATCAAGGGTGTCTACGAGCGTTTGAGATCGTCGAGCCATATCATCCAGATCGTGCCTTCGGCAATTCGGGCATCTTCAACGTATCCCTGATGAACCACTCATCCCAATGATCGCTCGACGAGGATGAACAGGCGCGAAGTACAAGGTGACGTGGGATGCTCTCGGAGCCTATTTCCGAGTGTGGAGGAATCACGTACTGTCTGAAGATAGCCGAGGGAGGCGTGCATGCCCGAATTGGGAGTGCTCGAAAGACTATTTGGAGTGGTTTAACATCGTCTCGCATCTAATTATCCAAAATCCCGCGACCTTGTCCGAGCATCGCGTTCCTCCATCTCGACCTCGGGGGCCACAACCGTGGGATATGATTAATTCCGCATTGGGACATCTGGAGCCGGTTTATCAAAGATGGATGGTGGAGCAGGATGGGCTCGATGCATCGATGTTGGTCCCAGCCCTAGTGGGGGCATATCGTGCATTGAAGATAGATGACAGTGAACAAGCAGAGTCATCCAGACGTGCCTCCACTAGTCGAGCACACCGGGGTCGTAAAGGATAGAAGTAGGGTTCCATGTTATTCTTGTTAAACAATTATCAACAATCTGTTCGATTTCATGATTTTAGCATGTGTACTGCAGACTACTATTTACATGTGGTTTATCTCCTGACTATCTTTTTCTTGATTTTTTGATAAATATTATGTGTTACAAATGTTCAATAGCATGAAGCTCATACCGATAACGAAACGACATGGGAACAATTCGTTTGCGAACGTTCTTCTTATTATTCGAATTGTGATGCTCGAACATGTGTTATGTTGAAAGTAAAATCTGTTCGATGAACGTATCTGGAATGAAACATCGATGTTCGGCATGTACATGCACTGTTCGGCCACCAAAGTTCGAACAAAACATAATATGTTCGGCCACAATTCGAACTATTTCTTATTATTCGACCTATAGTCTTCGAACAGTAACAAATCCCCTCTGTATATGCACTGTTCGGCCACCAAAGGTCGAACAAAAACGAATATGTTCGGCCACCGTTCGAACGCATTCGAAATCGTTCGAGTTATAGTATTCGAACAGTAACATTTCATCTATGTATATGCACTGTTCGACCATTGGTCGCCGAACACAACTGCATATGTTCGGTGGTTGTTCGAACACTATCTAGGGTGTTCGAACTCTGTAGGTCGAACAGTAAGCGATGTGGCTTTGCCGAGATATAGCTGATTCGACTGAAGTTCGAACGATCTGTAGAAGTTCGAACAGTAGATGTCGAACAGAACATAACTTGATGGATTTCTTAATGTTTCAGTAACGACTACCAACAGGCACATCAATAATAACTATGCTACATTGATCATTCCACAAATCATGCTATTTTACCACAATTGTTCAAAATCGGTATGACAAACCAACAGTAAAATATTGTATCATACAACCCAACAAATCCAATCAACCCTAATCATCATCTATGTCGAACGAAAGAGGAGTGGTCAACGAACTTTCACTACGACTCTGAAGGGCATAATTCATGATTCGTCCTTTGTAAAATTCAGACCACCCATTCGCGCATGGTAAGCGATTTTCAAACCAACGTTCAATAATTGGAGGCAATGGTGCATTGTCATCCAACTTTACCTACAAAAACAGACACACCTCATCAACAAATTAATAAATATGCGAATTCATAACTTAAATCAACACACATGACTACAATACCTGAACGAAATGATCGTTTCCCACCAAGGCCATACATACAAGACGAGGTTTTGTCGATATCTGAGTGCGCATGGGTAGAACCGTGACACAGATGCTCTGCGATAGATGGACTATCGCCATGTTGTAAGCATTAGCAGCCAAAAAGATCATTTCCGGGAATGCCCACCAATAATTGATCTCGTAAATAGGTTTCTCAAAGCAAGACAGGTTTTTGGTTATCTGTTCAATTCGATCGCTCATACCGATGATATTCTTGTATAACCATTCATAGTTTTTGATCTCGTCAATGAGATCGCTACGAATTTGTGGCCACGAGTTCTCGCCCAAACCGACCCCGTGAGCTATGCAGCGGAATCCACAATGTCCATCTCCTAATGGATTTTTGATACTGAGCACGTGTTCTTGCATGATCGGAGGAAGTTGACTTATGAATACTTCATCACCCCCCTTGCGAACCGAACGACGCCTAATTGGCGGAATTTTTTTCTTCAAGGATGTGAACATTGGAGTCGCCTTGGTAGATTCACCTACGTAGGTAGCCTCGTCTGCTACAGGTGTCGAACAACTGTCGTGCACCGATTCCACATACTCAAACTTCGAAGGGTTGCGTTTGTGGATGTCTCCTTCACCAACTTCACCTTGCTAGGCCTACCACGGGGACGAGCAACGATTTGAGGTTCTTGTAATGAACTTGTCGATGGTATGGATATCTCGCGAAGTCTTTTAAGCAACAGTAATTTTTGAGACTCCGAGACCGTTCCAAATAACCCATTTATATCACCGATTGTTTCTTCCCAATGCCTTCCGACATCAACGTTCACAGATCCTTCACACTGAGCAGGCTCACAATCCAACTTTCTCCAGAACATGTCAATTATATCGAGTTGGACAACTTGACCATCTCGTATCAGACATCCCAATTCGTGAGCACAGGGCAAGCCACATGTCCTCCGCAACACACAACCGCACATCAGAGGATCTACACCGCAACTATCTATGTCTCTCAGCTCATCAAGCATTTTCGAAAGCGCATGATGAGACACTAATCCTCGAATGTTTTTGAATAGAGGATTGGCATAACGATGTGGTGCCACATGAACACTCTGTTCGAATGAGGCCTTCGCATTCGTATGTGACGTGATAAGCAGGTGATGGATTCTGTCCCACGATGTCTCAAAAGTCCCCTGACTAGAGCCCAATTGTTTTTTAAGTTTGGCATGTGCACTCTCAACCCTATAAATACACACAGACATGTGTTATCACAAGAGATAAAATATAAAATATCCACTAAATTCAATCATTCATCTACTTCTAGAACATACCTGCTAGTGGACGTGTTATCAAAATGCATGATATTGTCGGTCCATGCGCAGACGAACTTCTCCTTGTACGGTTGGATCCAATTCTTCATCACATACGTAACAGCCCTAGGATAGTCTCTGTAATCAGCTTCAAGTCTCCTCACCAACTCATTAAACCTATGTTCATCATCAGCCTTTATCAACATATTCCATGCATGATTGAATAGTTCCCACCTCTCAACTCGACCAAAAATCATCCTCAAGCTTGCCAAAACGTTTTTGTTGATATGCCATCGACACAGTAAATTTGTGGAGTTGGGGAACGTCACCGATATAGCATTCATGAGTGCAAGCTCTCGATCGGTTACAATAACCTTAGGTAAGCATCCATCGTTCATCAATCCTTTCAACGTAGTCAATGCCCATCTATAGTTGTCCTCACGCTCGTGAGACATATACACAAACGCAACTGAGAAAGTTAAGTTTGTGGACGTGACACCAACTACTTCCAACAATGGCATCTTATACCTATTCGTCTTATAGGTACAATCTATAAATAACACGCTTGGAAATGCACGCAACAACTCCACAGATGTTGGATGAGCATAAAACAAATCAGTAACACCATCTGTCTGACCACATCTCCTGGTCAAGTAGTAGTAGTTCTCCGTCTCCAATTTTCCCAATAAGTATTGCATTTGCGTACAACCGCCATGCTCTTGTGCTCTATGCTTCAGTCGGGCATTGTAAATGGTCTTCAAGGTCGACTCATTCTCGGGAAAAAAAAGTTTGACTGTACTCAATACGTCCTTCGGTTTCGTACCATTAATAGTCAAGTCACGCACAAGTTCATATTCGGCACTTGTCAGTCGACCTGCAAATGAGTGACCGACCAAGTTCAACCCCATTGGATGGTTATGCGATCCGCATTCAACAACCAAACACCATTGCTCAGTCTCTTTCAACTGTACTTCTTTTAGCAAAAACGGACAATCGCACTTCTTAGTTCCAGTATTCCGTCCTTTCTTCGACTTCTTACCATCTTGCCCCGACGTGCTTGTAACAACTTTTGACTTCGACGGACGATACTTACCACCACGCTCACACCCCAAAAATACCCGAGCTCGCCTTCCACTTTGTCCACTATCCGATTGTCTAACCAATATGACCATGTTCAGACGAATTCCCACCCTAGTTGCCCAATTAACCAATGCATCACGATCATCAAATACTTCATTTGTTCTAAAATCGTTCGAAAAATCAATTTGCTCATACATCGGATCGTCTTCCACGTTTACGTTCACAATGCTCATTTTAGATTCGTGTGAATCAATTTCCTATAATGTATGAAATGTAAAAGTAAATACATTGATAATCAAACAAAAACAATTGTTCAAAAAACCACTCTGTTCGATCTCAAAAGGTCGAACATATCAAATATGTTCGACTACTATTGGTCGAACAGATACAATATGTTCGAATAACTGTCGAACACAATTACGAACATTCGGCCGTTACAGGTCGAACACTTTAGATTTGTTCGGCCTGTAACGGCCGATCGGGTCGTTCGCAGATTTTTTTTTCAGCTCAAAAATACACGAAAACAATCGGTAGAAAGCTTGTAAATGACTTACATTGTCCATGTCATGTGTTCTTTCTTCGGACATGATAACTTTTGAGTGTGTTGCAAGATTAGGGTTTTGAGATGAAGATTTTTGGGTTTGCAAGAAGATGAGGTGAGGAAGATAAACTTTTGGGTGTGTTGTAATGGAGTGTGTTTGGAGTGGGGTGTGTTTTAATAATTGGGGTGTGTATAGTATAGATGGAATTTGTTTAAAAAATCATCTTTAAGGGTATAAATGTCTTTAATTAAATTATTTCTTTTTTATTTAATTTAATGGGGTGTGTTTAGAATTAATGGGGTGCGGATAGCCGGCCCCATTATTTATTAACCCCTAAACCCATCTTAGGGTTAATAAATAAGGTAAGTCCTAATTTTACCGTTAGAGATTGGATCCACCTTAGGATTAATAAATAAGGTATGTACTAATTTTACCGTTAGAAATTGGCTTCCAAGCCCAGCATGCTGGCCAGTTTTATTACCTTGTTTTCTTTTTTTCTTTTTTCTTAATGTAATTTTATGTATTTTTTATCAAAAAAACTCAAAAAAATTAGGTGTTTTATAAAACACTCAAATTTTCAATAGATTATTTGGTTCACAATTAGGTCAACTCGTGTAACAGTGTCATTTATCAGAAATAATGTGTTATTTCATTATTTTAAAGTATATCAACCTCTTTTTCTAAAAGATATTATTTTAATAAACTTAATTAGATGTATAATTAATCATATCTTAACAAGTTCTCATATGTGTTTTTTTCTTGTCTCCCCCACCTTTAAAACAATAAAAATTATGGATAACCAACATGTGATATTGATGCATGCACTTAGAGATTTTGATTTTCAATTAATAAAAATATTACTATATAAGAAACAATGGTGTTTTTGAAATAAAATTTATCTCAATTAAGAACTAAATTAGTGTAATTATTTAATATTGACACATATATGGTTTGGATTGCCTTTTTTTAGAAGGGAAATGATTTAATCACAAGCTAATATATACTGGAAGAGAGCTCGTGTATTTGGACCAAATTTATTTTTAAAAACTACAGATCACACCTCTCAAAATATAACAAAAAAATCCCACTTAATAAAAATGGTTAATTTCAGATTTGGTACTCGAAACTAGCCTTATTTCAGGTTTGGTACCCATAAGTCACACCTCATCATAAGTAATTCACAAGTTATTCAAAAGTAATTAGATTTGGTCCCCGCCGTCTAAAAACCGTCAACTTTTGACGGAAATTAACCATCACTCTCGTTTTGGTGGCAACGCCGCTTCTCTTCCCCCCAACTTTGTGAACCCTACTTTCTGTTCCAATCACTTCACCTCAATCGATTCTCTTCTCAAATCAAAGTCTTCCGAATTTCAATTCTAGTCTCTGCCCTTAATCGATTTGAGTTGTTGTTGTTGTTTTGAGTCTCAAGCGACCTGGCAAGAAACAAATTTGGGTCGATTTCCACACCTCAATGGGGTCGACAACCACTTCGAAAGAATGGAGCGGATGGTCGCCCACAACCCTTCCTTTTGCGACATCACCTTAGGCGTTGGTGGATGCACCACCGATCTCACTCTCGAGATTGCTAATCGAATGCAGAACATGGTCTCCGTCGAGACCATGATGCACCTCACTTGCACCAACATGCATGTTGAAGCTCTCATAATTTCACCTTGGAATTCTTTTCTTTCTTTCTATATCTACAAAATGTTGCTACTGTTTGCTCATCATTCTTTGATTTTTTTTCATAGGTTGAGCATATCCGTGCTAAATATGGGGATTACTTTGGGATTGCTATTGTTGGTTATCCAGGTCTCAGTAAAAATAAATTTTTGAATTTTTAAACAATTTTCAGATTAATTAAATCTTTTTTTTATTTAGACTATTTAAAAAAATAAATAAATAACCATTATTGATATTATTATTTTTATAATTTTTTAAACGCTGATACTTTAGTTTTAGATATTTTAAATTGTTGGATTTATTTAGACCAAATAAATAATATAAATGACCCATAGATTAAAGTTTTGAATTTTGTTCTTAAAAAATTAAAAAGGCTAATTGAAAGAGCCTATATACATCTAAAGGACTTTTATTACTAAATGACTAATTATAAAGCCCAATTGTAAAGAAGATTATAATTGAGGCCCATACATGTGAAGTTGTCCTAATTAACATCCACTTTTAATATATAAATATATTTATATTTGTATTGCACATTAAAAATCCTAATTCATCCTATCCTACCCGCCATCCATAGCCTCCAACTGCCGCCTTCTCTTCATCACCGTTTGATGCCACCATCGAAATTTCATTTCCTAACAACGCTTTCTATTACATCTACGAAAATCATAATATTAAATTCAGAATGTTATATTGAATATTACATACAATAAAATTTAGAATGTTTAATTAAATACTATGATTAATTAAAGCAACAGAAACTAAATAGCATACAAATTAACAACTAAATACCCGAATTTAGAATGTTAATTTAAATATTACAACTAAATAAAATTAAATAGCATATAAATTAACAAAATAAAATATTAAAACTAATTCAAACAAAGTAAAAACTGAAAAATAAAAAATATATAAAACAGTAAAAATGATAAGGGAATAACGAGTTTGAAGTGAAAAGGGCGTTAGAAATGTTATTTTATTGAAAGGATGATATGCATATCATTTTATTAACAATTCAAAGAGTATAATAATCAATACACAAGTCACAAAATGTTGAAAAGCCACCACAAGTAGCAAATCAGGCGACTACATTACACATTCGTCAATTTTAACGGTTTTGAGGATTTCGAGCAAATTTATCCATATGACAGGCATAAACGTTGCTATTCTTATAATAGAGGGAAGCGACACTAATTTTCCAAATCATAGGGGCTATAACATTTTACCCCAAAAATTTAATGAATCACCTGGGACCAAATCCAGTGACATACATAATGATATCGACTGCCACTTTATTCGCGAGTTGGTCTCCTCAGGCCGACTATACACGCATTTTGTTCTTTCAAGCCTTCAAGTTACGAACATGTTCACCAAAAGTTCTTTTTGTCCCAATTTTGAATTGTTATGTTCCAAGCTATGTGATCAATTGCATCCATAACATCGCTTGAATCTCTAATTTATTCTTTAGAGATTTTGTAAACATATTTTTTTGATTTCATTGTTGTATTTGTCTTGTATATCTCCTTGTATTATTCTATAAATAGTGGAAATTCTAACTTACCTCATTAACGGTGATACAATATCAATTCTCATAAAAAAAACGATGTCAAAACACTTTAAATTTCAAATCAGATCAATACTCCAAATCAATTTTTGATTTTCATGATTCAAACTCAATTTGAACAAAATATGAATGAAATTTTGAGATTTTGATTGGAAAACAGGCTTGGAAATGGTCATATAGAGTACAATTTGAAAAAATTGCAATCACAGGAAGAAAAAAGTTCGATTAGAAAATAGAAAAAAAAAAAAAAAAGACTTCGCTACTACGGGACAAAAGTGCATGTATTTAAGTCTCCACAGACTCTTGACCCAAGTAAAGACTTGAGCTCAAGTAACGTGTTATATTTTGACTACATAATCGTCTCTAAAGAAAAATAAATTTCTCCAACCCTCAAAACACTTCTCCATTGACTCAGCTTGACTCTCGTAAAGACTTGAGGTCACGTGAAGCATTTGATTTTGAGTACATATAGTCTTCTCTAAAGAAAAATATAAATTTCACCATATATTTTAGTATAGTAACTCACCATGTATCCTTGCACCCTAAATTTGTGCCATGAGTAGAACAATGCAGAATTTGTTTTCTTGATTCTCTAATAAATCTGCAAACAAAACAACTAACCAAACATATACGAAAAGATAATTTTGTCAAATAATTAGTTAATAATAATAATATTCTTATACACTTAACATTCTTATTACAGTTGATTGGCTAAAATAAATTTCGCAACAATCTATTTAAGAAAACCTTGCAAAAATTTTGGATGTCTGATAACCAGATGATGATACATATTTTAATGGAACAGAGAATTTCTTGTAATTTTATTTCTACAATATATTTTGGATGTCTGATAAGCAGATGATGATCACAATCTGGTCACATTCTATATTAAAAAAGAACCAAATTTATGGTGCTTGCCTCTCCATATTTTCAACATGGTTTCCTTAGAATCTATACAACTAATTTACAATAAATTTAGTGCGACCATTTCAATAAATATCTGGAATCTTACAATGTAAAATGCATGGATCTCTCGTATAAAGTCCACTTCACGAGTACGTCTAAGTATACATAACGAAACTAGCACAACACATGTCCATTGCACATGATAAATTAGAGTTGCATAAATTATTTTTTTTTTTAATGTAATAATCATCCCATTGGAGTAGTATTTTCTAAGGTATAATAATTGCATTAATTACAATAATTTTTATATAAATTAAATCAATATTATATATAGACTTATTTAATATCTTTTTATATAGACTTAATGAAACGTATGAAAGTTTATAAAAAAAAAATGTCAAATCAATTTAAGTAGAATAATGTCTTTAAACGTTTAAAGTATGTTGCCACACTTGAGAGAGAGAGAGAGAGAGCGCGCGCGCTCGAAAGCATTGCTCAATGTTTCTATTCGATATCTGAATTCAATGGGTCCCTACATTTCACCAAGGGAAATCATCACATCAAAGCACCAAATTTATGACAATTATGAACAGAAGTCTCGTGTTTTCAACACATGAACAAAGGGCTAAATCCTTCAGGCAAGGAAATTTAGATGTTAAGTCTTGAAAAAACGAGGAAGCAAAATCCATACCGCCCAAGAACAAAGACTCGAGCTTATGAACTCATAGAGTGGACTGATTTGTCCATCAAGAACAGATCCCACATATTGTTCTCCAAACTCAATAAAGGGACCAAATCCGGTAACATTGCTACCGAAAGCAGCCGCTGCCACCCCTTACTTTGCCCAAATCCGTCGTCACTGTCGCCTTAAAAAATTGGCTCTCCTTCCAACTTCCCGCTGCTACCTCCCTTCTACTCCGTGAAAAAGAAAAATCTTAGACTCAAGAAAACACAAATGAAAAGTTGAAATTTATTAGATTCTTGATTAAAGATTGAGTTGTGGAAGTTTTCGTGTGGTGAATTTAGCAGATTCAAAATGTCAGAGTTCCTTTCTACCTCCATTAATGGCAGTGAAGGTTTCTTACTTGTCCTCCCTTGTGATTTAGAATCCATATTTAAGAAACTTATGGATTGCCCGGAGATCATTCAGTCTTATGGAAAGAAAATGGTAAAGAGGTTGTATAATGTGTCGTTGAAGTATGCCTCTCATGGTGCTGATGGCAGCGGCGGTGGGGAGGTGGTGGTGGTTGTGGGGACATATAAGTTTTTGGATGTTTTTAAAAGTGATTAATGATGTGTCATTTTTTTCTTATTTTTGTATTTATTTGTTTAATGATGTGGTGATTGGTGGGTTTTTGAGATTTTTTTAATTAATAAACTAAATTACAACAATTAAAATAAATTAAGATGAATTCAATGAATTAAAAATATCTAGCCAAGAGACAAATTAATAAATGGTTCCCGTGTTGATCATAGATGCAAGGATTCTATCTTTTCTTCAATATCAAATTGATTATAGTCGTTGGTACCACACTACCACCTAACAACATAATTTTTCCTTAAGATTCGGTAATCAGGATACGATCTCTAATTACTACCCTAATTAGTAAAAAATCCTAGATACCATCTTAGAATTTAATTTACCAATTACATTAAGATTTAGAAAGACTCAATTCTAGCCAACAAAAGGTTTATTTAAACTAGATCATATATCTTCAAAGCAAGGAATTGAAAATATTTTTATAATCATTATGCTAATTGCCACAAGAATCAGAACAATTAAACAATTACAGATTTAATGTTCTAATTGGCGATATATTATTCTGACAATTTGACAAATAAATCTATTTGAACAATTCACCAAAACAATAATAAGCAACATGCACATAAGATATACAAATAACAAGAAAGAAAGAACGATAAATTAAATTAAATCTCACAACAGTAAAAGAACCAAGTCTTGATTATCTCTTGGATAGAAACAGAATCTAGCCCTCCATGGAGAATTGAGATTCCAAAATAAAAGTGGCAGTGTTTGAATGTAGAATAAGAGTTAAGATGAAGAGAAAAGTTGGAATCCTCATGTATCTATATTTAATAACTACTCCTCAAATAATTCTAATTGGAGGTTAAAAAAAAAATTGTACATTTTATCCAGGTCTTCTCCTTTTTGCAATTTTCGGATGTTAAGCGTGTCCACGTCTATTGTTGAGACTTTTGCAGTTTTTTGAGAATTGGATTTTGAGAATCAAGCTCGAATGCTTAGGCATCCCCACACTTAAAGCTAAAACCGTCGTAGAATTTGCAAGCTTTGAGGACTCCTCCAAACTTCTTCCAAATCAATCCAAAATGCCTTCAATATCAATTAAATCATTATCTTGTCTTACAAATCACAAAACTTCATCAAAATCAAAAATAAAGGATTAATTGACATCTAAAATGAAAGGAAAATATCATAATCAAAATACACAAAATGAACTCATCATTGTGAATCTGAGTATCAGGCTCCTGCCAATACTTCTCAAGAAGTTGTTTGGAATTCATAATTGCTTCATGAACTCGATGTCCGGCTCTCCACTCGTCACTTGCTCATTTGTGACAACAAGAGTGCCTTATTTTTCAGTCAGAATCTTGTTGCTCACAAACGTGTCATACATATTGATATCGACTGCCACTTTATTCGCGAGTTGGTCTCCTCAGGCCAACTAGACACGCATTTTGTTCTTTCGAGCCTTCAAGTTGCAAATATCTTCACCAAAAGTTCTTTTTATCTCAATTTTGAGTTGTTATGTTCCAAGCTATGTGTTCAATTGCATCCATAACATCGCTTGAATCTCTAATTTATTCTTTAGAGATTTTGTAAACATATTTTTTTGATTTCATTGTTATATTTATCTTATATATCTCCTCGTATTATTCTATAAATAGTGAAAATTCTAACTTACTTCATTAATGGTGATACTATATATATTTATCTTATATATCTCCTCGTATTATTCTATATCAATTCTCATAAAAACGATGTCAAAACTCTTCAAATTTCAAATTAGATCAATACTCCAAATCAATTTTTGATTTTCATTCGATTCAAACTCAAACAAAATATAAATGAAAATTGAGATTTTGGTTGGAAAAAAGGCTTGGAAATAGTCATAGAATACAATTTGAAAAAATTGCAATCACAGGAAGAAAAAAGTTCTGCTAGAAATAGCAAAAAGAAAAAAAAAAAAAAAAAAGACTTCGCTACTACGGGACAAAAGTGCATGTATTTAAGTCTCAAGTAACGCGTTTTATTTCTAAAGGAAAAAGAAATTTTTCCAACTCTCAAAAGACTTCTCCACTTTAGGACAAAATTGCATTTAAGTCTTCATTGACTCAGCTTCTCTCGTAAAGACTTGAGGTCACGTGAAGCATTTGATTTTGAGTACATATAGTCTTCTCTAAAGAAAAATATAAATTTCACCATATATTTTAGTATAGTACCTCACCATGTATCCTTGAACCCTAAATTTGTGCCATGAGTAGAACAATGCAGAATTTGTTTTCTTGATTCTCTAATAAATCTGCAAACAAAACAACTAACCAAACATATACGAAAAGATAATTTTGTCAAATAATTAGTTAATAATAATAATATTCTTATACACTTAACATTCTTATTATAGTTGATTGGCTAAAATAAATTTCACAACAACTTATTTAAGGAAACCTTGCAAAATTTTTGAATGTTTGATAACCAGATGATGATAAATATTTTATTGGAACAGAGAATTTCTTGTGATTTTATTTCTACAATATGTTTTGCTTAAATACTCGAAATCATCACAATCTGGTCACATTTTGTGTTAAAAAAGAACCAAATTTATGGTGTTTTCCTCTCCATATTTTCAATATATTTTTCTTGAAATCTATACAACTATTTTACATTAATAAATTTAGTGTGACCATTTCAATAAATATCCGCAATCTTATAATGTAAAATACATGGATCTCTCGTATACCGTCCACTTCACAAGTACGTCTAAGTATACATAACGAAACTAGCACAACACATGTCAATTGCACGTGATAAATTAGAGTTGCATAAATTAAATTCTTTTTTAATGTAATAATCATCCATGGAGTAGTAATTTTTAAGGTATATTAATTGCATTAATTACAATAATTTTTATATAAATTCAATCAATATTATATATATATTAAAAAAAATTTATTTACTTTCTAATTGTCAGTCCAACTATCACACCTTTTCAATTAAGTGTGTGTATATATATATTATGATCAAATCCTATATATATTCTATGTATCTTCTATGTATTTTTTCCCTAAATAATTTCAAAATTACTATATATTATACTATATAATTATTTAAAGTTTGAGGGGCCAGTGCTCCGGCCTTATTTCCAACATCTTGTTAATTCAGAGTTGAACTTTCATTACAAGTTGTTAGATATATGATTTGTCTCTATATATCATTGATGTGAATGGAGAAACTTATCTTCACTTCAGACATTCTATGTCTCCCATATTATTTCCAGGTAATATCCCTCTATTATATAATTAGCTATAGAGATGAATAAGTATATATTAGTAGCATTGTGAGGAAACATATATTCTGGCATAGACCCTCTAGCTAGCAAACATAAATGGAGATCACCAGCTACATTTTTGCCAATATTGTCCTAATAGTGACCTGCAGCCAAATGTTCTACTAACCTTGCCACAGATCAATCTGCTCTTCTTGCACTCAAAGCAAACATGGTGTTAGACCCTCGCCACATTCTTGCAAGAAATTGGACAAATTCAAGCTCTATTTGCAGTTGGATTGCACTAAATATTTCAAATATGGGGCTCTCTGCCACCATTCCACCACATCTAGCAAACCTCTCTTTCCTCATTTCACTCGACCTCTCATTCAATCATTTCAATGGCACTGTGCCCAGTAAATTATTTTATTAATACTATTTATGTATTTAAGTTTTATTATTTTATGCCTTTTTTGTATTTTTATTTTGTAATAATTCTATACTATAATTTATACTTCATACTAGTTATACAATTTTATATTATATACAAATTTTGCATGATAATTTAATTTTAGGAAATTAACTTGTAAAAGTTTATATAAATTAAATAATGATAATTATTAAAAGTAATAAAAAAAAAAGTTCATTCCTTTTAGGAATACATAATACTATGGGATATGATAGGATATGAAAGAATGACTAATCTCATATCCATGATAATACTAATGTGAAATGTGAAAGTGTTTTTGACTAAAGAAAGAAGAAGTGTTTCATTTGATCTTCTTTAGATTGCAATACCCCCTGAGTAAATAAAATTATGATAGATTCATGCATGATACAACTAGTTTCTTTATATTGGAGTAATGCTTATTTTTCATTCTCAGCAGGTGTTCTACCGAAAGAAATTTGGAATTTTACAAACATAAAAACGTTGAGACTCTACTACAACAACTTCACAGGTAAAAGAGAGAATGACAATATTAATTACTAGTTTCTTTATATTTGCAATACTTACTTTTCACTTTGGCAGGTGTTTTATCTAAAGAAATTGGCCAACTTTACCAACTGGAGGTTTTAGTTTTAGAAGTTAATAGCTTCATTGGTTTGATTCCATCCGAGATATTTAATATTTCACTTGTTAAGAATGGTCTATCGAGCAGTCTTCCAACCAATTTGTGCTATGGGTTAATTACCCCTTCTTGAACATCTGCTCCTCGGAGAAAATTACCTGAGTGGAGAAATACCCAACTCCATTTCAAATTGTTTGAAACTTAGGAGACTCGGATTAGGTGCTAATGATTTTACTAGTTTTGTACCTCAATTTCTTGGAAACCTAAGATTCCTCGAAAGTGTTGTGTTGTATCAAAACCATCTAAGAATAGAATCATCTTCTTCAGATTTGAGCTTCATTACTTCATCAACAAATTGCCCATCTTTAAAGATTTTTACGATTGCTGATAATCCTCTTCATGGTGTCATTCTAGTTTCCATTGGGAATTTATCCTCCTCTCTCGAAAATTTGTCCTTTTAACATAAATGTTTGTCCACTTTTCTACGACAAATTTTACGTTTTCCTTATTCGGTCTTCGAAATATAACTTTTTTTTTTTTCAATTTTTGGTTCAATTTTGGTTCGATTCACCAACATGTTATTTATTTTGCAGGTGTGAATTGAGTAAAACATTAAAGGCTAACATAATCTTTCAGCTTCTTTACATCAAAATCTCTATTTTTCGGGAAAATTACAAATTTAGGATACTGTCTTTAGGTCATTCATTAATGTAGGACAGTACTAACTTTTTGGGCTCTGATATTGACATATTAACTTTTCAATTTGAGAAATTTTAGGACAAAAATGTTCGAAATGATGAATTTCAGGACAATCACCCAAAATTCGGGCCACCACACGAATTTCTAGTCAAATCACATTAGCAAAAAACCTAAATTTCTTGCAATTGGACCGAAATTAGTGATTTCGGATTTTTTGTTTTAAAATTGTCCAAATTGAAAAGTTAGTGTCTCAATATCGAAGCTCAAAAAGTTAGTGTCCATCACTAATGAATGACCTAAAGATAATGTTCTAAATTTGTAATTTTTCCGGGAAAATATAGATTTTGATGTAAAGTAGTTGGAAGATTATGCTAGCCTTTAATGTTTTACTCAATTTTGGGTTTTATCTTAAAATCTCTCAAATTGAAAAATTAGTGTCTCAGTGTCGGGACCCTGTGAATGACTTAAAAAAATTGCAATTTTCCCCAGGAGTTATTTCAGAGGAGATTGGCAATCTTGGTTGAGTTAGGCTTGATAAATGGAATCAAATTAGTATGTTTATTTAAGGAACAATTATAATGGGAGCTTTCTAGCTCAAATCATTAAAATAGTGTCAAAAATTGATTCTAGTTTGGACGCTCACGAAGTGGTGGATCCACATGGAGACAAGGGGTACAGGTGTACCCCCAAATATATTTAAAAAACGTCTATATATAATATACTATGTAAATATCAGATACATATTTGATGTAGTCAAGGATGAAAATTTCGGTTTCGGTAAAAGTTTCGGTACCTTGATTTTACGGAAATATCGATGGAAATTTCGGACATTTTTTTTAAAATATGGAAACTTTGTAAAAAAATTGAAAAATATATCTAGTAGTTTACAGAATATTATAACTAACATTAATACATATATTGAACTTAAATTCCAAATAAAATGATATGTTTATAACAAATATAGAGATAAACTATTATATAAACGTTGTCTGGTATAATAACATGACAAATTTTGTACAAAATTAATACATGGACTAGTAATAGCTTGAACTCCTATGAATAAAAATCTCATTTTATTAAAATCATCATTTTATTAAGGATATTACTTATTAGAGATAATTTATGTATACATATAAATATATATATATACCTGAAATATATATATATATATATATTTCATTTATGTTCAGTAATATAATTATATATCCATATATATCTCATATGTATATATATATATATATATCATACTGAATATATAATATATATGATATATATATATATTACTGAATATATATGTTCAGTAATATATATATTCAGTAATATATATTATATAATATATATCATCATATATATTATATAATATATGATGATATATATATTACTGAATATATATATATATATATATATTCAGTATGATATTCAATAATTGGATATCATACTAGATATCATCTAATAAAATTGAAGAGGATAAGATGACTTTCATACTGGATATTAACTTTCCATGCAATAAATTCATAAAAAAAAAAAAAAAAATTAAAAAAAAATTAAAAATTTAAAAATTAAAAAATCACGTATACCGAAATTTCACCGATACACCGCAGTTTTATAAAAGAACTCACCGAAACCGAAATTTTACCGAAATTTCCCGAAATTTTGACGAAAAAAAATGTTACGTATTATTATTTCGGTACTTGAATTTGAGCAAAATTTCACGAAATTTTCATCCATGGATGTAGCTCAATTCATATGGTGCAAATTTTCTTCTGCACCTGGGTTTGAATCCCCTTGGCCGCATATTTTAAGCCCAGTTTCGAATTCTTTTGGCAGCATTTTATTAGTTGTGTAATATTTATTTTTCAATTATGTTGGCCTAATATTTTAATTTGCCGAACCTTACTCATAATCTTTTGCAGTGTATGACATAGTTATAATACTTTTCAAAATCTTTATGTTATAATAATATAAACTTTATGCATAATAATTTAATATTTTCATTATTATAATATAACCTTATGTTATTCTTTAAGTACATAAATGTTATGATATTTGTACATAAACCATACTATATGAATTTTTATAGTGAAAAAAGTCTAAGTAGTATCACTTAAAGATTATGATATATGTATGTAAAGATTATACTAATATAACATAAAAGGTTATACTCGGTTAACATAAATGTTACATTACTTTTAATTATGTTTTTTATACTGAAAAAAATTTAAGTAATTTTACTTAAAGTTTATGATATTTGTACATAAAGGTTATACTCGGTAAACATAAAGATAAATTACTTAAAGTTTATGATATTTATACATAAAAGTTATCCTCGGTAAACATAAAGATATTGTCATAAAGATAACGTCATAAATTAAAAAAAAAAATTGGGTCAAACCCAACCCAATCCAACCCACGCGCCCAGTTGTATGAATCATAATCCATGCACTTGGTGCACACAAACACTACTCAATTTTAATATTTATTTTTCAGTTATATTAGATATCATTTCTTCTTGTCAAAATTTTTATATTTTTCAGTTATGTTGATATCAGTGTAATATTTATTTTTCAGTTATGGAGATATCGTTTCTTGTAGTCTTTTTTTATTTTATCTTTTTTGGCCCACGAGTTTCCAATTAATTAGTCTTGTAATTAATTGTGATAGAATTTTTGTTCTTCCATATCTTGAAAATGAAGATTAATTCATTTAAAAAAGTTCTTTTAAAATGATTAAATTATAATTCTTGTATTATAAAATCTTCATAAAACAAACAAACAAAATTATATCTATTTTTTTATTTGTAATTAAGTCTAAAGGATTATAAAAACACTATTTTGTGAATCAAGACAAAATAAAAGAATTTAATAAACACATAGATAAGCTGTTTGTAGCAACTTTTTTTTTTTTTCTTCTGATTGCATTCTCAAAGTTCATGATATTTTAAAATTGCAATCAAGGATCATATTTCCTGATCACTTTTCCAATCACATTCGAATTTTATGTACTTACTTTTTTTATCAAAAACACATGAAGATACATCAAAGCATTCTACCATTCAAATAAAATCAATTTTTGATTTTTATTCGATTCAAACTCAACTTGAGCAAAAAAAAAAAATTAACAAAAATTGAGATTAATTGTGATGGAAAAATGGCTTAAAAGTAGTCATGCAGTGCAATTTGAAAAAACGGTGAACTTCATATTGAAATCAAAAGAAGAAAAATGTTCAGTCAAATTGAGGAAAAAGAAAAAAAATCTCTACTTCGGGACAAAAGTGCATGTATTTAAATATCCATTGATTCTTGACTCTTGTAAAGACTTGGGGTCAAGTAAATTATATTATTATGACTACGTAATCGTCTCTAAGAAAAATGAAATTCACCAACTCTCAAAAGACTTCTCCACTTCAGGATAATATAGGGAAAAATTCAATTTTAGTCTATTTATAATGCTACTGTCCAATTTTAGTCCACTATGAAAACATTTTTCAATTTTAGTCCACTTAATCAAAAAATCGTCACTATTTGACCAAATAGTGACGATTTTTTGATTAAGTGGACTAAAATTGAAAAATGTTTTCATAGTGGACTAAAATTGGACAGTAGCATTATAAATAGACTAAAATTGAATTTTTCCCTATATTATCCTGAAGTGGAGAAGTCTTTTGAGAGTTGGTGAATTTCATTTTTCTTAGAGACGATTACGTAGTCATAATAATATAAAATTGAAAAATATTTTCATAATGGACTAAAATTGGATAGTAGCGTTTTAAATGGACTAAAATTGAAATTTTCCCGGATAATATAATTAAGACTCCAATATTGACTATTGACTCTTGTGATGACTTGGAGGTCAGGTGAATCATTTGATTTTAAGTACATAGCCCTCTCTAAATATGTTTGGCTTATATATTCTAAATCATCACAATCGGTCACATTCTATTTTAAAAAAGAACCAAATTTATGGTGTTTGCCTCTCCATATTTTTAATATGTTTTTCTTGGAATCTATACAACTATTTTACAATAAATTTAGTACCACCATTTCAATAAATATCCGGAATCTTACAATGTAAAATACATGGATCTCTCGTATAACGTCCACTTCACGAGTATGTCTAAGTATACATAATAAAACTAGCACAACACATGTCCATTGCACATGATAAATTAGAGTTGCATAAATTAAATTATTTTTTAATGTAATAATCATCCATTGGAGTAGTATTTTTTAAGGTATAATAATTGCATTAATTACAATAATTTTTATATAAATTCAATCAATATTAAATATATTGTCAGACTAACTATCACACCTTTTCAATAAAGTATATACATATATATATATATATATATTATGATCAAATCCTATATTCTATGTATCTTCTATGTATTTTTTCCCTAAATAATTTCAAAATTACTATATATTATACTACATAGTTATTTAAAGTTTGAGGGGCCAGTGCTCCGGCCTTATTTCCAACAACTTCTTAATTCAGAGTTGAACTTTCATTACAAGTTGTTAGATATATGATTTGGCTCTCCACTTGTCACTTGCTCCTTTGTGACAAGAAGAGTGCCTTGTTTTTTCAGTCAGAATCTTGTTGCTCTCAACCGTGTCCTACATATTGATATCGACTACCACTTTATTCGAGAGTTGGTCTCCTCAGTCCGACTAGACACGCATTTTGTTCTTTCGAGCCTTCAAGTTGCGAACATCTTCACCAAAAGTTTTTTTTGTCCTAATTTTGAGTTGTTATGTTCCAAGCTATGTGTTCAATTGCATCCATAACATCACTTGAATCTCTAAATTATTCTTTAGAGATTTTGTAAACATATTTTTTTGATTTCATTGTTGTATTTATCTTGTACATCTCCTAGTATTATTCTATAAAGAGTGGAAATTCTAACTTACCTCATTAACGGTGATACAATATCAATTCACAAAAAAAAACGATGTCAAAACACTTTAAATTTCAAATCAGTTCAATACTTCAATTTTTTATTTTCATTTGATTCAAACTCAATTTGAAAAAAATATGAATGAAATTTGAGATTTTGGTTGGAAAAATGGCTTGGAAATAGTCATAGAATACAATTTGAAAAAATTGCAATCACAGGAAGAAAAAAGTTCGGTTAGACTTCGCTACTATGGGACAAAAGTGCATGTATTTAAGTCTCCACAGAATCTTGACCCTCGTAAAGACTTGAGGTCAGGTAACGTGTTGTATTTTGACTACATAATCGTCTCTAAAGAAAAATAAATTTCTCCAACCCTCAAAACACTTTTCCGTTGACTCAGCATGACTCTCGTAAAGACTTGAGGTCACGTGAAGCATTTGATTTTGAGTACATATAGTCTTTTCTAAAGAAAAATATAAATTTCACCATATATTTTAGTATAGTAACTCACCATGTATCCTTGAACCCTAAATTTGTGCCATGAGTAGAACAATGCAGATTTTGTTTTCTTGATTCTCTAATAAATCTGCAAACAAAACAACTAACCAAACATATACGAAAAGATAATTCTGTCAAATAATTAGTTAATAATAATAATATTCTTATACACTTAACATTCTTATTACAATTGATTGGCTAAAATAAATTTCGCAACAATCTATTTAAGGAAACCTTGCAAAAATTTTGAATGTCTGATAACCAAATGATGATACATATTTTATTGGAACAGAGAATTTCTTGTAATTTTATTTCTACAATATGTTTTGCTTATATACTCTAAGTCATCACAATCTGATTACATTCTATGTTAAAAAAACAACCAAATTTATGGTGCTTGCCTCTCCGTATTTTCAATATGTTTTTCTTGGAATCTATACAACTATTTTACAATAAATTTAGTGCGACCATTTCAATAAATATCCGGAGTCTTACAATGTAAAATACATGGATCTCTCGTATAACGTCCACTTCACGAGTATGTCTAAATATACATAATAAAACTAGCACAACACATGTCCATTGCACATGATAAATTAGAGTTGCATAAATTAAATTATTTTTTAATGTAATAATCATCCATTGGAGTAGTATTTTTTAAGGTATAATAATTGCATTAATTACAATAATTTTTATATAAATTCAATCAATATTATATATATTAAATATATATACTTTTTTACTTTCTAATTGTGAGTCCAACTATCACACCTTTTCAATCAAATCCTATATTCTATGTATTTTTTCCCGAAATAATTTCAAAATTACTATATATTATACTATATAATTATTTAAAGTTTGAGGGGCCAGTGCTCCGGCCTTATTTCCATCATCTTCTTAATTCAGAGTTGAACTTTCATTAAAAGTTGTTAGATATATGATTTGTCTCTATATATCATTGATGTGAATGGAGAAATTCCCATGTCCATTGAGAACTTATCTTCACTTCAGACATTCTATATATTAGTAGCTAGCATTGTGAGGAAACATACATTGATCTTGCATTAGACCCTTTAGCTAGCAACCATAAATGGAGATCACCAGCTACTGTTACATTTTTGCCAATATGGTCGTAATAGTGACCTGCAGCCAAATGTTTTACCTAGCCGAAACAACTACAAACCTTGCCACAGATCAATCTGTCCTTCTTACCCTAAAAACAAACATGGTGTTAGACCCTCGTCAAATTCTTGCAAGAAATTGGACAAATTCAAGCTCTGTTTGCAGTTGGATTGGTGTCACTTGCAGCTTGCGCCACCACAGAGTGAGTGCACTAAATATTTCAAACATGGGTCTCTCTGGCACCATTCTACCACATCTAGCAAACCTCTCTTTCCTCGTTTCACTCGACCTCTCATTCAATCATTTCAATGGCACTGTGCCTAATGAGTTGTCTCTTCTCCGTCGTTTGAAGTTCATTTCCCTACAAAATAACAGCTTTTCAGGCTTTATCCCCACATCCCTCTCTAATTTATCAAATCTACAATTCCTTGTATTTTCTTACAATGATCTACAAGGAAATATTCCGGAGGAGCTGGGAAGACTTCGTAGCCTGCAGAGGATGGCTATTATATATAACCATCTGTCGGGTTCTATACCATCAGCCATATTTAACATATCCACACTGAAAAATATCGCTTTGACATCGAATGAATTGAGTGGCAGTCTTCCCAATGAAATGTGCAGTAATCTTCCACTTCTTGAAGGGTTATACCTTTCTTACAATCAGCTGAGCGGCCAAATCCCATCAAATATATTCCAATGTTCACAACTTCAAATTCTATCATTGTCTTACAACTCCTTCAGTGGGCAGATACCAGCAGAAATCGGAAAGTTAGTGTCGCTTCAAGAGTTATATCTTGGGTTCAACAATTTAAATGGTACGGATTGATATTATATTTTTTATGGAGCGAGTATTTTCCTTGACGTTTGATATTAAGTTTTACCTCAAAAATTTGTAATTTTTGTGTTTTGAAGTTATTATTTGTATTTTAACATAAAAAATTTAATATTATTTTAAAATGTTGAATAAAGAAATATAATTAACATTAAGAAATATTAAAATATAAATAAAAATCTCAATCAAAATATCATACTTTTTATATTTTAATATTGGATTTTTGTATTTTAAAATAATATTTATATATTAAAATAAAAATCCGAATATTATTTAAATTTTTATAAGGTTAGTGCTATTTATGCATCCATTTCTTCTTCGATGATTATTATTATTATTATTATTATTATTATTATTATTATTATTATTATTAATGAATATAGAAAGTATAACATCAAATTTAAAATGTTTATATCTTATGCATTTGAGAAGTTTTTTTATGATTTGTAGTGGTTTCAACGGTACTAGTATATTAATATGTGGAAGCTAAAAAATATGAGTTCAAAGTAAAAATTGTACTAAACCAAATAACAATGAATGACATTAAGTATTAGAAAATAAATAAATTGATTAAGTGTGGGTTGATAATTGGTTTTAAACATATCATAATTTTAAATTAAAAAATTTCTTCATTGACAATTCATTTTTAATGCATGATAAATTAAATCTATAATTTTTACATTTTTTTTCATTTTTATATATATTTATATAGAAATGTAAAATATCAAATCTAAAATAATTAAATTTTGATGCATTTATGTAGTTTATATTGATTTGTAGTAGTTTCGACTATAGGAGTGGACTAAAGTGTAAAACTTAAAAGATTATGAATTCTAAATAAAATTATACTCATCAAAATTAGAAATGTGGAATAAAAATGATTATGAAAAAAATTACAAATCAAAAAATCAAAGAAAAGTTTTTATTATTTGAGAAAACCTTTACAAAACAAAAATTTGGTATGATGTATTGAAATATTTGTCTTAGTCAAAGTGGATTGAATATTTTTGTGAGTTTAACTATCTATATATGTATACATAATTAAATAGATAGCAAATGTTATTTGGGATATTTGAAAGGTTGATTTTTTATTGGATTTAATTGAGTTATTTGTTTGGTTGAACTAAATATTTCAATAAAATCTATATATCTATCTATAGATATGAAAATTAATAAAATATTTTCTCATTATTTTTTTTAATGAAATCACACATTAGGTTTAGAGATAATAATGGTATACCACATATATTACGATATTTTATCAATATTTGTATTTAAATGCAACAAGTTTCTTTATACTCATATTAATAGCTTTTCATTTTTAGCAGGTGTTCTACCTAAAGAAATTGGGAATCTTACAAAAATAAAATCATTGAATCTCAGAGACAACAACTTCACAGGTAAATGAGAGATTCACAATGCAAATATAACAGGTGATTCACAGAACAACTACTTAGTTTTGATTTTGGCAGGTGTTCTACCTAAAGAAATTGGCCAACTTTACCAACTTGAGTACTTATCATTAGATGTTAACAGCTTCATTGGTTTGATTCCATCCGAGATCTTTAATATCTCAACTCTTCTACGTCTTTCACTTATTATGAATGGTCTATCGGGTACTCTTCCAACCAATTTGTGCTATGGGTTACCCATCCTTGAAGATCTGAACCTTTCTGGGAATTACCTGAGTGGAGCAATACCCGACTCCATTTCAAATTGTTCGAAACTTAGGAGTCTCGGACTAGCTACAAACAATTTTACTAGTTTCGTACCTTACTTTTTTGGAAACCTAAGACTCCTCGAATTTGTTCAATTGTTTAGCAACAATCTAAGGATGAAATCATCTTCTTCAGAATTGAGCTTCATTACTTCATTAACAAATTGCCCATCTTTACAAGTTTTTGATATTTCTAATAATCCTCTCCATGGTGTCATTCCAGTTTCCATTGGGAATTTATCATCCTCTCTCGAAAAATTCTTTGCTTTCAGTTGCAACATTAAGGGTCGCATTCCGGATAATATTGGCAATTTAAGCAACTTGGTACTACTGACCCTTTTCAATAATGAGTTGTCCGGTAATATTCCTCATACTGTCAAACATTTGCACAAGCTTCAACTATTATCTCTAAATGAGAACAATCTGAGAGGTCCAATTCCACAAGGTCTATGTGATTTACACAACTTGTTTAGCCTAAATTTAGGTGAAAATCAATTAGTAGGCACAATTCCTGAATGTTTAGGAAATGTCTCTTCTTTAAGAGAGGTTTCTCTAAATTCCAACATGTTGACTTCAAGCATACCATCAAGCTTATGGCGCCTCAAAGATTTGTTGCGGCTAGATCTGTCAAGGAATTCCTTGAGTGGAATTTTAACTCCTGAGATAGGTAATTTACTAGCATCAATCTTTATTGATCTATCAAGGAATCATTTGTCAGAGTCTATCCCAATTACCATTGGGAATTTAAAAGATTTGATTGATCTATCTTTGGCAAGTAATAAACTTGAAGGTAATATTCCTGTGTCTATGGGGAGCATGCTTAGTTTGGAAACTCTGGACTTTTCTTACAATAACCTTTCTGGTTCAATCCCAAAGTCTATTGAAAGTCTTCAACATCTTGTTAATTTCAATGTCTCTTTCAATGCTTTAAGTGGAGAAATTCCTATTGGTGGTCCTTTCAAAAACTTCACTATGGAGTCTTTTAAGGCTAATAAAGCATTATGTGGAATTCAGAGGTTTCATGTCCCTCTCTGTCATACGGCTTCCAATCGTAAATCAAGGAAAAAGAATGTGAAATTTGCTCTGTTTATTCTTCCTGGAGTGATCGCACTAATCACTATTATCTCATTGGCCTTTATCTTTATAAGATACAGAAAAAGAGATAACTCAGGTAGAAGAACTGACGAGCAAGTGTCTATTGTGTCCGAAAGAATTTCCTATTATGAAATCCTACAAGCAACTGAACAATTCAATGAAAGCAATTTAATAGGTTCTGGAAGTTTTGGTTCAGTTTATAGAGGGATTCTCAGAGATGGGAGGGCTATTGCAGTGAAGGTGTTTAACATGCAAAACGAAGTTGCTTTTAGGAGTTTTGACATCGAGTGTGAAGTACTACGTAACATTCGTCACCGGAATCTTACCAAAGTCTTAAGCAGTTGCTCCAACGAAGATTTCCGGGCATTAATACTTGAATATATGTCCAATGGAAACCTTGAAAAATGGTTGTATTCCCACAACTATTGCTTGGATATGGTGCAAAGATTAAATATAATGATTGATGTCGCATCTGCATTAGAGTACCTTCATCATGGCTATTCAACACCCATTGTTCATTGCGACTTGAAGCCCAGTAATGTGTTGTTAGACGAAGAGATGATTGGCCATGTATGTGATTTCGGGATAGCAAGACTTTTGGGCAACGAGGAGAGCATGATGATAACCAACACCCTAGCAACATTCGGTTACATTGCTCCAGGTTCAATATTTTTATTCGAAATATTATATATTACATTTCATGATCTTTATTATAATTGTATCTGCTTGCATTTTGATATTTGTTATATCTAGAGTATGGTTTGGAAGGGAAAGTTTCGAGAAGATGTGATGTATATAGTTATGGTGTGATGTTGATGGAGACTTTTACAAGGAAAAGACCAAGTGATGACATGTTCATTGGAGATTTAAGCTTAAAGAGTTGGGTTCAAAACTCACTTCCACAATCATCCCATGAGATTATAGATGCCAACTTATTCATCAATCTTGATCAACAACATAGTGGCAAAATGGTGCAATGTGTATCGTCCATCTTGGAGTTGGCTTTGAAGTGTTGTGCAGAATCACCGAGTGATAGAATAAACATGAAAGAAACTCTAACACAGCTGCTCAAAATCAAATCTCAATGTTCTCAGGTGGTCCTGAATTTGTAAGGCTAAGGTTGAATATAACCAATTCATTGAAATGTGGAGTGTTTTGGCATGAATTTCATGCATTCTGGTTAAAAATCAGGACATTAAATTTGATTTTAGGGTTATAATGATTTGGTAAAGATATGAATCAATTGTTGTAATTGAGAGGGGTGGAAAAGAAATAGATGAAAATAATGAGATTAAATGGAAAAAAAATAAACAAAATAAAGTATTGAATCCATAAATGATGTGTCATGCCACATAAGCCATGAGCACATTAAATCTTACCCACCGGTGGGTAAGAGATCAAAATTAACAAACAAAATATGTTAAGATAGTGTACCATTACATTATGTTATAAAACAATTAAAAATATTATATGTTATTTAACAAACCGTGCAACGCACAAGGTAATTAGTTGTTGTTTAAATGTATCTAAATGTAATTAAAGAGAACAAGGGATGACAATTTAGCTAATAACAATTAAGGTTTACACTCTAGTTTTCATTTTTCAATTGACCAATCAACACCAACACTCTAATTTTAATTTTTCAGTTGACACATCAATATCATCTACTGGAAAATAATGAGATGATAACTGAAAAAGAAATATCATGTATTGAAAGAGAATGAAATAATGATTGATAAAGAAGTGTTAACGAATTTAGAGTTAAAAATCTTAATTTAATATTATTCAATCTTTTAGATTGATAAGATTATCTTTCATTCCCGTGTTAGATAGTTGACCCATCTTTCAAAATTCAAATAATTATACAATCAAGAATCCTTTAAAATACATAACAAAATACCAAATAATTCACTATTAAAAATACTAATCATGAATATAGTGTTGGAACATCTATTAATAAGCTTAAAAAAAACCACATAAATCTCAAATTTCTACAAATAAGATATAATTTAAACAGGTACGGATAGCAGTACGAATGTAAGAACCCAAACCCTAATGAGATTTTTTCCTCTCCCCAAATTCATTTAAAACTATTTATACCCATCCTATTAGTAAATGAACGGGTAGAATACGCATATTTACCAACGAAACTGTCAACCCAACAATTATGCATTGCAACCAAAAATTAAAAGAAAGCAATGCAACAATTTTAGTATTCAGTGCATTGTATATATTCAATTAGTTATCTAGCTAAATATCATATCATAATGCAAAAACATTATTTCACAATCATAAAATGATGAGGACAAATCATAATAACATCGTAATAACAAACTCGATCAAGTCCAGAGCTCTTAATGCACCAAAAAGTAGGTTAAATATCATGCAATCTTCAACCCAATATTTCACAATATGACATGAGAAACACAAAATCATATTAAGCAATAGTGACAAAATGGTTACCCCAATGTTTTCCAAACGAGTGTTTTATTTATCTCAAAGTTATTTTCCATCTCTTAGATAGTATTAAAAACTCGATCAATCACATTTAAATTGCACCTACATAATTCATGAAATAGATCATTTTACTACAATGAGATTATTATATCGACATTCTCAACCTAATAAAGACCAAAAGAACATGAAAACAAGAAAATATTGTGTGAATTAGTCAAATACATTTCTGAAGCATACAAATTTCCAAATCAAAAAACATAATTCAAAAAATTGAATAATAACGTCAAGTTCCAATCCTAGTTTAAAGAGAAGCGTACATAGTCAAATATCATACCAAGTCCTCTGAAAATAGCACTTCAATTGAAATCTATATGCTAAAATGATGCAGAAAAATTCACACCAAGGATAATCAAAGAATATACTCTAAAGGAACAACACAATGAGCCCCCACAAAAACACTAAGAGAAATGAGCGAGATATGCAAACATAAATATATTGTCCAAGATTGAAATCAAAGCATGTCAATTTTAATAACAATTGATCAATTATGGTAACTTTAGCTGACAGATTTAATACAGCCACTTTTGGGAAGAAGAAAATAAGTTTCATGTATCAATGGAACAATACCAAAAAACACAAGAGAATTTAGAACCACACGCCATGTTAGTTGCAAAGTGACAAGGAATGATCAAAATTCTGGACTGAAAATGAGAAGCTAATCAGAATACACAACAATGCCTCTATGATTTACTGCTCATCAAGTTCAGCAAACAGACAATCAAAGCAAACTTCAACCAACACAAACAAAATATTGCAGAACTTAGAAGAACAGAAGGAGATTGAACAGATTAAAAACACCTGAACATCAATGACTGCCCTGCATCCTTGCTTTGAAAAGAAAACCTGTAAATGCATCCAAACAGGCTAGATGTTTCACAATAACCAATCAGTATCTTCAGAACAAGAATCTCAACTATAATATACCTAAAATATTTATAACAAATAAAGTCAACCAACATAACTTCCTTGAAACCCGAAATAAAGAAATCCCAAATAAATGAATAGCTATCAACACTCTCGGTCCATATTTTCTGCAAATATAAAGGAACCGTATTTGAGGACAGATAGGGAAAAATATGGGGAGGATACATTAAAACAGGAGATTGAATATATTAAAAACACCAGAACATCCATGAATGCCTTCCATCCCTGCTTGGAGAAAAAAGCCATGTACAATCAGCTAACAAGTAGATGTTTCACAATAACCAATTAGTTTCTTTAGATCATGAATATCGACATATACATTAAAAAAATTCCAAAAATAAGGTCACGCATCATAACTTCGTTGAAACCCAAAATAAAGAATTCCAATATTTGAGAACAAATATGAAAAAATTGGGAGTATACACTGATTGCCTTGCAATACACTGATTGTCTTGCATCCCTGCTCGGAGAAGAAAACCCTGTATAAGCAGCCGAACAAGTAGATGTTTCACAATAACCAATCAGTCTGAATCTCGACATATACCTTAAAATTTTCCAAAAGTAAGGTCACCCAGTATAACTTCCCTGAAACCCGAAATAAAGAATCCCAAATAAACGGTAAGCTACCACCACTCTTCGTGCACATTTTCTGAAATATAAAGGAACCGTATTTGATGACATTGTAAGAAAAGGATGGGAGAATACACCAGAAATCTGCAGAAGGATGAAAAAATTATGGCCTAGATGTTTCAAAATAACCAATCAGTCTGAGACTCTGAATCTCGACATATACCTCAAAATTTTCCATAAATAAGGCCACCCAATATAACTTCCTTGAAACCCGAAATAAAGAATCCCAAATAAACGGAGAGCTACCACCGCTCTTGGTGCACATTTTCTAAAATATTAAGGAACCATATTTGATGACATTGTAAGAAAAAGATGGGAGTATACACTAGAAATCTGCAGAAGGATGAAAAAATTATGGCCGAGAGTTGTAATAATATATCAACTTAGCATCCCCTGAATCCATATATTTGCAGCTTCAACAACCACATCATAGGGTGCTACATCCCAAATATTTCACTGTCAGCTGTCCAAATAGCTAATATGATTACCACAGCATGAAAACCAAAGGAAAATATCATCAACAATCAAGCAAGAACCTAAATTCCAGTGAAATCCCACATATAAAGCAAATTAAATTGGAACTGGATACACGTTCATGCAAAGATTTTAACCGAGGGAATCACAGACTGATTGCTAAAGGTGAAGTGAAGAATGCAAACGTGACGATGCAGAGCAAACTCCCAATACTGAAATTAGATATCACAGCCAAGCTCAGTGAACAATAATGAAGCTCTTCAGATTAATGAACTACGAAGGAGAACAAAAACTAACAGGCAAGAATTATCTTCATCAGTCTTTATATGAATTTTCAATACTCATCAGCCAAAGCAACTCAGGTGAAGAGAAGAAAACAAACCTGACAAACCAGTAAACTCCAAATCGTGGACTTAGATTATCACAACCGCTACTCAGAGAAGACAAGTGAAGCTCTCATATCAATAAACTACGAATGAGAACGGAAACTAGCAGGCATGCAAGGATTCTATTCATTAATCTTTATATGAATTTTCAATACTTATCAGCTTAAGCATCTCACGTGAAGAAAAGACGACAAACTCACCAAACCAGCAAATTCCCAATCCTGAAATTACAATATCAAGATTATCACAAACCGCATCCCACAGAAGAAAAATGAAGCTCTTCATAATAGTAAACTACAAAGCTGAACAAAACTAGCAGGTGAATCTTAATTTTTATATAAATTAAAGGATGACCGGATGCAAATAGTTATATTAAGGGATAATTATTCAGCCCTTCTCTTAAGATTATCCCAACCGCAGAAGATTGAAGTCGGGTTGGGATAATATTCAGCCCCTCATCTTTATATTATCACAACTGCAGACGTTTGAAGTTGGGTTGGGATAATATTCAGAGCTCTCATCATTAAATTATCCCAACCAAAGAAAACACTTCAATCATCGGAAATACCAAAACCTGATCATCCAAGAACAAAATTTGACTAATAAACACTTCAAACATTGTAAATACGAAAATAAGATCACCCAAATAAAAAAACAAATTCGACCAGGTTTTACCTGGTCAATGCCAACCTTGCTCCACAAAAGAGTTAATAGAAAAAATTGTCTGAACATTTTACCTGCCAACCTGCTTCAATGCATTGAGATTTGAGGCAAATGAACCTCCAAGAATTCGTAGAGCTTACTGAGTTAAACGCAAGAGGAAGAAAATCTGATACTTGAAATGGAACTGATATCCTGAAAGAATAACTAAAACGGAAGTATCAAAAGCATGAGAAAATAGCATATAATTTAATGATGCATGTGAGCCATATAAGTGCAACCAGAAAAAAAAAAAAGATGCTTACTTCTGTGATTGGTTGTTGAAGAACTGATTCAACAACAACAACCATGGCATGCACAAAATCATCACCTCCAGTTCCAATTGTTGTAAATCCTCTTTCTGTTGGGTTAGGAATTCACCAATAGTACATGAATAAATTTCAAGTCAATAATCATTCTAGAGTGCTGAAACTATTCCCCGAACCTGATAAAACACTTGAGACTACATATATGCTGATGCCCATTTTGGCTAATAAGATCAGGTTCAGGGGCAGCAGATGTTGGCCTTGGAATGCTTTCTAGCCTCTTCTTCCCAAATGATTGAATATAGCTTTCTCGAAGAACATCATCTTTTCTGGTTCTTCTAATCAGAATTGTTCCCTCATGACATCTCCCAATCATGTGCCACAGCTGAGTTATCGGCTTTGGCCCTGTTTCTTTCTTCACCAATATCTCGCTCTGACTGAATAGCCTTTCTGGATGATAACTCGGCCTCATCTGCAACAATTAAAATCTGTAAAAAACACTCTCCATCAACAAAACGTCATGGGAAAAGATTGAGAGAAGAAATGGTGACCTGAACTGTGTGGTTTTCGAGTGAGGATGAACAAAAGTGTGAGACATATTCTCACAGTCACCATCTGGGCTCTGCTTTAGGGCACATAGTCAGTTTTTATTTTTATTTTTCTCAAACATAGAGATAAAACTCACATAAGAAAAAATACAAACACAAATTGAGGATGCAGAATACCTTGATGGACGTAAAGAGAAGGCTTGTTCAAGTGCTGTTTAACTTCAAGATTCTGTCGAGCAGCAGCACCAAATTCCAGCGTCATTAAGAGAAAAACGAACCAAAAAAACACTTTCACCTTCATATCCATTGAAATTGGTACTCAAGCTTCAAAAGAATATAGTTTTGTAGCAGTGATCATTCAAGACATGATTTTTAAGGGTAGAATAAGGTAAATTCAGACTGTAGGAAAAGAAATAACGGTAGAATAAGGTAAAAAATTAGCATTAGCATTTGCACTTGCATTAGCATTAGCTTAGCATTAGCATTAGCATTAGCACTTGCATTAGCACTAGCATTAGCACTTGCATTAGCATTTGCACTTGCATTAGCATTTGCATTAATATAAATGTTAAACGCATAAGTGCCACCTCATGTACACATGCTGAACTACAAATCGTAGGAAGACTAAGAAACTTGACCTTTCTTTATTATGCTATCATCAAAAGCCTTGTATTCCATATTCTTCAGGGCAATCTCAACACCATAGCCACCAGTTTACAGAGTCTCCAGCACCAATTGTTCCACAGGAAGAACTCTTTGATTCACACCCAGAGAGCAATACAGATCTGACGACATACTTAATGTTTCCCTAAAGCATTTGTAAAAAACTGGTCAACAAATATGGACAAATCAGAAACTAAAGATTTTTTCAAGTATATACCCCAAGGAAAAATTACTAACATTTACAAATTTAAGTGAAGATTATCTTTAAGCTTTCTCACGCTTTCAGTGAACCCAAAACCAACAATCCCTCTATGGATCTCATCTAGTACAAGTCATGAGCCCAAAACATATAAGCTGATTCAATAGAAATCATGCAGTCATCTCTTGGTTCAAAGACATATCAATAGATATGATACTTGTTCTAACAAAAATCTGAATATGCATTTCTAATGCTTTTATGAAAACAATTCGCATGCTACTTGTTGATATCATGGCCTATTTCATGCAGCATGCCAGTGTTGCACTACATTTTTAAAAATATACAACTCTCTCACACTTGAAAAACATGCAAATTAAAAACCATTCATCATGTAATACAAGGTCCATCACTATCTTATATTTCAGTTACACCAAAGAAGAATCGCATTCCAGAAAACGGTGAAGTACATGTCTATCTTAAATAAAAGATAACAAATTATTAAATAGATTTTTCAAGTATTTGCACCTTTCTGGCAGCCTCTGACTAAGGCTACATGAAATTCCTTAGAGCATTCAGTCCCATAAAGAGTTGAACTTGGATGGACATGATCAAATTCGAAGATCTCAGGCTGCTGAAATGCACTATCCTTTCTGGTGGAAGGAAAAAAAAAATCATCATTATGGTTGTGAAACTTGAACCAACAGTTTATGCATGTACAAAAAAAACCATATCTATAATCTTTTTTCTTTCCTAGAGAAAGTAGATGGAAATTACATAGGGCAAAGACTTACTGAATTAGGATTTTTCCCATATTTGAATCAGAATCTACGTTCACTGAGTGAACCCATGATTCAACAAAGTCCCAGAACAAATATTTCTATTCCCTGCCAAATACATAATTTGTTGTCAGAATTAACCAAATAAGGCGGCTCATGAAGGAAAATAAAAATCATTCAGTCAGATGATACAATCTGCCCATTAAACAATTTCCAAGAAGCAGGGCAATGATTATATTAGTGAATACGAGCAAAGTAGATGCAGATTCTAATACAACATTTGCATGCCATAATAACATCAGTGATTTCTCATAAATTCTGATGTTAGGAACTATTTTCAAGAAAATGTCAAGAACCAAAGATACTCCAAGAAAATTGCAAGAACCGAAGATACTCCAAGAAAATTGCAAGAACCAAAATACTCCAAGAAAATTTCATCCAAGAAAATTTCAAGAACCAAAATACTCCAAGAAAATTTCAAGAACCGAATTTATTACAAAGAGCTAAAGGGCTTAGGATGAAAAAAGAAAGAAAATTAATTGAAAAAAAAAAAAGAGAAAAGGTTGGTCAAGAAAACAGAGGATAGTTAGAAGACAATATAACAAACACTTTGCGTTCAAGAAATCAACAAAGGAAAGGACAGAGTACCTGATGCAGTTTCAGACAAGAAATTGAAATCCAAATTGATTGTGTATAAATAAGCAGTGAGGTGTGAATATGAGAGTGAAGAGTTGGAAAAAGGAATGAATATATATAGAGAGAAAAGGGAAGAAAAATGATGAGCGGCAATGTAAAGAACAAGAATGATATATTTATGGTGGCTTGCTTATTATTTATTAACCCCTAAATCCATGTTAGGGTTAATAAATAAGGTAAGTCTTAATTTTATCATTAGAGATTGGATCCATCTTTGATTAATAAATAAGGTATGTCCTAATTTTACCCTTAGAAATTGGATTCAAGTCCAGCATGCTGGTCAGTTTTATTACCTTGTTTTCCTTTTTTTTTTTTTCTTTTTTTCTTTTTTCTTAATGTAATTTTATGTATTTTTTACCAAAAATACTCAAAGAAATTAGGTGTTTTATAAAACAGTCAAATTTTCAATAGATTATTTGGTACACAATTAGGTGAACTTGTGTAACAGTGTCATTTATCAAAAATTATGTTTTATTTCATTATTTTAAAGTATATCAACCTCTTTTTCTAAAAGATATTATTTTAATAAACTTAATTAGATTTAATCATATCTTAACAAGTTCTCATATCAATTTTTTTCTTGTCTCCCCCACCTTTAAAACAATAAAAATTACGGATAATCAACATGTGATATTGATGCATGTACTTAAAGATTTTTATTTTCAATTAATAAAATTATCACTATATAAGAACAATGGTGTTTTTGAAATAGAAATTTATCTCAATTAAGAACTAAATTAGTGTAATTATTTAATATTGACATATGGTTTGGATTGCATTTTTTTAGAAAAGAAATGATTTAATCACAAGCTGATCTCCTTTGATATACACTAGAGGAGAGCTCGTGTATTGCATGGAATTTATTTTTAAAAATTACAGATCACACCACTCAAAATACACCAAAAAAATCCCACCTAATTAAAAGGATTAATTTCAGATTTGGTACCCGAAACTGGACCTTATTTTAGGTTTGTTACTCATAAGTCACACCTTATCATAAGTAATCTTCAAAGTAATCTTCAAGTTATTCAAAAGTAATCAAATTTGGGCCGATTTCCACACCTCAATGGCGTCGACAACCTCTTCGAAAGAATGGAGGTTATGGTCACCCTTCTGCGACATCACCTTAGGTGTCGGTGGATGCACCACCGATCTCACTCTCGAGATCGCTAATCGAATGCAGAACACGGTCTGAATCGAGACCATGATGCACCTCACTTGTGCTCTCAATCTCATAATTTCACCGTGCAATTCTTTTCTTTCTTTCTATATCTGCAAAATGCTTCTGTTGTTTGCTCATCATTCTTTGTTTCTTTTCATAGGTTGAGCATATCCGTGCTAAATGTGGGGATTTTGGTTATCCAGGTCTCAATTCTATACATTCTTCTCTTAATGTTGAGTGTTTTCCTAATTGATTAATGATAATTCCCTATAATTGATCTACATTTTAAGTTCAATTGCACTGCTTCTGTAAGATATGGGCTCTGTTTCATGTGCTCAACAAAACCTTTCATATGCAATCTCGTAGATATGCTCGAATTTGAAGATGAAAAATTATTCTTCGACATTCTTACACAAAATTTGAAGGTAAATAAAGAAGAATAAAAAAAAAGAGTGAAATATCGTAAGAATCGATATTTCTTGGCCAAAGATTTCAGGAAAGTAGAAGATTGAGAGAGAGATTCTTATCAGTAATAGGATTTCAGGCCAAGGATTACTAATGTTTCTTAAATTCATTAGTAAATACATTCTTATCAGTTGTTCTCTACTTCACTCATGTTCTTTTATCAAACGCAATACTAAATGCAACAAAGAATTCTAATTCTTACAAGTTGAACTTATACAATATGTAGTCTTATCACCATTTTGCTCTTGATTATAATGAAAAAAGCCCAAACAAGACACAAATTCCGTGTAATTTTAATCGGTTCGAGCCCGACTAATCTCAAACCAATCATCCACTACGCAACAACCTCAAACATAATTTTTGAAACCCGATAACATTTCTAACAAACTTGAACAGTAGTAACTCAACTTGAATCGATTCATTTACAGCACCAGTAATAACATAGCACATTAACTTTTGTTCTAATATTAAATACTCAAGCAATACTGAGCATTGTCACATGATTGAAAATCCTGCAGAATTCATTACCACAAAGGTGGACAACATTCTCCAAAAAAATTGGTGATATAGCAATTGAGCAGAATATGTACCAAGAGAAACACATCTACTAACATCAATTGTCGTTTTTTGGCATCAAGGGAGAGTTTATGGGGAAGTGAAAACAACGAATATGAATAATATATATGAGTGGGAAACTCCACATACAACCCTTCGTGTTTCCGTTTTTCCACATTAAACTTGCTTGTATAAGTGATATCTTATTCATTCTGAGACTAGAAATGCAGAAATCGCGAGCACTGATATTCCAAAAATTGTTGGGAATGGTAGCCTCTAAACTCCTTTCGTGACAAAAACATTGCAGTCTCAGAATGTCTGTTTATATCCATTTCTACATCGTTGTGTGACTTTGATACAGATGCCTGCAAGTGCAAATTCAAAGTCAATTACAAACTTCATAATGAGATGGAATAATAGCAACAAAAAAAAAGGTTTGTTTATACACTATGCAAACCTTAAGGTTGCGTTTGGATTGAGGGATTTGAAATGAATAGATTTCAAATCCACTCAAATCAGAATGGATTCAAAATCCACTCATGCGGCTAAAAAATTAGTTCAAAATGAAAGACATGAAATTCAAATTCATATCAATCCAAGTCTAGTTATATATAACTTAAAAAGGGAAAACAAGTTGGCAGTTTTTGACTGTTTGATCACCAGGTTTGGATTTGTTTTTAGTCACTAGTCCTTATATTAACACACATTAATCTATTTAGCAAATAGATAAAGAACTTACTAGCTAATGAGGAATCTGAACAAGGACGAATGAAATGCAATATAAACACACTGCAATGGTCGCTCCGGCAACAAAATTATGAAACAGTTTTTTATCATCTCTCGTGGGTATAAAAGCTGACTTCAGCGTATTGGTGAGCTCAAAGAGCCGATATGACATCTGCAGCAGCAAACAAACAACTGATTAAATCCTAAAAGAGGGAGTATTCGATTTGTCATCACTTTAATATTTATATTCCAAATGGAGAGAGTGATTAACTAACCAAGAGATAAATGGAAGTTGTTAACATGAAGTTAAGCATTGGATAATCTGGAATAAAACACAGCAGCCATTTAGGCTGTCCATTGGGCATATTTGATCTGTAAATACATCAAAAGAAGCCTGTGAAGCCTAATAAACAGAATCAAATTTCTTCAATTGAGTTTTAATATTCATCAGAAATGCTATGACATACTCAATCTGAAAAGTTTCTAATCACTAATTAATGTTTTAAAATGTAATATCTTTACCAATTCAACATTATAGGAAACATCTTATTAAGATATGCATATTTATCATGAATAATTTTACATGGGTTACACTAGGAAGATGATTTTAACACCTGAATGAATAAATGAAATTGTCAGATTGCAAATACATAACTGAGAGTTGATGACTCAGAGCAATTAAGCACCAAACATAAAGATGTTAAAATACAAAAATGAGCACACACCTCAGCCAGATGTGAAACTGGGATATATAAGTCTCCAAAGTAACTTTGCCAAGCCACCTGGAAAAGAATAGCTCTTTTGAGATCCAACAAAAGAGAACACGAGATACACCAATATATCTGTTGATATTCAACAAAAACCTTCGTGGTGAATTACTGACAAGAGTTTAGAAGATATGACTTACGCAAAAAGCGTCAATGAGAAGTTCCTAAGCTCCTGAGTGAAATTCCGCAAACAAATATAGACACTGCAAAAGACAACGAGAGAAGAAAATGAGAAAGTGATCTTTGAAAAGTGATCATACCAAACAGGACTCACTATGCCATGAATTGATAGAAAAGTGGTCTTGTCAAAACCAGAAGAAGGGCACCAGAGCCATCATATATATACAAAACTGAAAAGTGTGAAAAAAAAAATTAAATTAATACAATGTTTCAGTACATACGTTATGGGAATCCATGATGTGTAAGGGTGGAGCTTGTTATATGCAATTTTGTCCAGCCTGTATACGTATTCGAACCACAAGTAGCCAGCCTACGGCCCAGGAATAACCATAAAGTTATAAAGTAGAAAGCAGATATATACCTTGACATTTATTGAATAAAATGACTCACAATTAAGGCTACAGTAACAATGGATGTCTTGATTGTACGTCTACGCTTGGTCTCAGACTCCTCTAATTTCTCCATCCACTTTTCAACCTGTAATGACAAAATGGTATCAGTCTTGATCCCATGCAAGGAAACACTGGCAAAAGTTGAAATCTTATAGCATTACATTTGGGTGAAAATAGGCATAGATCATTCCAACGATCCAAATATAACGATCAAGCCCAGACCTAAAATGCCACTCATGAAGTCGAGGGAGGTCTGGTTTCGCAGGATCGGTATATTCTGTCAGAAAAAGTATCAAGTGGTCAAGGCTTCAGGCTAGAGAACAAATAGAGAGACTTGAGATTGAGTTACCTTATCACAACTATTACTTTCTCAGGAGATATAAAAAAGACTAAAGTACAACAGGGAAGAAAACAATTAGATTCATTAGGTAAAAAAGAGGTTATTAGTGAACTCATACCTAAAAGAAAAGTGAAAGGACTCCACAAGATATCAAAAACTCCAGGAATTTCCCATACGAAGATAACCACCAGAAAGCACGCGAAAATCTTGAAAGCTATAACTGATCTTATCTCATTATAGTTGTGGCCAATGCCTAGGGCCCCATACACCATAAGAGTAAAGAGGGTATGCATTGGGCAAATATAGTATAGCATATAGTCATTATTGAGAACAATACAGCAAAATGCTACAAAAAAGTTGAGCCTCCACATCATCTGCATAAAGAACTCAGTCAATTTAGAACAATAATTGAAAGACCAGAGAAGAAAAAGAATGTAATGATACCACGGACTATAACAACACCTGAGCAAATCTAGCAACACTAAAATCTTTGCGGATATAATAATAAGAGAAGTTTCCAAAGCCAGTCATCCACACATATGCAGCAATAAAAATACGAATTGCATTGTATATCTCCGTTGCTGCAAAGTAATGGTACAGTAAAAACAGCACCTGTAAGAAACAAAGCAAATTATCAGACTCTAGCCAGCAAAAGAATGATCTGGCAACTGCTACTGACATCCAATATCCATTGAGAGGAAGCCAACTAGTAAACAAGGGCAAAACATTCCTAGCCTCCATCAGTGAGCGACATAAACTAATAGAAACACCTCTGAAATTTGAGTAAAACGAATGGCATGTATGAGCCCTTACTTTTCACTTTCCTCAGTAGTGAATTAAAAAAAAACATTAAAAAGAATGATTACATATTAAAACTTAAGGGTTCTCTCCTAACTCTTTCAGAAACATAAATTAGGTTTATCAAAAAAATACTTGCCTGCATCCATCCTTTCCACTCCTCAGTTTGATGACGATTAAGGTAGAGAATTGCCTTTCCGGAAAATGCTGATTTATCATGGTGTTTCTTAAGAGAAGTCATTGCTGAAACTATGATGAGAATAATGTACAGGAACAGAAATAGGTCGCGATTATAGCTCTGTCCAACAATAGAGAGATGCAGAGAAAATCAGTTAGAACAATTGCTGATTGTGACAAAACATGCAGAATACAAGTATGTAATGGGACTACGGTTGTCATTGTATTTAAGACTGTATCAAGAGCTATAACTGTATATAGGTAAAGGTTTTTCTGTCATTGTCTACAAGAGACCTTTTGGATTGAACTTTAAAAAAAATCAACAACATAGAATAACTTGACTTTTTAAAGAACAGGGAAATAGAAAAGCACCTTGGTAGAATCTGAAAAAATATTTGTTCGGTCACAAATGTAATAATAGATCAAAATTCCCCCAAATTCTGCCCTGCATGAGACTATTTACCATTAATAAATGAAAAAAATGGATGGAATGCAATCAACATCATCAAAACAACTCACATTGCCCTTAAAAGTTGTCGATTTTCAAGTAAAAATGAGTCCTCCATGGTCAGAAACCTACAAATCATGCACAGTAATGTGTAAGAAAGAATATGTCAACTTAATTGAATAAGAAACAAACACAAGAAAACCCACCTTATTATGTTTGTTTTGGTGGATGAACTGGACAACTTTGTAGATGCTGACTTAGCAACACCCCCTTCCATCAGCACTGCTCGTTCATCTTCTATCGTTGTTTCATTTTCCAATTCAGCCAGATTATTATCTGAATGACTTCTGAGCAGAAAAGCAAGTCATGCATCAGACAAGATAATTAACAGTGAGATAGCATAACAGTAAATAGATCCTCTGGATAAGGATAAACAAAAATCTTCCCAATTTCTCAACCTTGTTATATTATAACGCCAAACGGTCTATACAGGAAAAGAGGTAGGTGCTTACACTTTAGAAGGAGATGATGATTTTTTATATTCCAACCACTCAGAATATATCCATGCAACAAAAATAGGAATTATTCCAAGCAAAAATGACACCTGTGAAATCACAAGTAAGATTTCAAATAAGAATTATTTAAGGGAGTCACAATCTTGAACTATAGCCAAGGCAAGAAAAAGAGGCAAACAAAAAAGTATATACGTCACAGTTAAAAAGGATCAAACAATGCAGATGATCGGTCACAGATATATTTCTTAGGCCAAAACAAGATCATATAAGACATTTCCCAAATAATTTGTAATGTAAACTAAAATTCCACAAATTTCCAGTTACTCCTTATTCTGTCTCAGAGACAAAAACCATAATGCAACCAACAAAAAATAGAACATCCACAAAAGGATAAAAAATTCACTATATTGAATAGTTGTATAATCAAGAAAAACAGATTCCTGCATCACATTCACAAACTCTGATTATCGCTCCCTTTATACGTACTACAATGTAAGCTATCCGCTTGAAACTCATCATACAATCAAGAATGCAGAGGTTCATACAATTAATACCATCCGGCTAATAAAAATGGATTATTGAAAAGCTTGATGAAGAATTTTGTTCAATCATATTCATATCTCGTCCACGCCATGTCAGATTTCTAACTTTATGCTTGTTATAACAAACTCGATAATATCATTCCAAAAATTCTGCCTTTTCTTCATCCTACTATTTCATGATATTCTTCACCATGAATCACATCATTCAAACTTTGTAATCATTCCATTCTTACTTGAATAAAACAAAACAAAATAAGAAGAATTTCACTGAGATTTTTTTTTTAATATGCCAGAATTTCATAAAGTGATAACCACATATAAGCACCAGTGCTAATACATATTACACTCTCTTTCGATAGAAACCACATTTCCTTATCCATCAAATGAAACTCCAAATGCAGAAAGCTCAAACAAACCGATGAAGGATCTATCGATCCTTATTATTCAGCATCCGAAAAGCGGTTACAATGATAAGTCAAAAAGCGATCATTAGAATTACCCAAGAAAAAAAAAATCACAGTGCAAAGTAAATTTAACTGTTGAATCCTTTCACCTATCACAGCATAAACAAAACTTCAAAATTCCAGTTCACAACAACAACTGTCCAGAATCTCATACATAAACCTCAATTTAAAAATATAAGATAAAAATTGAAATCTCAAACCCACCGACGATCACAGACAGTGAAGTAAAACTCCAGAGTTCAGAATAATAAAACACTAAAAAGAAAATACTAGTATCGGTGTTGCAAAATTCGAATCCGCACCTGTCCAGGCGTCAGAGGTCCGGACTCCACCGCCATTACCTCGACAACGAAGCAAATCAATAAATCAAGCGATCAAACACGCAAATCTACAGAAATTTCATCGATCGAGTGAATGCACAGAACTGAAGTGCATCCACACGCACAACCACACAGAGCCAGACACTGTATTCACTGCTATGCCGAGAAATGGGGACAGTGAGTGAATATATAAAAAAAAAAACCAGAAAGTGCCCTAAATTGGAAGAGGAATGCAGAGATCTGAAGCAACAAAGCAATATAGACTAGTGAGTGGCAGTCAGTCGGTCGAAGTGACGTCGTCGGTTGCTTCAAGACTTGATAATGGAGGTCGAGATGTCTCTCTCTCTCTCTCTCTCTCTCTCTCTCTCTCTCGAGACCAACCGTTGGGGACTTGGGGTAGTTGCGGTTTGGTTTATAATTATGATTTTTTCCTATTTTAGTTTCTCCATTAATGTAAAGTTTTTATACGTTTTGAAATATTTTCACATGATCTTTAATTAAAGGAAATTTTTTTTTTTTTGGGAAACTTTTTGTTATTATATTTTGAGCATGTAAATTTGAAAAACCATGTTTTATTTCATGTTTTATCATCATTAATACAGTGGATCAAGATTCAATGATTTCATTTTTCACAAAAACTCATGTGAGATGGTCTTACGGATAGTTTCCGTGAGACGGAGCTCCATCATCCACAAACAATTTATGAATTGTAGGGTTTGGGTGATGGGTAATTGGGTTATGGGTTGACCCGTCTCATGCAATGTATTAAAATTTTGTGAGACTGTCTCACAAGAGACTTACTCTTCATTTTTTATTATTGTAAGAGCATCTCATAAATCTGATTTTATGTAACAAAGCAATGCATAAACCATATTTTTTTAATAATTTTTAAAACCTCATCTTGTAATATTTTTTAATTTAATTTCTATATGTTGGTGTTAGTCTATTGTGAGATCGTCTCACGTGCATGCGATATGAAAGTATGCGGTTTACATCTATAAAACTGTAAGTAAGCGTTTCTCTAATCATCGCACTATGCCACTATTGTATATGAATTTTTGTGAATTTCTATTGTTATTATTTTTTTATTTTTTTTGATAAATTTGAACATGTATGCACCAAACATTAGGAAAAATGTAAGTATTATTATTAGTAAACGGTTGGCCAAACTAGTAGTAACAAATAAAGTCTAAGAACAACATTTATAGTTAACTATGTCATGTCGTTTTAATTGTACTTTTAGTGTGTATTCAAGGTACCATCTTAAGTTTATTAAATTTATCATGTCGTATTTATGAAAATGAATATATATATATATATATATATATATATATATATATTGTGGAACAAATTTCATGAAAAAAAAAAAACAAATAAAGTGTTTCACTATTTAAATTTAACAAGTAACAATCCATGATATTTGCAAGTGTAAAACATGTTATTCCTCACGAAGAACATCCCTTACAATATTTATTTTATTAAAATGAATAAAATATGAAACCATTAATTCTTCTGATAAACATGAAGACCTTCACTTAATTAAGTAATGTTGCCATTAGTTATTACATTAATTTATCAAGATGATAGCTCGCTCCTAGCCTAATAAATATGGTTCTATTTATTTCCTTTTACATACAAAAACACATGTTTCTTATAATTAATAGTGTGATATTAGAAATAGTACCAAGTAAACAACTCTTATGTTGTAAAAGTTAATTACCATTAATTGTTAATTTATTATAAAGAAAATTATATAACATAGTCCTACTATATAATTTCATGAAAGGTGTAGTATTTACAATTCAAACTCATTTCCACAATTAATTCAATATCGATTTTGTAAATTATATTTTGTGGGCTAACCGTGTTACGGAATTACTCCTATAAGGCAGTTCATAAAAGTCCTATTAAATTTATTAATTATTTTGATTTGGGTTATATTAAAAAATGACACACAAACAAAACATTTATACAAAAATGTAACTCATCATTAATTTTTCTTTGAATTTTTATGAGTACAATTGAAGTAACATACTTTAGTAGGTGAGTATAATTGGAAACATTAGAAGTTGATAAAATCTACTCTAATTTATGCTAACAATGGTCCGAATATGATGATGCTTACAAGTTACAAAATAATCTTTGTCCGATAAAGATAGTTTATGTTACAGCAAGATTTGAGGGAGACATTAGTTACTTATGTTTGCTTATTAAAATTGAATAAACAGTCAAAAATAAAATAAGATTTATGAAATAGTTTGCAATTTAATTTATTGAAAAATCAATAATATCTGGAATCAAGATATAGGAACTATAATTTCAATTTGGATATTATATTTGTTTCACCTTTTATGTTTGACTTAAATTTTCCAAAAAAAAATTCACGATCTTTTATAATTAAAAATTATAATTTCAACTTGAAAATTTTAAATTAAATTGGCAAAACAAATGATGAACTTAACATTATTTTATAATTTGAATCATCATCGATTTTAGGTTGCAACTTATGTAAATATTTAGCTAGTTTATTCATGTCAGATGATGTTGTCTATCAAATAAAAATAAAACTTAATTAATGAAATGTAAACAAAATGACGACATTCTTCTCGTCCTTTGTGTAATTTTATTAAAATTGAAGTGGAATTTTTTTTTTCCACAAAATGATATCATTTTGTTAATCTCTCATTATTATTATTTTTATTTTATTTGAACGACAGTGTGGCAATCAACAAAAAGAAATTGATCGGATATGACCATATGATGATTCGAATAATAAAATAAGATTAAGTTTGTACTTTATTTTACTAAATTTAGGAGTTTGTATTGAAAATGTAAATTCATGAAAATTATATTTAATTTTATAATTAATTCTTTATTTTATGAGTGCATGCCACATCTATATTAGCTAGTTTTGGTAAACGAAATGTCTCAATACCCGAAAATTCGTTATATAATTAATGAATATAAAACCAAAAAATTCAATTTAGATTCCTAATTGTTTCGTGAATTTGGTATATAAATCCAAATTACTATAAACTAGACATAGCACATGTAAATATATTATATATTTAACAGTAATACATAGATGTTATAAATTTTAGTGATTTTTCTGGATTAATTAAGTGTACTCTGTCTTTAATTGCATTCTTCTCAATTGCATAGTTGTTTTTTTATTTATTTATTTTTTTTGACAATTTTCTTTTCATGTTTTCTTTCTCATATTTTCTTTATATCCATCTTCACTAAAACCAATTTTTTTCTTTTGTAATGGTCGTTTTATTCCTATTTATCGATTTAGGAGAATATGATACAAATATTTAGTACATACATCTTAAATAGATAAAGTGATCGAATGATGAATACAAAAAAAATAAAATTATATATATATATATATATATATATATATATATATATTATACACACACACATCTTTAACATTAGAAGAACCGAATAATAAGACAAATTAGTGATTAATTAGCAGCTCCTTGATTTATCTTAATTCATTTTTCAATTATAAATGATGAAGTCATTATTTTATTTTGATTTCAATTTTTTCTCAAAGTTATTTATTTATATCACTCGAATACCAAATACATATACATATATTCATAATGCAAAAATATATAAATATTTATTGAAAGCTAACTATTTAGTGAGATTATCAAGAAGAAGTGGTTTCGGCCCAATCATTCAAGTGTAATTTATAAAAAGTCCAATGGGTTAAAGCCCATATACATTAGAATTCCGAATAACTAATAACAATGGAATATACAATCCTGTTTCACTTTACTTTTCCGATTTTTACTTGGCTTAATAATTAAATATATTCCAATCTTTATAGTTTTGAACATTTTTTTTCATAATATTTACTTTACTAAATCAAAATTTAATAAATATATCATATTTTCCACTTTATGTTGAGTTTTGGCTACATGGCAAATCCAAAGTCAAAGCATGTCAATTTTTAAATTTATTAGTATCAACAATTTTAGGTTTGAGGATGATGTATAAAACCATTAATTAATTTATATATATATATATATATATATATATATATATATATATATATTATATAACTGAGTAAAACAAACATGATCAGATTGAGATACTATATGAAATAAGGATCAACATTGTATTATTGATTGATAATATCCTCACTATATATATTAAATGTATGGGTGAAATAAAATTTAAGAGATTAAACAAAAAATGCAACAAAAATCCAAAGTACTCTCTCTCTCTCTCTCTCTCTCTCTCTCTATATATATATATATATATATATATATATATATATTTGGAAATTAATCTATATATACTAAGTTGACTTTATTCTTTATGCAACTCATTATAGAATATTTAATATGTTCTCTTCTAATTCATGGACATCATACATCCGCATTTATGATTATTGGTCAGGTTGTTGACTTAATTGAACCATTGGTTAATCATGGTACGTCGTTTAGAATACAAAATTAATTACATCACATGTATATCAAAACTAGACAACCCGACATTATGCACACATTTAAATGTTATATATGTACGAGATAATTTAAATATAGTACAATTCGATGATATATTCCAATATTAATAGATAATGGTAATTTGAGGTTGATTGGATGTTTATGCATATCCACGTAACAAAAATTTAAGATAATTTTTAACATACATATACTTCCATATTGATATTATAGAAATTAGGGTTAATTGTCGAAAATATCACACGGATAATCGACATTTTAACTAAATTTTAATTTTTATTATTGACCAAAATAACATAACTTTATATATGTAATATGTTTTTTTGACCTTGGTCATTTCTTTAACCACATTCAATCTTGAATTATCATAACTCTTATCACACGTTTATTTATAAATATGGAATCTTACAAATACGTGAAAATGCATTTAGTCATCTATTATTTATCATAGACATTGACATGCCTGTGACCAAATATTAATTTTACCAAATGTGAAGAGTATAATTTATTGATTCTGGGATGACATTTACTCTTTTTTGACGTCTCTCTAAAATAGGAATGCTAAATTGTTCTCACATGGAAAATAGGAAGGCTAAGTCTTAGGTCATATATATTCCTCACCTAACAAATTATAGGGACACAAATTGTACACATTTCAGAAGAATATTTCCCAAAAATTTAGGAATATTTGGTTATATATATTTTAGGTGTTTTGCCACAAAATCTACAAGAATATAAGAAAATAAATATTTGATGGACTGTAACACAAACTATTATGTATCTGCCACTAAATGTGAAAGCCCTGTTAATAGTAATGGTCTATGTTCACACAATAACTTTTACTTTGAAGTTCACACAATAACTTTTTAATAAATTTATACTATATTCACCTACAAGTGGGACATGCAAGTAGTTTTTTGTATTTATCAAGAATCCACTTAATCGATCACATTAATACAAAGCACAAAAGAACATTTCTGATTTTAGATCTTCGATCAACATTTTTTTTTTTTTAAATAATAGTAGTATATTTTATAATTCATGTTTGACTTCATAAACACGACTGCATATTGCGAGTATGACTTTGGATATCCTTTTTAAGGTTTGTAAGGTTAATTTTACATTGTCCTTTAAATTTTTCGAAATTTAGCATTTTGTCATATATATATAAATCTTGAACATAATTAGTGCTATTTATAAGACGTTCACGATAAACTACACTTTATCATTTAGGGCTATTAAGAGCTTATTTTCCAAATTAAAGTTTAAATTTATATGACATAATCCTAAATCTCGAGAAATTTGGAGGGCAAAGAGTAACTAAATCAAATTTATATGATCATGATCACCATTCTTATATCTCCAATTAATTTTTCAACTATATTTAAATTTGAGGTTTCATGTGATAATTGCTCGTCTAGTACTGTATCACTATAATTACATGAAAAAAAAATTGTCTATTACAATCTTGAATACATTCATAAATTCTAATACTTGATGATAAGGTATAAAAATAACAAGTAGAATAATATATTTGAAACTAAAAAATTTATACTTCCTATGAGTTTATAATCAACCAAAACCAAATTCCATAACATGAAATGATAAATTATATATAAGAGTGCTCATATTATACAAGAGAAGTAATGGGATTTGGGGAATGGGGATTTTAAGGCATATATGTAGATACTAATCATGACCATGCATGTAAAAAAGCCAATGTTTAAAATCCAAAAAAAAAAAAAAACCATAAATAAAATATCTCTAAACAAGTAAAGCATCAGATTCTCTATTTTCTATAGCATTTCAATTTCATATTTCATTTCATTAATGTATATCACGTTTACAATTATGATGATATGATCATATTGTAATATTCGTGACGTCCACTAATAAAATAAAACACAAGATTAAAATACAATATGCCATAGAAAATCTGAACTACCGCGACTAGGGTTAGAGTTGGAAATTCCCATATATCAGGGCTCCTTTTTGGGAAATAGGGGAGGAATTATATCCTGCAAGAGTCCATAGTCAGGAAACTGTTGGAACTGTTGATGATGATACAAATTGCTACTACTGCCACCATGATCATAGCCATAGAGATGAGGCATTTGAAGCAATAGTTCTTGAGTGAAGTTTGGACCTCCTTCTAGCGACAATGGTGGAGCTAGCATGGACGGCCCGAATATTCCAGCCATGTGTCCCCGGAGAGTTGCCGGAACATGGTGGTTGTGCCGCCCTTCGTAGGTGGTGATCACGATCGAAGGGTCTTGGAATGATCTCTCGACACGTTTCTTCACCGGGCATTTTTGTGTCGTGCACCGATAGTAGCTTCTGCAAGGTAAGTTTTAATTTGGTTTCGTTAATTAATACATATTGAAAAGAGTAAAAAAAAATCTTATCCGAACAATACATGATTTGACATTTTTTTATAAATTTTGAAATGTTGCGTCTTGTGATATGGACTTTAAATTTGATGTATTTTATGGTATCAAACAAATCATAGTTGTACACATGTTCGAAATCAATGTAAAATATGTCTAATGCCGTAAATGTATCGGATATAAAGTTCATGGCAATACAAAAAATGTTATACCATGTATAATCATACTATAAAATAATAAACTATGAATTGCAACATTAGATACAACATTACTAAGTATGATCCAATAATTTTCGATATATCTAAACGATCGTCGTTTTCCACCATGATTTCGTTCACTAATTTAGATGGGATTTATGAGATCAATGCTAGTAAAAGTTTTGATCACTACTAGCATGATTTCAATTGTGATAAAAAAAAATTAAAAGAAAAATGTAAAGGTGTTCATACATTAGGGTTAATGTGTTCAAACTTTATACATAAAGGAACATGATCAAATCAATTACTAAAAAAAATTGATTTCTTGTTCTTGGTCATTCTATATGTGGGTATATTGATTTGAAATATAAAGTACAAATTGAAGAAATTAAGAGAAAAAAAGAAAATTAAATAAACATATAACCTTGGATAAGGGCTATTTTTCACAGCTTTTTGGCCATATTTTCTCCATCTATATCCATCTTCTAAATGATCAACTTCACTCTTTGTCATGAAAGCAAATCTTGGCTGCCTTTCCTTCTTCTGATCTCCTTTCTTCTTCCCTTTTCCCCTTTATTAATTTCAAAAAAGAAAAAACATAAATACATATATACACACACAAAACGATTTATTTAAATAATTAGAAACAAGAAAAAAAATGGTGAAAAAAATAATTACTCTTTCTTGGAGGTTTCTTGATCTCCATCTTCCATGGCGGTTTCCTTCACTACTCGACTCTCTTTCTTACCCTTGTTCGACACTTCTTCTCCAGGCCCCGCCGCCGCCTCCGTGGAGGAGGAGGAGAAGGAAGAGTTGGGCGTCGCCGGGGTTTCGCCTGCCACCGGTTTCTCGACGGAGGGTTTCGGTGGCGAGTCATAGGGAAGTGGGCCATGATCTGTGGGCCCATGCATGAACTCAGTGAAGCTGGTTAAGTAAGAAGGATCAAACATTTGGAGATGAGAATATTGAAGTGATGATGAGTCAGCAGCTGAAAACGTGTGGCCGCCGGAGTAGGGAAAGGCGGCGGCACCGCTAGTGCTCAGCCGTTGATCATCGTCGTGGAAGGTCTGGTTGTAGTAGAATTCTCTGAAATCTTCCGACATGAGAGGAGAGAGGGAGGGAGGAGGAGAGAGAAAGGAAGTGAGAAATGTGAAGTTTGACAAGAGGTTAGTTTGCTATATATGCTGTCTTTATTTTAGCTTTGACGAGGGGAAGATTTTAGTTGAGGTTAGTAGTTGTGATATTTCTTGTTTCTTAATTTATTCTTGTGGGATGGGAGTTGGTCACTCTAGTATTTCTGATTAATTACATGAAGATTTATATTAGATTTTTTAACCGATATAATTTCGTCAGACGGGATCCACTTTCCACTAACAAAAACTCAAATCGATTTTCACAATTCAATATCTATTTATTTTGTTAGTTATATATGATTGATATATGTCTGACGACTGTCTTACAAGAGAACCTTGGTCATTTTATTATACAATCATAGTACTGCTCATTTATATACAAGCACACATTTACATGTCAGTTTGTAGAAATATATTTATAATTCCTCCATTTTCAATAAATATCAATTTACAAAATATAACGCGTAGTTTTTTTTTTTTTTGGGTTATTATCAAGAAGAAGAGATTGAATTTTTCAAGTTAGTCTTAATCTTTTTTTGCTAGATTTTTATATAGATTATACATTAATCATACACATAATCGGTCATATATATTAAATGAAATTATCTTAATTTTTTTAAAACGACCTTAAACAATAATTATTTTGAAACAATAGAAGAAATTAAAGTAGTTGACATGTATTTTATTATATGAATTATCGTTACATAACGTTATTAATAAAATGAAACACGATAAAAAATAGAGGATCTCGTGTGCGGAAGATGAGGAATAAATTATGACAATTTGAAAAAGGGCTACCGACCCCACTTTGTAAAAAGATAGTTTGACAAACCTAAGTTGATTAAGAATGGTGTCATTTGCCACTATACGATTTTCTTGACAAAGAAACGTTCCAATTTTGCTGCTTGCTAAATATCAATGCACACCTTTTGGTATCACATTCATCTATATTTTAAACTTTATGTAAACAGTAGTTTTTAATACATCACATGCACAAATAATTTGGTCATAAACATGTAATTGCACTTACATTTATTTAATTGGTCATGATTAAATTCGAGTCGCCCCAAAAGGAGATGACGAATTTGTTAGCATTTATGAAAACTAGATAATAAATATTAGAGAATTAAGCTTGATGACATAAGATAGTCTTTTTGTAAATTCCTTATATATCCTTATAGTTTAATGTATATTTGGTCTCAAATTTGAGTTGCTCAAAGAAGAAACTAGGAATTTGTTAATATATGAGCTAGCATCAGTTAAAGAAAGCTTGACTAGATAAATCATATGTAGAATGTTGATAAACATCCTACAAATAATAGTTTGATAAAATAATTATTTTTTGTAATGGATCGAATTAGCTAGCCCTATAATTGAATTAGCAATCCAAATAAGAATTTATTTAATTGGTCGGGGTTGATTTTTCTCTATTAAAAAAAAAAAATAGTAAGGAAGTTTAACTTATCGAAACCCTCAAATTTGACCACTTATGTAAGAATCTTCAAAAATTATTTGCAACTTAAGTTTCATTCTTCTTTGCTTAGAAAATATTTTTTTATCAATTATATCTTTCTGTATTTTTGGTGGTTTAGACCAGATGTAATGAGTTGTTTTTTTTATTGGCATAATTGAGTCACATATTTTGATGATATATTGTATATGTGATACAAACAATTAAATTAAATGTATCCAAAAACCACTTTTTTTTTCTTTGATAATTGCAAACAACTAATAGTTATTACGTTTGATTAAATTACATGTCATAAATTCGAGTAGTTATGAAAAGAGACAAGGAATTAGTCACATGTTAATTAAAGAAAATAATAATTATTATATTTGAGAGCAAAAGTCAACTATGACTATTTTTGTGTGGGTTAACAAGAGATGTTATTATAAAGGGGGGTTACCAATAGAGCGGTCAAGTTTTCAAACATGGGATTGATGTTCGAGCCACGTGTCCCTATTGGTGCACCGCCATTTGACCATCATTGCCACGTGGGATTTGCTCTATGGATCGCCAACATTTTTCGATTTTGTAGATGTTACATTTGAGTGAGATTTAATATTTAGTATATTTGTATATAGGAAAATATTCATTTGCCCTTTGAGTTTTTTAATCCTTAAATTTTGGGAAAATATTTTCAGATTCTCTATGATTGCAAAAATTTTGATAGGTTAATGCTGATTTTAGATAAGTAACTTAAGGTTGAAATTAAACTATATTCTAACATGATAATTGTATGTTCTAAATTATTTGGGGTTGATCTGTAATCTTTAGTAATTTGGGTATAATCAATATTAATCGGTATAAATTATCAATTACAGTAGATTGGGGACGAAAGAACCATTTTTTTAATATAAACATTATTTGAAGGGCGAAAAAAACCAATTAAAAAAATATAGTGGATGTAAAAGTATTTTTTTCGAAACTTATGGACCAAAATAAGTATGACCAACATAAATGGAAAAAATAAAATCCTCTCGTTGCAAATTGGATCATCCATTTCAATTTGATGTTTCATTTTCTATTCAATTATCTTTAATTCGCATCATATATAAGTTAGTGATGTCATCTTTATATTTAACGTATGTTAGTTATTTTGAAACATTAGTTGAGACATCAATGTGAAATAGATGATCTTAATGATAGTTATTTTGAAAGAATAAGTCTCTTGTGAGACCGTCTCACAGAATTTTAATACATTGTGTGAGACGGGTCAACCCACAACCCAATTACCCACCACCAAAACCCTACAATTCACATGTTATTTGTGGGTGATGGGGCTTCATCTCACGGAAACTATCCGTGAGACTGTCTCACATGAGTTTTTGTGATTTTGAAATATCCAATGGAACACCAATGTGAAGTAAAGGATTTTACTGCGTGAATTTATATATGGACATAAGAATATATGTGTGCATGCATGTGACTAATAGTTATTATTATTTTTATTTATACATTAATTGACTATTCATTTGTATATATCAACAACCCTGTTATTCTATCTACCGTGGGCACGTTAAGATGAACCCACAACTGATGTGTCAAATATTTAGAATACCTATTAATTTTATTTTCCATATAATGAAAAGATGTGATCATTACACGTAATTGGTGGGTATATTAAGAATTAACTATCGTCAACATTTTATCATATTTTCTTATATATCAAGAAGAGGAGGATATATATAGATGGTTCTTTCAAAAAGTTCATCATTGATTTCTTTTAGACCAACGAGTACAGATATGACAATCATGATTTGTTTTCCTTTAGTATGATCATTCGTGTGGGCTATGAGATTGCTTTAATCTATAATGCTCGCCTTTTAATTGATTTTGTTTAAACATGAATTTATTTTATTTAAAATTAATATTAATAATATATTCTGTCCAAGTATTTGAAAATAATCATGTGCTTGGTATGCCTATATTAGAACGGAAACTAAATGGAATATTAAAACTATTCTTTTTAGTCAATAATTTATAATTCATATGAATGAAATATTAATTAATAATAGTCAAATCATCACTCCGTAATAAAAGACAATTTAAATTATTCTATATTTTTTTGTTATATATTAATATGTAAGAGAGAGAATATGACTCTTAGGGCATCTCCAACATTATACGATATTTCGTGTAAATTTTGTATTATTCTAACTTAAAAATAGTCATTCACCTCCAGTAGTGTGCAGTACTATTTTTTTGCACTAAGAAATATTTCATAATATTTCTTGTTATTATAAAAAAAAAATGAAAATAAAAGAAAAGGAAAAAGAAAAAGAATTGAAAAAATATAAAAGAGAACATCGTAAGTTTTAACCATGCATTAACCTAATGGAGAGATGGTAGTTGAGAATATTTGGCGCAATATTTTACTGTACCGGTGGACTATACAAACATAGAATTTAGATGTTTTAAACGCGGTGCTGAAGATATTCTTATTAGGTCATTCCACAAATCAAATTTTGTGAGATGAGTTAACCTATAACCCACAACTCACAAAGTAGTTATCATTGATTTGTAAAAATAAATTGAATTTGACTTAATGATAGTATAATTTCGTTTCACATCATTATATTTGTAAGATAGTTTGATATAAGTTATTATATAAAAGAAAAATATTATTCAACAATTTCCAACCAAAAAAAATTAGCTATTTGATTTTTTTTTCACTTTTAAGAAATGGAGTCGGCAAATTAAGATATAAGTAACGTTGTTTTAGTTTTGAGCCATGAATTACTCATGTGACAAATTGCTCCGACATATTGTCAACTTAAAAAGTGAGAGAAAAAAAAAAAGTAATCTTTTTTATCTTTTTTTCATAATTCTCAAGCTGCTGAAATTCATGGACATGTCTATATATTGTGAGATTCATGATAAAGATCTAGAAAAGGTGTATATATATATATATATATATATATCATGACATTCTAGATCTATTTCCTACTCTACTTTATTTTCATTTCATTAGTTAATACATATATGTCAACAATTCTATAGTACCAAAAATAAATATGAATTTGTAACATAGAAACTATATAATTATGTGAGATGAAATGTCATTATTTACAAACTAAATCTATTTTTAGAAACGCATAAGTTAATTATAAATTATTATTGTAAATTACAGATTGATTAGTCTCATTCATAAAATGGTGTCATGAGAATTTTACTGAATTTGAAATACTATAGATAACAAATGATAACATGAACCAAAATTTATATTATTCTGTCAAACAATGAGAGTATTATAGATAAGAAAATGGTTGGATAGAATACTATAAATTAAGTCAAGATTTAAATTAATATTATATAATTAACAAATGATTCTAGTCCCCAATAGTCCACACCTTTTTTATTGATTGGACTAAAGGACTTGCCTAACTCGAGCTGCATAATTTGTCTGTTTTCATATAGCAGTCAAAGTTTATACCCTCTCATCCTCCTTCATTTTGGAATATATATATATATATATATATATATATATATATATATATATATAATTGAGTTAGAAAAATATTTATACTATAATATTGTATTGTACGGATTAAGAATTTAAGTTTAAGAAGAGATTTTTAAAAAATAATAATAAGGTGAAAGTTCTGTAAATGTTATCCCCAAATTAACGAGACATAAATTTGGAATCAAGTTATAATTATAAAATCATATTTTATGTTGGAATCTAACTTTGTATAACTCAATTTCTTTCTTATTATTTATCTTCACTATGGAGTTTAGTTTCCTCCTTTTTATTTTTATCACATGTAAAATTATATCTAATTCGGTTGGTTTTCCCAAATATTTTATTGCAAGTGCTCGTAGTACATATAATTAATCACAAAAAATAATGAAGTAAATCATACTTCGAACATGAGCATATTAATTAAATGAAAATCATTTTCTATTAATGTGATTATAATCTTTTTTTTAACATGTGATTATAATCTTTGCATATGCTAACTTCAATTCTAATTAAATTGACGTTTTGGGGTATATAATTCTTTCCCCACAAATTAATTGTCATTTTAATTATAATAATCCAACTTTCTTGTCAAGTTTATTAGCTTCATCTATAGCTAACCAAGGTGAATAATACCATTCACTTATCCTTCTTCAATAAAAATCAAGATATAATTTACTATAATTCATAACCCACAATTTATATGTAAATAATTTATAATTTACATATGAATTCGTGAAAATTGATTTGATTCATAGATAAATAAATTTTGTCTAATAAATTTATATTCTTGATATTCATATGAATTTTAATTTTAAACAAAATTAGGCACAAATCACCAAACAAACATGTTTGTTTGACAGATTCTGGCAAGCAATATGATCAATGATGTGGTGTAATTGACAAATGGGCAAATTTGGTTAAATTGCCAAACATGCTTTTATGACATATTTACTTAGTATGACTAAATTAGTATATATAATAGTCTATGATTATTCTAAATACTACATACATACCTAACTTATGTATCCAACCTTGGTGACATTAAGAAAACAACATTTTTTAATTAGACACGTGGATGCTAGTTACTTTCCACGCATAAATTCTCATGCACTAGGTGTATGGGTCATAGATCCGTGCAATCTGGGTCAACCCCACCCGGATCCACGTGTTTTGATTTTTATTTTTTTTGTTATTTTTATGTTATATTTGTATGGCATTTATGTTATATTAATATGACTTTTATGTATACATATCATCACTTTTATGTACTGGAACTTAGTAAAAAACAAAAAAAAAAGAATTTCAGCGCTTTCGGATCAACATACCTTTATGTAATATTACTCATATCTTTTAGTTATGTTAGTTGCATTTTATATATTACATAAAGGTAACATGAATATAACATAAAAGGTGACATGAATATTACATAAATGTATATATGTACAAATTGTGCTGAAATTCTTCTTTTTTTATCCTAAGTTACAGCATATAAAAGTAAGAACATTTGTTCATAAAGATGACATGAATATAACATTATAAATCAAAAAAAAAAAAAAACCAGATATGCGCGGATCCGGATCAGGTCGATCCGGTTGCATGGATTTAGATCCATGCAACTGGTGCATGGGAAACCAACTCTAGTTTCAATATTTTGATTTTTAATGTTTTTCTTTACGATAATGCACATTTTATCTTATTAATTCATGTTGTATTTATATCTTCATGTGTGTCTATATATATATATATATATATTAATAAATTATAAACATAACAATAATGATTGAAAATCTCGTATACATAATTTTAGAATAAGTTACGGATGTTTATGTGGGCTAACTAGGCATTTGTTCTTTATGTGGGCTAGAACACGAGTTTTGAACATTAACTTTTAAGTTATCAATTTTTATTTGTACAAATTCATTTTTTTGTTGGTATTTCTTCTTTTCATACTAGATTTGTTGAGTAAAATCAATCAGAAAAATAAACGAATTGTCACTTGTCTCATAATTTGGCTCCAAGTCACATTTAATAATTCATGGAAAAGCTAAGAGCCAAAAATGGAAAACCATAAGGGTTGTACTAAGATTGGGGAATTTCTTGAAATGTAAATTAACATAGTAAATAAACAAACTGAAAACAAAAGGGAAATACGTATTTAGTCGTACAAATTCTTATAAAAGATCATTTCATGAATCTCGATCGATGAGATGAAACTTTTTACTGCAATCAACAAGACAAGTTACGTTGTGTGCTCAACATATATAGTGAATAAGAATTATATTTGAATTGTATGTTAAAATATTATGTGTTATATATTAAAGTGTCATTTGGTATATATTAAAGGACTCAATTTTAATTCAAATAAAAGTAGAAAATTCTTTGTAGCAATACATTTTGTGTCTGCAATATATAAACACAAAAATATGATACAATTTAAATAATTTTTTAATTAAAATCAAAGTGGATACAAATCTCTATGAATTCTTCTAATTCTTCTCTTTGAATGGATATGACTTTGAAGTTGAATCTTTGATTTGATCTTCAAAAATAATTTTGGAAACCTCCGCGAAGAACGCCTTGAACTTTCACTTGAAAAATGTTGATAAGAGGGGTTTAACATCTTGATCTCTGATCGAATGCCGTTTGTGGTGACTTTTCTATGAAGAACGACTTGAATCTAGGAGAGAAAATTCCTTAGGTCTTGAACTCTTGATTTGTCTTCCTTAAATCTTGAAGTCTTGAATTGTCTTGTGTGTTGAATTATGAAAAAATACCTTTATTTATAGGTGTAGGATATGAACTATTTTTATGTATAGTTGATGAAAATGCAATTTTGATTGGTCATTTTATTATCAAATGTATTGGTATATTAGTTCCATATTTACAAGATTTAATCTTGATTGGCAAGTAATATGATTTGGACACTTGTCACTATTTGATTGGTCAAAAATATATATTAAAATATCAATTATGTATCTATTTACTTTAGAAATTAATTTAATTTAAATTTTCAAAATATAAATAGAATATATAAAATTGATTTATTTAATATATCATTTTACACATGACATCTTTTGATTGACTAGCAAAATTTGACTATCTACACTCTTTTTTTTTTTTTAATATATATACACACAATTTCAATTTCAGAAAAATAGTAAAAGTTAGGGATGCAAATAATTCTCCCATTAATTAAATATTTATGAGATTATTGACTTCATTTGCTACCATTATGTGTGACAAAATGTATGGTCATTAAAATTGTTATTGGAAGTCCCAATCAGTACACAAGAGGGCAGGTTATTTGTTAGGTGTGTAAATCCACAAAAATTAAAGGAAAAAAAAAATCTTTCAGACAAGGGCACATCTGGACAAAACCCTAACTATAGTCTATTCCAAATTAATAATTACCATTAGCCAAAATTCATGTGCAATCGTTGCACTGTGCGACGGTTGCATTTATAGTAGAAAAAGACATACTTATAGTCGTAAATGGCATACTTGAATAATTTATACTTATACTTTAAAAAACATATTTATAAAATACATACTTATACTTATAAAAGACATATTTAAAACTTGTCGCATGTGAGACAGTTTGACAAGAGACCAACTCTTACCATTATTGTTATAAGGAAAATGGAATAAAAAATAGGGGACTTTCCCAGGTTTTTTTAATTTGGTAATATTAATATAAGAATATATAATAGATTTTTATCACTTATTAATTTGCTGAAAAAGATGCAAGAAGTCAGTGTAAGACCAATTCAACTATCTCACCCTACACCAATATTTAATTTCAATTTTTAGTAATTAATCAATAACCTCTACTTACATTTTGGGTAATTTTGTTCACACCCATTAAATGTTGCATCTCCATATTTTTATTACACACCAAATATTCCACTCGTTTAAACATATATATTCACATTTATATCATTGATTTAAGATTATAAAGATATTATATATCTACACTTTAACTTCGAGAGTAAACACAAAATCTTATAGGAAATCATCTCCCATAATACCTCACGTGAAACAGAGTTTTATATAATTTTATATGAGATCAATATAGATCGTTTTTAATGAGTTGACCCACTTTATAATATAATATATATATATATATATATATATATATATATATATATATATATATATAAACTCTGTATTACATAAAATGTTAAATGCACCTTCTCAAATAAGACCTAGTCGATAGTAAAATCAGAAGATATTGACTTCAATTAGATATATAAAACATTCTTTAGAGCAATAGATGATCTTTTACCTAAATCATATAATTTTATGTGTATGGTAGGCAATAGTCATATCTATTAATATATTTGTACTTATAAAATATAAAATAATAAATTAACCAAAATAAATAAATTAAATCTCAACCCCCAAGTCAATAGTTCCAATCATTATGTGCCCATCTACTCCACTATTAATGCTTTGAATCAGTCAATATTTCTATTAAACCCTAATTTGTGTCAAATTAATTTATCTCACTGCAGCTAAACTATCCTCAAATGTGAATTCTCTCTTAGATTCCATAATCATTCTCCCAATATTCTTGACCATGTGATCTAAGAAGCATTCTTCTCACAATTATTTAAAATAGTCCAATAATCTGATTTCACTGTCATGTTCATAAATTGAAATACACCAAATACTAGAATAAACTATCTAGAACACATAAATATAAATATGCCAATGTTTATGTAAAAATAAATGATAATTGATATATTATATTTAATGATTTAAAAAAATGTGAGAAGAATATAACATCATAGGAAATAAATAAAAGTTTATTCCTAATAAATTAGAGTATAAATCTAATTTTGATTAAAAAAATGTATATATGCAATGTAGATTTTGACGTAATATAAAAAAACAAAAATGGTTTAAAAAAAAAAAAGAATTAATAGAAAATGGAGAGGTTGATGGGGGTGGGGGAGGGGTCATGCCGCAATTATCTCTTCCCTTTTCATATTAGTTCTATTTCTTCTAAATTAATTATTCAATTTATTGTTTAATTAGTATTATTTCCATTGATGGTGTTTGTTCATCAGTCAAGGTCATTGAAAGACCCCTTCACCTCATCAAATACTACTTTGAACATTTTAATTTAATATTTACTTTTCCTTTTGCAACCGTCTCTTTGGATATTGACTTTTTTATTGTAATATATTTCACCCTGTATTTTATTATATGTGTATTGATAATATTAGAGTTAAATCGAAAAAACATGAAAAAAAAAAAGTAGTCGAAACAATGATACCAATCAATAACGGAAAAAATTGAATATAGTCTATTTGAGTATTTTTAAGATAATATCCATTTCTAGCATGTTTTATAATAATTCTCCTTTTTATTTCTTTTGATTTCTAATCGGTGTGGGAGAAAATATGTCACAATTGAATATTTTGTTAGCATTTTGTTTGGCATATTTGCATTTTATTTTTTCTTCTACATTCATTTCAATGTGCAAGTCAAATTCATTCATATCATATTTCATATTGATACTCCCCCAAATTCTTTGAGCTTCTAATCAATGTGTTTGAAAATATAGAATCATCCAAGGTTTTTTCTTCTTAAATAGAATTTCTTCATTATTTGTATTTTATTCATTTTGATGGTGTATATCACTAGTCAATAACATTTCCATCGATATATCTAGTCTGATCATTAATTGAACTGATCTGACCTGTTGAATCATGATGGCGTAAACTGATAGTCAAATTGATATAGTTCGAACAAGTTCCACAAGTACTGATATACACATCGTATTTTAATAATATGTGATGCTCGACAATAATTATCCTAACAAGAGTTCAAGAAAATGTTATATCTACCCTAACATCTATCGTCGATACTTCATAAACACCTGCACGGCAAAGTAGTGGGATCGGTTAAGACTTAGTATTAATATATTTATATAAATAAGTGATATAGAAAAGAAAAAAAAAAAAAAAGACATGAATATATGAAGTGTATGATAATAATTGCATGAAAAGTTGAAGAAGACTTGACCTGGTCTTATTAATGGATTATTCTACCATCACTCATTCTTACATTTGAATCTCCAGAAACAATCCCAAGATAGATTACATTAATCCTATAATTGCTCATGGTTTCAAGAAATACTGCAAAAGTAAATTCCGAGTCACATTTTGACTTTAAATTGTGTCCCCAAAAAAAGGCAATGTTGAGACTAAAATGCAATTTAAATGATTACTTAAAGACGTTTAAACAATTTGAATTAGATATAATATAAATTAATTAAATAGTATGAAATAAACTAATAAAGTAAGTATTGGAGGAGCAAGATGGTCTGGGCCGGCCCAGCCCAAGTTTGTCCTTCACTTGTTCAATTTAACTTTGAAATCTCATGTTTTATAAAAGGCTTAATTGCAAAAAAAAAAACACTTTTTCTGAAATTACAGATTTATCGCCACTTTTCAATAACTGTAAAAAAAAATCATGACATTTCTTCACTATTGCAATTTAAACCACATTTTTTTTTCTAAAAATTTTTTTTAGAGCAAATTATTAGTTGAAAAAATATTCATTTAATTTATAGAATATGATTTGAAATACATCTCCATTGTATGCATGTGTTATGGAACATATCAGATAATATAAATAAATCCATGAACTGTCTGACAAGAATTCTCCATTCCTATTTTTGTTTTTCATTTACAAAGTGATGTTTATAAGCATAAAAAAAAAAAAAACAATTTATATATTTTCTCAAATAATTCATGCAATTTTACTTCACATTTTGACATTCCAATTTTTTTCAAATAAAGTTACCTTGTCCAAAAAAATAATAATCTCTATTAATCTATTAATCTATAACATTTCATCATCGATATAGATTCATTAACATATATAGCTACAACATATATCATATACATAGCATAATCTGATAAAATAAAATACGAGATTAAGAAACACTATGAAACGGAAAGATCGGAACCTGTTCGGCCAAACGGAAAACAAGCCATGTCCGAGAAGGAGATCAGAGTCGAGTTTGTATCCATCCGAGTACATATATACATGCAAGAATTGGCGAAGTGGTCGTATTTTAAGATGAACATCTCGTCTTCTTAATCTCTAACGATTTTCCATAAGATCGACGAGGCTGATCTTGCCACAGTTGCCAGAATCGAGTCGTTCAAACTGCTTACATATCTCGAAGATGTCTTTCTCTGAGACCTTCCCCATCTCCTTAAGCTTGTATATCACAAACTCGGATTTACTGTTAAATCAACCAAGAAACAAGAGAGCTTCGTAAAAGCAGAGTTATGATAATATCCTCACACAGGTACCCGATATCTCAAAGGCTAAAGTTGGAATGTTTTCGTATAATGTTCAAAGTTTGTTGATGAATATAAGAAAAACTATCATGCATTAGTGAATAACTCAATAAGATCACAAAAACTTTAACAAGATTCTGCAAATTCAACAAGTATAGACCTTCATCTTAAATAATCATCATCAAGAATTAAATTATATGAATACAATCGGGGTTAGAATCATTTTTCGTTCCATAAATATGGTGTCTTCTGATTTTGGTCCCATAATTGTCAAGATTTTCAATTTAGTCTCACAATTTAAAAGTATGTCTGATTTTAGTCCAATTTCTCCGAATCGGGGCTTTCCAGTGACCTAAAAATGAAATTCGAATTTTCCAACTAAAATTGGATTGAAATCGGACAGATTCTTAAATTATAGAACTAAATTGAAAATAGTGATCCATACAATCACGTACCACAGACTTATATTAGCCAATGACACTTATCATGAGCTATCATGATATATATAGATGAAGGGTGACAAAAAACTTAATTTACCTCACAAATCCATTGTTATTACTTGCAAATTCAATAAGGATATATAGGCCTTCATCTCAAATAATCATCATCAAGAAATCAATATTATGAATGCAATCACATATCACAAACTGGTATTAGCCAATGACACTATAAGGTATGAATTTAAATAAATCGATAGATATATATGTATATATATACCTCACAAATCCATTGTTATCAATATCAGCAGCAAGAAACTGCGAAACGGTCATATGTTGGTCGAGCACCCACTTCGCCATTCTCCTCTGCCTCTTGTCGACTCTCGCCTCCGCCAAGAAAAGGAAGGCTCGAGCAACAGCAAGAGTCGAAACAAGCAACCAAATCGAAGCGAAAATCCTACCACCTAATGACCTAAATGCCCTATCACCATATCCAACGGTTGTAACCGACATAACTGACAAATAAACCGAATCCAACCAATTTAACCTCTCAACAAAATGCATAACAAGAACCCCAATTCCGATACAAAGAACCACAACCCCCAAAGCCAACGAAACCTTCATCCGAATCCTCATCCTCCCCTTCTTTATATCAACTATAAACGACTCCGAATCAGGGTCTCTCCTATCCTTAACATTCCTCAAAAGATATCTCTCTTGCACATCAAGCATATAGCTAACCATCCCGGTTAATAAAATGTCGATAAAACCGAAGCCCACAAGCACAAATGTGATGGAAAACAGCTTAGTCACAGTGCTATCAGGAGTTATATCACCATAGCCAATAGTACACATAGTCACAATGCAAAAATACAGAGCATCAACAATAGGGTGTGTTTCATGTGCCCTGAAATTATCCCTATTGAAAGAGTAAATAGTCACACCAAGAATCAAATACATAATCAATAGCACAGTGCCCTGTCTCACAATCGAGGGTTTACCAAACTGGGGCTGCTTGGATTCTTGAAAATAAACAAGTTCATTGATGTTGGCTATGGCAGGGGCAGTTTTGGACCTGTGGAGACTGCTCTTGGGAGGTGGAAATTTCTGGTTTTCTTGATCAAGATTCGATTTTTTCTGGCCAAAATCGAAACTTTCGTAGTCTAGATTTGTTATCGAGGAAGATGGGGATGTGGGGGGGCCAAAAATGAGCCTATCTTTGAGTTCTTTGGAAGAAGGGGTGAGAGGGGAGGGTGGAATGGTAATTTCACTGTTTTCCGGTAGAGGAGAGAGTAAGGGCGGTGGCCGGAGTTTTCTGGGGCTGCTGTAAGGGAGAAGTGGCTCTCTGTCCATGTCAGCTTTTGGGTGGTGGTGGAGTGGCAGTTCCGGAGGAGTATAGGGCGGCGGTGGTGGTGGTCTGTTGCGGTTCTGTGGTGGTGGTGGAGGGATTAGTTTTAGTTGGAAAATCTTTTTTTGTTTGTTTAATGTCTTATTTAAGAACTGCGAATGAGAAACATGCAAGATTGCAAGAGTAGGGTTGGCACTTGGCAGTGCATGAAAAGGGGTAATAACTGCAGGTTTGAATAATATATAATTTTTTTATTAAAATAATATATAAAATATAAAATAGGATTAAAATATGGTTGATATCCTTTTGGAATTAAAATACCTCAAGTTTGGCGTGATCATTGAATTTTTTAATGGATAGAACCACTTTCTTGAGTTATTCTTGAAGTGTACAATTCTTATGTTAGTTTCCTTTTTTTCTTTTTCTTTTTTCTAAATATTATTGAATATTTTTCTTTATAACAGAGCAATAGTTAAAACGAATCCTTAAAAATATACATATAATACCGTAAAAAATTATATGAGATGATATGAGTATAGTTTCAACAACACCTCATTTCATTGTCTATCCTTAATTATAATCCTACGTGAGAATCCCTATTTGCAATTTTGCATGGGGAAAGCTTACATAGTAATGAATAGAGTATCATAAAATAATTAGAAAATATTTTACTACTTATAAGTAATTATTGCGGAAGATCCCATTTTAAATATTTAACTTGAATGGACCTTAATGCCATAAAGCATATATTCTTTAAATTTTATCCCATTTTAAAATTCGTTTTGAAAGCTTTAAGTTGGAATATGGGCCAGATAAAGTGATTAGCAATAGCATTTTGTCATTGCTGGCTCTTGAGGAGCTGAGAATATTTGTAAAGTGAGTGTAAGTGTTCTACAAACATCTGGAAATTATTTCCACGTCCTTTTTTAGTTTTTAATATTTACTTATTTGGTTCGACATAGCTATTAAATATTTCAAAATCAGATCAAAGATGTACAGATTTGCATGTTAAAATTTTACTGTAGTGATTTTGAGACATAAATGGTACATATCAACCTCTGTTTGTAGTGGGTTAAATAATTATTCCAAGGAATATATGAACTGAATAGTAATATATTAGCCAACATAGGAAATATTTTTAAAACAAGGAGATAAATAGATAGATACAACATATATATATATACATAATACAAGGTCATCCTATTTAAGGACATCTCAACCAATTCATTTCATTTTATTATCAAATCAAAACGAATCTTCTATCTGAATCTTTTCTAAATGGAGAGTCGTCTCCCAAATTTTGATCCATAAAATAATCTTTTAAATATTTAATTTCAAATCAGTATATAATTTCATAACTGAAATATGCCCATCAATTTTCTTTTCTCTCTTTGGGCACCATCAATCTTAAGATTACAATCTGAATCTTCTGTTACATCTTGTATTCCAAATCATCTACATGACGTTGTTATCATCGATACACAAGGAACGCACGTTGGTGAAACATAAAACACGAGATAAATCATCATTCTGCAATAGACAATCCAACAACACTTGGACTATATTGCCTTAAGCAATTTTTTCTATGATTCAAATCACCAAATGCAGCAACAAGGATAATGGTATTATTGAAACATTCCTGTTTTCATTAAGAGACCCCAATAAAGCCTCGCAATTTTTTCTATGATTCAAATCACCAAATGCAGCAACAAGGATAATGGTATTATTGAAACATTCCTGTTTTAATTAAGAGACCCCAATAAAGCCTCGCAAAACGGGGAGATATATCAGTCAGTCGAAGGGTTAAAATGGACAAAACACACTGAAAAATCCAACCTCCATAGCACAAAGTATCCAATAGGGTGAATAAATAACACAAGGGTTTTTCTAAGATAGATAGATTTATAGGATGGACATAACAATCCCGTAAATTCGCCTACTCATCATCGAGAACACTTGTACGCCTTTTAATCTGAGAAATAATGAATGCAAATCAGCAATAAGAAGACTAACCATAAGACTATGTTCATGAAAAGAAAGCAACAACGTGAGAACTCAGCCAAAGCTACTTACAGTGACTTTGGTTTCTTTAGTTGTTTGGGTGTTGATTTGTTCAAGCAGTGATATAAGCCTCTCCTCAGATACCTATGTTAAATCAAAAAACTCAGTCCCTGTGATGTATGTTAAGAGATCTATATAATAAAGCATCAGAAACTGATTGTATATGGCAACAAGCTACCTTCTCAACAATCTGACCCACTTGAGCAGCTCTCAGTATAACATCCTCGACCCCTCTTGCCTTTTCGGGTTTTACCAATGCTATTCGAGCAACTGCAAAAATAAATGCATGAGAGTCGGGGCAGCATGATGGGATGATTGCACATAAGAACTTAATAGCAACTTCTGCCAACATAGACAGTGTGATTCTATCTCTAGACTAGATATCTATCGGAACTGCAGAAGTTTATCTCGACAAATATGACATTTCATGCATTATCAACTAAGAACAAATGACATAATAAAATTCGCCAGTACAGAAAAAAAAAATGATTTGTGAAGTTATGCTAAAGTTACAGAATTGGGGAGTTCGATAATTTCACTTACGTCTTGCCCGTGCTTCAGATGTCAAGATCTGTGTAAGCATCAATTGTCTTTGTTCCTCGGCCTCCCTAAGATAATTACAGAGTTCGACCAAGATAACATTACAGACAGCTTCTTAGACATACACCATCAGTTGAGGACTTGCAACAAAAGGAGAAGATTAATCTATAGGCTATATGTGAAAAGAGATTGTTCACCTTTTAGCTTCCTCCTGGGCTTTTTGCTGTTCAGGTCCTTGCCGACTACCCTGCAAGTAAAAAATCCAGTCACCACAATGTGCTAAGAACAGAAAATGTGATGCAATATATGCCTTTAGTCAGTGGAAAAATTTACTGCAGCGCCACCACGTTGAGCCATTAGCTCCTGCATTCTCCTTTGCCTGATCGCTTCCAACTCCGGATCAGCCTAGAATACAGTTATATTAGTTAAAACAAAAGCAGGAACATCAATCTAGAACAAACTAACCAATCCAAATTAATGTTCGAGTGCACAGTTAGAGAAAAATCTCACACTCCCTCAACATTAACACCTCTACCCAACTGTGGGCTCAAACGTACCAACCAGAAGGGCCTAGAGAAACTGACTTGAGCCAAACACCATATCTTTTTCCATTTCATCTGGTTCACTTTTCTTTCATAGCTTGCAACCACTTATCTCTTTTACATTTTCCCCTCATCTAGTATACTTATACATATGCATACACACAGTCTAGGCTGTTTTTATCACTACCACTCTAGTTGGCCTATGGTATACAAATTACAATAAGCTGCATCTTATCTTCCAAACACACCATAAACCACAATCTTGGAAGTGCATACAAGAGTTCTTGATGATCATATACAACTTTGATTAGCATATATAATAGTTCATTATCTCTACAAGAGCCAAGCATATTATGTTAAACTAACAACAGGCGAAAAAAGTTCACAGCCAACACATTTGTTGCATAATTCAATTTTGATGAGTTAAAGTGATAGCTAAGAGATACCAGCCTAAAAGGATTCATTACAAAGTTTAAGAAACTTTTACATTCGACTTCGGACCATGTAAAAATAAGATATAGGTTGTTGCTCAATTAAGAACACCATCTAAGAACATACCCTAACACAAATCCTACATTTGCCTGAATATGCATATGCTGTCAAAATATCATATTAAAAACAAGAATATCAACTAAACCAGAAATTATCTTAATCTCTTTAAATATTTCCATTTTGACATACATTCATGTCCCGATCTCTGATATCAAACACCTAGGTTTCATACATGATCTTTAAAAATAACTACAGCTCAGAAATCTAAATGTTAACATGGAAACATAACTACAGGTTTTAAGCCAGAAAACTACACAACGAATTCGAACAACTTAATTTCTGATTTTTCGAACTCAAATAAACTGAATCAGCTTGAGAATTCAAACAACCCTAAGTTCTGTAATTAAAGTATCTAAATAAAACCAATTCAGCAAACTTGTGAGGGTGAGCATAAAGCACACACAATCCAGACAAAAAACCCGATTATTTTTGATAAAAATTTATTGAGAAAAACGAAGAAAACCAGCTTCTACATAAATTTAAAGCAACTGAATTTCAAAAAAAAAAAAAATCACGAAAAAGAAAAACAAAGACACAGTTACCTTACTGCAGAATCATAATCCATTGCAACAATAGAATGCTTTTCATCAAATAAATCATGGGAGAAAGATTCTTACCATTTGTATCGCAGATTTGAATTTCAGAGATTGGTGAAAACTGAAAAAACAGTGAGTTTAGAAAAATTTCTATATATTTGTTCTGAGTAGAAACGGGCCCACAGGCCCGCTCTTGCGTCCGAATTACGCGGTTGGATTTCGACTCCTTATTTTTATTTATTTCACTATAGGGTTTATATATTATATCAACTAGTATCTATATGTAGTTGGCCTATTGTGCCCGAAAATAGTCGGGCCTAAATAGACCCAACTCCTGCGACTATGGGCCTAATGACCCGAATTATCAACTTCAAGTTATATATATATATATATAAATATAATTAATTAACATATTATCATGTAGTATGTTACTTTAAAACTTAATATAAAATTAGAATTAAAAAGTGGTGTTTATATTATATGATATTAATAGTAGAAGTTGTGTTTCATTTTATTAATATATGTTATGTTATTTATATGAATGGGCTACTCGAACCAAGAAAATTACTTAACACACCACATTGCTAATTACATCAACCTCATTTTGTTTCGTTTCAATTTGGTTGTGTTTGTATTGGTTATAAGGTTATGATTTGTTTTAAAGAAAGATGAATAAGATTTCCGTGTGTTAATTATTTTGTATTAGTGTATAATATTATATTTGAACCGTATATATATATATATATGTATGTATAGAAATATATTAATATACATATATATACACACACACACTCAATATTTGATCATCTATTTCACCTAATTTATTGAACATTTTGCTCATGTTCAGCAAGTGTTGGAGAAACACTATGAATATGTTTCATAGATTGTCATTGACTGATCTTTTTCTGTAGAACATTTTATGTTTGTTTACATGAAATTATTGTGATTTCATTAGTGTTCATTTTTAGTTACAAATAAAATAAAAAATGACTTGTCAGCAGCATCCATAGGTTGTGCTAAATTATCTTTTCATGCAAATTATAAATCTTACATCTATTAAATACTATTCTGAATTTTGATTTATGTTATGCTAAATTATCTTTTCATTGTTCTAGTGCAGATATAATTTATGTAAGAATATTATATAAAAAAAAATTATTGACTAGCACTTATCACACTTGTAACTCAAAAAAAGAAAAAAATATATATGTATATATTAATGGCAAATATAAAGATACATCCAAAAATTGTTCTTTATGCTCCCCACAAATTTGGCAAAAATCTAACAAACAATCTCAAATCGAACAACAATTCAAACAATTATGTAGTAGTTTCAGCCTTATTAACATAACATCAAATATCACAAAAGAATGACGAGATACATTCATTCAAGATTCACAAAAAACAAAAAACAAAATGCAACAGTTATACAATCTTCGACAGAGTGAAGAAGAGAAAACTGACAAAAGCCTGGATCTGGGTTATCGAAAACAAGTTCATTGCAAATCATCGTGTATTAGTAAAAAAACCACAACTCTCTGTGTCGAATCGTCACTTATTCGAAGGTGTTATCCTCAGAAGGTTGTGGAGATTAAGTCCATTGATCTTGGCAGCAAGTATGAAATCATTCTCAGTGAGTCCACCTACACCACAAACACAAATCAAGACTACTTCCATGAATTACTGATGATTCAATCGTTGCGTTATTAATGGATCTTCGATTATAGTATAACCCAAGTGGGGTGTGCTGCAAATGTGCGAAAGATCATATCCTCGTATTTATGACTACTAAAGACAAACAGCAATGAAATTTCAAAGAAATGGTTAAATTCTTTAGTTTAATTGCGCTTAAGAAGCAGAATCGTTAGTTGCAAAAAGTTGCAGCTTGTACTTTCAAAAGATGAATCAAGAGCTTAACATAGCTTGTGCAAGGTGATCTTACCAGCTGCATGAGTCCATATATCAATCTTTACATTGTTCCATCCAACAAGATGAAGATCTGGGTGGTGACCTATATTAATATATTGCAGAAAATAATTTGTTAGATAAAAGTGGAACTTTTAAAAGGGACTTGTCACAGAGTCATGGTAAATGAAGCTTCACAATTGAAAGACAAAGAAACCCCAGATAGATGATTATTTTAGAGTACCCAAATATAAAACGTCACAACTGTAAAAGTACACTAAGAAAACCCACATTACACTAAATTTCTACTCAAGTTAGTAGATGCCATCATCTCTTGCAAGCTTATGCTATCCACTCTAAAGACTTCAAAATAGCAGTAGAACATATTTGTTACACAAGCTTCATGAGAGAAACATTATTCATTGGTGGGATATGCAACAAGAAGGATCATCAAAGTACTCAACGTAGCAGATACCAATAAAAGAAGTCTTAAAGTGGAGAGCCATATTGAAGTTGATCTGTCACCTCTTATGGATTGGGGGAGCACAAAAGAAAACGACAAAAGAAACACTACAAACTGCTACAAACTGACAAACTAAAACAATAACAAGGATGTATATACCTCGGACAGACAAAAATACAAGGATGAATATTGGCACTGTAAGTTCAGGCTTTCCAGAATAAGAAAAAGAACTTCTCTTTAAATAGAGAACACCAGAATAGAACTACGACAAAAGAGATAGGTTGGACTATACCTTCTGCTTCTGCAACATCAGCTACAAGTCGAAGAAACTCCATGCCTTTCACAAAAGTCTTAACTTTCCATGACTGATGCAGCTTCCAGATACCACTTTCATTCACTAGATTCCATCCAGGAACCTGATACACACAATACCAATTATAAATTCCAATTCACAGGCATTGATAAGAAAAACAAAACATCAAATTAATTATATCCATGCCCGCTGTATCAGAATGTTGGCCGTATCCTCAGTCATAGGCCTCAGATCTTTGGAATTGCATGGCACACACTTCTTAATTGACAAATCTGAAATAAAGAGAAAACAGGTATAATTATTTGAAATGATTGATATGATAAGCAAACCTCCATAACAAGAAAGCTTTCTCAATTACATACATGGCCGGAGGATGAAATATGATTCCATCATTCCAGAGAACAAATAGAAACTCAATAACATATAGCACCATTTCAAACAATCAACAAACATGGCAAATATGATTCCATACTCTTCATGAAGTCTATCTCAAGCTCAATATGTCCTTTATCATTGACAGTTTAGCCTTCATAATAGATAGAGATAAGCTTGTTTTTACATCTTTCACACCCCTCATCTCCAATTTTTTTTTCTTCGTGAATGTATTATTTCATGCCTCTTGGCAAAATCTCCCTTGATACATTAAATAATTGGAAAGACATGCAATATCATACCAAACCAAATAAATAACAACGATTATGCAGTTCAAATTAAGCAAAGGCAACTCTAGTACCATTAATGACAGCATTAAGGAAAACTGAACAACTAAAACAGTAGCTGCAGCTCCAGTGCAACCACTATTCACTAACCTTGGTCAGTACTGAAAGCCCTAATCACATTAGGACTGCTAATATACGACAAGCATCCTTCATGGCCTTGAGGTCTATCATCTACATGAATACTTGAACTGCTGAAGAGACAATTTTCTCCTTACAAACATAGTCATAAATTCATCAAAAAACCGAAACACCACCATTAGGATATCGATGCTAACTACTGCTCTCACTTGACTAAAATTTTCACATGCAATTAGCAGTACCATGCAACAGTAATCAAGAAGGTACTCATCAAACATGATCACCAAAAGATGAGTATGCGAAAAATAATAATAATAAATAAACTACATGTTTTTGATATAGTACAATACCAGTAATACGATTACTCAACGGTGGACTCGAAATATTTATGCTCTTTTATTTACTTCAATTTTCATATCATCAAAAACTGCCATTATTATTTTCGGAGGGGACATCATCACACACTACACCAATCAAACAAACAACAAATTACTCAAAATTAACAGGAGATGAGTGAAATAAATTTCTCGGAAAAATAAGCAGCAAACAAATTCCAAATTGATGAAGAAAATGAAAAAAGTACCGTCCATAGTTAGCCCAGACACTCCGCGGTAGCGGTGCCAATATAACCTAAGCAAAACCACAGAAAACTCACAAATCAGCGACGATTCGCGTGCGTGTTTGTGTTTGAGAGAGAGAGAGAGAGAGAGAGAGACGTACACGAGCTTTGGAGGAGAGAGAACACAGACGCGTTGGAAGCGACATTTATGCAGTTGCATTTTCTAAAATGAAATATTTATACTACGGTTACATATTGAGCCGGGCCGTGTGCTCATCATGGGCCTGTATGGAATTTTTAGGTTGGGCTGGTATTGACCAATAAATATTATATCTAAACTTTCTTTTTTATCTATCAAATTATAATTTGGATGAGTTTTAGTTTTTTATTTTATTTTTTCAATTGAAACTTAATGTCCTCTTTATAAAGCGTATAATTTTCGAATAACTTTCTGACCACTTTTTAAAACAACTATTCTAGTAAATCTCATCAAATTCATTCAATATTTTAAAATCAAAATATATAGAGAATCGAATAAACAAACTCTAATTTGCACTCACAACTCAAAATTCAATAAGAAATTATTACAACAATTTTTTTATGAAACGTTATCACCATTCACTGGTAATTATTTGGTAGATGTATGCACAATTTGATTAAACCGAATTAACCAACTGAACCAAAATATGAATTTCTGTTCGATTTACTAATTCGATTTTGAATAATTCAATTATATTAGTTTTATACCATAATACGGTTGTACCGAACCGATTTTGATTTGGTTTCAAATAGGTTTTCCATCTAAATTCGGTCAGTTCTGTTTCTTCTTATACAACATTCGATTAATTCAAATTTGCTTATTTGGTCTTGATTGATAGCCGAACCGACCGACCATGCACGCCCCTATAATTTTGGTGAATTAAATTGGAGAAAGATATTCAATTTTAATGCCAATTCAACACGAAATTACTACAATAATTACAAATCTTCGTGCACAATGCTAGCACCATCTTTACTCATGGTAATTGTTATTTGAATTCAAAGTATCTAAATTTAAATTATTTTAATACACTTTTTATTTTTGTATCTTTATACTTTTTTTTTTCATTATTTTTTATACAGTTAAATAAAAGAAAAAACCGAATAATTTAACTTTAATTGCGTAAAACACTTTCTTCTTCATTCTCTCTCATTCCGTGTCCGAAAGCCGAGCCAATCGCGATCTCCGCCATACCCTAAATCTTCTCCGGCGAATATGGTTCTCTCTCTCTCTCTCTCTCTCTCTCTCTCTCTCTCTCTCTCTCTCTCTCTCTACATATATATATATATATATGTGTGTGTGTCTCTCTCTCTCTATCTCACATACTCGCACATATACTGTGATAATCCTTTTCTAATTTCTACTACTACTGTGATTGCAACCTCGGGCATAATGTTGTTTCGTTAACAGCTGCTGATCTGTTCTGAAAGCGTCTAAATGTTAGGATTTTGGTTAATCATGGCTGCATCCAAAGCTTGCTTGTTTCTGAAAAGGACAATTTGTGAATCTTAAGTATTTCTCTTGGATTAATTAAAATTCAAAATTAGGTTTTTTTGGTTTGAAATGGCGAGGTTAATTAAGAATTATCTTCTGCTTTGAGATACAGATTTGTTAGAAATGTTAGATAAAGTGTTCTATTCTAGAGATTATAAGTAGAATTTTGGTAGTCGATCTCCTTGAAGCGTTGCTAATGCTAAAAGATGTGAAGGTGAAAAGTATTTAGTCCTAATTAAGATGGTTTTATTGGATGTGCTTCTTTATTTTAAGCAGAAGAGAATGAGAATGGAAAATGATAACCAAGGGTTATTTTGTACTTTATTTTAGTCATAAAATATATTCGGAGAAAAAATAGGCGATATAAAACACGGAGATCGGTGTATTATCATTTTTGACAATTCATAATGTTAATTCTATATCTGCTTCAATTCTTGTTACATTGATTTATTTGCTTTTGGCAGGATTTGTGCCCTTCTGTGAAGAACATTCTCCTTCTTGATTCAGAAGGGAAACGTATTGCAGCCAAGTACTGTTCAGATGACTGGCCTACCAATAGTGCAAAGGAAGCTTTTGAGAAGACTGTATTTACCAAGACTCAAAAGACAAATGCACGGAGTGAAGGTTCTCTATGACTTTCATTAATCTTTTGCAAAACTTGGGAGCTAATAGTTGAAGTATTAGAACTTTTATTGGTGATAATTCTGTTGAAACTATTTCATAAGTGGTTTTAATTCATGTTACTCCACTTGGGGTGGTCTTTATGTTTTGTGTGAATTATGGAGCAACTGTGTATTATGATCATGATCGTAAAATCTTTAGCCCTAGGAAACTCAGGAAACTGGATTGGAATTTATACAGCTTTATCTCATTATACATCCTTGATTAGTTATAACTAATGCAAGAAGACACTCTATCTAGGCTGATAACCTCATGCTATCTTCATAGTTCTGTTGCACCTTATTTGTTAGTAGTTTTGTGAAACTTTTACATTTCTTTTAATTGTTTTGTGGAATTTTTTGTCTCATATTTTTGTTCATCTTGTATTCTTTGAGGCTGAGATAGTGGCCCTCTATATTAAGTTTGCATTCCATTTTCTCTTGCCAACCTCTTGTTACTTAATTACAGCGGAGATAGCAATGTTTGAGAACAACATTGTTGTCTACAAGTTTGTTCAAGATCTGCATTTTTTTGTTACTGGGAGTGAAGATGAAAATGAACTCATTTTAGCCACTGTTCTTCAGGGGTTCTTTGATGCTGTTGATATTCTACTTAGGTACACAATGGATCTATCGATAATTTGCCTGTGATATTGTTTCTGTCTGTGCTTTACAGATGCTTTATATCATATTTATGGTTGCTCGTTTCAGGGGCAATGTGGAAAAAAGGGAGGCACTTGAAAATCTGGATGTCATTCTTTTATGTCTCGATGAAATTGTTGATGGCGGGTAAAGGCATCTGCTTGTTTTCTTTTGCAATCCAACTAGTTTGAGATCGAATTTCAAATGCTGAACAAAATCTTGATGCCATAACGCGATGCATAAGACTATAAATAATTTCATATGTTCCCCTTAAACACACACACATGGGAACTGTTTTCAGAATGAGAAGGGAAAAATTATAGAGAAACTATGGTGGGGATGAAATATTTTATGCATAATGTACATGTGAATGTGTTGGAAGGCCATCTACAATGATTTTGCATGAAAATGGTGCAATTATTTATGTGCAAAATCTCGTGCAAACTTAGAATCATCTTTGATGCTTTACGCCAAAAGTAATATTACTAGTTTAATATTTATTATTAACAAACACCTTTTACTTTCTGTGGTATGTAGGATCGTTCTTGAAACGGATGCAAATAGTATAGCTGGTAAAGTTGCTAGTCACAGTATCGATAGTGGAGCACCTCTTTCTGAGCAGGTATGTAATTCCCTGGTTCTAGAAAGTAAGTAATAACTTCTGAGACCATAGTTCTGAGCAACTCACATTTGCTATCTGCCTTTCGCAGACGATAAGTCAAGCACTGGCGACTGCACGAGAACATCTTACTAGATCTCTTCTCAAGTGACGATATGTATTAATGTACAATGGAAAAACGTACACAAAAAGAAAAAGGGAACACTTACGTAGTTATCGACTGCTTGTGAGCTTCTTCTGCTTGAGTCTTGGCTTTATGCTGTTGCAGAGGATTGGACATTCGAAGGCTTCATCTATTTGGACTTTTAGCTGTTTTCTTATTTTCTGTCATTTTCAAGTAACAAATTTTAGGGAAAACATTGTAGATACTGCTTCTTTTGATATACCATGCTGACTTGATTTCTCTGGACTCTTTGTTCTCCTTGTTTTTATTTACATTAAGAGATTAGAATTATGAATTAGAAATATACTAGTATTCTGAACTAGTGGATTTAAATCCTCTCATTTTAAACTATTGAGTTTTAAAGTTTTTGTTTCACTCCAAATGCAACCTAAAATCATTTGGATGGGGTTTATTTTAAATGAAATTGAATTTCATCTACTATATTTTGTATTATTTTTAATGTATGAAGTTGTTTAGAATACCTTTTCGAATTCTTTCTCCATTTAATTCAAATACAATCAATTGAATATATAAATCTAGCCACACATTTTTGAGATACACTGATGATATCAATGAGAATCAACTATGCAAAGTATACATGGGCAATGCTTTCAAGAACTTTAAAAAAACGCGACTTTACCTGCAATTGGATTTTACTTGTATTAAAATATTTGAAGTGTCATTCATGATGTTTAGATAATGCAGAAAAAACGCAAAATTTCTAAAATAGCAAGACCCCTGGTTCAAACTAATTATAAGAAAGGTTGGGACTATCCACACCCCAACTTTTTCTAACCACACCCCATAATTAATTAATTCAAAAGTAAGTATATATTAAATGTCTATAATATCCCTTAACCACACCCCACATATAATTTAAACTACTAACCACACCTCATAATTTCTAAACACACCCCATAGTCCTCTTCTTCTCCTTCATATTAGAAAATCTCTTCTTCTCCACCATTATCAAACATTTCTTCTCCTTTCTAAACCCCAAAAATATCACCCAACAAAAATTCTCGGTTGAAATGTCTATGGAACGGGAAGATACATTTGAAACGAGCAATGTAAGATTTCTACTACATTTTTAACAGTTTTTAGTAGTGTATTACAAAAAATCAAGTTTTAATTTGAAAGGTCAAAAATCCCGCTGGAACAGTCCCGTTCGACCTGGAATAGTCGAACAGGATGAAGAGTATTCGACACATAGACTTCGAACAACTTGAATGGTGTTCGACTTTAAAAGTTGAACTTGTTTAAATGTGTTCGAACATCAATGTTCGAACAATCTTATGAGTGTTCGATTTTTAGTGTTCGAACACTATTAGGTGTGTTCGATTTTTAATTGTTGAACAACCTAAGATGTGTTCGATTTTCCGAAGTTGAACATTCTTAGTAGTGTTCGATTTCTAAAATTTGAACAGTCTTAGTAACGTTCAATTTTTGAAGTTGAACAGTAGGTTTATTGAAGTGTTTTTGGTATTTATCGTTGAACAATATGTTTATTATCTTCTATTTTAATTGTTTATTAGGAAAATAGCTCAAAATCCACGGAACTAAGTGTGGTGAATCCCATCGATGAAAGTAAGATGGATGATCATGAGAATGATCCAATGTATGAGGGAATAGATTACACAATTGAGTTTTCCACGGCCAACCTTTTTGATAGTCGCACTTCTTTGGTGGAATTGGTAAGAGGAGTGAAGCCATTGGTGTTGCGAGTGTGGATATTCCTGACAGTGATTAGATTGTGTTGATGATTGTGATTCGATTGTTGTATTGAGTTTGATTCGATTGTTGGTAATTGTTGGTAAATTGTACTAAGATGTATTAAGATGTATTATGGTGTATTATGGTGTTTGGTTTAATTAGATGTTAAAATGTCCATTGGTTTTGGATCTGTTTGTTAGGGTTATTGCATTACTGTTCTACTGTTTGAATTAAGAAGTCGAAAAATACACCAGACGTTCAAACTATGAAAGTCGAACACTATGAGAAATGTTCAAACTATGAAATTCGAACACTATGAAAAACGTTCGACTTACATTTTCGAAATTACTAAAGAGTGTTCGACTTATGTAACTCGAACAGGCTTTGATGTGTTCGATACTGAGAATTCGAACGGGCTACAAAGTGTTCGAATTCTTAAGTCGAACAGGCTTTGATGTGTTTGATTTTGAGAATCGAACGGGCTACAAAGTGTTCGAATTCTTAAGTCGAACAGGCCGAGTTTCATTGTCCATTTACTATTCGATTTTCATACATGAGCTACAAACGAATATCCAACCTCAAAGCGAACAATATTACTTCAGGCTATATCAAACATAAGTTACTAAATATCACATGTTAATAAATATCCGACCTCAAAATCACAAATACACATCCGTTAATTCACAGCCTCATTCTCAGGCAAATTCATATTTGCAGCTATCTCGGGGAGCTCGTTCATGAACGCCTCAGTTTCGTCTACTGCAACTTCTTCATCCACCGAAGGAGTATACACATGTTCAGTCACGTGTTCAGTAGTGGCAACAAGCTCTTCATTTCTACGCTTTCTTTTAGAAGCCGTTGGTCGTTTCTTCCTCCTCACGTAGAGTATGTCACCTGCAAGTAGTGGACAAAACGTGTCAATAACAAAAAATAAGAAAGTCATACGTTGTAAATTTGGAACATCCAATTCGAACACAATATGGTATGTTCGACTATTTGAGTCGAACGACTTAAGCTATGTTCGAACATACATAGTTGAACGCACTACAAAATGTTCGAACTTGTCGAGTTGAACACATAAGCTATGTTCGAACAACAAAAATTGAACGCCAAGGGATATGTTCGAACATCTTGGGTATGTTCGACTTCCAAAGTTCGAACACTTTGCCATGTGTTCGAACTATCCCATTCGAAATTCTTCAGTTCCTTCGACTACCCTTAGTCGAACACTCTGCATAGCAATCGAATAACCAGAATCGAACAAAGTTCGAGAAGAAACACGAATTTTCCACATTTTTCAACATCCTAAACTGAAAATTTCACCACAATACACTACAATTATATGCGCAAACCATAACACATACTAAATGGTTCGATTTTTATCCATCACTCAATCTAATTTACATATCAACTATTCAAGATCCAAATTGTTCCAATTAACTTAGGGTTTGAGTAAAATACGAACCTGGATGACGTGAATCTGATTCTCTTGGAGTGTCCATGCCAATTGTTCGATTTCTGAAGTCGAATGAGCACAATTTGTTCGAACACGATTTGTTGAAGTTTTGATTTCTTTTTGTTCTTTCTTGTTCGAACAATGAGCACAATTTGTTTTTTTTTTTAATTTTGAGTTTTGCTTTTTTTTTTTAGTCAAAGGGTATAATAGTCTATTTTTGAGGTGTGTTTAGAAATATTTTAAGTGGATGATATTTCAATTGGGGTGGGATTAGAAAATGGGGTGTGGTTAGAAAAGGGTGGGGTGTTGATAGTCCCACCCTATAAGAAATTATATCATAATCTGTACATTAAATCTATTCCTCAGCAGCACATTTTTTATGAACACTCCCATATCAAATAAAAAGGTGCAACATATTCTACTTGATTTATATAATCTAATTATCTAATACACCTCAGAATATTATCTCATCAACAATTTTTTTTACCTGAGCCACTTAGTGAATCTCATTCTAATAGTTAAAGGAACTATTTATACATAATTACCACATATAAAACCTCAACACAAATGGAATACCCAAAACAAAACAAAACAAAAAGAGGTGAAAATTCATGTAATCAGCACTGAAAACTAGTAGAAATGACAATAAACCAAAAAGAAAAAGTTCCTATTGTACAGAGAGCAAATGATACAGCGAAAGCAACTGAAAGCAAGAGCAGAAAACAAGATTAGACGACCAACATTTTTTTTTTAACTTGAGCTTGAAAACAGGCTTCTCTAAGTGAAGTGGATCTAAATTACGAAGTGCGAGTGGAAAGGTAAAAACACATCTCCACCAACACAAAGTTAGCAACCATTATCCTAAGTCACATCAACTGATGATAAGCATGAGATACAACCTCTAGGCAAAGGAAGGCACAGGGTAAATTTTTCATCATAGATCATTCGTACTCTTCCCATATGGCTTGAACGGTAACTTTTCGGGCTCGAGCAACAAGGAGGTGATCAATAGCTGTTAGGCCACATCTGGGACTGTTTAGGCTGTCCTTGAGCGCCGCCACCAAGCGACCCATCTCTTGGGTTTTGTTGCTGTTCGAGTGACATTCCGGTCTGAGAATGGTAGAAATTCGCGTATCCTGGGGCTCCATAGTTCTGTGATTGCTGCTGACCTTGCCTAAACCCACCGGGTTGCTGAGTTTGTCCCTGATAGTTGTAGTACGCACTCGATGGAACAGCTTGCGCTGTTCTTGAACTATGTCCGTGAAGCCACATTGCTGGATTCTCACTCTGAGAAAAAAAACGCCAAATAATAAGAGACGAGTCTATTTGTAAACCCCAAGCAAATACAGACATAACATATAAAAGTGATATGATATGAGCACATCACGAAAATTAGCAGTTTTGGGCTTGTCATGTTGACCAGTTAAGGACACAGGCAGATGTTTCTCTGTATCATGTCCTTGTCATTATAATGTCAGTATGAAACACGACACGATAACCGAAATTGTAACAATTTTTGACACATCATGATAGCACAACACAGAAATAACAGCTTAGAGTTTATGCCTATCATGTTCGTGTCGACACGAGAACACAAATTGCCACCCATAGGATGATACTATATGACCAATAATTTCTTTTTTTTTTTTTTTTTTCTTTTTTGGTTGAGGGAGGAGGGATTGTGGTTGTCGAAGACAACAGTCCAGAATCAATTAAAAGGCCAAAGAAAAGCAACATACCTGTTGTAGCGAGAGCAACTGACTATTTTCCTTGTACTGGGAACTCAAAACATCGTCATAGCTCAAGGTTGATCCAGAAGGCGCAGCGGGAGGATTCATTTGATAGTTTCCAGGAACTGTTGAGGTATTTCCAAAAGCACCATATCCAGAAGGCACGGCAGCAGATTGAGGCAAACTACTGACAGAAACACTACTTTTATACTGAGGGAGTACAGCGGCCAGGGATTGATGGTATGTGCTGCTACCTGCAAATGACTGCTGAAAAGCAGAAGGCATGTATGTATAGCTCTGGGGCAAGAAAGGGTAGCCAATCATGTTGGCAAACGGTCCTAGAGGAAGTGAGGGCTGAGTATAAGGATGAACAGCAATGTGCTGAGGCAGAGGAGGTCCTGTGGCTACACTAGTTCCTGAAGCAGACTGTGGAGCAGGCTGTGTTGATGAGAAAGCAGCAGTCTTCAAAGCCTGAAGCATCCCAAAAGCACAATCAACTTCAGACCACTGAACTCGTGAAATGTGATAACATATAATTTTCGGTTGAAAGTTAATGTAGCATGTCTTTCCAGTAAAATAAAATTGTCAAATCAGAAAATGGTTTTTATACCTAAATTTTATGAATACAACAAAAAGATATCAAGCATATGGTGGGTGGTGATTGTGAATGTAGAGGTTGAGGGTACTGGTTGGTAAAGGTTGTAAGAGTGCTGGTGGTGCAAATATAGTTAGTTATGACATATTCAGAAATGAATTTTGTGGTTTTGGTGTAAACTGATCACATGTAGCGTATTTGTTTATAAATTTGCAAAGCAAAAGAGAATGCTAAATATTGCAGAAGCTAAAGCATTTCCAATAGCAAGTTATAAACGATGAGAACAATTCTGTTACCGCACTTAGTTTGCATGGTTACCTCGGACATAGAAATTGCTGACACACCACCGGAAGAGACAGAGTTTCCATATTTAGCAGACATAGAATGTGACACAGGAAATGGTGAGTATTGAAGATCAGATTCTCGAGTCGAGTGCGCATTTCCAGCCAGCAAAGTGCTTGGTAGTGAATTTGTGTACGACTGCTGCTAAGAAATACAAAAGTGAGAAATCCAAGAAAGGTTCAAGCCATAACTTACATAAGGAAATGAATCACTCTTTCAATGCTGCACAAATAGGCAGCCTACAAGAATCAGCCAATTTAGCAATACATGGGTAAAAAACCATAAAGTAAAATGAACATGAAATATGAAATGTTAAAAACAATTTTTTAAATGAATCAATTATAAAAAAGAAAGAAAAAGAGGGAGATAGAGAGGGGTATAAAGCACAATAGTGTTTCAAGTACTAAACTGCAAACAGATATGCCTGAAGTTACTCAATATATAGTCTACCTATGCCAACTCCAACCCAATTACTCAATGTTCGCCAAAAACCACATCGTTAGTGCTGCACACACTAACTGTACTCAGAAAATTCACAATTACCTAGCTATATATATATATTCTTGTTCTATCTGTTATTCTTCCTGTTTGGCCTTTTCGAACAATACAAAATAAAAAAGACGTGTGCAAAAAAAGCAAGCCCTAATGTGAATCATCGTTTAGTTGGAACCTCCCCCCCCCCCCAAAAAAGCAATTACACAAAAGCACGAATCAGAAAAATACAATCACAGTAAGCACTTATCCCTATATCCCACCCACATAATATACTAACAAGTTCAGTCAACCATAAAAAGGATTCCACTTTTCTTTTTTTTAAATTCTTACCAAAAAAAAGTGGAAAAAAAATAGCAACATCAGAGGCAGCTCCAAAATCTCCATCTTTAGAAAGAACAGACAAAAATCTTCAGGAGCATACTTTTCTTTTCTAACCAAGCACAATCTTGGAAATCAAATACATTTCTTAATCTTATATTGACGGAGATAACATCTTACCATAACATTCGAAAATGTAGCAAGATTTTGCATCTGGGAACTTGTCTCATTGAAAGCAGCATTTAGACGTTGGGCATCCTCTAATGTATAACCAGGACTGGGAGAAGGAAATGGGTATTGACTTCCATGTGCCACTTCAGTACTCTCAGGTTTCATTTCTTCTTGCTGTGAAGCAGAGGATGCATCATAGCTCCCTACGCTTGCACCATTTGGTCCGTTTCTATGGAACATGCTACTATCAGGTGAATTTCTAATAGAATCATCGACATAATATTCAGAGTTTCTGCAGTAAAAGAAGAAAGAGAGGTTCTCAGACATCACAGATTCAATACCACAAGGAATAAAAGTTACACATTTTTACCTAGTTTCCACATGTGCAGCTGATGAATTGTCGGCCTCACTGTGTCTCTCTTCCAAGTTTGTTTTTACAGGCACAGATGCAATAGTCCCAGAAGAATATGGAGCATTCATACTAGCTCCAAAACTACCAAAGCTCAAGTGTGAGCAGTCTGCAGTTTGAAGTTGCAAATGATCTGGAATTATTATCACAGAAGGTGCATTGTCCTCGGATGGAAAACCTCTATCATCCTTTTCTACACTTAATTGTTGCAAATCTCTGGTAACTGATGACACTGAAGCATCAACTTCTTCATCTGCAACATCATAACAGACTTGAAACTCAAGTAGCCACAAATATATATTCAAAAAGAATAGTGACTGAACAACAGACATGCATTACATAATCAGGTGATTACAGCATCAATCATATATTATGCCAGCCTCACTAAAAGTAGCATGTTACCATCACCTTTTTTGGATAGAACCCATCAGGAAGGATAGGAGTCTTGACCGAGTAGCTAGCCTATACCTATAAAGGAGACTCTAAATGTTGCTCTCAATTTTTGTTTTGTTTCATCCATAACAGTTGCTCTCTAATCTATAAAGTTATAAGCAGCACTAGATACCAAACTCACATGACAAGCACTCTCCCTAAAAATTTTAACAGTTCAAATAAATATTAAAGCTTGATACAGTGTGCAGGTATTTGAGACACTTTACTTCATTAAAAGTGAAGTTATAAAAACAATCACCTTCATGATTCTCAAAATCAGGAGCCTCAGAGTGGAAAGAGCCCATGTTTTTATACAACTCGTTTTCAAATAGCGAAGCACCTCTTGAATCATTCTCTGGAATATTCCTATTGGAGATAGAAACAGATCCCAAATCATTTCCTCCAGAACTTTCAATGTTGTCGTCTTCTCTTTCATGAACCTCTTCTGCCTCATAATGGTGATTATTACTGTCAGAAGGTACACCAGATGCCTCTGGATGCAGCTCAGAATCAGCAGCAAACTCTGGGATGGAATTCACATTTGCAGGGGCTGGCTTCTCTATGGAAGGCCACTCATCAGTAGTGGGAACCTGCCGAGCAGAAGAAACATCAGCAGGTAGTCTTTGACTATGAAGTGATTCTGTCGTGAAAGGATCTTGAACATTGTGATGAGGGGCATTTGGAGTATTAGATGCTTTATTATGTGGTCTTCCCATCCTCACAATATCAGCCATGGACACCTGACCAGGAGTACCCACCCAGGCAGACTGGTATCCAGAAGCTGGTTGTACAACAGATGGCATGCCATCAGCTGTCCCCAGGAAGGATCCTTTACTTTCGGCAAAGGTTTCATCACTGCAACATACCATGCAGGAAAAGATCATTAAGAACCGCAAAGATCCATCTATTGAGGTAATTCACACCTTCATGTTCACTGAAAGTTTATGACTCACACAAAGACCTAAATTCAGGTATCAGTATGGAGAAAGAGAATCTATGACATATTGTACTTTCAACTGCAGATGGAGACAAAATTCACTCATTGGTCTCAATTAATCTAGGTTGAGAAACCATTTACATATATGCAATTTTAATTTGTTTGCATATCTAGTGAATTTTACAGCCTTGACCAGCTAAGAATCTCAAACAGAAAAGGGCAAAAGGATGTGGTATGGTTCAAATACAAGTCATATAGCAAGGAAGATGTTGAATATTAACACGTAATAAAACGTTGACACAAAACTATAAATACAACAGGTTCTGTCATCAAAACCACATTATGATGGACACAAATAAAACATACTCAAAGCTCATCTAACTCAAAGTAAATAGCAAAATTTCTGATTTTCTTGGAAAATCGCAATGGCAAAGTATTCTAGGCCCACAATTTCAAATAGTGAAAAGTAATAAACTAGAAAGAATTATTACTGTTTGAATAACCCCATAATGCACAGTGAACCTATAAGGCTGCAAAAAGTGCCTTCCTATATTTGCTAGTATTGTGTATGCAAAATGCGCACATAATCAAGCACACTACACAATGAATTTCAATCTATCAAGCTACATTTTAAATATTTTATAAATACCAAACCACAAGACATGATTAAAAAAATTAAAAAATTCCTTAACAACATAGCTGAAACAGGCTGACAAACCAAGTGTCCCATTATAGTGAGCAACAGATATCACATCAACCCTCTGATTGATCCAGGAACTACAGATTTTTACTTTACCATGATGAAGTCAAACAGAACAAACCTGAAGCCAGAATGTCCTCTGCTTCTGTTACTTCCTGACACACCAGGTCCTGAAGATACACCAGATCCTGAAGATAAGTGGCTTGTGTAAGAAGTCAATCCATTTTCTTTCTTATAAGTTGACTTCCCGTACAAGGGAGACTCTGATAAAGAATAAACACAGTTAGTCCACAATATTTTTTGCGACTTGGCAATTAAAATAAAACTAAAGCTGGGATACCTGAAGCATTGTATGGTGCTGATACACCACGGCCAGGTTGTCTTTCAGTGCCATTCCTGTTGCGTCGAGTTGAGCTATTATTAGCACCACGAGCCCTGGACTCAAAGTTATCTTTACCCTGAAATGTTTCAGTTGGAAGGAACAAATGTTATAGAGCTAGACCACTATTCATAAATCTGAATCACATGATTCTCAATGTTTTTTGCATTAGCATATCAAAGCAAACAACAAAACAACCATAACGTTGTTAGGCCTATGCCCTCATTTTAATCTGAATCATTCCGTATTTTATCAGAGAAGCAAGAAAAGGAACTAATCAGTCCCTGCAACACACCACAAGCTAGCAGATTTGCTACAAGAATAGTTCCAGAAGTAACAAGGGCTCAGAAATAACATGCATCACATGATGATACATATAGTAAGGAAAGAGAGACTTGTCATAACAAAATGTAGAGTGGAATTATCGATTGATGACAATTACAAACCTCTTTTTTCTTTTCTCGTTTGCTCTTCACCTCATGGAAAGGGTCTAAAAAATCATTAAAAAAAGTTGTCAGAAAAAGATCAACTAAATAAAATAGCATGATGATTTCAGCTTTAAGTGCTCGACAAGCAGTTACATGCTCTTAATGTAATGCCACGACTACCTAGCAATTAGCTAATAAGATCTTGTAGCAAACTCAATAAAGCAATAGTTGTTGACTTGTTTCCAAGCCAACAATCAGCTATGGTAAAGAACCAAATAATCTGTTCTAGTTTGTAATTTACTACCATGAAAATAAAAAATCAGGTAAGAAAAGATGGGCAGTGCATGGCACTATAATAAAATCTGCAATCCCATAATCAAAACTACCATGGAACAAGAATGAGTCTACTATCTAATGTCAAGAAATGCAAGCAAGTGAATGACAGAATGCACAATAGCAGTCAAAAAAGTGAAAGCTGAAAACTACATTGCCTCCAACCAGCCAATCGGTTAATCCGCCAGAGAGAAATGCTAGAAAGATGGCTAAAGAAGTGAATTAATAGAACAAGTTCTATACAACCCACTTTCCCACATCAAATCTGATGAGACCATAACTCCACTATAGTGAAAACCAGCTCATCACATTATATACCAAAGAGAAGGGAAGTATTAATCATAAACAGAAAAGAATCTTCATGATCATTCTGAAGATTTAATACATAAAACTACCAAGGAGAGAAAAAAGAACCGAACTTCACCATCTCGGTTAGGCTCTTCTTTTAAAGTTTTAAAATTTGAGTAAGGAAACAACTCTATAATTTCTTAAAACCCCAGGAACACCAAAAAAAGGAAAAGGAGAAAGAAAACGATTCTTGAAATTCTTTCTTTTATTTCCTCGTTCTGATTTCCAGTTATTTCAAACTTTTATCTGATAAGACCACATTGACGACCGTGAAGAAAATAAAATTCCAGCATTTGATTTGTGTCCCACGCTGTCTTCTTCAGTAACTAAAACGCTACACACCTTTTTTAGCAAATTAACGCATGCACATTCTTACCAATATAATAGAAAATAATAATCCACAAAAGAGAATAAATTAGGGCTCCTGAGCATATATACCTTGAAATAGTAGACGATTAACGGCCTCGTTAGGGTCCATATTACATTCCTTAAGAGTAGCATAGATCTCCGCCTCGGGACAGTTAACTATCTCCTTCAAGCTCTGCACCACCTTCCGCGCCCCCGCAGGGATGGGTACGCCGCCGCCATTCCCTGCGCCGCTTCCCCTGCTTGTACTCATACTTCCCCAACCAGATCTAACCTACCAGGGCCAACTCTTCGCCTTATCTCTTTCCTCAATCACTTTGCCCTCAAACACACACGCAGAGAGAGAAGGTAGTGAGAGAGAGAAACACAAACACACACACACGCACGCACAAAAACACACAGAAACAGAGTAGCGTTGAGTGGAGCAATTGGAATTTATGCTTGTGTTGAAGAATCCGCAAGGAGGAGGAGATTTATCTATCTAAAGTTTCGGAAACCCTTCCCCTCTCTCTCTCTCTCTCTTTCTCTCTCTAGTTCAAAGTATCTCTCTCTTCTTCTTTTGCTTTTGTTTTCTGTTTTTCTTTTATCTGTGCGTTTGGGGGTGGGGGGGGGGAGTGGGGGTTTTATAAAATAACTGTAGACACGGAAAAGGCTTAATTTGCTTTACTCATTGGCGGTTTTGAAATTCTTGATTTGGAGCCTCTCTCCACTTAGCCCTATTCCCGGCCCGGCCCGGCTAGATTAAATTGGCCCGATTTCATGGATTCCTTGTCATTAAATAATAATTATAACTTTGAAGGATTTTACTTTAGAAAATCGATCAAGTATCAATACAATACAATGTATGAACATAAAATTTATCAATTTAAGATTTGAAAGGATTTTAAATTTAAGGGGTTATCAAATTATTTAATTAAAATATAAGAATATTTTTTGCAATATATATTACCTAATATAGTAATTATGAAATTTCACAGAATAATATTACTATCGATATTTTACTATATTGTGAAATACATGAATTTGATGATTTGGATGCTCAAGTATAGTTTGGAGCATTCCAAAAATTTTGGGCGGCAAAATAGCCCCGAAACTTCAAGAGAAGGGTTCCTGTAAATTAGTTACTATCTAAGCCACGGAATATACTTTTTGTTTAATAGCTACATAAACACATATTACATTTTGACCTTGTTGATTGAGATTTGTCTCGAATAATGATCTGATTGCACCAAAATCAATCCGTTTTCTTCGATTTCCTAACACCAAAGAAGAGTTCGACACAATGCTTTAGTTCATCGGATGTGCTAATTAAATAATAAGAAAGTATCCCCAATTCAAATAATAATATCGACATCCATATTTTTTTATATTGTGTAGTACATAGATTATAAATTAAAGGTGTTGTCAAATGAGTTAATTAAAAAATAAGAAAAATAGTTTGCAAATGTAATTGTTTAATTTTGTAGAATAATATCGGTATCAATAGTTTTGCATATAATATTTTCATGTTTGATTACAATTGGTTAGATGTAAAGATGTAAATTGATTTTATTAATGATATGATAAAATTAATCGTACATGTACATGTTAAACAATTATTATATGTCTAATATATATATATATATATATATATATATATATATATAGTTCGAGAAATATTTATTTTTTAATTGATACATTAGTGATGACAATTGCACCAGCGTGTGAAAATTACAATGTGGTTTAGTATACGTGAGAGAAGCTAGCTCATGTGAGAGAATGAATGATAGCATAATTGAGAAAATGTCAAAAAGACTTTAAATTTAGAAATCTTGATTAGATGGTGTCAAATTTTAAAATTTAATTTGATTTTTTCAATTCTTTGAAATTCTGAATTCATATATTATTTTTTTAGTCGAAGTTGATAGTTGACCTCTCTCTCAGAATTTGTGACAAATTAACTTTACAAGTAAATTTTCCTTCAAAAATTATGTGTGAAATTATTGGCTCATCCTTAAATTGGATAAATCCGAGTTGGTCTTCTAAGCCTAACTTTTGCTTTTGTGATTAGTTAGGTGAAATCGGGTTGGATATCTTAATTGCATAAATTAGCATTAAATTATGTAATCCATGTTATTTAAATTGAATATTAAACATTGATTTATATTAAATTATACATCAAATTTATGTTTTAATATACGAGTATATATCAAGTTAATGATATGAATGTCGTATCAATGTACCTTAAGAATGCATTTAGTTTACCTCAGATATGATAATTATGACAAAAACTTATATGTCCTGATGTACATACCCTCAAATATATTATTAATTTGGTATTATTTATATATTTATAAGATATTAATGGTGTATCCTAAATGTATTAGTTTTATACTCATAATGTATTTATTGTATATTTTTAAGGTATTACTTGTATAAATGAAATACATGGTTTAATGAAACATATTAGTTGTATATTCATTAGTTGCTTAATCATGAGGTACTTAGTTGTATAATTGAAATATATATTTTAATTAAAGATATTTTCTAAAGTATTACTTGAATATATATTTTAGCAAAATGTACTATTTAAAGTATTATTTATTACATGTAAAAGTATTAATTATATTACTTAAATGTATTAAGGTTTGAGTTTGGGTACATCATATCTCAAAGATACACTAGCCCTTCTCGATAACTATTGGAATGAGTATGATAAATGGATAAATTTGAAATATTTATATCTTTTCAACCAAAATTTTAGTATGATTCGGTCATAAAAAAAAAAAAAAATTATGACCAAGAATAAAAATTTAAATTATTTCCCAAATTAATTTCCGCCATATATTAAAGAACTAGTCCAATTTTCGTAATGTAATTGTTTTATTTGTAAAATATATAAGAAAAAAATTCACTTGTAAAGATTTGAAAGCAATTTAATGTATGACTATCTCAAATTAGATAGGATTGAAAGTAATTAATTGTGTGACAATCTCAAATTACATAGGAATGAAAATAAAGAGTGCAAATCTTATTAAGTATGGAAAAATTATATATGATTGACTTGACCCATAAGCAAAGCAAATAAAGGTATCTATTTATATTAAATGAAATTTATTGACAAAAGAACAAAATATGAAGATAAGATTTAAAACTTATTTGGAATTATCTAATACACTATTAAGATATCACTATTTACACCATAAATGTTACGAGGCACGCCATAAAATAAGTATCATTGTACTATATGTTCATATATTTTAATTAGAAACGAGATGCAATGTAGAATCTCAATCACAACAAAATACATGTACTTAATAAATTTAGCGTCCACTAAAATTTTCTTAATCATTATGTTTATGTTTTGATTGAGATATTTCAAAAGTTAAAAAATAAATCAATAGATTTTAAACCCGTTAGAAATAAATGGATTTTTATTGAAGAAAATAAAATTAAATGGATTTCTAATCGTTCAAAATAATTCAAAATTAATTTTTAAATAAAATATTTAGATTTCAAATTAAAATTGATTCAAATATTAAGCAATAAATTTGTCATTAAATCTTGATGCACGTACGATAAAAATATTACAAGTGCAATTAAAACGACGCGGTTTTAATATTGCTTTAACAGAAACTAGGTCGTTTGGGCCTTAATTTGGGCCTAAATTATTGAGCTGTGAACTCCAATGGGCCTTTCTAATTCATGAAGCCCAATCTGCATTGAGACTCATCCGACACGTGCACATCACGTGGATAAGTCTGCCATGGCAGCTTCTCAACATTCTTCCCCCACTCTTACTTCGTGTCTTTCACCGATGCTGTAATCTATTATCAATTTTCTCTATATATATCTATACTATTTATACTATATATTAAAATAAGAAAATTGACAAAAATTACAAGAATATCACTTTCCCGCCTAAAAATATCATGTCAAAAAAATAATAATAATAAATATTACTTGACAAGCGATTTTTTAATAACAATTAAAAAAAATTAATCTTACTTTACAAGTTATTTTATAATCTATATAAAGTTAAGAAATAAAAAGAAGGTTAAATTTATGTAAAACTACAAAATTGAGAAACAAGTGATTTCTCAACAAAATATAGATGTATAGATAATGGAAAAAAAAAAGATATGCAAAGAACGAAGGAAAAAAAGAAAAACCCGTAAATATATTTATTTTTCAAATCTATATAAAACTAAAAAAAAAAAAGGAAAAAATACAAGATTTGCTACACTTTCAAATGTAGAAAAATTCTTCCAAAACTTATTGTTTGAAGAAAAAAAAGAATAATAAAAAATCATAGATATAATGATTTTTCAAATCTATATATTGCTAAACATTCCAAGGTAAAAAAAATTATTTCAAATCTTATTGTCTCATATCTTCATTTAAGGAGATATCACCAAATTGTCTTTGTACACTAAATACAAATTGAACAAATAATTTTGTGAAAGAGAATTGAAGAAATGACATAAGAAAACTATATATGATGATTGAAGTATGAAGGTGGAATGTACAAATAAAAAATATAAAATGAAAGATTAATTATTATGATTGAAGGAAATATTATTGTATATAATAATTTTAATTTGACAAAAATATAAAATCAACAAATAAAATAAAAATGTTTAAAAATAAAATTAACAGTTAAAATTATTAAAGTTATATGACAATTCGTGTAACGCACATAAGTAATATGAAAAATCATTTGTATATGGTACATGTTTTAAATTAAAATAATAAAAGATGTTATGAATAACCTATTAATTTATACAACTTCATTATATTATTACAATTTGTAAATACTAACACAATAATTAATAAAACCGTGCATCACGAGGGTGGACTGCTAATATAGTAATAATAATAACAAAATCATCATAAAGTTTTTCCAAAATAATAAAATTCCGCTAAAAATTAAAAATTCAACCTTCTATTTTAATTTTTCTAATTAATAAATAAAATTGACAAAAAAATGTAATTTAAGTATATTGAGAAATTCAAATTTGGAAACATATTTTATTTTATTTTTATTTTTTTTGTGGTGATTGACCAAATCTAATTGAAAGACTTTTTCATGATTTTAGGAGAATATTTATTCTAAGCAAATCAAAATTACATTTCCATTAATCTAAATTAATTAGACAAATTAAATTACTTATTCAATATACAATTTTACATTCATTATGAATATGTTATTGAACATATGACTGAATAATTTTTTTATACATCAATTATGACAAATACAATTAATAAAATAGTTAAACAACATATGATGAATTTGTGAAATATTTAAAATTCATAAATTATATGGTATTATATTAAAATTGAATAACTCTGAAGAAATTTATTGTTTCTCATTGTCAACATTTTTATAACAAAAAATTACAACACTTGAAATTTATATGTTCCTTCATCAAACGAGTGTCAAATGAGACTTAAATATTCATAAGAACTTAATTTTTTTTGTAAATTAACATTTTTTACATCAAATTCGAAATATTTAAAATCAATGAACATGCATCACACGGGCAATAAAATAAATTAAAAGTACTCTCAATAATTTATTATTTTTATATTCAAAATTTTCATATATAAATATTAAAATAGTAAAATTTATATACTCGTGTATCGCACGGGACCTGTACTAGCATAATATATTAAGAGTTTATAATTATTAGCATTGTAATAAAGGAAGATGAAAATAAATCTAACATAAAAAACAAATTTACAATAATGAGAATAAAGATAATAATTACAAACTTTTGAACGTTTCTTTATATAAAACATTAATAGTTGAACCATTTCCTCATTATCTTCACTACATATAGAATCTCTAATCCATCTCCATCAGTCGCTTTGGATATAGCAACATATAGTTGATAATGACTAAAAAATTGGTTTCTTCAACAAAAATCCTACATGCGAAAAGACCGACTTTGTCTCTTACTTATAGTCGTTGCATGTGACACTTTAAAAAAAACTCTCATTTGAAATTTAAAAGAAAATCAATTGGCATCTGAAAGTGCCAATGAGACCCAGAGGAATGCGTACTATTGGCAATTGTTGTAATTGGATCACTTGTGCTTCTCAACAGAATGTCATTGGGAATATCAATAACCGAATAATTATATAATTCTCCACCTACTGTTTCGTCTTCACTTATTAATAAAAATATAATAAGACAATACACATTTAAACATCAAAATAAACAATCCCACTCAATTTTCCAAATGCAATACTATTTTATTTTTCCATTAAAATAAAATTCTACTCAATTATATTTTGAATGCACTACACTTTATATAATTTATATTGGAGTTTCATTTATTTTACCCAAAACTTATCCAAATCAAGATTTAAACATATATAATGCATTTAATCTAATTCAGAAACAAAATAGTTTTTACTGGCTTTCTAATTCATATACTCAATTTATTTTCATTATTGGTTACATCAATTATTATTGTAGGTGAATATGATTCAGCAAAGCGAAAATTGATCCAAAGATCCTCTATCTAATTCTTTAAACTTTGATAACTATTTCAAAGTCTCAACTCTAAAAGTATTAAAAAATTTACAATAAATATTAAAACTAATAAAAAATTATATTTAATAATCATTTTTATTACTACTACTTTTCATATGTAGTATCACTTAACGGAGATAAAGAAAGATGATATTATTGACATCTTTAACCAACTTTGCCCAACTATTTTGAAAATCATCTCAATGAAATCTATAAATATTTGTTAGAAAATATCTATAATAATAAATTAATTCATACATTAATTTATCTATAATGGGATAAACTACTCTACAAATAAATAATATAAAATAAGTTTGAAATAATGAAACCACTAAATTATTAAATTAAAGAAAAAACCAACTAATAAAATTGAAAAAAAAAAAATTGCAATCCTTATCTATGCTCAAACACATGGGCTGTTAAAAAAATGATGAACAAAAAACCTAGCCCATATGAGAAATTGTTGTCCATATCCGTAGGGCCTGTTAATGGGCTGGATATTACACCTTATCATCACACAAATGGAGAAGGAAACCGGCTTGGAGGTGTACGGTGAAGACGACGGCGGCGGTGGAGAGGAGAGAGAAGGCGAAGGCGAAGATTAAGGTACAACCTAATCCAAACCCGAAACCTAACCCTAAATCCACTATTGATTCTCCTCTCTCTCTCTCTCTCTCGAATATCCCTCTTCATCAGCGCCTCTATGAAACCTTAAGAAAATTCGGCGAAAACACCTCCATTACAGTTGATTATCAAAGGATCTTCACGATTTGATCCACTGTTCATCGAGGTAATAACAATTCTATGATGAAAATCATAAGATCTTCGGAGATTTCAGTAAAATATCGGTGGTTTTAAGAGTTTGTTTGGTTTAATAATCTTCTCGGGATTTTGTAATTTTCTGAAGAAATAAGGAAATCGATGATGAAAATCATGTGATCTTCTCAGATTTCGAAAAGAAAATCCCAATACATTGTAGTTTTACCAGATATTGGTGTTAAAAGGTCAGTTTTCTTTTTGATAATTTGTATTTGTATGAAAAATATATATGATTCGAAATAAATAAGATGTATGATTTATGTAATCTGTCATTTAAATTTCATTGTAAGTTTTCATTTTCTTCATCTTACCATGAATGCGAGATTCTCTTCATCTTTTCAGTTATTTAATATGATAAAAAGTTGTTAGCTTTGAAGAGATTTGAATAACATACCCTTTTCTAATTGATTATCATCAGTTCACTTCCCCTTCATATATATAGAACCAGTGAGTGTCTTCATTGCATGCTTTTCAATAAGCAATGTGCTAGTGAGAATTTAATCAAAGAACTGAAAATACTTGTGGAATGAGCAAAAAATGAATCAATTTTTGATTTAAACATCTTTTGAAATACTGGTACCAGATGCTGCTTCAAGGCCCACTGGAATCTATATGGATCAATGTTGATTTTGTGAAATAATTTCTTCCGATTTTGTGATTTAGCCTGCAAAATGAAATTTGCTAGTAAATAATCTTTTGTCCAATGGTGCTATTTATAAGCCAGCAATATACTTAGGCAACCGAAAAGTCATATATCTGGAAATTTGTTAAGTCAATTTTTTCCAGGCTTTCACTATTGTTTACAGTGAATATTTTCAATGCAGTGGTTTTAATAATGACGGTTGATTAATTCTACATAATAAATAGCGCTGTTTTTATATGGAAATTAAACTTCCAAGTAGAAAATAAAAGTAAAATTCGAAAAACTATACAATTAATTTCAGATATTATGACAGTATTATAAGATTGGGAAGTCATCTCCTCTGATTTCCAAATACAGTAACCTTCCTTGGCCGGGAAATTTATTACTGGTATATACAGTAGACTATATCTCTCTCTCTCTCTCTATATATATATATATATATATATAGATATAGATCTGCAGTTTATTGGGAAATTCAGAATAAGAAGATAAATTGGCATCTGGGATCTCCTTTACGCTGCAGAAAGATAGAGATAGAAATAGAAATATATATATAGAGAGAGAATTTGAGAATAATTTACTGTTTGTTGTACTAGTTAGTGTGTGTTCTTCATATATGCACTATTTCAGCTTAAAGGGGTTAAGAATATTGTTTTGGTTTGCTTGTGAACAGTGGGAAGCAATGGAAATGGTGAAAATTATGGTAGAGATGATTATTTTTATGTGTGATGTTGAGTTCTGGAGAATGGCAGTGCTCTGGACTATTTCTCTTACCTTTTCCTACTTGAAATTGTTCTATCAATGCTTATTCTCCCCAAAATCTAAATGCTACCCTCGTTGTTCGCCTAGAGACTCGATTTTTGCCTCCGTGCCAAAGCCTCTCTGCATAATAACTGGGGTATTTTAGTCAATGTTGCCTTTAGTTGATGAGTGTTCATGTTGGTCTTAGTCATATGATTCGGCAAGTGATTGTTTTGCAGGCAACATCTGGCTTGGGTGCTTCTGCAGCGTATGATCTTTCGAAGGAGGGGTTTTACATTGTTCTTGGTACTATGTCTATCACTTGCCCTGTAAGAAAGTTTATTTAGATGAATATTGGAAATTGCAGTTTATATGTTGTCTAGATAATTTATGTTGGGATTCGTTGTTTGTTATGAATAAATTCGTGTTAGCAATAATCTGGCCATTTAAGCTTTGTTGGCTTACATTTTATACGACAAGTGTTGAGATAGATGATATGGATATGCATGGTATGTAGGGTTAAGTCATGATTGTTTGATCGTATTTATGTTCTTGGTACTTTGTCTATCATTTGTCCTGCAAGAAAGTTTATCTAGATGAATATTGGAAATTACAGTCTATGTGTTGTGTGGATATTTAAATGTGGGATTCGTTGTTTGTTATGAATCAGTTCATATTAGCACTAATCTGGCCTTTTAAGCTTTCTTGGCTTACCTTTTATATGACGTGTTGAAATAGATTAAATTCACTTTAGTTAATGTACTCTTTTTGCATACTTGCAGTTGGAAGATCATCTAAACGTTTGTCTAAGGTGCGTAACTTGTCTTTTTCCATCAATCACGAACTTGCCACTTGATGATTGATTTGCGGACCATATCTGTGCTTTAGGCTATATCTGATGTCAAGAGTCGAAACCGAGAAGCTTGTTTGAAGGCTTTTGAGGTTAATTTATCTTCCTTCAAGTCAATCCTTGTGTTCAAGCACTCACTTCAGCAATGGCTAGAGGATTCACACATGCATTCTTCTGTTCAACTCCTGATAAATAATGCTGGGATCCTGGCAACATCACGTAGATTCACTTCTGAAGGATATGATCAGTTATTATTCCTAAAATACTTTTCGATTGCTATGATTGTTTAATTTATTGTGATATGATTTCTTTGTACTCACTCAAAGCATCAAAATGTAGAAGATAGAAGAGAATGAAAAAGTTTTATTGTTTAATTTATTGTGATATGATTTCTTTGTATGCACTCAAAACATTGAAGTGTAGAAGATAGAAGAGAATGAAATAGTTTTAGCTGTAAACCTTGGTGGCTAATTAACAAGAGTCGGTTTGACATTTTCCTCCCATATAATTTCAAGATAGGAATTTTATTGCTCGAACATCTCTGCCTCCCTCTCCTTTTTAATTTGTCGACCTGATATCTTTGTCCTTTAATTAATGACGTTGGTCATAATTCATCATATCCGTTTTAGAATATAAAAGCTTGTTTTTCACAATTTTTATGTGTTCAATGCAGAATTTGTATGCTTCTAAAAGAAATGTGAAAATTGTTTAACATCTATTTCTTGATTTTGCAGGATGCTTGCTACGAATTATATTGGTGCCTTTTGTCTTACCAAAGTTTTGCTTCCCCTTCTTGAAAATAGCCCCGTTCCATCACGCATGATAAATGTCACATCATTTACTCATTGGAGTGGTATGATCTTCTCTGCATATTTCATGTTATCAAAATTCCTAGACAAAAGTTATTTTTTCTCAAGTTTTTACTTATCTTCTTCTTACCCTTTTTACCTTTTGTTTTCGGCTTCAGTTTGTTGCAGGCAGGCTGACAGAGAAACCATCTCTGGAAAGTTTTTCATGAAATCCAAACGCTACCCATACGCGCACATTTATGAGTATTCTAAATGTAGGTATGTTATATCAAAAGAAGTACGGTGTTTATTTTGCACATATTCCAATGCTAAGATGTATTGTCATCTATTGACAGTATGCATACTACTCTTTTCATATGAGCTTCATCGACAAGTTGGCCTAGCAGAGAAATCTCAGCATCTTTCTGTCGTGTAAGTGGATATTCTCTTTGCTTGAGCATACCAATATTTAACCCTAAAGCCGTTTCCAGATATATTTAATATTTAATTCATAATTCGTAATATGATACTCTTGAGCAAAGGGTTTATCACAAAACTAAATGATTAAGGAGTGGTACACTTTCATTTGTTTGTAGTTTTAGAAGATTCATTCCGACTTGTTAAAGAACCTAGAGAAAAGCAATCAATTGAATTGCTTTGACCAAAAGCTTTGGTCGTCTTTTTTGAAAACGGGACCTGGTCCTCTCTACGCTTTTGAAAAATATCCGATTGATTTTATTTGGCCCTTTTTGACAATGAAGTGCTGCGGATCCTGGAGCTGTGAAGACGAACATCATGCGAGAAATTCCTTCATCGGTTTCACAAATGGCTTGTGCAGGGTTGAAACTCTTTGGTCTTCTTCAGTCGTCTGCAACTGGTGTGTCCTCCATTGTCGATGCAGCACTTGCCCCTCCAGTAAGTATTAAACTCTATCGAAATTCTCTACTTAGAAGTTAGAACTTCATTTGCACTTCCAAGATTGCGTTTACGACATTATCTCGTCTTCTTGCTCCTCATAAATGAACTTCAATGTTTTTGCCTATATCATCACACTATAAATAAGGGCTTAAAAAAAATAACCGAAGCATGATCATTTTTCAGTTCAATTTACAACCTAATTTATTTTTTATCGGATTGCACCCCGAAGTTCAAGAGTTATTCAAAATGCAACCTAAACTCATTTTCTGGCTGAAAGCAAAATACGTGACTTGCACAATCTAATCACAAGGATAAATTTGTCTTTTAAGTTATGGTTAATATCGAATGACAACCGAAAGTATAGTTGTTTTTCAATTTGCAACATAAAATAAATGAAAAGACATATTTACCCTTATGATTAGAGCGTGTAACTCACATGTTTTGCTTTTACTTTGTGGTGCAATCAGAAAAGAAAAACGTTACAAATTGAAAAACTACCTTACTTCATGTTGTTTTTTGATGTTGACTTTATAAAGAACATCTTCAAATACGGTGAATTATGCATTAATCTCGTTTACTCCCAACTCTCAGCTATATTGCCTCTTACAAATATATAAAAATGTAGAAACAGTTCACAGGCTGGTTGTCGGAGTTCATATTTATGTTTCATCGATCAAATTGCATAGTATAATCGAGTAGAGACTGTCATCTTGGTCAAGAAGAGAATGTTTTGTCATCCCTTGGCATCGAAATATGCAGTTTATGCTAAATTACATCAAATCATTGTGCTCTTTTAGGAAGTATCGGGAGTCTACTTCTTTGGAGGAAAGGGTCGAACGTTAAACTCTTCTCCACTTTCTTATGATGTTAAGCTTGCTAAGGGTCTTTGGGATACATCGTGCGATATGTTTAACGAATTGCAGCTGGCTTCATGACTAGATGATTAGTGACAGTATAGAACTCGTAAATCGGTGAGACGACTATGGAATCGTGCAATTTGAAGACAATACAGGCAAGAAAACCATGATAGAACCAGTTTTGTATTCTCATTATGTTGTAGATTAATGGGCCAATAGTTATATCAATACAAATGTAGGATCACAAACTTTAGATTCTTGTTCAATTGTTCGTCACAGAATTTTTTTTTTTCACATAAATGAAACCATATTTTGCATCTATATATTTATATATATATTTTGTTTTATCCTGTCTATAGTTTTTTAGTTTTTTGCCATTGTATTTTTAGTTTTTTACTCAAATGGGTTTTCAAAATATCTAATTTTTTTTTGTCTTTTATCCACATATATATGTATGATAGGATTGGTGCCTCAGAAAAACCTGCAAGACTTAAAAACAACTGAACAGATTGATAATGTTGTTCTAAATGTCACAACATGTACCAAAATATTCAGACACTTAGAATAAACAGAATATGCAGCGGAATATAAAAATGAACAGAGACAGGAAATTTATCCACGAGTATATAAAGATACTCGTGGAACGCCAGCAGGGTAAAACTCTTTATTACTACAAGAGTAATTACAAAATAATCACAGAGATCATTTGAAAGAATCTCTTTGAAAACTTTCAAACACTCTAAAATTATCTCCCGACTCTCAAAGAATGTTAAAACCCTCTATAGGGTTTACAAAACAACAAACCTAAAATCTATCAAAGGAAATACTCTATTAAACAATTATATATATATATATATATATATAAAGAACAAAAGTAAAAAAAGGTGAGATTATATATGGATGTTAAAGATGCATTTTTCCTGTTCCATAATTATTTCATATTTCATCACTTTAACATACACGCAATTCCATATTAGTACTTAATCATGCTCCTATGGGAGAACATTGGTGAGGATTTGCCAAGAATACCTCTTGAATGCACAAACTATGAGTTCTTCGAGACTTGCTTGGAAAAAGATTATACTTTGAATGCACAAACTATGAGTTCTTTGAGATTTGCTTGGAAAAAGATTATACTTTGAGCTTAATATCCCGTCTTGTCTTGAAAGAATCTTACTTCTTCACTTAATTCTTGAAAAGGGCCGCTTGTTTGAAGATGAGATGAAGATTTTTGAGGGAAAGAAAAATGTGAGAGGAGGAACAAAACTAGCTAGAGAGAATGGTTTCTTGGTATCTTGCCAAATGAGAAGTAAATAGCTCAAAAGTGGAGTCTCTCCCTTTTATATGTAGTATATATTGTACCAATTCTAATTTAATACATTTAGAATACATGTACATCACTTGTATAATGATATAAATTAATATGTATAATCATCTAGTGGCATTGGGACTTGTTGAGGGCATGTGAGGTTGAGTGTAGTTTCATCAATTGTGAATTGAATGGGCTTGTGATCATAATAGCATGTTTGCCTTTGATGTAATTTGTTGTGCAACCTATTTATTTTATACAAAATTAATCAAATAAGGTGTAGGATAATTAGAACATAATGACACGTAAATAGGATGACATGTAAATTGAAATGACATAACTTGCATAATTAATTTATACATTTTTTAAAATTTAAGTCTTCATGATATTTTGATAATCTAATCATACAAGATGGTATGTCCATAATTATATATCATATAAATCACATAATTTATTGAACATAAAACTACATAATAAAAATCCCTTCAACTGAATTAAACATATTAGCCACATTTCGTATACTTGTTAAATTTACTTTTATATGTAACATATCTATTTTCGATCATTTATTTACTTGTGCATGTCGAGTGCGTCACGATCAACTCGGTCTCCTCGGGTAGCTATCTTGCAAACCTTTTTAAACTCAAAGAAATATTAGCTCATTTCTTCTTAATAAATCGTAAAGCTTGTCGTTATTAACAATAAATTATTTAAAATGAAAATTGAATTTATATATTAAAATATGTAATGCAAGTTTTTCTGAAAAAGAGGTTTTTACTATTACCCGTTTAATTTTATTTTTTCTAACTTTTTTTGACATTCAACATCATCCGATTACTTCTCAACACCACCTCTATCTAGATATGCCAATCCAACCTTCAATTCATTCACCACAAATGTGTACAGAAAATGTTCAAAGGCGAAGGAGATGTCTCCACTGCCTACATACACGAAAATTAAAAAAATGACCACCAACATCGTATTTTAAGATAATATGAAGATGTGTCTATATACTTGTATAATATGCATCATATTAAAAAGTAGCAAAATGAAAAGTGAAAAGAAAGAGTGATGTGGCTTTGTCAACTATTATAAAGTATTTATAGTTGAAAAAAATACCCAAAATAAACGTGATAATGAAATCAGATTAATAAAATGAAATTACACACATTTTCAGTATTAGTTTTGTCAATGACATCTTCTAGCATCATATATCCTGCCACTAGTGAAAACAAACTCATTATTGATTGTTAGAAAATACAACGCCACCCTTTTCCAATTGATTCAAGATCCAGAACAAACATTGCTGTGGACAGTTGGAAGAAGAAGACATGGTCGTTGATGAAAGAATACGCTGAAATGCTCGAGGGTTCTATTTCAACATAATAACGAAAGGAGGCTAATCCAGGGAGTTTTTCCCACGAGTTGTTACTAGGATCGTACAACTCAAAATGAAAATCATGACTAAGAAATCGAGTTGAGAAAACTAGAATTCTTTTACCATCTGGGGTGGGGATGGCACGAGGAGGTAGGCATGTCATCTTCTTTTATATATATATATATATATATTTTCAACATTGTGTTTCAACTTTGGACAAAAGACGACACATATTATCTGTTTTTTTATACAAATTTTTACATAGAAAGATGCACTTATGAACTGAAACGCCCTCATCTCTTGGCATTCTGGGACAATATCACATATATTTTAACACAAAATTTAATAATTGCTGCACAGAGCGGTTTGTTGGCTCTCTATAGTTGCGAAATGATGGCTTTGTGTTACTCTGTACGTATTGTAGGAGTGGATATATTACACATGACAATTTAGAAAAGTTTCATTTGTCATCCTTAAGAGTCCACTTGTCTTTCAAAGAGAATGTCACCTGTCAACATCTGAGAGAGCCAAATCATTTTTTTTTATAAGTATGGATTTTGTTAAGAGGTTTGAAAGAAAAGGATTTTGATAGGGTTAAAAGGTGGCATGGATTGTTTGCATGACCCAGCTCATATAATACACTACTTTCTTTCTTTTTAATAAAAGTTTGAAATATTCAGTTATTTTCAATGATATGATCTTCAAAAAGAAAGCCATTATATTGTATTTATATATCAAATTACTTAAAATTAATCAAATGAGGATACATTTATCCATGCATTAATACTTAGAAACTACTCAACTACATTTACAACTTGCATATCTTAAGAAACCAAGAAACTATACTTAATGAATGCTGAAAATATAACATCATCTTTGAGCAAAATGTTATATCATTTAACAAGCTAGTATGAATCCATGTGTTCAAACTTCAAAGTAAAGATTCTAGTACTTGTGCAATGGACTTCCATAATCTATGTGGTCCATATATTGTGTCATCTGTTTAGTAGTGTGTAAATTTGTATTTCTCAGTTTATTCTTTTTCCATCACTTCATAAATTTTGTGTGTATATGTTTGAAACCTTAGAATTTTGAGGATTACTTCCCATACTTGACTGATTGATAATGGTTTCTCCTTCACTACCAATACTTCTTAATGTCATTTTATAAAAATGATGATCTTGATCTACAACATTGAATGAAATAAAGACAATACTATGCAGTCACAATTGAATCTTTTATGGGATTAAACATCATATATATAACTTTTTTTTCTTATTCAAATCGGTATTTCCTCAAGACCTCATAACTATATTAATATATTTTTTCATAAATACTAATCGATAAATTCTTTAAAATTTCTCATTGCCAAAGCTGATTATTTTTATTTCTAAAGTTGCAGTATATAACTTATTTTATTTCAAGAATCCAAATTATCTTAAATAATAGCCAACTCAATAAAGGAATTGCGCATGCATGCATTCAAAATCCATATTTTCTACAATGCGCATTCATCACCAGAAGATGATAAGAAATCAATAGATACACTCATATACAAAAAGGGACAGAACAACAAAGATATGAGGTAAGATTGTAGCCGTTGATGACTATGAAAAATCCATCGAAGCTGAACTAGGTGAGTTTTCACCATAACCGGCCTTTAGAAGCTGAAAATGTCTTCACTTATGGAAGACGAAAGTTGCCTTTCGAGGATTGCCATCAACGAGAGAGTTTTCATATATTTCTTTGCACTCATTTACAACCTGTTTCGAAGAATAACCAACAACTAGGACAATACTTTTGGCTCGAGTAAAGCTTTTGATAAATCTGTAACATTCATAACAATTTACATTTTTTAATTTAGAATTATGATTATTATATACTAGTTGATTAACTTTGGCTTTGAGTTCTTATACAGACAGAGGTAGTTGATTCAAATAGTGGTGTTATTTTGAAGGGTATAGTTCTATGATAATTGATATGATTGCTTATTCATTGCCTCCGCCATCATCTTCTTGGTTTACTAACTTGGCTTTCAAGTTTAAATGTGTGAATATATTCTTACTAGTGTTTCAAGTAAAACTTAATTGTAAGTTTTGTAGATGTTACACCAATTAAACTACTGTATGATTCAAGACTCCTAGGTTGAGAAGCTCTAAAATTCCAAACAATTTGGCGTGAAGTTTATAAGCCTATCATGAAGATATTTTATTTATAGATAAAAAAAAAATAAAAAATCTTACAATATATACTTAACTATTAATAGATTGCCATTCCTTCCTTCCAATTCATGTTGTGCACATCAATTATTGTAAAAACCCTTATGAACTTGGTTTTACATCATAGATTCATAGATATATTCACTATCTTTTTGTACCCTCTAAATTAAGTCATTGATTACTTAACTCTTTTACAAAGAGAGAATATTAAATAAAGTATAAAATGAACCCCACCACAAATTAATACAAGAAGCATTCTTATGGACATGAACAAAAAAGGAGTTGACAACACCATGAGCAACAAGCATAGTCCAATACAGTTTCTTAAGGACAGACAAAAAAGAAAAGAGTTGACAATGACGCACGAGAGTCGACTCAACAGGTTGGTACAAACTTAAGATCAATGAGGAAAGGGTGATGACCAATGAACAGTTGCAAGTTCGCGTCAATGTTGGTCTTGAGCGTGGAAAGTTTTGTGACACACCTATCAATCGATAGTTGAGTGTAACATGTATCCTTACTGTAGTAGAAAAACATTTGAGCCTTTAAAGTACACCAATCAACAACTCCAGAGTGAATGTCATGATGCATAAGTGTGATGGAAGGATATCTATCTTTTAAAGGTTCAGGTCTTATTTTTGAGCGAAGAAATGGTGATTCTGGAACAATGACTGATGGTTTCGAATCCCTTTCTTCTTGACAAGACAATCCGAATTCTCTAGCATCATATATCCTGCCACTAGTGAAAACAAACTCATTATTGATTGTTAGAAAATAACCATGCTTCCAAGGAACCAACGGATCAGAATAAGACGAAGGACCAACACAACGCCACCCTTTTCCAATTGATTCAAGATCAAGAACAAACGCTGCTGTGGACAGTTGGAAGAAGAAGACATGGTCGTTGATGAAAGAATAGGCTACAATGCTCGAGGTTTTCATTCCAACATAATCATGAAAGGGGGCTAATCCAGGGAGTTTTTCCCACGAGTTGTTACTAGGATCGTACAACTCAAAATGAAAACCAGGAGCTTCTTCTCTGACATGACTAAGAAATCGAGTTGAGAAAACTAGAATTCTTTTACCATCTGGGGTGGGGATGGCAAGAGGATAAACTTTGGAGGTAGGCATGTCACATACCCTGTATCTCCCTAGCTCCGAATCCTCAATTCTGTGATTCGGGCCCAAGGTTGGTGGATAAAGCTCCAATTTAAATACCGACTTTCCCTGATATTCGATGTTGCGATACTGAAATCCCTCAAAAATATATAAGGTGGAACCTGATAAACAAAATTCGAGGGGCCTCATACTCGCATCAAATCGGAGAGTAGGAAGAATATAGTTGAAAAGGTGACGCCCATCATCAGCTGTAACACCGCAGGTCTCGCATCCACCGGGATCCAAATCCAAGACATATAATTTGTATTCAAAAACCCCTCCTCCGTCGGTCCCCGATTCCGAAAGCAGACAAACATGACTTGGTATTGATAACCGCTGCCTTTTCACAGTTTCAGCCATAAATCAATCACCACCTTAATTATCTACAATCAAATCAAAGTAGGTAGAGCATAGAATGGGATTAAGAAACGATAACTAGTCTTGAATCATCAATTAATCCAATAGATGTGAGGAAATTCGGAAATAATAATTTAATCATTTTATGTATGTATTGTACAAATCATACATTTAATTTAATGTATAAATAATTTTTAATTTTTTTTTAAATTTTATTGAGTCAATCCCGTGTATTACATGGTCCTTATACTAACATATGAAATATAAAATTTATCAATTTAGGGTTTGAAAGATTTCTAAATTTAAGATGTTGTCAAATTATTTATTAAAAAATAAGAAAATGTTTTGCTACCTATATATATATATATATATATATATATATATATATATTAGGTAATATAGTAATTGTGAGATTGTGAAATTTCAAATAATACAATTTTTATGATTTTTCTATTTTGTGTGATAAATGAATTTAAAACAATCAAATTAAAATTTTAAGATGTTGTTAAAAAAATAAGAAAATATTCACAATTGCGATAATAATATCGACATCGATCTTTTTGTATATTGTGTAATACATAGATTATAAATTAAAGGTGTTGTCAAATGAGTTAATTAAAAAAAGTAAGAAAATATTTTGCAAAGTAACTATTACATTAATTGTGTAATTTCACAAAATAATATCAATAGCGATGTTTTTCCAAACATCCACATAATATTTCAGGCTTGATTAAAATGGGTTAGATTAAAGATGTGACTTGATTTTAACTATGAAATTGTGTAATTTTGCAGAAAAATATCGATATTTTTCCACATGTAACTTGATTTATCGATGGTGTGATAAAATCAATTATATAAGTACATGGTAATACTATATTGTTTAACATATATAGATCGTTTGCAAAATATTTATTTTTTAATAAATATTAGTTCATGTGAAATATAAATGTTTAATTTTGTCAATATTTCTATATTCTGAGGAACTAATCCAATTTCTGTACTGAATATCATTTTATTTGTGAAATATATAAGAAAAAATATTCATTTGAAAGCAATTTATTATTGTGTGACTATCTCAAATTACGTAGGAAAGAAAATAAAGAGTGCAAATCTTATTATGGAAAAAAAAAATATATGACTTGACCCATAAGCAAAGTAAATAAAGTATCTCTATTCATATTAAATGAAATTTATTGACAAAAGAACAAAATATGTAGGTAAGATTTAAAACTTATTTGGAATTATCTAATAACTATTAATATATTACTATTCACACCATAAAGATTACGCATATCATTGTATTTTATGCTCATATATTTTTTAATTAAAAACGAGATGCAATGTATAATCTCAATCACAACAAAATACATGCATTTATCTAATAAATTAGAGTCCATTAAAATTTTCTTAATCATTATATTTATGTTTTGATTGGGATATTTCAAAAGTGAAAAATTAAAATCAATAGATTTTAAACCCATTAGAATTAAATGGATTTCTAATCATCCAAAATCATTCAAAAGCTAATTTAAAAAAAAAAAAATTAATTGACAAGTGCAACTAAAACGACGTGGTTTTAGTCTGCTTCAGCAGAAACAAGGTCGTTTGGGCCTAATCTATTGAGCCGTGAACTTGGAGTTTCAATGAGCCTTTCTAATACACGAAGCCCAATCTGAATTGGGACTCATCCGACACGTGCACATCACGTGGATAAGTCTGCCATGGCAGCTTCTCAACGCAGTTGTCCCCAATATTATTCCCCCACTCTTGCTTCGCGTCTTTCAGTCTTCATTGCCACTTCCCATTTCTGAAGATCGCTGTAATCAACGTTTCTTCAAGAAGTATCCGATTCTTTTCGCACATTTTATCTTGTTGATGTCAGATAAATTTCTTGATGTTAAAGCAAAATCTGGAATTTATTGGGAAATTCAGAATTAGAAGATAAATTGGCATATAGGATCTCCTTTACGCTGAAGAAAGATAGATAGATAGAGAGAGAGAGAGAGAGAGAGAGAGAGAGAGAGAGAGAGAATTTGAGAATAATTTACTGTTTAGTAACAGTTTGTTGTACTAGTTAGTGTGTGTTCTTCATATATGCAATGGAAATGGTGAAAATTATGGTAGAGATGATTATTTTTATGTGTGATGTTGAGTTCTGGAGAATGGCAGTGCTTTGGACTATTTCTCTTATCTTTTCCTACTTGAAATTGTTCTGTCAATGCTTATTCTCCCCAAAATCTAAATGCTACCCTCGTTGTTCGCCTAGAGACTCGATTTTCGCCTCCGTGCCAAAGCCTCTCTGCATAATAACTGGGGTATTTAGTCAATGTTGTCTTTAGTTGATACAGATTGTGAGTGTTCGTGTTGTTCTTAGTCATATGATAGATTCAGCAAGTGATTGTTTTGCAGACAACATCTGGTTTGGGTGCTTCTGCTGCGTATGATCTTTCGAAGGAGGGGTTTTACGTTGTTCTTGGTACTATGTCTATAACTTGCCCTGTAAGAAGGTTTATTTAGATGAATATTGGAAATTGCAGTTTATATGTTGTCTAGATATTTTATGTTGGGATTCGTTGTTTGTTATGAATAAGTTTATGTTAGCAATAATCTGGCCTTGTAAGCTTTCTTGGCTTACCCTCTATGAGACAAGTGTTGAGATCTACAACGTGGATATGCATAGTATGTAGGGTTAAATCATATGATTGTTTGATCATATTTATGTTGTTCTTGGTACTTTGTCTATCACTTGCCTTGCAAGAAAGTTTATTTAAATGAATTTTGGAAATTGCAGTCTATTATGTTGTCTAGATATTTAACTGGGATTTGTTGTTTGTTATGAATCATTTCATATTAGCACTATTCTGGCCTTTTAAGCTTTGTTGGCTTACCTTTTATACGACAAGTGTTGAAATAGATGATATGGATATGCATAGTATGTATGGTTAAGTCATATGATTGTTTGATCCTACATGAGGTTAGTTCTATGGCAGTGATTGAAATCACTTTAGTTAGTTGTTCCAGAAGTACTTCATGGCACCAATTCATAGATCATATAAGTTGCATTTGTTGGTTCGCTCTGAGTTGAATTTACTATTTTTGCATAATTGCAGTTGGAAGATCATCTAAACGTTTGTCTAAGGTGTGCAACTTGTCTTTTTCCATCAATCACGAACTTGCCACTTGATTATTGATTTGCGGACCATATCTGTGCTTTAGGCTATATCTGATGTCAAGAGTCGAAACCGAGAAGCTTGTTTGAAGGCTTTTGAGGTTAATTTATCTTCCTTCAAGTCAATCCTTGTGTTCAAGCACTCACTTCAGCAATGGCTAGAGGATTCACACATGCATTCTTCTGTTCAACTCCTGATAAATAATGCTGGGATCCTGGCAACATCACGTAGATTCACTACTGAAGGATATGATCAGTTATTATTCCTAAAATACTTTTCGATTGCTATGATTGTTTAATTTATCGTGATATGATTTCTTTGAACTCACTCAAAGCATCAAAATGTAGAAGATAGAAGAGAATGAAAAAGTTTTATTGTTTAATTTATTGTGATATGATTTCTTTGTACTCACTCAAAACATTGAAGTGTAGAAGATAGAAGAGAATGAAATAGTTTTAGCTGTAAACCTTGATGGCTAATTAACAAGAGTCGGTTTGACATTTTCCTCCCATATAATTTCAAGCTAGGAATTTTATTGCTCGAACATCTCTGCCTCCCTCTCTTTTTAATTTGTCGACCTGATATCTTTGTCCTTTAATTAATGACATTGGTCATAATTCATCATATCTGTTTTAGAATATAAAAGCTTGTTTTTCACAATTTTTATGTGTTCAATGCAGAATTTGTATGCTTCTAAAAGAAATGTGAAATTTGTTTAACATCTATTTCTTGATTTTGCAGGATGCTTGCTACGAATTATATTGGTGCCTTTTGTCTTACCAAAGTTTTGCTTCCCCTTCTTGAAAATAGCCCCGTTCCATCACGCGTGGTAAATGTCACATCGTTTACTCATTGGAGTGGTATGATCTACTCTGCATATTTCATGTTATCAAAATTCCTACACAAAAATTATTTTTTCTCAAGTTTTTACTTATCTTCTTCTTACCCTTTTGACCTTTTGTTTTCGGCTTCAGTTTGTTGCACGCAGGCTGACAGAGAAACCGTCTCTGGAAAGTTTTTCATGAAATCCAAACGCTACCCATACGCGCACATTTATGAGTATTCTAAATGTAGGTACGTTATATCAAAGAAGTACGATGTTTCTTTTGCACATATTCCAATGCTAAGATGTATCGACATCTATTGACAGTATGCATACTACTCTTTTCATATGAGCTTCATCGACAAGTTGGCCTAGCAGAGAAATCTCAGCATCTTTCTGTCGTGTAAGTGGATATTCTCTTTGCTTGAGCATACCAATATTTAACCCTAAAGCCGTTTCCAGATATATTTAATATTTAATTCATAATTCGTAATATGATACTCTTGAGCAAAGGGTCTATCACAAAACTAAATGATTAAGGAGTGGTACACTTTCAGAAGATTCATTCTGACTTGTTAAAGAACCTAGAGAAAAGCAATCTATTGAATTGCTTTGACCAAAAGCTTTGGTCGTCTTTTTTGAAAACGGGACCTTGTCCTCTCTATGCTTTTGAAAAATATCCGATTGATTTTATTTGGCTCCTTTTGACAATGAAGTGCTGCGGATCCTGGAGCCGTGAAGACGAACATCATGCGAGAAATTCCTACATCGGTTTCACAAATGGCTTTTGCAGGGTTGAAACTCTTCGGTCTTCTTCAGTCTTCTGCAACTGGTGTGTCCTCCATTGTCGATGCAGCACTTGCCCCTCCAGTAAGTATTAAACTCTATCGAAATTCTCTACTTAGAAGTTAGAACTTCATTTGCACTTCCAAGATTGCGTTTACGACATTATCTCGTCTTCTTGCTCCTCATAAATGAACTTCAATGTTTTTGCCTATATTATCACACTATAAATAAGGGCTTAAAAAAAATAACTGAAGCATGACCATTTTTCAATTCAATTTACAACCTAATTTATTTTTTATCGGATTGCACCCCCGAAGTTCAAGAGTTATTCAAAATGCAATCTAAACTCATTTTCTGGCTGAAAGCAAAATATGTGACTTGCACAATCTAATCACAAGGATAAATTTGTCTTTTAAGTTATGGTTAATATCGAATGACAACCGAAAGTATAGTTGTTTTTCAATTTGCAACCTAAAATAAATGAAAAGACATATTTACCCTTATGATTAGAGCGTGTAAGTCATGTGTTTTGCTTTTACTTTATGGTGCAATCAGATAAGAAAAAGGTTGCAAATTGAGAAACGACCTTACTTCATGTTGTTTTTTGATGTTGAGTTTATAAAGAACATCTTCAAATACGGTGAATTATGCATTAATCCTGTTTATCCCCAACTTTCAGCTATATTGCCTCTTACAAATATATAAAGATGTAGAAACACTTCACAGACTGGTTGTCGGAGTTCATATTTTTGTTTCATCGATCAAATTGCATAGTATAATTGAGTAGACACTCTCATCTTGGTCAAGAAGAGAATGCTTTGTTATCCCTTGGCATCAAAATATGCAGTTTATGCTAAATTACATCAAATCATTGTGTTCTTTCAGGAAGTATCGGGTGTCTACTTCTTTGGAGGAAAGGGTCGAACGTTAAACTCTTCTCCACTTTCTTATGATGCTAAGCTTGCTGAGGGTCTTTGGGATACATCCTGCGATATGTTTAACGAATTGCAGCTGGCTTCATGAAGTACTAGATGATAAGTGACAGTACAGAACTTGTAAATCAGTGAGCCGACTATGGAATCGTGCAATTTGAAGACAAAACAGGCAAGAAAACCATGTCAGAACCAGTTTTGTATTCTCATTATGTTTTAGAATGGGCAATAGTTATATTGATACAAATGTAGGATCACAAACTTTAGATTCTTGTTCAATTGTTCATCACTCAGAAAAAAACAAAATTGAATAAATAAAACCATATTTTGCATCTATATATTTATATATATTTTTATTTTGTCCAATGTTTGTAGTTTTTTAGTTTTTTGTCATTGTATTTTTAGTTTTTTACTCTCAATCAGTTTTCAAAAAAAAAAAAAAATAAATAAATAAATAAATATATGTATATATATTGTGTGTGTGTGTGGATGTATATATATGTAAATATAAGGCTAAAAAAGAACTAGAAAATAAAGCATAAAGATCAAAAGTAAAAAAAGGTGAGATTATATATGGATGTAAAAGATGCATTTTTCATATTCCATAATTATTTCATATTTCATTACTTTATATATATATATATATATATATATATATATCACTATACATATTGCATGTACTGATAAAAAATGAAAAAAAGAGATGATTAAATGATAGTGAATATCTTGTATGTTTCTTCCTCAAATATTTTATCTTGGAAAGATTTATCAACTTTTAACAAACTACAAATTAACTGAATGTCCATAAATAGTAAAGTATCTCATTTTAGACATTTTTTCACTTCAAGCTTAGATTTTTATCTGGCTTTTTTCGACTTGGTACTATGTAACAGTGAAAGACGAAGAAAAGAGAAAAAGAAGATGCTATAAAAACATCACCAAATAAATAAAACCATAATAATATGTTCATTTCTTAAACCTCTCTTGCTTGAAGTTTCCTACAATCAAAAGCCTCCTCCCTTAAGTTTTCTCATATTCCCAAAAAACAGATCTCTCTCTCTCTCTTCAATGCAAGAAACTGATGATTCTTCACACTTTATTCTATGTAAACTTAATGAAGCCAATGGAGGTAGCTTCTTCATTCAGACACCACAATTCTTGCTTCTCTTGTTTAATCAATAAAAACCAATCCTTAGTTTCAGACAAAGAAGAAAAACTTGGGATATTTGAGCTATGGAGGGCAAAGTATTTCATCATGTTTTATTGTTTCTCTTCTGTGTTTTCTTGATCCCAGGTTATTATCCCGCACTCTCTATCTTTCTTGTTTTTTCTTAATATCAAACGAGTCGAGCTCGAGCTCAAAAACACCGAGCCCTATTGAGCGTTTGATTTTAATATTTTACTTGGTTATTTCATACATTTATATTGTTATATCGAGTCTTATTGAAAATTTTATTTGTTTTAAGGGTTAAATGCAGAAATCAGCCTAAAGTGTAAATGTTTTTCAATTTGCAATCTAAATTTTTTTTTTTATCTGATTGCAACCGAAATTTAGAAGTTTGTCAATGTGCAACCTAAATTTTTTTTTCGTGAACTTTTCCGGCGAAATGCACTAACATATGATTTTTGAAGGATAAATTTGTCATTTCTAAAAAGTTTAAGGTTATAAACTAAAAAAAATGTATTTTAGGTTGCAAATTGACAAACAGTCATATTTTAGGTTGTTTTTATCCTTTCGAAGGTCACATGGACATGCAAGTCAAATGAGGTGCATTTCGTCGGAAAAGTTGCTTGAAAAAACGTTTAGGTTGCTATTTGAGAGACTCTTGACTTCAGGTTGCAATCAGATAAAAAAAGTTTTAGATTGCAAAATTGAAAAACAGTCATACTTTAGGTTGATATTTGTGTTTAAAATTGAATTAAGTTAAAAAAAAAAAAAATCGTTTGAGCTTGAATTTGAATCTTTGTCACGATGACATTAATTGATGTGTTGGTGATTAGATTGTGTCTTTGATTCCAATACTTCCATTTTCAACTTCTTGATCTTCTGAAGTTTTGATCCTCATATCAATGTTTGTTAATCAACTCTTGAAAAATAAATAACAGATCAAACTTGTTTGCCTATTTCAGATACAAACATTGCAGATAAACTGTACTATCAAGAAAATCAAGGGGTGTTTCCATCTACAACGACGATTGTCCAGAGAGATACCGGGCCCTTGGCGAATCCAACGGGCCCGTTGCCACCAACGACAACAACTCCTACTGGATCATTATCAGGTGGATCATGGTGCATAGCTAATCCTGCAGCCTCACCAACTGCTCTCCAAGTTGCTCTGGACTATGCTTGTGGCTTTGGTGGGGCCGACTGTTCGACCACTCAGCCAAACGGGCCGTGCTTTGATCCAAACACGGTGGCTGATCACGCCTCGTATGCTTTCAATGATTACTATCAGAAGAATCCAGTTCCTACAAGCTGTGTCTTTGGAGGAACAGCTCAGCTTACCAACACTGATCCAAGTATATATATATGTTCTCTTACTTTTATCTAAGTCTTTGTCTTATGATTAGTTTCTATGTTTTGATTCTCTAATTCTTCATTTTTGTTTAGGCCATGGGAGTTGTCGTTATGCTTCGCCTACGAGCACTCCCACAACGACACCCCCCACGCCCATGGTTCCGACGCCCGTGGTTCCAACGCCCACGTTTCAAACGCCTCCAAGGTAAAGTTTTACATAGCCAAAAAGTACTATAGTCACTATAAATCATTTCTTTTATAAAAGGGTATTTTGATAATTTCTCGATGCAGTCCAACTATGCCAGCTCCCGGAGGAGGAGCCGGTTACGGTTCAGAACCGACAGACAGTGATTATGGTGCCGAACCAACGGGGATGCCCAATTCAGCAGAGACAATATCAAGCAATTTGGTATTGTTGATTACGATGAGTTGTCTAATGATGTCTCTTTTCATGGCCAATCATGTCTAATCAAGCGGAAAATGTGTTGTTATCTTCAAAACGAAGATATGTGAAATTTTGAGGCAGAGGATGTTGCAGCGACATGATATCAAGGCCATAAATGTATGATCGTCGTCTAATGGTATCGGATCAATTAGAAGCTTAGTGCAGAATACCAAATCTTAGTGTTTTAGTTACTCAATGGCTAAATTGGTGAAGTTAATAAGTATATGTAGACACGAAGAATACCTAATGTAGCATTGTAAGTTTAGTTAGGAGATGTATACAAGTAATTTATTAAAGCAACTCAAAATCAGAAGTAATAAATTGCATTGTTGTCATATATATACAAATTATTGGCATGCAAGCCTCGGTTCTTGATATTCGACTCCAAATTCGGAAGTTTATTTGAATTCGATTTGATAGACTTAGTAATAAACTTGAATATATTTTACTTTTGACGAAAATCAAACCTTTCGCTTAAGTTGAAATTTGATAAATTTAGAAATAAAATTAAATAGTGTAGTAATACTAATGAATAATCAAAAGTAAATAAATGGAATATTGATCATGTTTACACATTTGGTGCTAGAGATATGATAAATAACTTATATACATTTAAAATAAACATCCGCAACTCATATAAGAATTTAATATCAACAATCAAAATCTATAGAATGTTAGTTATTATTTATATTACATCATGCCATATTCATATTATATTCAGATCGACCACGACATATGAATGAGCCTGTGAAATTTTAACTATATTTTAGTTTTTGGAACAAAAAAACGTGATAGTTTAAAATGAACTTTCTAATTTACCATATAATAAAAAAGGAAAAAAAGAAAAAAAAAGAAAAAAAGAAGACTAGTTTTGCTATTAATTAAGGGGTAAATTCGGCATTTTCACACACAATTTCATTAGAACGTTATACACAAGGACAAAAATATCGGTATCGGTGGATATATCGGCACCTTGATTTTACGGATATATCGACGGATATATCGATATCGGTGGATATATCGATTTTTGCGCAAAAAATTGAAAAAAATTGAAAAAAAATTGAAAAATATATCTAGTACTTTATATAATATTATAAGTAACATTAATACATATATTGAACTTAAATTTCCAAGTAAAATTATATATTTACAACAAATATAGAGATAATATGTTATGATAACATGACAAATTTCGAATTCAAATATATATTTCATTGTTTAACACACAAACCATGATAATTTATGATAAGAACCTAAATTCAAATACTTTACTAAATATAAGTTTACTAATTATTTAATTAAAACTATTAGTTGAATTCAAATAAGTATTTCATTGTTTAACACACTAGCCTAATTAATTTATGAGAGGAACCTAAATTCAAATAATTTACTAAATATAAGTTTACTAATTATTTAATTAAAAATATAGTTGAATTCAAATACGTATTTCATTGTTTAACACACTAGCCTAATTAATTTCATTATTTCAAATATGTATTTTGCATGAATTTTTGTCATTTTGCCTTTTATATTCTTCACTTCTAGGGGCACTAATACATTTACCATTAAAAAAAAATATTCAAAAAAATTCAAAAAAAAAAAAAAATCAAAAAAAATTCAAAAAAATCACCGACCAATATATCACCGATATATCGTCGATATTTTGCCAAATATGTGCATTGATTGACCGATAACGATATATCGCCGATATTTTGCCAAAAAAATTCGTCCGTGCATATCAATATCGGAACGGAAGACAATTTTTCGCGATATATCGCGATATTTTCGTCGTTGGTTATACACCGGAAAACCGAGTTCAAGAATTGTTGATGCATTGAGAAAGGAAGAGAGGAAATGGAAGTAAAATCAATGGTGAATGCATAAATATAGTGTAAAACACTCCTAATACGGAAACCCTAGTTGTAGGGAAGGGGTGGGACTTCAAGCTCCATCAATGGCGGCGCAGAATTCCAATTCCGGTAATGCGAGTAAATGTTCAACTCCGTTGAACTTAGAAACTTGATTATTTCATTTATCTTAATTGCTTGTTTCTGAGTTATGCTCATTGTAGATTAGTTGGAATTGATTGTACTGGGAAAATGCGTGTTTCTCATGTTGTTTGATCACTAGGTGGTATAATTGGGCGTAATTATGATTTTGCTTTTTTGTTTTGTTTTTGTTATTGTTTCAGTTACTTTTAATTTTTCATGTTTGTTGATTTTATTGGTTGATCTCTATTTATTTGAGGTCATGTATGCATTTACTGTTGTAATTTTATGGGCCAAAATATGGACATTTGATGTGGATTCTGCAGTTTCCCAATAATCGTTTACTTCTGTGCTGCAAAGGATGCTTGGTATAGTCTCATCACTGCTTAGTCATCTGCAATCATGGATTGATCGAGGAACCTTTCTTGAAAGAAACTGAATGAATTAATTTTCAGTTGTATTCAATCAAGCGATTGGGATTCTGATATGTACGTAACTGCTTGTATTTCTGCAGCTGCCAGTCTTTCTCAGAGGCTTAGAAAATTGATTTCTGGTAGCTCACATGACTACAGTTATTGGAGATCATTGATTTTAGAAATTGAAACGACAACTCCAGTAAGTCTATATTTATCTATGATTACTCTTGTAATGATTTTCATGAAGCGCGCTAGTCACTGCATTCATCCTTAAAAACTCCTTTATTTAACTGCAGTGAAGATAAAACAATTATGTTTTCTGAGAATTAACCGAACAAGGTAGTGAGTAAGATTTTGATGTTTCTTAGAAAAAAATGTCATCACTCTTGTAAAGGATTATGGTCTTGTCCCATGGTCAGACGAGTACTAAAGCAGATGATAGAATAGATGTAGACTTGTGAGCTTTAAGTTCATAATATTCACTTCCTGCTGAGTTTATTAGATGGTGCCCGATGAAAATTCCACCATCTGCCTCCAAGAAGTCGGCAGATAAGTTTGGCCATAAGTTTGTTATCATGTACATAGCTAAAGTTCCATGTATAGGACAAGGATAGATCACCACTAAAGATGCAATTAGACTATACATGTACATCTTGTTCTGGTTGGTGATTTATCTATGTGCTCCAATTACATTGTCTTGAATGCAGGAAAATATGAATACCATCTCCATAGGATTATCTATGACCTTCAATCGAACTATGATTTTGAATTGCAGGAGGATATAGATACTCTATCATTAGCATATGACTCCTTTTTGTCAATGTTTCCATTGTGTCATTGGCATTTGGAGAAATATGCATATCAGAAGGGGAAATTATGCAACTCTGAAGAAGCTCTCAATATTTACGAACGAGGAGCGGAAGTGGCTATGTTTTCAGTCGGTTTTTGGGTTAACTATTTTACATTTGCTGCCGCCTGTTTTGGAGACCCCAAGGATGTTCGCCGGTACTATTAATGAAGTTAATCCATTTTAAATGTTTTCATTGGACAAAAATCATGCCTTGAGATTTTATCATGAAGCTCTATTGTGAAATGTTTTTTGTTTAGCAGTCCCACTGACTGATGAATTGGACTTCTGCTTTGAGCTTCGTGAACTGCAGTTATTTATAATAAAGTTATTTAGTTGGGCAGGTTTATGCGAGGACCTGATTCTGTTTTCTGAAGTCATATGTGTTACTGGCATCTGGGAAGAACTTCAATGAGTTCATTTTATTCCTATTTTCACTATAGGGTGTCTCCAAACATATTCCAATACTCATTTTCAAAGCCTTGTACGAACTAGGTTTTTATGCTGGGAATTACTTGAAAAATATGAGTTTAGGGTTGAGCCTATAATGGTTATAGAAGCTTAGAGTATGCATTTGGCATGCTTATTTCTATGGTCTAGGAATGAGGTGAGGGATGACTGGTAGGGCAGAGAAGGCATGAAACAAGAAACAACTGTTAAACGTATGTATATTATGGGTTTTAACAGCATGTTACAGTTTTTTCATATGTTCTTGTCTGAACTTTGTCGATGGATATCAAAACACTTAAAGCTAATCAATATAACTAAGATTTGAACTTTTAGCTTAAGCAAATAACTTTTTAGTATGTCTGAAGCTCTTGTGCAACACTGGTTTGGCGCTGCAGATGATTGAAATACTGGGATCGTATCCTAGAAATCTTCTAATAATTCTCATTCTTTTGTTTATATGGGCAGATTATTTGGGAGAGCCATTTCATTTGTTGGAAAAGATTACTTTTGTCATGTCCTATGGGACAAGTACTTGAGATTTGAGTTCAATCAGGAGGGATGGAGTTTTCTGGCCCAGAGTTATATCCAAGTGCTGAGGTTTCCTACGAAGAAGCTGCACTTTTATTTTGATAAGTATGCTGACTTATCTCAAAAACTTTTGAAGTCCCACTAAGCCTATTCTGACATACATGATTACCTTAGCATTTCATTGTACAAATCTTGCACTTTTTGTATTCGAGTTCATTTATTGGTACATATCATGTAGTCTATATATCTCTTCCATTCGCATTATAGACTCTTACTCAGTCTTATCAGAAAATAAATGCATACTTAGGACTAGATATGCTAGAAACTGGGAGACAAAGGGCATAGAGACAGACAAGAAGGATTTTTCTCCTCTCCTCTCTCCCTTGCATGGCCAGCCATTTTAGTGTGACTAAATTGAGTTTTTAATCAGTTATTGCAAGACTGCTTTGTTCTAGCCCGCACAGTTTTGTCCAACACAATTCTTGTTTTCCTCAATTTTTGCAAGGAAAGCTCAAGCATATCTTCTTCTCCTCAAGAAAATTCTCAAACTTGCCACTAACTAATGCATTCAATCAGTGTTTGTTATCAAATGGTGGACTAGCTTTGGGTGGTAGGCATTGTGAGCAAGGATTTTCTACACCCCTACACCAACCAAAGTGTATATCAATGACAATTCCTCAATTGCCATATCTTTGATGGTTGAACCTATCAAACACACACGATTGTGAAAATTGCTCAGGACGGGGATGTCAGAAAATTTTACTGTGCTTATTATGTATTTTATGCAAAATTCTATTTCCTGTTGTCTATGCCCTGGCATTATGGTGAACCCAACTCTATGCTAAGATTTTCTCTGTCATTTTTTCCTTTGATGCTATAAACATGTTTTGGATATGTTAACTCCAGCTTTAAGCAGTTTGTTGCGAATCTGGAAGAGGAGATGGAATATGACAAGAATAACAGCACTGAAGAGCATGCATCTGTTAATTGTACTGCAATAGACTTATCTAAGGATGAAATCTCTCTTGTGATCAAGGATATGCTAGATTCTTCTGATATATCCCTCAAGTGCAAAGCACTGGATAAATATAGATCTACTGGTGAAGAAATCTATCACAAAGCATGCCAGATGGAAGAGAAAATAAAACGCTTTGAGACAAAAATTCAAAGGCAATATTTTGATGTAACACCTCTTGATGATGATCAATTAAATAATTGGCATCTCTATCTTGATTTCGTTGAGAGGGAAGACAATTTGGACTCGGTAAGTTTTTTCAGATATCATTCTTTCATCTGGCTTTTTTTTTGTCATACTATATTCAACTATCTATTCGTATATAGGCCATGAAACTATATGAGAGATGCTTGATTCCTTGTGCCAATTACCCTGAATTCTGGATGCGTTATGTGGAATTCCTGGAATCTAAAGGAGGGCGTGAGCTGGCTATTTCTTCCCTAGCCCGGGCGACTAAAATATTTTTAAAGGTGCAATTTTGTCTTATTTGTGTTGAAGTTGCTTGATTTCTGGATAGAGCTAGACTATTTTATGCACGTCTCATGGATGTTTAGTTGCCCAAAAGGGTTTGGGCAAACTAGATAGTTGTATTGATAGTTGTAAGCTGGATCAATTTAGTTTGCAGCCATGTATTAAATGTCTGTGTTAACTGGCTTTTGCTGTATCCAACTTTATGAAATAAATGTGATGCTTTTTATTGTGTTACATCTGTGTGAATGACGGTATATATTTTCTATGAAGTCAAAATGCAGCTCTTGCCAGTTTCTGATTTGCTCTACCTTCATTTTCTTCCACTTTGAATGTTGTATTCTTGTTTTAAAATCTATTTTCTTGAAAACTGGGGTAAAGAAGAGTCATTTATTTATTTGACTTGTTATTTCATTGTTTTGGAAAATTTGACTTCTGCTTTGTTAATATGTTGCAGAATGTTCCAGAAATCCATTTATTTGATGCCAGGTTTAAGGAGCGCATAGGAGATATTGATGGTGCTCATGCTGCATTGGTTGTGTGTGATACAAAAACTGATTCGAGCTTCATTGAAAATGTTGCAATACAAGCTAACCTGGAAAGGCGTTTGGTATGACTCGTGTTGTTTCATATTTTTCAGATCTTAATTGAGGAACTGTTTAAGGTATTATTTGCAATTTCAGGGAGATTTTGTAGCAGCTTCTGCTACATATGAGAAAGCACTTAAAAGAGCAAGGGAGAAACAAAAGCTACATCTTCTTCCCTGTCTGTATTCTCACATGGCCAAGTTTACCTTCTTGGTATGATACTTGAGTAAATCCAACTGTGCTGTATCAAAACCACACATCTCTGTCTATATTAATACTTATACATGGAAGCTTTTCTGTGCTGGAGCATTTTTAGGGATTTGATCACTTTATGCATGTAAAAGTTAGTAGCATTGTTTTTACTGCTCGATAGTGTTGCTTCTAGACTGCCGGGTTAGACAAGACTTAACATTGTAGAGCACCCCTAATTTTATGATGAAGATTTCTGACATTTGAGTTCAAAAGTCCAACGGAATCTGTGGTTTATGAACTGCATGGTTGAAACATTAGTTTTTTTACGCATCTAGAATACTGCTAATGTGGATTCTTAATTCAGAAAATGATTGGCTGAAAGAGTAGCAGTTATTGTTGGAAATACTTGGTGATTTTGTGTGAGTTCTCCCTTTGAAGAAAGTAAAATTGAAGACATAAGCACAAACCAAAAGAGGGTATACAGTTTTAAGATAAGATATGGTCGTGCTATGTTGTATTAAAACAATTTTTTGGTTTCATGTAGGAGTGTTATGTTAGTGCTAACTGGAGAAGGGATATAATAATATTCTCTAGTGGGGAATGTTGCAGGAATTTGGACATAAACATGTTCTGTCTCAAATACTGAAGGAAATGACGTAGTTTTAAAATTTATAATATGCAAGAATTATAGTTTGAACTATATGGGATTTTGAGATACAGGAGATCCTCACCATTTTTTGGGATATTGCTCGTCCACTAAAATCTTTCTTTGGTTTCTATAGTTGTCATGCATAAAATATTGCTTGTTATGGGTTCCTTAGGATAGCTTCTCTAACTACACCTAACTGGTTGGTAGATGACAGGTAATGCAGTTGCTGCTAGAGATATACTAATTGAAGGTATACGAGAGGTGCCTCGTTGCAGATTCCTTATAGAGGTACAGTATGTTTCATTTTATAATTGTTTATCAGATATAAAAGACTACCACAACATTTTTGAACACACCTTCCACTCCATTCATTCAATAGAAAAATCCGATCTTGTTCAATATGCACAGCTTTGGGAAGATTGCAGCGTAGTTTTTTTTTTTTAAATTTTATTTTATGTAGAGACACAGTGGGCTTTTTTATCTCTTCTTTGCTGATTCTAGGTATGTTTGTCAACAATTGATAATAGCTACTTATGCAGGAATTGGTAAAATTTGCAATGACTCATGAAGGAGCAAGGCATGTGACTATCATTGATTCGGTCATTGCTGATGCCATCTCACCTGGATTAGATGAATACGAAGGTTTGAATGCCAAAGATCGAGAGAACATATCACATTTGTTTTTAGAGGTTGGACTTTCCATAATCATGCCATATCATCATAATGATATAAAAATTAACCTCACTAGATGATTATTCTTGCTTCTTTCGTTAAGTTGATGCCTATCATTTTTATAATGGTTTCAGTTTGTCGATCATTGTGGGACCACACATGATATAAGAAAGGCCTGGAACCGTCACTTCAAACTATTTCCACAGTCGCTGAGGATCAGGACCCCATATAAGCACTTCACACCAGGCAATTACTCGATGGATTTGGCCATGAATAAGAAGGGAAACAACGACGTTCCTCTGCATAGTCAGCCATTGCGTCAGAAGGACCACGTCAACAATGCCAAGGAAACAGCAGAAGTGCCATTTACCAAAGTTGTTTCTTCCAATGACGATGAATCTCATGGTAGTGAAATGGCTTGTGAAATCTCAGGCCAATCTAGAGAAGACAGGCCCAGCCCTATGGTTGTTAGTGCTGAATTAACCGATCAGGCCACAGAGAATGCTTTGAGTGTTTGCAATTTAGATCAGGACGAACTGAGACCGATGAATGTTGGTGATGAATTAGGTTTACTGTCCAAAGAAAATGCTTTGAGCCCTCATGAATCACCTCTTGAGATCAGAAAATCAACAGAAACAACCAAACCAATTGAAGCTTCTCGCTCTAGTTTAGTCTCCGTTCAGCATCCAATTTCTATGGACAATGTTTCGTTAAATTCTCAGGAAAAGGAATCCGAAAAAGATGGGCCTTCTAGAACAGGTGAGGACTCGATCGGTACAGATCACATGGTTCCATCTCCCCGACGTGCAGCATCACGGTTTGAAGATGATCACAAGCATAAGTTAGAGCAATCTTCCTACAGTCATCATCAACCAATAGTTACGGATCAAATCACTGCTCAACCGAGTTCGGAAAAGGCAACTGACCAAGACCAGCCTACAAGTACAATGACACCTTCGAACATGTCTGCAGGACCAGGACCGGTTTCTTATCCTCAGCAAAACACAGATCAGACTCGTCCGATGAGTGGTCAGGATTCATTTCAAATGCAGGAGAACATGTCAATGAACCAGATGCTACACTATCAGTACCAGCAGCAGCAGCAACTACTGCAACAGCAGTATCAGCAACAGCTGCAAATGCAGAATAGCTACTACCAGCATTATATGGATCATCAGCAGTATCAGTACCAGCAGCAACATTATCAATCATCGATTTATCAGTCAATACCCTCGTTCGAGCAGTCTCAGCAGCGATCGCAGCCGGTGCAAGGTCAGGAGCCTCGTCCAAATTTTCAGCAGGCACAATATCAACAATCTCCAGATCCTGCTTACCAAGCGTACCAACTGGCGTATCAACAATATACGTCAAAAGAGCAGCTGCTATGGCAGCAGTACCAGCAACATCAGGGTCATCAGCATCCACAACATCAAAGTATGAGCCAAAATCAAAAGGTATGTCCTATCTTTAATGTCAACTATTGATTGATTTCCTAATAATTTCACATATGCCGTTGTGAATAATATATGTTGAGCGTTGGAGAAGTATGTTGTGAAAGGCCTTAGTTGTACATAAAGTATGTGCTCAGACGAGCATTTTAGCGTTCCAACCACTCGTTCAAACATGAATCGTTGTTGGAAATTTAGGACAAGAAAAACCCAGCTTAACAAGAAATTTATGATTATGCTCTTGTGATGGCATTGCAGGGCCCAAAAACCGACACTCCGGATTATGATGGTGCATCCAAACCTTCTGAATCTCCACATCTTAGGATTCAATCACCACTTGCAGATGGATCTTGATTCTCATGGCATCTGAGCATTTCAGCTTCTCATATGACTCTCAGATCTTGATGCTAGCACATTTTGCAGCAGTCTTCACCCAAACTTATACATATGGATCTCAAAGTAGCCATCCAATTAACAACTTGGATTTTGTCAATGGCTATATAAACATGTCAACCTGATCCATACATTAAGCCCCATTACTTTATAATCATTTGGAACATTGTCTGATGTGACCTGAGAAGATAAACATATATGTAATTTTGTTGGCTATCAAGCCAAAACCTAGAGCTTTGTCAATGGATATGCATGAAAGAGACAGCTATTTCATACACTTCATTTATTTCTACTCATGTTGCTTGTACACCTCTATTCAATTTTTACTTTATTTTTCGATTTTTTTCAGGGTATTTATATAATAATTTTATAACCAAGTTAATTATACTTGTAAAACATCCGAACGGGTTGATATCAAAAACAACGGAAAGTATTTCTGCTTTTCAATTTGCAATATAGTTTTTTTTAATTTATTTTTTTATCTCTGTATCATATGATAATAGCAGATATAAAAGAGATTCTATGGTTCGAATTCTACTACTTTTCATATCATTCAACATCTGTTTTCACCAATATACACATAAAGAAACCATATATTATGGACTCTAGGGTTCCAATCAAACAACTTTTCATATCATTCAACATCCCTTTTCACCAATCGTCAATGTGTGCCACATTAATTAAAAAAAAAAAAACTAAAAATTGTCAGCTAAATACTTGTGCTATTCTTTTTTATTTCAGTAATTTTTTTCTTTTAATAATTATATTAAATAAGGTTTAAACATATATAAAGATCAAGTTTTGATGAATTAACAATATAATGAATATTGGTAAATATATGACAAAAAAAAAAAAAAGACTTTAATACTGCAAAAACTAGTGAACTACTGGAGATGAGTTGTAGATTTTATACTAAAATGGAGATGAGTTCCAAAATTTATACTACAATACATTTTATATACTATAATAATATATAATCTTGACTTATGTGTATACTTGTATGAATATTCAATGAGTTGGAGATGTATACTAAAGTAGTACCAAAAAAAATCTTGTAAGTGTGTACTTTTATGACTATTTTGTTGAATTTCGAATTTTAATATCTCTTTCAATATATTTTCACCATCTCATACATGAAATCCTGATCCATGTTTTATAAATTACATGTGCTTATTTTATGCATGATTAATGGATGTTTAATAGATTAGAATGAGATCGAGAGATGATTGTTTTTTTTTATGTTTATTTTTTTATGTTTATTTTTTTATTTTCATTTATTTAGGTAATTTTAAAATAATTTTAATCACTTTACATTGCTATGGGGAATAAGCTAAGAATATTGGGATTGATGGAACATCTGTATTTTAATTTACATAAATTTTGATAAAATTAAGGAAATATTATAATAAATATTAATAAATAAATTCAATACAATGAGTTCTAAATTAATATTGATAGAAGACTCTAATAAGAGACTCATATATTGAATGTAAGTAATTTATTATAATTATATAAAATTATTGCTATAATTGTTTTTTCAACAAACCGAATTTTAAATTTTATGGTTAACTATATTGAAATTTCCAAAAACAATAATATTTCATAAATTTTACACATCAACAAAATTCCCAATATAAGAGAAATAAATTTCATCTTGATATCAACATTCGATATCAATATTTAGATAAATTTAAAGCATAAACATTTCCTCATATTTTCGGTTATTATATCCACATATAAACATATCATAAATATGGTTACGATATCAACAATAATATTGATATTTCATTATTTAATTAAATTTAAGTATCAATATTTTCCTTTATAATGATATTTTAAACTTTGATGTTTATTGATAATTTCCACATCTTCAACTTAAGACTATCAACATTCTTATTTTTTGTTAATATTAGAAATATGAGTTATATGATTTAAATTAAGAATATAAATATTCGTATTTTTGTTATTGATATAACAAATATTTGAGTATATCGATGTATCATATATGTTAAACATTGATTATTAGTCAACAATTATACATATTCATATATATTAACTACAAATCTACAACTACATAGATATTAATAACTTTTTTTTTTGATATTTGGTTCAAGTACATTAATATTTATTTTTGATATTTAGTTTTAGTTTTGAACGACAAATAAATGATTTCACCCATATTTTCAGATTTTTAAGTAATACTTTAGTAAAATAACATCAAGCTTAATTGATATCATGCATATTGAAAATACATCGAGCAAATATCATGAATTATGAGGATATAATATATCGAGAGAACATTAGGAATTATGAGGAAGGTTCGAAATATTGGCTTAAGTTTCGGTTGACTTAGCAAAATCACTCTATCCTGTAAAGACCAAATTTTTAGGAAAAGTTTGATATTCTTAAAATTTGAAGTTGGAGACATTCCTACAAAATTTCTGGATCTACTAAAATGAGAAATTATAGTTAGAAGATGTATTGAATACAATAAATTGAGAAGGTTTGGAGCATTGAACAAATTAAAGAATATAAAAAATAAAATATAAATTATAAAGTTCAGACAAAATTATTTTAAACATAATTATATTATTTACCTCAAATTTGTCTAATGTTTAGAATTTTAACAAAATTTAATCCTTAGACAAAAATAGGATGTAAATTTAAGCCGTTTGAGTAGACAAAAATAAGATGTTTATTTAAATTTCCGAAGATATATTTATTTCAAATGTAACAATTTAAACAAACCCCAGTGGTGAGTAGATGACGTTTTTTTTTATGAGCTTGTGGAGGGAAGGGAGTCAATAAAGATTAGAAAACATGCCGGTTCGAACTTTGGTCATCATAATTTGTAGAAATTTGTGGGATGATATCACTTGAGCTACGAAATTTGTAGTAATGAGATTGCAGATGTGTAAAATGAGATTGCGAAGATATTTGTGGGATGATATCACTTGAGCTACGAAATTTGTAGTAATGAGATTGCAGATGTGTAAAATGAGATTGCGAAGATGAGATCTGATTGAGCCTGGTGAAATGAGATTGCAAAAATGAGATCTGATTGAGCCTGGTGAAATGAGAGATTGTAGATAACTGATATCTGATTGAGCTTAGTGAAACGAGATTGCAGATTGTAGATGTGAAAAATGAGATTGCAAATGAGATCTGATTGAGTCGGGTGAAATGAGATTGCAGATGATTGATATTAGTGATGGGTGAATGAGATTGTGGATGAGATCTGATACATTAATGGATGAGATCTGATATGGGTAGGGGTGGGGAAGATATTTTAGATAGATTTTATTATCTTTATAAGATTTCACGTATTTGCTTGATTTGAGAGGAATTTGATAGATTTTAGCACAAAGTGAGCTCAATCGATTGAAAAGTCAGTAGGAGTCGAAATACGAAGTTGAAAACGCACAGTTTTGGGAGAAATATTATATCTTGAACTTTAGAAGTTCAAATTCAATGATTCTTATGTTTTTGGGAAGCTAAGAAGATGTTCAACAACTTTTATGTTCAACATTTTTCCTCATTTTTCCTCCAAGAGAGCAGAAAATTACAAAAAGGCGGAAGTTGTGCAAAATTATTCAGTTTTTCGTCTTGATAGGGTTCGAGTATTTTGGATATAACTTGATATAGGGAATTGATATTGGATTGAAATTAATGGCATTGAATAGTCAACTTCAAAGGCTACAACTTTTATAAGAAATCAGGATCAAATTTGGAGATTAAAAGGGTCGAAATAAGACCGACAGTGAGAATCCGTGTGAGGTCGGGTCCTAGTGCACTAGTTGAAAGAGCAACAAAGTCAGTATGTTCGACCCGGAATGGATTGCCCATGACCTGGCCGGGTAATATGTTTTTCTATCCAGAGACCCGATCCGGGTTGTCCGTACCCGATCGTGTAACGTATCTTTTACCTGTTTTAGACCCATTTTTCAACTAAAACTCTTCTCCAAATCCAATTCTAACCCAGGTTTTGGGACTCGAAATAAATAATTTTTGAATACCGATAGAATCTTTGGAACCCATATCAACTTACGAACACCCATATCCACAAAATACATCTTGAGAGCAACCAAGGAAGCAAGAAATTGAAGATTCAAAATCAAAGTGAATTCACTGAGCTTTCTTTGATTTTATTTCTTGCTTTTATCATGTCATCTTGTAATTTATTTTGCTTTATGAACATGATTATTGGATAGGGATCTCGTGGTCATAGGACACAAGAGTAGTTCTATGGATATTTTGTTGAATTTCTAGTTTTAAATTCAACCACATATATATTGTTTAATCTGATCCGCATAAAAAAATTTCAAATCTTAGTAATAATATCAGATTAATTATTGTGTTTTGTTTTACGTACATATTAATGATATATTTATATTATTTAATCTGATTCACATAAATAAATTTCAAATCATACTGTTAGATTAATTACTATGAGCTTTTGTAACTGATAAATATCAGATTAATTATTATGATCTGTTTTACATACATATTAATGATATATTTATATTTTGTAACTGATAAATATCAGATTAATTATTATGATCTGTTTTACATACATATTAATGATATATTTATATTTTTTAATTTGATCTGCATAAAATTATTTCAAATCTTACTTATAAATGTCGAATTAATTACTATGAGCTTTTGTATATGGTTTGATAAATTTTTTTACATATTGATTAATATATTGTAGAAAATAATCAAGTTAGCAACGCATTTCATGCTATCAAGTGTGTTGTCAATTCCATTGATCCTCAATAAAAGAATTTAGAAAGAGGTAAGTTATTTTCTAAAACTATTTACAATAATTAGAATGTTTAATTATCTTTTCTCAATAGTTTAAATGTCATTATAATTTGAAAATAGTAACATAATTTACTTATTTAGTTTGGAGAAACTCCCTTTAGCTACGACAATAGTAAGTGGTTTGTCTAAAACATTTGAAAGTTCTATACAAATGAGTTGTGGTTTGTCTAAAACATTTGAAAGTTCTATAAAAATGAATTTCTTACGGGAAGGGCCGTTGTGAAATCTATCAATGACATTGAGAATTTAAGAAAAGAGGTATGTGCACAAAAATAGTTGAGTTATTTCTTACGTTAATAAGTTTAATATTTTTCAATTTAATTATTATGAATTGGAATACAATCTAAACCTTTTTTTTAATGTACAGGCAAATTATGGTCAATATGAGGTTTATGTATCAATTCTTGAGGTCGAAAATTATAACAGGGTATCTATCACATGCAGGTGCTTTAAAAAGGTTGATTATGTTGATGGGAGGTTGATGTGTACCAAGTGTGGTAATGTTAAAATTGAAGAGATATCCATATGTGATTAAATTTCAATTAAAATAAATTTAGATATTTGATTAAATTTCAATTAAAATAAATTGTAATATAGAATTTTCAAATTCATTTTTAATTTAAATAATATTATGAACTCAATGAAGGTACGTGTGGCTGAAAAAGATTTTTTCCTCAAAATTTTGTCATTATCAATATCAATTGAGAAAATAACAATAATTTCTATTTTTTTAATTCCCTTGATATTCACTTAAATGATTGAAATTTAAAAAAATGGACATAGTTTCACGTTATTAGAAAACAACACCACAAATCGCATTACCTTAAATTATTAATAGCTAAAAATGAAAGAATAAAAAAATGAAATCACATTATGATTTAATGAGTTCTCTAATTTCATGATGTAATATTTTTTTAACAATAAATATGTATACTTATTCATTACGTGAAATATTATTAGAACTCGGGCCGTGCATCACACGGCGGATTATAACCTTAAACACGTTAAATTTTAATAAATAATAATAATAATCTAAAAATATTAAATTTGAGAAGAGAGATTTCAAAGGCCTGTATCTTATTGAAAAAAAGTTTATTCTACCAAAAATTCTTCTCGTCTATAAAATTAAAAGGTGATAGTTATCCACAGGAGAAATAAAGTAAGTATTAAATTGTTATGCTAATACTATCATTATTACCATAAAGAGTAAATATATTGCTTAATTTAAAAAATAAACATATGTTTAGTTTGAAAAATGTCTAATACGAAAAAACATCAAAAAATTATTTCAAATACATATATCGATATTTCGAAAATATATGATATATCGTTAATATACGTATATGTTGATATTTCAAAATTCTTAAGAATAAGAAACATCAAAAGCTTGTTTTAAATATAAGATATATCCTCAATAAATATTAATATTTTGAAAATTTTGTTTTAGATATAGGAATATTTTAAAATTCTTAAGAATAAGTATATGTATAGTTTGAAAAATGTCTAATATGCAAAAAAAAAACATTAAGAATGAAATTATAACGTACCCACTTATTGAAAATTAAGAATTAATTTCATGAATATATTCAATTTTTTTAAGTTTTAAAGTATGTTCATTTGTAAAGTGGGAAAAATGTTTTAAATATAGAATATATACTTTGCCTATAATATGAGAAAAACAATATTTGAAATATTGTTTTGATGAAAATATCAAACTTATAAATGTATAAAATTTCAATAGAAACCATTTATTGAAAATTAAAAATTAATGTTTGTTATTATCATCAGAACAATTAAAATATATTCAATTTTCTTACTTATGCGAACTAAGCTTTCAACTCTGTTAAGTTTTATATTGATCTTGTGATAAGAAAAAGGCTTGTGAGACATCGAATTGTAATGCAATATGTTATTCTAACTTCAATTATATGGTTTTTATAATTCAATATGTTATTCTAACTTCAATTATATGTTTTTTATAATTCTTTTGACGGCCTTCTATGCAGTGTTAATAATTAATTGTAAGTTATGAAGATTGTTTTAAATAAATAATATATATTTCGAAATTCTAAAGAATAAATATATATTTACTTAAGAATAGCCTAATATGAAAAACAATTTTCTAAAACTATAGGATATATCCTCAATATATGACGATGCATCAAAATTCTTAAAAACGAATATATGCTTAGTTTGATAAATGTCTACTATGAGACAAACTTGGATAATTATCATTTCAAACCTCAATAAAATAGAAAATAATATTTGAAATATTGTAGGGATGAATATGTCGATGTTTCGAAATTCTTAAAAACGACCGTATGCTCAGTTTGAAAAATCTCTAATATGAGACAAACTTGGATAATCTTCATTTCAAACCTTAATAAAATAGTAAATAATGTTTGAAATATTGTAGGGAATGAAAATATGATAATTTAAATTTATGAAATTGCAATAATACCCATTCTTATTGAAAATTGAGAATATTTCAATTTCTAATCACAATTATTTCAATTTTCATTTGAGACTCACTTGTCCCTATTCTTACGTAGATGGAAATTGAGCATGTTAGTGATTTAGAAATTGAGAATGCTGATGTTGCTCTTTGAAACCGAACCCTCCAAACTTTTAATTTCCCATTTAGCATGACAAAATTATCAAGTGACAATGGAATGTCTACCAAAGACAAACAAACAATGGTATGAATATCGCAAGGAAATTAACGCGTTATCGGATATAGTCTTTTAGACTTGCATTTATTGATATAATCTGAAAGTCCTTCGTCAAAAATTTCGTGAAACCTCTGGTTCAGAAGATCACTAAATTTGAAATTGAGGTAGTTATTGTTATTTACCATCAATTCCAAATTTGGATGACCTACCGAAGTCGAACGATCGACTTTGAGAAATATTTCGCCATCGACAACCCATTACGTATTCCAAATTTGGATGACCTACCGAAGTCGAACGATCGACTTTGAGAAATATTTCGCCATCGACAACCCATTACGTATTCCAAATTTGGATGACCTACCGAAGTCCAACGATCGACTTTGAGAAATATTTCGCCATCGACAACTGCATTACGTAGTTGGAAATTGAGCATGTCAGTGATTTAGAAATTGAGAATGTCATTGAGATTGCAATTTCACAGGATAGTCACTGCAATTTTTGAGGATAGACTCAAGAATTCCACAAAAATTCTACAGATCTTACAAATATTTTTTTCCTCGGATAAATTTTTATACACCACTGCAATCATTGATTTAAAAATTGAGAATGTCATGATATTACAATTTCAGATGATAGATTCACTTGCAATTTTCAGGATAGACTCAAAAATTCCATAGAAAATTTTACAGATCTTACAAATAAATTTCCTATATGATATTATATTAAAAATAGATAAAAAGTTTTCCTTATGATATTATATTAAAAATAGATAAAAACAAGATTGTTGTAATGAAGATAAACATCCACCTATCACTGATACACAATTCTTACACAAGACGCATCATCCCCTACACAATTTTTATTCACAATTATTTTTCCTTCTGAGATTGTCACGTGTTCTTATTCTTACACAGATTGGAAATTGAGCATGCCAGAGTGATTGGAAATTGAGAATGTCACGAGATTGTAATTCTCTAGAATAGACTTGCAAATTTTCAGGATAGACTCAAAAATTCCACCTATCTTACAAATATAATTTCCCCATGATATAGATTCAAAAATTTCACATATCTTAAGAATATATTTTCCCATGATATTATATTAAATTAAAAAGAGATAGAAAGAAATTGTTGCAATGAGGATAAACATCCATCCACTGATACACAATCTTCACACAAGATACACTATTTTCCTACACAATTCTTATACGATACACGATAATAAATTAATGCAATGAAGATAAACATCTATCTGTGACCGCCCCTCTCACCAATACACAATTCTTACACAATACACACCATTTCCCATACACTATTACTCATTCCAATAAACAACCTTCCACTTGCATGTTAAAGTTGTCATCATTCTAATATGAAATATAAATACAATCACTTTTTCTCATACGTAATCCTGAATCTACATGATATAAGTTCTATTGAAGAAAAACCAATTTCTCAATAAAATGGAATTACCAATCAGAAACTACAAAACCCAAGCAATCACAAATCACAATAGTCGTCAAAGGAACAACAACGATGCAGCCAGGACATCAACAACAACAACCAACGAAAATACCACGGCTCAATACATTACCGATGCAAGATTAATGGCAGAGTATGATGAATCTAATTTGTCGGGTAAGTTTTTCAATTACTCTAAAATGGTTTCAGATACGTCAACGACTGAGACTAGTGATGATCAAATAAATGCTTACTTGACGAAGATGCAAAGAGGTGGTTTAGTTCAGTCGTTTGGTTGTATGTTTGTAATTGAAGAGCCCACCTTCAAAATCATAGGTTACAGTGAGAACTGTGTTGATTTTTTGGGGTTGAATAATAATTTAGAGGAAAATAAGGTCATAGATTTGATTGAGGTTGATTCAAGAACCCTTTTTACGACTTCTTCTAATGCTTCATTGGCGAAAATCATGGTGACAAAGGAATTATCGTTATTGAATCCAATTTGGGTTCATTCGAGTAATAACGATAGATCATTTTATGCTATATTACATAGAATTGATGTAGGCATTGTGGTTGATTTGGAGCCGGCTCATTCAGACAATCCTTCAACGATACATGCTGGTACGGTGCAGTCACAAAAACTAGCTATGAGAGCCATTTCAAGAATGCAATCAATCCCTCGGGGTGATATAGGGGTTTTGTGTGATACAATAGCAGAGGATGTTCAGAAGCTTACAGGGTATGAAAGGGTCATGGTGTATAAGTTTCACGATGATAATCATGGTGAGGTTATCTCGGAGATTAGAATATCAGACTTGGAGCCGTATTTGGGTGTGCATTATCCTGCAACAGATATCCCACAAGCAGCACGATTTTTGTTCCTACAGAGTCGTGTTAGGATCATATATGATTGCAGAGCCCAACCAGTTAAGGTGATCCAGAGTAAAGAATTAAAGAAACCTCTTTGTTTGCTGAATTCTACTATTCGATCACCTCATGATTGTCATGTCAAATACATGATGAACATGGGGTCTATATCCTCGATAGTGATGGCAATTATTTTCAATAATGGCCACTCTCTAAAATTATGGGGATTGTTGGTATGCCACCACTCGTCACCACGCTACGTTCCTTTTCCTCATCGATATGCATGTGAGTTCTTCATACAGACATTTAGTATGCAACTTTACATGGAGCTACAAATAGCATCACAATTGGTTGAGAAGAACATTCTACAAACCCAAACTTTGTTGTCCGATATAATTCTCCGTGATACTCCCAGTGGAGTCATGACTCAATCGCCTAATATCATGGATCTTGTGAAATGTGATGGTGCTGTGTTATATTATGGTAAAAAATATTGGCTTCTTGGTGTCACTCCAACTGAATCACAATTACAAGATATTATAGAATGGTTGCTCAAAAAGCTTGGAGACTCAACAGGATTCAGTACAGATTCTCTTGTTGAAGCTGGCTATCCCGGAGGAGCTGTGCTCGGTCCTGCAATTTGTGGCATGACTATTGCAAGAATTTCTTCATCCGAATTTCTAATGTGGTTTAGATCGAACATGATCAATGAGTTCAAGCGGGGTAGGGCTAAGTATCATCCAGAGGATAAAGATGATGGGAAAATGCACCCAAGAACTTCTTTCAGTGCCTTCTTCGAAGTTGTTAAAAGTCGAAGTATGCCTTGGGAGACTGTAGAGATTAATGCTATTCACTCTTTAGAGCTTATAATGAGAGAATTCTTGGAGAAAAGTGAAAAGAGTGGTTCTAAACTTGATGCACATTCTCAACCGAATGGTTCTGATGAAGCACAATTGGATGAAATTACTTCGGTTGTAGTTGAAATGGTCCGATTAATAGAAACAGCCATTGTTCCAATATTTGGTGTGGACTCATCAGGTTTGATCAATGGGTGGAATACTAAAATGTTTGAGTTGACAGGATTGGAAATGTCTGAAGCTGTGGGAAAGTCACTACTTACCGATATTGTTCATAAGGACTCACGAGACGACATTGAAACCCTTCTTGCCAAAGCTCTCGAAGGTATTTTTTTCTTTCCCTTTTTATCATGGAATCTTAAGAACTCAAAAGACTATTTATCAACTTTTATGTTATTTCTATTATGTGTGATATACTATTTATAAACTTAAATGTTATTTCTATTGTTTATCATGTAGCACATAATGATAAAATAATACACTGCATCTTGCATTGCTGCCACAATTATTCTTGTGAAGTTGTATATTAATGGAAAAAAAAACATACATATTTTATCACATTGCATAACCCTATAATGGTTTAATGATGGTAGTTTTGTCAATGATTTGTAAGACGTAACTAATAATATAACTTTTTTAATATTCTTTGTTGATAACTCATGATTTGTACATGTTACATCATTTTGATTCATCAATTTCATCTCAACAATTTAAAGCCATTCAACTTAATTTAAATTCTCTCAATTATCTTTTCTTTTTGTTGCATTTTTTTATATTCTTATTTTTTTTTGTTCTTTATTTAGGTAAGGAAGACAAAAATGTAGAAGTGAAGTTGCTCAAATTCGGGGCTAATGTCCGAAACTCAGTTGTACACATCCTGGTTAATTCATGTACGAGCAGAAATTCAAAAAATGATGTTGTGGGGGTATGTTTCATTGGTCAAGATCTAACTAAGGAGAAAATTGTGCTACATGAATTCATGCAATTGCAAGGGAATTATAATGCTATCATTCAAAGTGTAAACCCTCTCATTCCACCAATATTTGCTTCTGATGAAAATGCATGTTGTTCTGAATGGAACGCGGTTATGGAAAATTTGACTGGTTGGATGAAGCATGAGACACTTGGTAAAATGTTGCCTGGAGAAATTTTCGGAAGTCTCTGTCGTCTACAAGGTCCAGATGTGCTGACTGAGTTCATGATTTTTTTGTACCGTGCTATTAGTGGCCATGATACCCAAGGACTAAAGTTTGGATTTTTCAATCGAAAAGGAGAGTTTGTTGAGGTATATTTGACAGCAAATAAAAAAGTAAATACGAGTGGAAATGTAATTGGGTGTTTATGCTTCTTCCAGACGGTACCAATTACTCAAAATAAGCTCATAGTTGACAAGCAGGAGGAAACAAAACAACTTTCGAAAGAGCTGACTTATATCGTGCAAGAAATGAAAAATCCTTTAGATGGAATCTGTGTGACACATAAGCTTTTGGAAGGCTTAGAAAATTCAAATGATAAAAAAAGAGTTTTCGAGACTAGTGCGGCTTGTGAAAAACAGATATTATCTATTATCGACAATCGCCATGTTGGAAGTTTAGAAGAGGAGTAAGTCTTTCTCATCATCTTATTGTGTTAATGTGTATTTTTCTAAAGTTATCTCTATATAAATATTTGATTATTATCGAAATGATTTCTAATGTGAGGTTTCTTTTGGTCGTGCAGCAAGATTGAGCTAAAAGTGGAAGAGTTTCTTTTCGGCAATCTTGTGAATGTTATTATTAGTCAAGCTATGATTTTGCTAAGAGAAAAGAATTTGCAACTTATATATGACATCCCCGAGCAAATCAAAACTCTCAACGTATATGGCGATGAAATAAAGCTTGAATTGGCCTTGTCTGATTTCTTGCGTTCTGTTGTGAACTATGCACCTTCTCCAGATGGATGGGTAGAAGTTAAGATGTCACTCGGATTGAAACTGATACAAGATGGAGACGAGTATGTTCATCTACAACTCAGGTACCATGAAAACCTCTCTATGTCCATTTCAATTTTCATCTAAAATCAGACACGACCGAGTACAACAAAGTTGGGCTATATTATTTTCGAGCTAGTATTTTCTTAGATTTAATAGTCTATTATCAAGTCAACAAAAAAATGGTCAAATAGATAAACAATATCTTCAATTCATAAGTGGTGAGATTATGAAAGTAATAGGTCCAACTTGATATCTTTGGTTGTTTGGGCTGTGTGCTAAAATAGTCATATCAAAACAAATTTTGTAAACTAAACAAAAGATTCATGTTGTTTTTATACTTATGGTGATTGATCTCATTGCTATGAAATCGATATTGTTTTTCTCCTCATTTAGAATGGCGCACCCTGGCAATGGTCTGCCTTACCCTCTCATCGAAGACATGTTTTCTGTAAACAATCATTGGACAACACGAGAAGGAATCACTTTGAACATTTCCCAGAAAATTCTAAGCATGATGAATGGTAAGGTCTGTTACGTTAGAGAGCAAAATCGTTGTTACTTTCAAATCGATCTTGAACTCAAGTTGAGGGTATCAAGATAATATGATTCCACCTTATGTTCTTGATGAGGCGGAGTAAGTGAGTTGCAAGAAGAATTTCTTTTATTTTTTCTTTCTCGGAATCTGTTTGTTGTTGTTTCTACAATCTTACTTTTGTATATTATCTAATAATGCAAGTGAGATTGTAATAAAGCTTTTGATTATCATATTAGTGTATATTTTCCAAGTTTTATGTTATGTAAATTTTGATATGGAAAAACTATGTAATATTATAGAAATAGGTGGATAGCTTAAATATGACTTTGGGGTACTTTGTTATTGTTATTTAATAGGTTTTTTTTAAAGTTTTTTTTGAATGTTTGGCTATATGAAATTTTATTAATGATATGAGTGAGAGCTTACTGAAGCATCTACAATTTGATGGCAAAATGAAGAATAAACATAATTGAAAACTCATTTATAAAACAACATGTTGAGTATATTAAGGATAAGATTTCATAAAATTGCTTCTTCATCATTTTCATTTTGTAGATACAAATTATTAGTTATATGTTAATTTTTTTATATATCATCACCAAGACAGACAATGAGTCGAAATTATCGTAAGTAAACATTTGATCGTTATAATTCTCAAGGGTTTAAGTCTATCATTTTATGATTTCAAAGATTTATTTTAAATGGTAAATGCACATCTTGAATTTGTGTTTTATTTTTGTTTGTGATTGAAGATATTAATATGTTCAATCAAAGATGGACGAATAGTTTAATTGTTTATTTAGCAACAACTGAACAACTCAACCTTAATATTTAAAAAATATACGATGAACACTTACCAAACACCTAAAAGGTCAATTTGAACAGTCTAACTCAAATTAAAATAGAGAAAATATGCAAAATTGACCTAAAACTTGGATATTATCTGTAAAAAAATTTATTTCCTAAAAATCCGCTTTTTTTTCTACACCAAATCAGGTACAAAAAATTTTGTTTCTTAAATCAACAATTATGTTTTACTATTTTGGAAAAAAATTCTCTCTCTATATTTAAAAAATGTACACTGAACAACCAAACACCTAAAAGATCAATTTGAACCGTTTAACTCAAATTAAAATAGAGAAAATATGCAAAATTGACCTAAATATAATTTATATGTAGGTGTCAATATCACTTTAAACAAATTTTAGGTGCAAAATACACACAAAGCATGTTTTGATGAAATTTTTGACCTCAACTATAAGGATTTAAGTATATGAAGGTTAATCTTCTTTTTTAGTCTAAAAGAGCAATGGATATATTAAGAAAAAAACTTTGCTATTGGTTCTTCACAATTAACAAATATTTAATAGCAATTTTACAAAGAAAAAAAAAACATAAATTATCATGAAATTATAATTTTACTACAAACTTTCAATAGTTAAATAAAACATCAATTTTTCATTATTTTTTAATTTAAATCATCATCAATTTTTTGACAACAATTTGCGAAGTTGTCCCGCTAATTTATCTATCTTGGTTCGCATTTGGTTGGTCAAACAAATTAAAGTTAAAAAAATATAAATAGAATTAAATGACTTCGTTTCCTATATAATCCATGCAGCTCTAACAAATTAATGTGACAAGCAAAACATTTTATTTAAATTTACAAACAACATGTTTCGTAAACATTCAACTGTATTAAAAAAAAAAAATGTTTTGCCGATAGTGTGACAACTAATATGTACACATGATTCCGCAAGTTGTATAGCCAAAATTGATAGTGTGACAACTAATATGTACACATTGATTCCGCAAGTTATATAGCCAAAATTAATTTGGAATTTGAACTGTAATATATAATTAATTTCATGACATAGTTTGTTAAATTACAAAGTTCAATTTAAAATTATGATTTCAAGTAAATTCATGTCTTTATTATTATTATTACTATCTTTATGTAATCAAACCTTAATTCATTTAGTTTTCCTTTTAATTTTAATTATAAAAAGAATCCACAAGTAAACTTAATAGAACTAAAATATTAGTCGTTAATTTGAGATCTAAAATTTCGTGCTTAAAATTATAAAAAGAATCCACAAGTAAACTTAATAGAACTAAAATATTAGTCGTTAATTTGAGATCTAAAATTTCATCAAAGCACGATATTTACGTTTTAATAAATTATTCGGTGCATCACTCTCCACGTACTCTACATGCACCCCATGTTTTCACCGTTGATTTCGTGCATCACTCACCACGTATCTCTAAATGCACCCCATGTTTTCACCGTTGATTTCCGCAGAAACCAAAACCCTAATAAAAACCCCCATCGATTTTTCTATATAAACCATTGCTGCTGAACAGATCTGAAAACCCAACTAAAACCTCCGCCATTTCTCACCCTTTTCTCTTTCTTCTTCGCCAATATCTCTGCTTGAGCAGAAGGTGAGCATTAATGGCGGCAACTCGATCCGATAAGCAACTTATCGAGAAAGGTTCGAACAATTCAGGATTGTTTCTGCCAATTTTTCTCATTTTTTTAATATTTTTTTCAAGGAATTGTGTTTTTGTGAGGAATATGATGATTTTTTTTTGTCGCCCCAGTCTTAAGTTGCATCTATTCGTAGATGCAATGTGGTGATTGACAGTTTCTCTGATTCCTCTCAACAATTTTTTCAGAATTTTTTTGTATATATATATATATATATATATATATATATATATATATATATTTGTTTTTATTTCAGAATAATGGTTTAAACACTTGAGATTTGCGAGAAGAGATATGAGGATTCTTACCCACATTTTATCTGTATTTGGATGATGATTCTTAACATGCACTACCATCTGATCTCTCTCGTTTATCTCAAATCAGATCTGATTTTTTATTATATTTTTTGATTAATTTTTTAATTATTTATGATTACGCATTTAATTGTTCAATCAATGATGAAGCTGTGTAAAATTTGCTGATTTACAGTGATTATCTCAAACATATTCACCATCTTTCGGCTGAGATTGCAGCTACTTACCGCTATTTTAATATTTTATTTAAAATCTATCTTCAATTATTTTTTCAGAATTTGGAATTATGTTAAAATATGCCTATGGTATCTAATTTCCAGGATTGTATCATTCTGTTTCTGGAAGTTTCGTTTTCAGGGCATAAAATAATTTTGGAACAGCTCTTGCGACACAGATTGCTTCATAATTCAATAGCTTTCTGTTACTATTTTTCTGTCTACATATTTTCATTTGCTAATATATTTTTATTTTTTTGTTGTGTATTTGAATTTGTATTTTGGAGATGAAAAAATGGAATTATTGATGCGAATTGATTTGACATTGAAAAAAAATAGAATAATCACAAATTAAATTTATTCATCACAATTCATTGAAAAAAAATCAAATAATCACAAATTTTATTTATTCATCAAATCATTTAAGATTTTATTAGGTGAGAAAGGAGAGAATTTTAGCCTGTGAGAAAAGAGTGAATTCCAGATTATGAGGAAATAAAGAGTTTTGGACCGTGCTTAAAATATATCAATATTTTTTCACTTGTCGTAGAGAAAAAAATGAATTTATATAATTTTTATTTTTTTAAATAAAAATTATCTTTAATATCAAGAATTTAAATTACATCCACATTAAATCTATTGTCGCCAAGGTTGGGTAATTGATTGAGATCAGAATTTTCTTTTTCTTTTTCTTTTTTCCTTGAAAATGAGGACCCATTCTTAATAAACAAGAATTACTATTTCTGAAAATGCTATTGATGAGGATTTGGATCAAGATAAATGGAAGATTGGGTTTTGGAATTGAAAACAAGAACAGCTTGAAAAAAGAGGTAAAGAGGAGTTTTAATCAAACTGAATATTTTTCATGTATGGTTGGGTGAATATACCCAATTCGAAAAAGAAATCATGTGTTTTCATGAAAAAAAAGTATTTTATTCAGGACACTCAATAAAAGGGAATTAAATTTACAGATTCCAAATATAAAAAAAAAAGAAAAAACCGCGCACAGAAAATAAAGAAGCTTACACCCAAATGGATTAAAATTACAGGGCACAAATAAAAGAAAATAAGGTTTACAAAACAAAAAATGAATTAGGGTTTAATTCTTAAAGAAATAGATATAAAGTTTAGAAATCAAAGTAAAAAGGTCGAGTATTGAGACTTGAAAGTATTGCTTGAATTTCTAAATGTGAAAAGGAAATTAGAAGTTTTCCTTATATGTATATAAGTTTTAAAAAATGGTTGGTTTGATTTAATTTGATGATAATTTCATCTTCTGTGCGATTGCTGGGGTGTTTATTCGGGTACTAATTCGTATAGCAACTAAGCACTATCGGAAGTCAAATCACTCCATTAAGGAAAATGAGTCAAAAGCAAACATTCAAAATTAAACGGAATCGAATTATTGAAATTCTTTAAGATTTTGGTTCGAATTAGTTGGTGTTTTTGATTTTGACGGAATAGAGCACACCCCTTTTAATTTGAGTGGAATGATGAATTTATTTTAGAAATGAAAGTAGCTTGTTGCAATAAAATACGTGTTGTTTTGACAAATTTGAGATTTATAATTTATTCCATTGAAGATTAAAAACATGTTTAATTAGAAATTTGGAAATGAATATCAAGATCATGTTCATGTACTACATTTTTTTTTCCGGGCCTCCAAACTATGATGAAGTTGTTACTCAATCCTCCACAACATACATAAACTTTTCTACAATTAGAATCTTTTTTTGTTTGGATCCATATATTCGAGTCCCTACATTTTTTAATATATTTAAACTAAATCCTTGTATTTTTATTCCTATAAAAATTTGAGTTTCGAATCTTTATAACTACTTTTTTAGGATGAGTGTAAAAATGACATTTTTGGCGATTTGGCTCATCCTTTTGGTAGATCTCGATGTCTTATAATCAACCCGAATTATATTGCAATCCTCTCACTATGATACAACAAGAGCTCTTCCTTTTCCTCGACTTCGACATCGTGCAAAGCCAATCTTTGATCGGATACAAAACCGTACTCTCTCAACTCTTCTCCCAACAAATCGAGTTTTTCGTCAACCAGCTTCGACCAGGTTGTTTTACTATGCCTACCATTTCCATATCCCTTCTGATTCTTGCAACATCGGCCCATCTACCTGTGAACGCGTACATGTTAGAGAGCAATACGTATCCTGCACTACAATGTGGATCTATATTGAAGATGTTTGTAGCAGCACGTTCAGCCACCTCCAAGTCGGATTGTCTGCTGCATCCGCTAAGCAATGCAAGCCATATCGAAAGATTTGGTTCCATAGGCATCTTCTTGACTAAATCCTCTGCTTCTTGCAACTTCCCACTTCTACACAAGATATCTACCATGCAAGAGTAATGCTCAAGCTTTACTTCAATGGCTGCATATCTACATAGGCTTTCAAAGAAGTGTCTCCCCTTCTGAAGCATACCAGAATGACTGCAAGAATTAAGCAATCCGGTGAAGGTGATCTCATCTGGATCAACTCCCTCTTTCGCCATTTGGGTAAAGAACGCTAACGCCCACTCACCACAACCGTGTTGTGCACATCCAACTATTATTGAGTTCCAAGAAACTGTGTTCTTGTTCTTGATTTCCTTGAATGAGAGAACCCCATCTCGTATATTTCCACATTTTGTATATAACACAACGAGAGAATTTCCCACAAAGACGTCGGATCCCAATCCCACCTTGATCGCTCCACCATGAATCCCTTTTCCCCAATCAAGAACTTCCATCTCACGGCTTGAGTTCAAGGCGCTGGTGAACGATGATTGATTAGGAATGATTCCTAATCTGATCATATCTCTGAAAACTCTTAATCCATCTTCGTGCTTGTCATTAGCACCGTATCCTGTCAAAAGAGACGTCCACACCACCACATTCTTATGCAATTTCTCATTAAAAGCCTTCACACATTCCTTGATCTCTTTACAATTTGCATATAATGTTATCAGAGAAGCAGTAATATACGTGTCGTGAACATATCCAAGCTTTATAACTAGCCCATGAACTTGACTCCCAAGGCGAAAATTACCTAAGTTAGCACAACTTGATATAGCAGAACATAAAGTACTTGAAGTAGGCTTCACCCCAATCCCCACCATCTGCCTAAAAAACGACAAAGCTTCATCGGTCCTCCCATGGTGATCGAGCCCACTTATCATCGTAGTCCATGAAATGACATTCCTATGAGGCATCTCCTCAAACAATCTGATCGCCTCTTCGATTCTCCCATTCGTAAAAAACCCATAAACCATTGCATTCCACGCTGCTGTATCTCTCACCGGCATCTCCCAGAACAACCCTTTAGCCCCTTCAATCATCCCATACTTAAAATACGCATTGATCATGGTAGTCCAAGAAACCACATTCCTTTCAGGCATTTCATCAAACAGTTTGAATCCCATCTCCAGATTTCCACAATTAACACAGCCTTTGATCATCAAATTCCACATGACTACGTCTCTAAGAGGCGTTTCGTCGAACAGGTTCAGTGCATCATCCAATCTGAAGCTATCTATAAAAGAAGAAATCATCTTTGTGGATAAATACACATCCCGAGATGGCATTTCGTGATAAACTTGTCGATCTTCATCAGCTCTATGGTTCTTGAAACGATTAGCAAAAATCTTCGTTGAATTTGAAGGATTTACGAGAGTAGAGAATGAAAAGGTGCTTGAATTGATGCAAGTCTTCTGTAAAGACAGGAAATTTTTTAATACTGCGCGAAATGTTGGCATGATTTGTCCTAGTCAAAATTGTAATTAAAACAAAACGAAATATATTGACATTATATGATAAATCGAATTACAAATTTTCTAAAATTTTGTGAATGAAATACAAAAATTAAAAAGTAGTGGTAAAATTGAAAGAAAAAAGATGTAAGCTCATGATATATATATATATATATATATTGGAATAAATCTAATATCATTTATTTATTTATTTTATAGCTGGGGATGTTATCATATATGGATGTTAAAATTCAATATTTTTTGGTCGTAGCTAACAAAATATAATAAAATGTAGAATTATTAATATATTATTATAGATGCATGATAAACCATTAAAAATAAATACATTTTCATCTTTTAAAAACAAATACTTTTTCATCTTATTAAAACAAAAAAAGATAATGAAACCAAACATAAAGTAAAGCTTCTTCAGATGCACAAACTTAATATTACTGAAATTTATAAAGTAATTATAGGAAACTTTTTAGTTTCCAAAATAATTAAGGTTAAATAAAATCATATGAACATGTGTCGTAGATATATTTCGTGAGAGGGTCTCAATACTCATAACCCAAACTTGTTTTTATGAATAAATCATTTATGAGTTACAGATTGTGGGATGATCTGTCTTATCGAATTAGATTTGTGAGACGAATTCATGTTTAAAAAAAAAAAAAAAAGAGTTATAAAAGAATATTGAAAACAAAAGTTGAAAGACTATAGCAGATTGGTAGGCAAGTAAGAATATGCCATTCTTTTCCTACAAAGAACAAAAAGCATTATATTTTCAAAATGTATAGAAAGCCTTTACAAAACATAGCCTTACAAGCAAAGAACCAAAAAAACACTTTTTAACATAAACTTTGTACACATAAAAACCCCCCTTTCAATCTGCAAATAATCCATTCCCTTCTTTCAATCTCAACCACATCTGTTCATCGTTTTTCGTCTCGTCGATTTAGTACACGATGGCCGGGCAGCTAAAACCCGTCGCCGGTCTTCTTCTTTTCCTCAACTTTTGCATGTATGCCATAGTTTTGGGCATTGGTGGTTGGGCAATGAACACAGCCATCGATCATGGTTTTATCATTGGTACATTTTAGTCATTAGACGAGATTTTTTTTGACATTTTACCCTTATTGTCTGTGTAACTTATATCAACTTGTACTATTAAAATTTGGGACAATTATACCTTAACTTGTACCGATAAAAAATTAAAAGGGTACTCTTTTAAAATTAATTTCTCTAAGAGAAATTAGTCGTGGCTAAAAACATTTTTTGGTCTTTTACAGGTCCAGGATTGCATTTACCAGCACATTTCTCACCGATACACTTTCCGATGGGGAATGTTGCGACCGGATTCTTTGTGATGTTTGCTATGATTGCCGGAGTGGTTGGAGCAGCATCGGCCATCTCCGGATTGAACCATCTTCGATATTGGGATGCCGATAGCTTGTCCTCCTCCGCCACTTCCGCCACCATTGCGTGGACGCTTACGCTTCTTGCAATGGGGTAATGTGTGTGTGCGCGCGCATGCGTGCTAAAACAATTTTCAAAGGCTAAGACCGTAAAATTGAAGGGGTCTAAATTAATAAGTTATTTATGCTTTTTTTTTTTTCAGATTCGGGTGTAAAGAGATCGAACAACATTACAGAAACGCCCGTCTGGTGAGTTGACTGCATACTACGTTCTGTTTGAATTGAGAGATTTGAAATTAATTGACAATTAGGTCAAGTGAGAGTGGCATATTTTAACCTCATGCTAAAATCCTTCGATCCAAACATGACACTACAAAATTAGAAACTAATATTAATAATTTGTATTATTGTGCAGAGAACAATGGAGGCATTCATGATTATTTTGTCTGCAACTCAGCTCTTTTACATTGTTGTCATTCATGGAGCTGCTTCAAGGAGAAGAACTTGACATCTAATTAAGAACATTTGTCTTATGATTTGTGTTTAATTTATTTTTCAAATTTTATTTTTTTACCAATTCTTTTTCTTGGGTTGTCTTGTTTAATTTGTACAAGAGATAGAATCCATGCATGTATTTTGATGTACTTTAACAACATTTGGTGTGAAGCAACTAAAGGACTAGTACATACACAATTTCTAAACTCTTAGTCACTAACAAAATTCAAGAGCTCAAGTATATAAAACTCCATTGAGCTTAATTTTCTGAATTTGTGTTTGAGTTAATGACAAACTCAATAATTCTGAGCTTTACTCAATTAATTGTATAATTAGTCTGAGATATATTACAATGAATCAATGAATAAAGCTTGATAAGATTAACCCAACAACTTCAATATGTAAATACACCTCCATGAATAAATAAATTAATAAAATATTTTGTTTCATCAAAGTGCAATTTTTAAGTTTTGAAAACATACAACCTTTTGTAATCTATAAAGTCTCACTTATAAGTTATAACCATTTATTTATGCGCGCATTAAGTCTATTATTTAAATTTTGTTATAACTTACAACTAATCAAATTAAAGTTAATTTTTAATTTTCCTGGAACAGAGGAAGTATTAATATTTTTGAAACCTTAAAAATATTATTTTTGAAAACATAAAATATCAGATTCCTTGAAAATTAATTTTGTTTAGCAGATTGGTAGGCAAGAAAGAATATGGCATTCCCTTTTCAAGCAATGAACACAAAGAATTATCCTCACAACCTCATACAAAAAGCTTTAGAACATACATCCTTGCAAGAAAAGAACAAAAATTACTTCTTCTACTTAAGATTTCTGCACTCACAAACCTCTTCAATCTGCAAGAAACTTGAAATCTCATTCACATCTTTTCGATTTCATATTCGATGGGTGAGCAGCTAATCCCCGTGGCCGGGCTTTTTCTGTTCGTAAACACTTGCATGTATGCTGTGGTGCTATGCATCGGAGGCTGGGCGATTAACACAACTATCGATCATACTTATACCATCGGTACGTACGTATATGCATGTATAAAAAAATTTAAAATCGACTCGAAGCTAATTGAGTTGAGTTGATTTTTCTTATAGTGCAACCCTAATTTGGCCAATGTACTTCTCACCAATTGATTAGAAATACATGATCACTCACCAATGTACTTCTCAATGGGGAATGCTGCAACTGGACCCTTTGTGATGTTTGCTATGATCGCCGGAGCTTTTGGAGTGGCTTCGACCATCACTGGAATAAACCATCTCCACTGTTGGAACATCAATAGCTTGTCCGTAGTCGCCTCTGCTGCCACCATCGCCTGGACTCTCACTCTTCTTACCACATGGTAATGAGAGAGAGAGAGAGAGGTTTTTTATAGCAAATTCGGTGAGAGAGGTTTTTTATAGCGAATTCGGTGAGAGAGGTTGTTTATACGCTATGTTTTTGCAGGATGGGGTGCGAAGAGATCAAACTACGTGACAGAAACGCGCTTTTGGTGAGTTGAACGAAGATTAAATTCTAGTATATACAAAGAAGCGAGAAACTAATTTGCGTTTTTGATACAGAGAACAATGGAGGGTCTCATGATTATCCTCTCTGCTACTCAGCTCTTTTACATAGCTTCCATTCATGAAGCTGCTTCAAGCAGAAGAATTTGACGCCACCTTCTTTAATCTTTATGTTATTGGTGTGCGTATATGTGCAAATGAACGATAGATATTGTAAGTCTTATATGAATTTGTGTGTGTGTGGTGGGGGGGGAGGGTTATGATAATGCTCATGAGTCTATCGAAACGAGTATTGTTGGGCTCGAGCTTCAAAGATACTTCTGTAGCTCAAGTTCAACTCACTTAACTTAGAATCGAGCTCAAGTTCTTATGAATCAATTGACTTGTCAATCATGTAAACAAATCCATGAAAAATCGATAAAACCAACCATTAACGACAAGGAAGCAAGGACTAAGAGATGACGGCAGAAACATATGATTCAACATAAGATCACAAAAAATATTTGTTGTAAAATTTGCAACTTGATAGTTTCCTGAAGAAGTATCAAACTACATCGTCAAGAAATGATGATATCACACACTCAAGAAGAAAGCAAGTCTATAGACTGCAAAATGAAGGAGAAAAGGTACCATACGTACTAGCTCTTAGCTGCTTTCCACATAATACTAACGCTACAAAACCTATAAGTCGTCGACCCTGTTTTCTTGCACGTTATTCTTTAGAATTCGATCATTAAAGAAGATTGATCGTCGATGACTCTGTACCAGTCCCAGAATTCCATAAGGGCTATTCATGATCTGTTTCTGCACCAATGAAATTGTAGGATTTAGCACACTCAGATGTTAAATATAAATCGAAGGGTTGAATCTATAAGAAACGAAAATCTAGTCACTTTGTGGATCAAGTATTCAACATTGGAGATCATTCTATGATGCCTAATGTCAACAAGATAGACATTTTTCAATCCATGGTTTTTAAAAAATGGTCAATTTCAGTGAAAATGTACTATGAAAGCAAACAAGAATCTCTTTAGTCTTTATAATCTACTCTATCTCAAATGAAAGTCAACAAGATAAGACATTTTTCATTCCATGACTTTTCAGAAATGGTCAATTTCAGTGAAAATGTACTATGAAAGCAAACAAGAGTCTCTGTATTATCTACTCTCTTCTCTCTCTCGCTCAAATTTAAGTCAACAAGATAGACATTTTTCATTCCATGGCTTTTTAAAAAATGGTCAATTTCAGTGAACATGTACAATTGAAAGCAACAAGAGTCTCTCTATTATCAAACTAGAAAGTGTAATCCAAGTCTGTAATTCACTGGCAAATACACCTTAGCTCATCATTACTAGACAAAATTCATCTATGCTTGAACACCATTCACATAACTATATAAACAAATGAACAGAACCATGTTATGAATCAAACTCTTCATGACTGAGCAATGGTAAACAAACGATTCTTTTATACTGACCTTGAGTTATCTATCAGACCCTGAAAACAATTCAAACAGACCACAACAACTTTTCCAGGATGTCGTTTGAACTTGTTGTCGATCAGGAGCTAGCAATGGCTGCAAACACGATCAGAAATACAAAAACGAAAACATTAAGATGAAACCAACACAATCAAAGCTGATAGTAAACAACCATGCAAAGAAAAACAAGACATCACCTCAGTAACTTCTGAATCTTTCTCATCATCTCTTCCATTATCAACAGTTCCTATAGGAGGTGCATTATACGACACATTCAACTGCTCGTCAGAACTCTGCTTATCCTCCCCATTATCCTTAAACACAGACTCAACAACACAAGAAGACTGAGTGGTTTCAATAGCCTCAACATGCTCTTCTGAGAGAGTACCAGCTGTCTTCACTGAATCAACAATAGGGACAAGATTGACTACAGCTTGACCATTCTTGATACCATGAGACTCATCCTCTGAGCTACTGCTGCTATTACCGCTCGAGCTCGAAGACGAGCCTCCATCATAAGACTTCATCGATCTCGAATTCCCATCAGATTCACCCTCAATTTTGAATTCCCTAGTCCCTTCTACCACAGGTGGAAGATTGGAAACCTCCTTAATACCTTCTTCCTTACGGTGGTCCTGCGACGCAGAGGAGCTAACCTCCCCAACATCAACCCCTACCATATTCGAATTCATCCACAATAATTCAGCAAATTATCAATTCAAATCGAAGACAACAATAATTCAACTCAAGCAACAAGAGATCTCACAACAGAATTCGCAAAATCACAATCATAACTTCAAATACAGAACAATAACAAACTAATCGCTGCAATTGAATAAATCATATAATTAGGGAAATAGAAAAAGGGGGGAAAATGAAGTACCATGAGGGTGAGAAGAATCAGGGGGAGGATTGGGTTGATTTCCCTTCTTCTTCTTGGCAGCTTTGCGCTTCTTCGCGCCTGATGGCATGATGGCTGATTAAATTGAGGGGCAAGGATTGAATCTTAGCTTGTTTGTTGATTCCTTTCTCTCTCCCCACAACTTTTCTCTCACTGCAACACTTTCTCCATCTAGCCTCGCTGTTTTTGTTTGCTACGGCAGGAGAGAGAGAGATTGAAAATTTGAAAATGAAGAGAGAGAGAGACAAAGAAAGAGAGAGAGAGAGAGAGAGAGGTGGTGGTGGTGGTGACAGATTGGTGGTGGGGGTTGGTTGGATATGGAGATGCCTCTGTGCTGGTGTATGGCATTTTAATGGAGTTTTATTTATTTATTTATTTTCTTTTTTTAAAAGGAAGATGTGTAAAAATGCAAAAAAATATTCTAAATTATGTTTATGTGCAAAAATGGAAAAATATTTTTGATGAAATTTTGGAAGCTAGACTATATTAATATATTTAATATTAATTAATTGCTGGATTACCAAAGAAAAACACGAGCTTCTATGAAAATTTAAATTTAAAATTAATAGGAACTTTCTAATTCTGCGAAATAATTATGAATTTTACTTTACTTTGCAATTCTAACCATCCAGCGAAAATTTTGAGACATGCCCAAGGGTGAAAACTTCGGTTTCTTAATTTTACAGTTTCTTAATTTTACAAAAATATTGTGAAAATATCGATATCTGTGGAATTATTTATGATTTTTTTTTTTTGATATTTCACAAATTTTCCGACTAATTTGTTAATATTGATTATTATTTAAATTACACTCTTTCGTATTTTATTGTATTTTTTAGGGGTCCGACTAATTTGTTAATATTGATTATTATTTAAATTACACTATTTCGTATTTTATTGTATTTTTTAGGGGTCCTATTATTTTTAGTTTTTGCTGTACTAGTATTGTGTACTTCAAGTAAAATGACAATATTATTATATACGGTTTACTTGAGCACAGTATAATATATGATAACATAAAATAAAATATTATTTTATCATAAAATTTTCAGATTGGCCCACAACAAAATAATTCATGCCACATGTTTTCGCGTTATCCAATTATTGAAGTTTTGGTTTGAGATGGTCGGTTGGTTGGTACGATGGTTTCGATTCCGAATCGACGGTTTTGAAGAATGTAGAAAGACTACAGAATTCAATGGTGGAGTTTTTGATTTTGGAAGATTATAAGAAATTCAATCTTGGAGTTTTTTATTTCTGTTCCGGTTTGAAAACTGACAGTTCGATTTTAACTGCAGAGTTTTCAGTTCTTTTTTTCTTTTTTGCAATTCGTCTGATTTTCTTAACAACCACTTAATCTGACAGCTCGATTTTAACTGCAGAGTTTTTCAGTTTTTTTTTTTTTTCAATTCGTTTGATTTTCTTAGCAACAATCACTTAATCTTATCCGTTAGAATTTTTGGTCAATGAATCACAGGCGTACACATGACAATTCAATTATTTAAAAAATAAAAAATAAATAGAAAACCAACGATTGGAACCGTCACTTAAATTAACCGTTGACCATGGTTTGGTTTCGATTTCTTGAATCGATCGAGCACCTTTATTTTTGCCTATGTTAAAAAAAAATATTATGATTACTCAAAATTCTTAAGGGATGGTCTTATAAATATAATTTTGTAAGATTAAACATCATCTCAACACATTATTTCATTTCAAAATAATTATATGTTGTGAGATGATCAAATAATAATTATAAATAAGTAATATAAATTTCTTTTTTAAACTTTTTTTTAAATGACATATTATTAATTTTTATACCTTGTGATATAAATTAATAATATATCATTCACAACTAGGGAAAGAGAAAACATTTAAAAGCAATCCTCTCTCCTCCCATTTATACATAATCTTGCTTTCATATTTAGTTATGTTGTAATGTATTAGTTTAATTAATTTATTTTTTTATGTTATTGTTGTCATGTTGAGATATAATTAAGTTACTAATTTGGATATAACTAATTTTGGGAGGTAGCAATGAGCGGGAAAATTTTAACATTTTTATTTTAAGGGATAATAATAATAATAATAATAATAATAATAATAATAATATTATTATTATTATTATTATTATTATTATATTTCATTTTTCAAATCTTTAATTTATAGTTTTTATTTTTCACACCTCAAATTGATAACTAACTTATATGAGTATATCTCGAACTTTATATCGATCAAACTCTTCATATATTTTACTCCCTCCATCTAAATAAAACTAAAATAAAATAAAATACAATACTCCATATGTCCTATATACATAACTTTATTAGACTTTTCACATAGATTAATAAAGTTATTGGAAAAACCAATTAAATTAGTCAATTCATATTATACTCATAAATATTCAATGAATATAATTATTGAATATATCATTAGATATTTAACATTATTTTATATTTTCAAGAGTAAAAAATTAAATTGAAGAAAAATATATTAGTAAGTGACATAAAATATGGACTATATTTGAAATATTTAAAATAAGAAAAGAAAAACAAACCTGTATGAGACATAAAGAGTATAAAATTAAATGATAGTTATTATTAATTAGTGAGCATAAATTCCATTTCCCACTTTTCATTTTCAAAATTTATTGTAATAATTTTTTTACTTTTTACCTTTTGATGGCAACCCACCCGCCATTGATACTTGAATTTGAATATTCGTGTAATTTTGAAAAACGTAGCAAAAGGCACATTCATGAAACCTAGTAACCTAGTACGTGGACGTTAATTAATTAATGTGGATATTAATAATATTAATTAATGTCTGCAGAAAATAAATAAGAGTATTAATTAATTACAAAAGTTCCATAATGGAATGCCTATATATGGTTGCTTTCATTTTCCTTATCAGAAAATGAAAATACATTTATTAATTTGCTTTTGCCTCTTCTGAAATTGATATGGTTATTATCTTTGAATTTTATTTTGAATTATAATATGTCAATAATCACGTCTTCTTCACTCCATCTGATCTCATTGAAACGATTTTTTTTTTTTTTTGGGATCATAAATCAAGGATATTAAAATTGCACAAAATCACTCTTCAGAATTCTTATGAGAGTGGAGTAAATTAAGGAAGGCTGTAGAGTTTTACGGTCAAAAACAAATATGAAAGAAATTACATATGATAGATTTAAGATAATGATTTAGGACAAAAGTGAAAGATTAGTGGAATTATAGCTAAAAAAAAAAAAATTGGAATAAAAGTGACTTTTTAGAACGACATTTAATCAAGATTGGAGGGAGTAAATAATCATTATTTGTAATAAAATAAAGAGTTAATTACTTTTTTTCCCAGTAAATTAGGAGTCTAGCAATTTCAGACTTTAAATTTTTGAGTCGGCAATTTGAGACTTTAAATAAATGGATGCCAGATTAGCGAAATTGGCTTGAGAAGCCCGAATTGGCAAACTCACATGTTATTTCAATCCAAGTGAGTGATTCAGATTGAAATTGGGTAAAATTCAAGATGTCCGAAAAATTATAATCCTAAATTGCCGATTCGAAAATTTAAAGTCAGAAATTGTCAGATCCCCTAATTTACTCGGTAAAAAAAAGTTAAACTCTAAAATAAAATATAACTAGTTATTCCAGAGGAAAATATTTTACAATAACCATTCAAAAGCAACATTGAGAAAGAAATATAATTAAAAATGTTCTTCTAATTTACATATATTATTTCTTCAAAAAATATCCTCGTCCTCATTTTGATAAAACAAGAATCCCATTCCCTTATTAGTATTTTAATTATTTTAAGTTTATAACTTATATATTAACTAGTATGGGTCTCATGGGATGCATGGACATATATAAATTTTACCATTTTAATGTGAAAATGTTGAATACGAAAATAATAAAAAAAATTTAGAGTAATCTCAATCTCATTTGTTAACCATGTGATGTATGATCATAACATTTAAATATTTCCAAACTGATGTAAAATGTTAATTTAAGAAAAAATTTAATGTCGATTGGTACCCATATAATGCATGGGCATATAAATTTATAAGTGTTGTAATTTTCTGAACAAAAAAATGTTCATGATAAAACAATATAGTTATTTAGAGCTATATCAATTTAATTTATTGCATATGTGATTTACGAATTTTAAATATTTCTTATATTCATCATACGTTGTCAAACTATTTTATCAAAGATAATGTTCACATGCCCACCATGAACATATCATAATATGTCCATCACTGTTGTATAAATATTTCATTCCTTTAAAATCTGAGATATAAAATTAATAGTTATGTTAGATTTCTGACATCAACGGTGATCACATGTGGTCAAAATGGGTAGGTTAGCTAAGTTGATTTTATCAATTGTACTTGCCACATGTGGTCTGAAAAAAAATTATATAAATATATGTTCAATAAGATATTTATAATGAGTATATAAAATGGAGATATTATTGTATATTATTCAAAAACAAAAAATTTAAATTTAACAAACTTTTAAAAAAATATTATATTAATTTATTTAGATGCCTTAAAAATAAAAAATTCTCAATTACAGAAGTTTTTTGAACAAAAATATAGATCAATTTTCTTGAATTTTGTACATTATTTAAAACGAAAAGGTGTAAAAGATAAATTAAAAAAAGTCAATATAAAAAAGTTTTTAAGATAAATTTTAAATTAGTACTTTTTATTTAGAAAGAACATCATATATTATAGGGTTAATTGTTGGAAAAATTACGATATTTTCTTTAATTACAATTTTAACTAAATTTTTTGGTAATTTTAAAACAAAAATAACATTTGATACATTGTGTAATTATCATCATTGGGTAAACTTTGACTTTATCCTTGTTGATGTGTCTGAATAACTTGATAAATAACTTGATAAAGTAAAGTTAAAAAACATATAAAAATATTTCGATCAAATTTGTGTAAATTTTATATTCGAAATTGATCAAATATTTAGATCATTTTTTTTTATCATTTTTAATTTATAATTATTATTAAAAATAATAAATTATTGCATTTCTATTTTTAGACAGTTGATATGAGCAAGAAAATAGTTTCATTTCCACTTTTAAGAAGATAATTGATATCATATGGTAAGTATTACCATAATTACTACATAATTAATTATACCAAAGTCGTATATCATTTGATTACCAAACATATTTGTTTACCTTTATCGATTATCAACAAAGTGTTAATACATTTTAAAGATATAAAAAATACAATTATGTATGATTCTATAAGATACTTTAAATTTCTTAATGAATTAAAATTGGAAATCGTTTTTTCATATTTTGAAGATTTTAATTTCGAAAATTCTTTGTAGTACATAATGTGTTACATAAAAACATCCAATTTCAATACTTATATATTAAGTTTTACAAATATTGAAAAAAATATAGATTAACTATGCAAAGATTTATCAATGTAAAGGATTATATTCTTGATGCATTATATTCATAAAGATTTATAAGATTTTAAATTTATTGTATTTTATGTTAATTATAAAAATAATATACTTAAATCAAGATTAGTCATATATATTTAAAATATATACATATTTGGAATATATATATATACATATTTGGAATATATATCTAAACAACGTAATGTTAAAATATAAATCAAGTTATATACAGATATCTATCTAATCATGATGACCATTAGATTGTAAAAAGAAATGCACAAAAAATATTCATATCTGATAAATTAATAGAGAAATAATAAATTACATAATTTAAATTTGATTATTTGTATTATGGTGATAACAGATTCAATATTTTTTTGGCAAAACATAAAATACATTACATACTTTTATGAAATTTTAAGTACTGAAACTTGTAAAATTCAATTTGATCTTGTAGTTGAGAAAATGTATGTATACATATAATTTGACAGATACATGGAGTTTATATGTCAGCATGGATTTGTTTAGTTGACTTAATATATTATAATTTAGATTAAATATTTTTTATTTTATTTTTAATTCATTTTTCATTAGCTATGCACAATATTTTAATTATTATTATTCTTCAAATTAGTATTGTGGAATGTATTATTTCATTGGTCTAATTAAATTATTCTTTGAATTTCAAGTATATTATACTATTGAAGTTGTCATCTAAATATCTATATATATTAAAAAATTGAATTTTTAATTTTACTTCATATATTACTATTTACACATACCATGTATATATGTTACTTCATCTATTATAATAAGGTTTATATACCATATATATTCATATACAAAATCAATATTTTTGGAAATTTACAATAAATTCAACTAATATCATATAAAATAAACTAATTAATAATTAATAATATTTCTAATATTAGAAAGTGAAAATGAATAGGAATTTTTTTTGCATTTTTATTTTTAGGAGGTAATTATTATTATAGACATAGATCATTTAAGAGAAACTTATATACTAAATCAAAAACTCTAGATTCTTAAATACATGGCATATAGACTTGAATTGAATAAATATTATTTTTATTGAATTAAAAAAATCATTTAAAAAATCATAGCTCTTATTGGAATAAAGCACAACGAGACCATTGACATTTTTTAGTTTGTAATTAAATTGATTTAATTGCATAAAATGAAGTAATAATACTATTTTGTTATGAAATAATTATATGAAAATATGGTTAGAGTTACAACAATCCACTATCTCCCCCGTTATAATTCATATTAATATGTAGTAAATTAATTTATATATCTTTCACCCAAAAATAGGTGATTTATACATTTTGTCTTCTTTTACTTCCGTCTCTTTTATTTATTTAACATTAGTTTCACAAACATATTTTACTTTATTTCATTTCTTTATTTTCATCATTATATTATTGTGATATTTGGATGATAGGAAATGGCGCCTGTAAAGTCACAAGTGGTCTCGACAGTGCAAATTATTCTTTATTTCGTCATTATTTCTTTTTGCCATTTTTGGACTTTTAAAGTTTTTGCATTAGTTTATAAATTAATAATTATGTTATTTATGATCATGGGACTTTCTGGGCCCATCATCAGTGGAATTGAATTAATTAATTGATGGAACCACACGTCGATGCTTAAATTAAATTATTATGTAATGATGATGATGACAGTTAGGTCGGCAAAGCAATTAAAAGGCTGATTAGACTTTTACGAAACATGATTTTTATTTTTTTTAAATGACAAAAGTAATTTATATTGAAATTTATTTATCTGATTTTCAAATTAAAATATAGCCTAACTCATCTATATATATAGGTTGTGATTAATTGGCATTCTTATTACCAGTTAATATCTATATGGATTTTGCTCACGGTTATTTAGTCTATCTTCTAGTATACTCCTATTCAATTTATCATATTTGTCTTAAAATATATAAAATTTAAATTAGACATCGAATAATATATATGTTTTATTTATTATAAAAAAAACATATGTCAAATATATGGTAGATGTACATACGGTTATTCGATTAGAGTTAACAAAATGTTAGTAAATAAAGATATTTATTTAAATAACATAATCAACATTCAAATAACTATGCTTCGAATTTTTTTCTTTGTTTGAAACAAAAAAAAAAAAAAAAAAGAGCTTCTAATACACAACAAAATCGTATTAAACTTCAATGTTTATAGTTGATTAAGTTTAGCTTATTGGATCTTAAAATTGTATGGGCTGATAGTTATTTGGGCTTGTGGGCCTTTTTCTAATTGATGGGCTAATTACAATAAGAAAAGGATTAGGCTATTGACAATTTGCTTCCATGCTTATATTGGCCCATTATAAGTCCTTTACACAGTATTGGTGATGATGATTCTTCTTAAAAAGATTTAAATCATTGTTTTCACTAGAAATTTTGAAATAAGTAAAAACAACTTAAGTTATTTCAAGAAAATAAAATAGTCAAATTAATTTCAAGTTATATAATTATATAATATCTTTTATTCTAAGCTTAATACAACATCATACACTTTTTAATATAAAATAAAATATCTCTCTCTCTCTAGTATATTCTTCTAGTTGATTAGAAAATCGATTCAACCAGATTTATTTAAGAAGATGGATCAAAAAGATTTTCATTGAAATGGTCGTGTAAACCACCACCACTTCCTTATTTTCTCTCTGTATTTTTTATTTATTTAAATTTTGTTAACAGTTTGAATAGGCTAAGCCTTCTTGATTTATTCAATTCAGTTGAATTAAATTTGGGTCAAAATCAAGACATTAGTCCTTCTAAAAAAATTATTGAAAAATTGATAATTGATCAAGTGGATTTGTTTACATAACTAAGAGTGGTAGTTTTAAAGTTACCAGCTTCTAGATCAAATTTTAAATTAAAGTTTGAATAAATTTAATCATTTTTCAGCACTATCGTTTTGTTAATTTATGAAAAAAATAAAAAAGGGAAAAAGTGTCATCGATATGTCAACAATCTCTAATAGTTAAGCTCTTCAAATATTTTATAAAATGTTTGAGAATTGCAAATATATTCAAAATATTAAAACATTCCTTTTATTTTTGAAAAGGAGGTTATCTATTATCATTTTCAAATAAAGATGTAAGATTTTACTTTGACTGAACACAAAATGGGTCAAGAATTAAGATTTTAAAACACAAAATAAACATTATTAACATTTTAAAAGTCCTTTGTTCATTTTAATTCCAACATTTTAACAACTTATTTTAAAATAAAATCTAATATCTAAGTATAAATTTAAAGCCAACCTAAAGAAAAAAGTTTTAATCATTTTCTCTCCTTCCATGTCCTTCCACCATTGAAGGGTGAGCAAATGTTCTCTTTTTACATCATTTTCCTTTATTTGTTTTTTTTTTTTTATTTAAAATTTTGATGTTGTGATCTTTATATAACTTCTAATGAAGTTTGTTTCTCTTCTTTGTGCTTCACTCATAAAAGTTGGGTTTTTCCCTTTATGTCAATTTGCTTTGTTTGAGATATCAGAAAATCGAAATCTTTATTTAAAATCAGATTTAAAAATATTTATTATCCACGTCTATGTCAGCACACTCAGCGTGGTTTTAAAGAATATATTTATTGTATAAATTATGAATTGGATCATTAAAAAAACCTCTATAATATAATAATTACTTCATTATTAATATAAAATAGAGTCAATTATGTAAATTTTCAAGAATCATAACCTCCTCATAATTGCAAAAACAACCAGGGACGGATCCAGGATTTAATAGTGGGGTAAGCTGAAAAGTTAACGTTTCGACACATTAAAATTTATACATAACAAAATATTTCGGTGTTCACTTAAGTTGTGCCCTACGAGAAATACGATGAAGGCTTAAATTTAAGTTTTTGCAAGATTATAACCAAATGAAAATAGAAATTTGATAACTAACTACTAATCCAAAGTAATGTGTCAAATTTAATTTTTTACAACTTAAATTAAATGAAGTGGTGCCGATAGTCGTATGTTGATTTAATAACTAATTAATTAAATGAATTATTTAATTGAATTCAAAGTTCAAACCAAATCTTAATTGAATAACTAAAATACTACTGAATTAAAAATATATAACAAATAAAAATTATATTATCCATACATATTTCAAGACATGAATATATGGAAGTCTATATTATTTAAACATAAATCATAAAAATATTAAATGAATTTAAAAAAAAAACATTACCTTTAATAACATAGTGGGAGATTTCAAGAAACTCGCATTTAAAATTTTAAATTGATCTTTGTTGTTGGTGAATATTATCTTTGTCTTCTAATATTTATATTTTATATTTGAAAAAGAAAAAAAAAGATATGAATATAATTTATAAAGATTTTAAATTTAGATACAAGCTTTCATATTTGTGAACTAGTGTAATTTTTAAACTAAATTTATTTTAAATATAATATTAGATCCCAATATATAAAAGAAAATATATTTGAGCTTGCAGTGGGCTTCAGCCCAGTGCTACCCCACATAGAACCACCCCCGAAAACAACAATATAAAACACATGTCTTTGAAAGCCTCAACATTGTACTCTTGCCAATTCATTCATCATCCATGACGATTTGGCACCCAAAAGTCAACAATTTTATTAATTTAAATTGATGTCAATAATAAACGTGCTTAATTATCATATATATGCTGTAGACAGCATAAGAGTCAAACACAAATACCACATTTTTTTAATTCAAAAATCCCAAAAGAGTGCACGTTGATTTTCTGCAAAAAATATTCAAATCATAATGCCACAAAAATCAAACAGTAGATGGATTTTTTTCTGATGTACCTATATATATAATAGAGACGTTGAAACAATCCTCTTCGAAACTTATCTTGTCAAGTGTTTATCTAATTGATCATAAAGTCATCAATTCTATCCATACATTTTGTGTTAAGAGTGTGTGTTGTTTAATGAACAAGAAGGGATGTTATGTTTTTTTGACTTCTTTGTGCATTTTATTCAATCAGTCACTGATTGAATAAGCATTTTCGTATAGGAGAGGAGATTTGAATGTAAATAGTTGATATGCTTGATAGAGAAAACTTTAATTTTAATTTTTCGAAAAAATAAATGTGTTGATATTTTACTTCGATAAAAGATAAATTGGTTGATTATAGCCATCCTATCAAACTATTAGCGATTTTACTTATAAGCCACCAAATTTTTTTAGTGTGGCACTAATAGATATATATATATATATCTATATACATATAAATATAAATTACATAGATTTAACATTTAAACTAGCCAACTAATTTTCTGGTCATTTTTCACCGAATTTTGTCGCATGATATGTTTTTAAGAGTTTTTTTTTTCAGAATAATTGAGTTGTTGTATTAAAAAAAAAACCTTAAGTATGTAGCGGGAATACAACGATTCAATTGTTTGAACAAAAAAGTCCTTAAAAATATATCATGTGCCAAAATTCGGTGAAAAATGGTTGAGAAATTAGTTTGATGGTTTAAATGCTAAATTCGTATAATATATATATATATATATATATATATATATATATATGTGCCAAAAAAATATCAATAATTTATATGCAAAATCGACGATAGTTTAGTGTGGTTTGGTGCAATTAATCCAAAGAAGTATTAACACTTACCTACTTTACGTATTCAAAGTGGAGTGAGTCTTGTATGAGACCGTCTCATGAATCTTCTTACGGGAGATGGGTCAACCTACAACCCATATTTCACAATTTCACATGCAAATTTGTTAATATGGATTTGAGTTGTGGGTAATAAAGATCCGTCTCACAGAAACTATCCGTGAGATCGTCTCACATAAATTTTTGTGTACAAAATGATATTACTAAAGTGAGGGGATTGAAGTCATAATATATGAACATAATATTAGTATTTTAATGAGGTGAATTGAAAAATATGCAATAATTTTGTTTTTGTTTTTTTCTTTAAGTTGAGCCCACTAGTTCCGTCATTGATGTGTATTATAAACTTTTATTTTAAATAGGATATTTACTGATACATTAGGTCACAAAATTAACAAGTCACTTTCTTTCTTTAGCAACTTCTTCTTATTATTATTATTTTTAGATTAGGTCATAAAATTAACAAGTCACTTAATTTCTCTAGCAACTCCTTATTAATCTTATAGTCCCAACTTAAAATTCATTCTTTGATATTAAGTTGATAGATTTTTTTATGACATCTTTACCCTTTTTTGACATCTTTACCCTTTTACCCTGTATCATCAAAAATCAAATCGTACCATCTTGTGCTTAACAACAAAATCAAATCATTTAACTTACATTAATCCATATCATTCAAACTCAGATCATATCATTCTAATTGTCACATTTAATCAATTCAAGAATGATAATATATAAAAATGACTAAAAAAAGATAAAACTAATTAACTGAAAAAGAGCATGTGATGTTTTGTGTCTGTATGATTATGCTTATTAATTTAATGAATTATATATATGAGATATAAGAAATTTAAAAGTTTATTGTGTATGTGCGTGTGTCATGGCTGCCAACAATCAAAACTGTCTTAGAATTAATTAAGTACAAGAAAAATTAAGACTTTAGCATTTCAACTCTGAGGCATGTTAGACAGTTTTATTATATCTTTCTCTTAATTTTAAATTAATAATTAAGTATGACACATTTTATTTTATATGTGAATTATTTGAATCTAAAAATAAATAAATAAAGTCGCAGTGGCCAAATATTCCTTCTGATTGTTTATATATTTTGTGAGTCGAAGGTTCGGACAGCCAAACTTATGACTTCCCAATATAAATAATGAAAACATTTATAAATATATATATATATATATATATATATATATATATATATATATTTATGAGAATGACATTAATCTTTGGTAAAGTTCAACCTTTGAAAGTTATTGAGTTTGTCAGCCTTTTCTCCAAAATCACACCGTTTTGTAGATGCAAAACTTTGATATAATATTCAAATAAAGACAAAAATTGGATGAGAATATTCATTAGATTTTATCTGATTTTTTAAAAATAAATATTCATGAGAGGATTTTGCAAATAATTATCTTTACATTTAAATTATGAATATTAATAATAATTTAATGTAATTTCTCAAAGAAACTACTTTTAGTTATTTTATCGAATGTGACATCTATAAAACTTTGAATATGTAATTACGTACACTAATCAACCTAATTAATTTCTGTATAAATTTTTTAATGAGGAAATTAATCACCCAATATTAATAATTAGTTTTTCTTATTTAGATTAAGTAATATTAATATTAATGCGAACCAATTTAAGTTTTCAAATGTCAATTCTAAAGTACCATACTTTTATGCAACACCAAATAGACAATGACATTTGTTCTCGAAGAAGTCTTTTCAGCACTCAAATTAAATATCGATATAATAAAATCATAAAAGGCAAATTATGTATAGCTTCTAGATAAAAGACCAGGTAATTTAAAGTTCTTTTTCGATGCATCACTAAATTCCAAATTTAATCTTCTATTCCCAATTCCAAACACACAAATGATTTGACAGTCGTTATAGAAAATAGAATATAATGTTGGAATATTGAATTTTACAGATTCTTGCAAACATGAATCATCACCACAACTACAAAAATTATCGAAAAGAGTTTACTTTTTGCCAACAATATTACAAAAATTGATAATATAGATTCACAACAAATTCTCACAAAAAATAGTTAAGAAATAACTAAAAAGAACACAATTATGAAAACATGTGATCCCTTATATATTAGCAACAAAACATTAATGTAAACAAATTTATTTGTTAGAAGATTTTTTAAAATAACGATAATAATGGTTTTGTGATAACTATTAATATTTATTCTCATAAATATATATATATACATATATATATATATATATATATATATATATTTTGTTTTGTTTATAGGAATGCTAATGAACATCCATTGCTCATACATATAGGACTGCAATTTTTAACTTTCACTTGAATTGAGGGAACTTACTACTATACAATTATGAATAAGTCTTACGTGACACCGTCTCACGGATTATGTTATGCGAGATGAGTCAACTCACAACCCATATTACACAATTCATATGTAAATTAATAAAAATGGGTTAGGATTGTGGATAAAAAATATCTGTTTCAAGAAAACTATCTGTGAGATCATCTCACGCAAGTTTTTGTGTACAACTATTTTGTATTATAACATGGTAAACATAATTTATAACTTTCAATGAATATTATGTAAGGTATATCCAAATAAATGTCGTTACAGTGTATATATATATATTATTCCAAATAAATCATTAGGAAATTTCAAGAAATATTTGACATATATTTCCAAAACTACAATTAGTTACTACAGCTCTACTACCCTACCCACTGTGGGCACGTTAAGATGTGCACACGGCTAATGTGTCAAAAATCTAAATGCCTATTAATTTCACTTTCCATATAACGAGGAAAATGAGATCAATGCACATCATTGGTGGACATATTAAGAGTTGTCCACGATAAGTATTTTATTATTTTCTTTAGTTACTAATCTTAAATTAAATGATATACAACGTGAATATTGGAAATTTATCCATAATAATTGTACTTAAGTTAGGTAGGTGGATCAATCATTTTATCAGATTCATTTGTAATTGTACTTAAATAAGCTAGGTGGATCAATCATTTTATCAGATTTATTAATTTATGTGCATATTTCTAAAATGACATTTATTTTATAGAAATCTCAATTTTCATCTTGTAACTTAGACTTTGTTTATTTTTTACCATCAATTTTACGTGTTCCAATTTTCGTCATTTTTTTTTCAATTTTGGTCTAATTTTATTCTGAATGCCAATTTCTACCAACGTAGATGTAAGAATCGAGATTCGCATTAATAATTCCAACATTCACGTAGACAAAAATCGAAATTCCAAACTAAATGGAACGAGGGAACAAGGATATATTTAGAAGATCAAAAGTAGAATACAAAAAATCAGTGATTAAGAAAAATTAACAAGATTTAATTACATGACGAAATAACAATTTTCCCTTTATTTTATTTTGAAACAGAATGAGTTAATTTGGGGAAAAAAGAACATTTACTTTATACGTAAGAAAAAGAAAGTTGACTATCGTTTCAAGGAGGTGAAAAGGAAATCTCTAACTGGTCAACTAATCTATGTAGGATTGAGGTAATTATATTTATTAAACTTTTGAATTTGCCAATAAATCAATTTGAGCAAATTTTATTAAATATACAATTAAGCTTTTCTCCTTATAAATATAGCTCATTCCTCAAAATCATATCATATCACATTTCACATCAAAAATGGCAGATTCCCAGCAGATTGCAAGCGTTCAAGAGCTTGCTAAAAATCCCACAAATGAAATCCCAGAAAAATACCTGATCGATCAAGAACCCGCGATTTTCGACGAAAATAGTAAAAATTCATCTGTCCCTATAATCAACTTGAAAAGCTTTCTTGATCTTGATGATGAAACCAAGGTTTCAGAGCTCGAAAAGTTGCACTCAGCATGCAAAGAATGGGGCATTTTCCAGGTTATTATAATTTTTTGCAACACTAGTATATTTTTCATAGTACATATAAAAATTAAATAGTGCATATATAAAACGAACAATATCATACAAATGTCCAGATCAGGGCCCTAGGGCCCTGATCTGATGACGATATTTTAACATTGGTTTTTTTTTTTTTTGTTTGTCGTGCAGCTCGTGAACCATGGGATAGATTGCTCATTGCTCGAGAAATTGAAGCACGAGATCGAGGAATTTTACGCGATGCCATTGGAAGAAAGAATGGAATACAAAATAAGGAATGGAGAAGTTGAGGGTTATGGACAAATAAAGCTTAAGAATAGTGGTTATGAGAAAGTTGAATGGGCTGATAGGTTTTATGTGATCACTAATCCCATTTGCAGAAGAAAACCTCATCTCTTTCCACAACTTCCTTCATCTCTCAGGTAGTTTATATATATAAGATTCATATAATCGGTATTCGTTATTGCAAATCGTGTTTATGGTAAATCGTGTTTCATCTTTTATTTTTCTGTTGACTAATGAGTATTCGTGTGTATGTTGATGATGTCATTTTGGTGAAATTAATAGTAGTGTGGCATGTTAGGGGGACAAGAATTAAATTTGATGAAATAGTATATGAATTAAATTGATTATGAAATACATGTTACATGAATTTAGGACAGTGGAGTCAGCTACAAACGAACTATATATGGTATCTTTGACCAAAATATATTACTAATAAATTAATTAATATTCAGATCCTTTAATTCTTCTAAGACGTGTGTATTAATGCACCCAATTATATAATGAAATCACTTATTTTATGTACATGATTTGTACTGAAAATTCTTGGATATAGAAGAAAAAATATGATTAAAAATGGATTTAATCATTAGGGACGGATCCATAAATTTTGAACAAGGAAACAGGACTAATTAAAATGTTTTTTCCAAAAAAAGAAACAAATAATTAAATGAGAAAATTTCATTTTTCGTCCTATCTCAGGTCTCATGTCCAATATTAGTATTGTATAATTTTAAAAAATCGCTCTAATTGAAAAAAATGTCAAATTTCAACCATTTACCATAGGAATGTATCAACTTCATTAGCTTTTTCCGAATTCTGATGTGTCTCATATGTGGAAAAATGAACCATAATAATTCGAAAATTTCGGTGATAAAAGAATTGAATTGGACATTTATTTTTTCAACTGCATGACTAAAATGATCGATTCTTTAAATAAGACTTGTTTCGGATATAAGAACCCTAGACAAAACCAAAAAATGAATTTTTCCCGTAACCGAATTCATGCAAAAACATCGTTGTTTCACACTTTACCATCTCTACGAAAAAGTTCCTTGGAACACGCGTCGTCCCTAACCATTCCGTTCCAACGACTCACACAGGGAAACCCTAGAAGCATACATGTTGGAGCTACAAAATCTATCCATGGCTATATTGGGATTGATGGCAGAAGCCCTGAAAATAGACAAGAAAGAAGTGGAAAAGATGTTTGAAAATGGGATGCAATCAGTGAGGATGAACTATTACCCACCATGTCCAAAACCAGACAAGGTAATAGGGTTGACCCCACATTCTGATGGAAGTGCTCTTACAATATTGCTCCAAGTCAATGGAGTTGAAGGTTTGCAGATTAAAAAAGAGGGTGTTTGGATGCCTGTCAACTTCCTTCCACAAGCCTTGGCTATCAATGTGGGAGACATTGTTGAGGTTTGTTGCCTAAACTCTATGCATTTTTCGAACTGATGTTTCATCTCGTATTTTGTTCTATCAGTTCGTGATCGGTGTGTGTGTTTTATGGGTGTTTTCGGTGTATGTTTGATGAAGTATGATGAAAAAATAATTGTTATGTTGTTGAGGGGAAAAAAATCATAACTAGCTAGTCATGTAATTTAGGACTTATTTGAAACTGATCCTGATAATTTGGAAAATTTCAATTTTAATCCTACGTATTTCAGCAAGTCCGGTTTTAATTTAAATTTTACTAGAGATTGCAAAAATTGCATTCAGGGATTTTAACTCGATTTTTCCTTACTTTTGACGTCTTAAATCTTCACATTAGTATAAAGCGGAGACGAACCTTAGTCTTAGCCAGCCGACTCGGACCTTCTGTGTAATTTTAAGTTGTCGAATAATGAAAAGTTGGTCAATATTTCAAAATTCAATGATGACTTGACTAATTATGAAGACTTTTAAATTTTGGCACTATCAACAATTTTTTTTAAATATGTAGGACTAAAATTATAAGTTTTGAATTAATAAGACTAACTTTGAACAAATCCAAACTCACATGACTAGTTTTGAAGTTTTCCCTAATATTGAATTCAAAGTCTTTAATTATTACTTTTATGGAATAGTTATTAATTGTAGGAATTACCATAGGGCAATTTGGCCTATAAAAAACACAATTACATTTCGTAAATTAATTGCAACTACCTCTTTTAATATTTGCTTATTATAAAATTACTATTATTTTGGAGTATTGGATTCCTAGGGTTTAGTGTCTCAAGAACAGATTATGTGATAATCTGTGGTGTCTTTTCTAATTAGGCAAAATAGGCCAAATATTTCAAAATTCTTCAACTTGGAGTGTCATTTGCATGGAATTTCCATTTAGATTTTGATATATTTTTTAATTAATTATTTACGTAAATATTTGCAGGTATTAAGCAATGGTTTATACAAGAGCATTGAACACAGAGCAGCTGTGAATTCAGAGAAAGAGAGAATTTCCATTGCAATGTTTTTCAACCCTAATTTTGAAGCAAATGTGGGCCCATCTCCTTCTCTCTTAATTAATCAACCACAAAATTTCACAACCATGAAAATGGAAGATTATGTCAATGGTTTCTTCTCAAGAAGGCTCAATGGCAAATTCCTAGATTGTATGAGAATAACTTAAAATCAATTTATATTGTTTTATTTGTTATTGTGACAATATATTTTAAAAAGGGTGAGAGTAATTTAATTAGAATAATAAATATCCTTGTTAATTATTGTAAAATCTTTGTACTAATTGTGGATTTGATATATTAATAAAGGTGTGTAATTAGGTGAAATGTACCGAATCAAATGGAAATCTTGATATATTATTTTAAATAGAAATAAATTAACATAGTAATAATGTCAACGTGATTAAATGTACTGAATCAAATCGCCTATTAAATGTATTATTTTATTGTACCCAGAATTAAGCTAAAGTAGTGGTGTACTGGTGTTTGCTTTACTGGATTAATTGATAAATAATAAATACAATTGGTAAAAGTGATGAAATTAATAATAAAATTGGTAAAATTAGTGAAATATAAAAACAAATAAATAAAATTAAGGTTTCACTTTTGAGATTTTTGTTGGATAATCAGTTAGAATTATAAATTTGGCTGCATAAATTATTTTTGGTTTTATTTGTTAGGAATCAATGGATGCATTACATGTTTTTTTTTTCTCTGTCTTTATATTGTGTGAAAAAAAGTTATATGGCATTCATCAATTGGCTTAACTTTCTTCTGTATAATATAATAGATGATGTGACTGAAAATCGACATGTTTTAATTGAGCCTATAAATATAATTTGATTAATCAAACATGAAAAATATTTTTCTAAGTTTATATATATTAATATAAAAATTCATATAAGACAGTCACATGATTTACCTTATTAATTTTAAACAAATCCAATTTTCAGAAACTCACAAATTCAAAATTCACTTGTTAAAAATCAATTGAAATCGGTGAATCCATTAACAATTTTGACCCATATAAATTAATTTTCTATCCAATATTTTAAAGAATTGATTGGGATTCCATACTATTTATGTTCATAATTTGAAGTCACTAGGTGTAGAAGAAATATGGATATATAAATGTTTTTACTTATTTTGAATCTTAGCTTCGTCACATACATTAGTTTAATTTTGAAGCTTGTTATTGATTTCACACACACATATATTCAATGGTTATTCCATTATTATTATTATTATTATTATTATTATTTTGAAAACACCTCAATTCATACCTAAAAGTAAATGAATCAATTAAATACCCTCCTATTTCTAGTGAGAAATTACTTTTACCTTTTTTTTTTTACTAAGTTGGTTAAAGTGGTGCACTATATGAAAGATCATGTATCAATCTCAAGTTGGGCCTTTCTTAAAACATTATAAGTGGGCCAAATAGTAATTCTTATAAGCCCACCCATTAAGAAGCAATGATTGCTTTCTTTTATCTTTTTTCAACTAGGGCCCAACCCACTTGTGTCAGTTGTGTGTAAATATTCTATACAGAGATAATTTATTACATTTGATTTGATCTAAATGGGAAGGCTAATTATATTTTTATATTGAAAATAGCCCTTCAACATAATTTTATAAATACCATATTATTCAGTGAATTCACTTGATATATTATACCTCATTGATATATTAACTATGGTGTGATGAAATAAATTTTGTTTTAATTATACTGTTTTAGATTATCACTCCCAATTTTGTCCTAACCCTATTTTTTATATTAGGTCTTCATTTAATGTAAGTATTTAAAGAGACCCATATTTTCATATTACAAAAAAGGATATTCTGGTAATTTATTCTTAATCTATCTTAACAAATAATTTAAATAGAGGGATTATATACGACTTTTTTAAAAAAAAATTCAAATGACATTACTATAAATTAATCAAATTCGAATAATATTTTTTTTCATTTTTACTATGCTTAAAATTCATACAAAATCCTTGATATATTTGGTTAGGATTTAAATGGATCGAAAATAATCCTAATTATGAAATACTTAAATAGTGAAATTATCTGTTTATTTAGGGATTCAATATATGGTAGGATTGTTCCGCATATGAAAAAATCTATATTGAAAAAAGATTGATGATTGTATATTATAATGTGAAAATATGTGTTGTGAAATATGATATGTCAATATATGAATTCAAATTTATTACAATTGCAAAATTAAGTGTTAATAAATAGAAGTTGAAATTTGAACTTGAGTCTTAAAATAAATGTAGATTTTTTATTTGTATTCAACTGTATTTCATTTGTTATTTCAAAATAATAACAATATACTACATGTATCTAATAATATCGTGTATCTAATAACATCACAAATTAAAAAAAAATGAAATATAAAATACAAATATAATCAAAACAAACATATCCTTACCCTTTTTTTTTAATTAATTTTTTTAATTTTATTAATATATTTTAAAGAGAGAGGGAGAGGGAGAGTCTGCATGATAGCTACCATTTTCAGTAACTGAAAAAACTGAACAACAAACAATCGAGAAATGGTTGAAGAATCCGATAAGCCAGCGAATGCCGTCTATAAGGAACGATCGGAGTCATCAATGAAGAAGAGCAACGCGATCAATGGAGGAGATTCGCAGGGGAAGGAAGCGGAGTCCGTCGCCGGCGATTCAAACAAAGCGGCGGCGAAAGCGGTGGCTCCGCCGCCTAAAAGGCATCCATTGGAGAACGCCTGGACATTCTGGTTCGACAATCCCTCCGCCAAATCAAGGCAGGCGGCTTGGGGAAGCTCCATTCGCCCTGTTTATACCTTCTCTTCCGTCGAAGATTTCTGGAGGTATTTCTAATTAGGTTTCAGTTTCAATTGCGTACCAATTAGGTATTTCTCGAATTTCGATTTGTCGAATTTTTGAAATTTCCTGTGAGAAATTGAATATCGGAATGAAGAAACTGAACATTTTCGCCAAATCCTGTAGTTGTTCAGTGAAATGTGCGTCGTGTATGATTAATCTGACTTATCTGTGTGATTCGTGCTTCGTCTGTGTTCTTATATGATATATAAAATTGTTCTATGGAAATGACGTCTCTGATGTGAATTTGTGTGTGTGGATTGAAGGAAAGATGGTGAAAACTATGATCCTAATGATATAGTGAGATTGGGGCTGATGCACTAGTACTAGCCGTTCAAATACATAGAGATTTTGTTTACGTTTTCGTGTTTTTTTCCTCAGAACAAGATCGTGTTAATGTTTGATCATAGTTTTGTGGATAGAAAGATGGTTTTCTTGAATATTGCTACCTATTTAGTCATCGAATATTGCTTGTATCTAAGTAGCCGTTCCAATGTGTAGTGATTTCGTTTATGTTTTCTTGTCTTTCCCTCATATGATCATAGTTTTGTGGACAGAAAGATGGTTTTCTTGAGTATTGCTACCTATTTTAGTAGCAATCAGATTGTTCCTCTTTTCGTTTTCAGTTCTCATTGGATCTTGTTTGTATCAAATTGTCGTGGAAATATATCATCGAATTGGCTTGCAGAGTATACAACAATATACACCATCCAAGCAAGCTGGCAGTGGGAGCAGACTTCCATTGTTTCAAAGACAAAATCGAGCCAAAATGGGAAGACCCTGTTTGTGCAAATGGGGGTAAATGGACAGTCAGTTTCTCCAGGGGTAAATCTGATACTTGTTGGCTCTACACAGTACGTTACAGTTCTATTCATTTCATTCAATGTTATTTTCTCCATCATATCAAATTTTCAGCCCACTTGAATCTTCTATGGACTCTCTAATTGCTCTTGTGGGTTGGATTCAGTTGTTGGCAATGATAGGAGAGCAATTTGACTGTGGTGATGAAATATGTGGGGCCGTTGTCAATGTCCGAGCTAGGCAGGAGAAAATAGCCCTTTGGACTAAGAATGCATCGAACGAAGCTGCCCAGGTTCGTTTTTAGCACACAAAAGAAACCATGTAAATCGATTTTTCTGATGATCAAAAAGATGATCTTTCTAGCTTTCTTGAAAGATTTGATTGCTGATGTCTTATAAATTGCATTCTTGAAATATTCCAGCTGAGCATTGGAAGACAGTGGAAGGAGTTTTTGGATTACAATGATCAAATTGGTTTCATTTTTCATGTAATTCTTATACATTCAACTAGTCCTATATATCAACATGAGAATTTCTTCTGATAAGCTTATGCTGTTCTTCTAATGCAGGCAGATGCAAAGAGGCTGGACAGGGCTGCCAAAAATCGTTACAGTGTGTAATGCCATTAGGATTCAGCATCTGAGTATACAAAATTATGATAGAATCCAATTAGTATTGCCATATTTTCATTTTTGTTTTGTTTTGTTTTGACTAATGTTGTTCTTGGTTGTTTTTTGATAAGCAATGCTAGATGGTAATTTTGATTATTTATGAACTACTCGTTTTTAAATGATGTTCTGCATGTTGGTTGATTTCGCTAAAATTTCTTGAGAAGGGGTAACTTTAACTTTTGGTCACGTATGCAAAGACGATATTGACTTTTTGGCAATCAAATATACATTCATTTTTCAATTTTGGTCTTTTATGTTTTAATTTTTTTTTTTTCAATTTCAATTCAATTTTGGTTGAAATTTTTTATATTGTTGATGTGGTAGCTGGAATTTGGCTGCATATCAGAACTTCCGACGACCGCGTTATTGATTTTGAAAATTTCTTCCGACGACCGCGTTATTGATTTTGAAAATTTCGATCAAAATTGGGATGGAATTTGAAAAAAATAAAATATAAAGGATAAAATTAAAAAAAAAAAGAATACTTTATTATATCAAAAAAATAAAAAAATTTGAATATTTTATTATATTTTATAAATATTTAAAAAAAATTGAAAGTATGTTGTATAGAATATCAAAATTGAATGAGTAAGTCTCTTGTGAGACAATCTCACAGAATTTTAATGCATTGTGTGAGACGGGTCAACCCACAACCTAATTATCTACCACCCAAACCCTACAATTCACATGTTGTTTATGAGTGATGAGGCTCCGTCTCACAGAAACTATCCGTGAGACCATCTCACATGAGTTTTTGTGAAATTGAATAGGATATTGCTCTTCTACCACTGTAGGCACCACTTCGAATGTGTGGGTTGGTATAGGGTGGGGAAGTAAATTTATGTATTTTTGGAATAGATTAAAAAGAATAAGAAATAAATTGGATTTGTATAAAAGAGTAAGGAAAAATGACCTACATTGTTATCTACTCACTTTATTTTAAGAAAAAGATTTAATAAAATCATATCATCTTATATAATTTTTCTCATTTTTCGTGTGTAGATTGATAGATAAACATGCCACAAAGTTACCTCAATTAAAAATAATTAAGATCTCTACACCCCTGTATCAAAAATAAAAAAAAAATCTAAGTAATTGAATCTTTTATTTTTCATGTATAGAAAAATATGAATATTAGGACACGTAATACAACAAATAGTGATTTTCAAAACTAGGTATACATAACTTTTTTTTTTTTTTTAAATTTTAAAAGTTAAACTTTTACCAAAAAAAAAAAGTGTTTAAAATACACTATGAAATTTATTTGAAAAACTTTGACTTGCATTTTGTAATAGATATTTGCATTACTAAATAATTGTAATATATATGGTGCATTATATTACATAATAAAAAATTAAAATATAGTTTAATCCACATATGGAAATTATATATGTTGCGTTACAAATGCAATATATGTTCTAACAACTAAAATAATATTTCAATCAAACATGTCATATTTAATTGATAAATTGAATTACATGGTGTTACAAAATTATAATTTTTTTTCAATATATTTAATATTTTAAAATTTATACATTATTAAACTCATTCATATATACATTTTTTAAATTCTATATATTACATGAAACCTATACTATTTATCATGTAATGCCTAGTAGCCTACGCATCAGAGCCTAACAGAAACCTAATCTATCTCCCCGGATAACATGCTATGTCCGAATCAATCATCAAAAAACTACAAAAACCCAATGATTAAATAAATTGACGTAACATGATTTTCAATTGTTATTTATTTCAATCTTATGTTTTATTTAAATAATTTGTATTTTAATTACTTCAATAATATTATGTTGTAACATATAAAAAATATATATTTTACATTATAAAGCTTTCCTTATATTTATCATTAAAAGTTCAAACCCACTCGAAAATTCCAAATTTGTGAAAATAAATATTTATTGAATTAATAAGTAAAATAAAATGCTTAATTAATTGATCGAAAATGAGAATTAAAAAAAAATAAAGTTATTCTCCTTGTCTTTGTGTCGAAGCTGGTTTGGAAACTCAAGCTTCAAGAAATCCAGTCATTCTGAGAATGGAATCACGATACTCACTCAAACCTCTCCCCTTCAGAATCCTCCCATTTCCGGTGCAAATAGAGAACGCCAGCATCTTTCCGGCAACGCGCCGCCCTATGATGAGGTGCGGCGGCACCATTTCTCCGCCGTCGCCGTCGTCGAGCTCGCGGAACCACTTATTCCGCGACAAGTTCACCGGAATGCTCACCGGAACGGAGCTCCGCCCATTCGCCGCCTTCAATTTCCGCCTCTTCGCCGACGGAAAGCTGCGGCCGTCGCGATGTGCGCCGCCGTCCTCGGTTTCGTCGAATACGACGTCGGATTCCTGGAATTCCTCTTCCGCCATTGGAGATGAATGCAAAGGTTAGGGTTTTGGGGGATTGAGAAATTGGGGGGGAAATTGCGGGGATTTGTAGAGGAATGAATGAATGGCGAATCGTAGTGAGTACACTTTGATTATGGGTGACGTCATCGAAATGGCGTTTGAGTGCGGTCCCCGCTTTCTAATTTAATATTTTAATTTTAATTTTTAATAATTAAATAATGATTATTGTAAAATAGTGAGAAGCAAAAAAGGGAAGTTGTAGCTTGCGGGTCACGGCTTCCTATTGTGGTAGGGATGGCCGAGGAGCAATCCCCATCTCCGTCCCCGCGTTCGCGGTTCGCGGGGAATCCCCTTTCCCGTCCTCGTCAACGAATCGGGGAAAATTTTCCCTCCACGCCCCGCCCCGTCTTTTTTTTTTAATTTTTTTTTAATTTAATTAATATACAAAAATAATTCATACAACTACATATAACTCAAATATTAAAAAAAAAAGACTCAAAATCCAAATAAAAGATGAAAGCATAATTTAATAAAATTAGTTAAAACACAAAGATAAATTATCTTAATACATTTTCATTAATTTCCATCATTGTTCAATACTTCAATGCACCCAACATTTCAATCTCTATATAATTAATTTTTTATATTTATTTAATTATATTATTTAAAAAATATATTAATATATAGTTTATAATTAAAATAAAATTTATTTTTTATAATAATTAATTATATCATATTATATATAAATAAATAATATATATATAATATTTTCGGGGCCCCGTGGGGAACGGGGCGAGGATCCCTGCGGGGCGGGGAATACAATCCCCGTCCCCGCCTCGCCCCGCCAATCGGGAAATTTTTTTGCCCCATCCCCGTTTCCGCGGGGATGCATTTCGGGGATTCCCCGCCCCGTTCGGGGCGGATCCCCGCGGGGAACGGGGAACCCCCGCCCGTTGCCATCCCTATATTGTGGTGTGTGGTTTGAGGCCTACGAATTTCGATCTCTTTTTATGCACTCAAATAATATCTTCTTAACAATAATACATCAATCCACACAACAACATATTTCATATTTCTCAATTTAACTACTTTATTTACAATACAAATTATATTAAATTACCTCAAACTTTATAATATATACAATTGTGTGAGTTATAATCATGGATGCAAATATTTCAAAATATCGTTAATATTTCTTTGATATTTTCATTAAGACCGATACAAAAACAGGCTTTAACAATATTTTGAATTTTTTTTATTAATGTATTTTAAAATAATTATATTCAGTCATCCCCTAAAATTCAAATGAGATCTTATATTTTTACCTTATTTTTTTTATCTTATTGTTATATTTTCCTCATCAATATATATAGTTTGAAATATATATTTTTAAGTAGATATATAATCATAGAAAATTTATAGGTATAATTTCAATATTATATTTAGACTTTTTACATATACGTTTGTTTCCTCGTCTCCCAAAGATAAAATTCTGGATCCGCCACTGGTTGCGTGTGAACATGATTCAATTTCTTTTGATTATTGGGATAACTTTATGACAAAAGTAATTGATTAAATATTAAAATCAAAAGAAAAAAGAAAAATTCACACAGAAAAGTTAGCAGTGTATATACTTATAGACCAAATTTTGTTCTTCTAGCGGCTCGACCCATTGTGTCTCGCTGCAGGTCATGGGACATAACAAGTTGGATTGACTTCAAATAGATAAAATATATAATTATCACTATATGAAATATATATAATAAGTAAAGCATATTCATACTTATTCCAAACAATAAAAAATAAAGCTAAATTGTTATTTTTTTCAAAAGAAAAAAATATAATTGATTTTATACTTGAAGCCTATGAATAATTCTAGCTACCATACCTTAATTTGGTTCAAGAAAAACATATATATACAAATAGAAAATAAGCAGCGTAATAATACAAAAACTAAATACTACTTATTCTCAGCTGAATAAAAAAAATTTAAATATTAAATAATCATTTATATTTTTGTGTTATTTATAAACTAATTAGTAAATAAATATGTTTATTTGTCTAGCAATCCAGATTTATATGTTGTGGACACGCGTGACGGGGCCTTGAACTGAAAAAAAAATGACGTTAATATATATATATATATATATATATATATATATATATAAATATATGAATTCAATTATGGAAAATATTAAATTATGCTTTTAGAAATTTATTGGGTGAAGGTATATATATATATTGAGAGAGAGAGAGAGAATATTCAATTCTCTATTTAGAAAATAATGTTTCTAGATAAAGATTCACTTAAAAAAAGATTGAGTACCTGTTGTATACCTTATTATTGTCATTAATTTTGTCACGAGTTTGGGCTTTGTTATATCGTAAAAACTAGTATATGATACATGTAATACATGGAATTTTATAAAAAAAAATAATTAATTAAACTCGGTAAATTTTGAAATTTTAATTATTATTTATACATTAAAATTAAATTTATGATTTGTGCAATACATATTGTGTAATTTAACACTAAATATAACATAATATGATTAAATAATTATTTAATCGTCGAAATATGAGTTGCATTTGTAGAGGATCATAAATAATTTTTTATTTTGAAAAGAATATATATTGTTAGTGTTTGGTTTGATTTTTATTTTTAACATCTCTAACAACCTTCGATTTTTATTTTCAATTAAATGAAAGTCAAAATTTTACAAATAAATTTTATAATATATTTTAAAACACATATTCAAAAAAAATTATTCAATGTCATGATCAATTAATAAGTTTGTCATGATAAAAAAAATTATTCAATGTCATCCATCAACTTGCCTTTATTTTAATTTTTTTCTTTTTTATTTATATTTTTTTCTCTAAACTCTTAAATTTCAAATATGTAAATAACTTATAGTAATGAAGTTTAAGCATATATTAATTAGGTAAATTTAATTAATATTTCTATTTTATTTATTAATGATTTTTAGTAACATAAAAATTGAAGTAATTAATTAATTATATTTAATGTGAGAATGATGTATAATTAACATGTGTCCTTTTGATCTTTTATATATATATATATATATATATATATATATATATATATATATATATATATATATATATATATAAAGATAAGAATATCATTGTGAGGTCATCCAATTAGATTATTTGACTGCTGGTAGTCAATTTACACAAAAGAGTTTTACTTGTAAAATGAGTTTGTGAATTTTATAAAATTCCATCTTATAAAATTATTTCCGTAAAATAATCTCATATAAGTTTGTGTATTTTATGATTAATGTGATTAGGTATATATGATATGTTTATTGATTATTCGTCTAACAATCAAGATTGTAAGGTTTGGACTTTGGACACGTGTATGTCGGGGCCAATGGATTTCATATTAGTTTGCATCAATTGTGGAAAAATCAAATCATGCTTTTAGGAATTTATTATTTGGCAAGCTAGTTACACACACACACATATATATATATATATATATATATATATATATATATTTTTTTTTTTTTTTTGAACATAATAAACTTTAACAAATATTTGTAGTGTCCACCAACAGTGAATGAACAAGACATAGCACTTTCTTAGTGAAGGCGACATCTTTTATCCACGTATAATACATAATATAATATATATATATATATATATATTTTAATATGTCCATCATTGATACATATATAAATATCCTGTTCATTTAAAATATGTGATGTGAAAATTAATTAAATTAGATTTATAACACACATAATTTGTATATTAATTTATATCAAGATGGACAAATTATCATGATTGCAAATGGATATTATAGCTGTATTACATATGAACTTACAATCCAATATATTTGATTAGATTAGTGTTTAAATTATCTGACAATCATATGCAATTAAATGATTTTGTTAGCCTTCAATTAATGAAGATTTTATATCTAACATGGTATTTATAAGATGGAGCGTGTAATGTAATAGATAATTTTATGTGATATTTTCCGTTACAAGAAAGTGACATTTAATATTGCAATATAAACCAAAATTTTAGTAAAGACTACTAGTGTTTTGACTCGTTAAAAATAAGATAAAATATTTAAATTTACTTGACACCTTTCTCTTTTCAAGATTTTTGTTTTGAAAATAATATGAATATTACCTTATAACGTATGCCTTATTTTATTTGGAATAGAATTATTTTGGTTGAAATAATAATGAAAGTTCTAAATTACAACGAGCCTTGTAGTTTATATAATATCTTCACTTTTATATATAATTAATGTACATATTAGATTCACCAGAATTGGAACTCAGATATTCAAATTTTGTAGTCTTTATTATTTCCTACACTACACTCTCACTTAAAATAATAAATAAAGAGTTGAAAAGTTGAGGACCTCACCATTAACCCCACTTAAAATAAACGAGTTAAAAAGTGGAATGAACCACTTTAATACAAAATAGAGTTTAAATATATAAAATTTGTAATTTTTTATTAAATTAAAAACTTTTTTTTATAATATTTTTTTATAATCAAATTTCATTATGTAGAAACCTAATTACAATACGAAATTAAAAGATTATCAATACTACTTGGTCAAGAGTTCCAAACACAAGGATTAAAGTGAAATTGAGAATTCCTTGCCAACATATGGACAATCTCATAAGCAGTTCTATAAATAAATTGAATAGTCAAGTACAAATCATGTCTCATAATAACTTGACACTCTCAAATAATGGAACCAAACTTAGACACAATCTCTCCTTTGAAAATATAATCGCATCGACAATTTATTTGACATCCATCTTAAAAATAACTTTCTTATACCAAAGTCCATGAACCTAAGACAAAACTTCCTTCAAGCCAAGAGTCTCACCTTCTCTAACTTCAAGCAATCCATTCCAATACAATGAGCAACAAGCAATAAATGACTCACTCTCATCACACAAAATTAATGCACAACCAATGCTTTGTTTTTGCTGATAAAATGCTGCATCAATATTGCGTTTCAAGAAACCCGGTGGAGGATTAACTCAACCCAACATTGTTCTACTATAAGAAACATCTTGGTGAGATAGTTGATGTCTCATTTGTAATTCTTAATGTTACATGTCTTAAAATTCAAGAGTGCCTATATTTTGTTTATACAACTCCTTTTTGGAACTTGCTTTCCATTTTAAATTTATGATTTTTTTTTAATATTTCTTATAATGCATATTCTATTTATAATTCCTGCATCTGTACTTTCCTAGATCATTTAAAAAAGTAAAGTGTAGGTTGTAAATTAATTTGGCTTACATTTCCAAGAAAACTCGATAAAAGATCATAATTTTTTTTCTAATATATAACATTGATTTTCATTAATTTCAATAATATTATTAAAATAATACATATAAGATTAAATTACTCAATTTAACATAATTATTTAAAAACAAAAATTACAAATCCCTCAGTGGTGGAGATGAGTTGACGTACAAATTTGCTTTTAGAAGAACAAGATTGATTACGCAATAGAAGGCTTGGAAGTGTCATCTTCTTGTAAAATTATTTTTGCCTTTTGCATGAATATATATATATATATATATATATATATATATATACACACATATATATATATATGTAATATATATTTCTTAATCTAGATTATGATGCACACTTTGCCCCAATAGCAATTACGTTTTATTAAATTTTAATAACAAAAGCCAAACTTTTAAAGTAGCAAAATTGATAAGCAAATTCCCTTTATAGCAAGAAATACTAATAATATTTTTAATGAATAAGCTCAATCATTTAGTCACACATCTCATTTAATATTCGTATACAAATAACGATTTTTTGTGTCCCACGGGGCCACGACCTTTAGACTATCTTCATCAACAACCTCTCATAACCTAACCTCACAATAAAATATTAATTTCTCTCTCATCCACATATACAACCTACAACCCAACCCAATTCCAAATTTTTTATACTTTATCAACAACCTAATACAACCCAATTTTTTAATAAAATATTATTTCTCTTTCATCTACAAACACAACATAAAATGATTTTTTTCATAGATTAAATAATCGAAAAACCCAAAATATTTAAAAATATATGATTTTGGAATTTTTTTAATTATATTTAAAAATATAATAATTGCATAGATTAAAATCTTTTTTGATATAATTTTTTTATAAAAAGGAAAATATTTTTCTCATACACTTAAAATAACAACAAACTCAATAACTAAATTAAACTCACAATAGTTGGAATAAAAAACCGAAAAAAATGCATGAAATATGAAATTACAAACATAGAACTATAGAAGATACAAACATAGAAATTATGTGAGAAAAGAGAGAATATCAAAATGTAAAAAAAGATAAAATTTGAGATTGAGAGAAAATAGGAAACTTCAAATTTATAATTCAAAATATGTTAATATTAGACTCTATTTATAGAAAAAAAAAGGAATTTTGATATTTAAAAAAAAATTAAATACAAATTATATCATTTATCAACAATCTAAATTATAACCATAAATATTTACATGAACCAATGATGTGTTGACACCTGACATAAGATGATTGGATAAATTAGGTTGTGAGTTAGGTTGTTAAACACACCCCTTAAATTAAGGGTTGTGTCTTTTATATTCTTTTTTCTTTATTTTTTATTCTTTTAATTTTGTCTTTTTCCCATGACCTTGGTCATGGGTTGTGAATGAACATAGTCTTACGACCCACGACCTCTACAACCTATACGAATCATAACACCCACACGACCCACAAACCATGCCAAAGGGAGATAATTGTAATTTACAAACTTTCTAGATTTTGTTATTATTATGGTTATTGTTTTTTTTTTGGATAATAGATCAAACCTCAAAGTAGTATATATATGTAATAATCAATTCTTCATTATTATTATTATTATTGTTATTATTGTTGTGGTTTTGAGTTACTTAAAAAATACTATGTTCTTACTATATAGAACACTGTATATGGCCAGATGCGATTAAATCCAAAATATAAGTCCAGATTGCCTTTCTTGTGGCAGAGTTATAAAAGCCCAGGCCCAAGCCCTATTTTGACAAATCTTTCTGGGCCCAAAAGCTTCACACGATCTTTAATTCATAGTTGCATTCCACATTATAATTACATAAATAAATAAATTATAATTAATAGTTGGGAGGCTAGGAGACTAATTAATTATGAGAAAAAAACACAATAAAAGCACATAAAGTTGTTTGAAAAACATGGACTAAAGGTGTTAGTGATTGAAACTGATCATTATTAATATATATATATATATATATATATATATATATATATATATCTTCATAGATTTGACATATGTTGTGGAAGACAACTACTAGAGTGGATTGGACTTGGTCAGAAAATGTGGTTGCTCAACTGCCTCAGTTAATTGGAACAGCAGCTTTACAAAGACTATTTGGCATATGCAATAAATGTTACTAAGTCAATTGCAATATATTTTGATTGTCAATTTCATATCTTCTCTTTTTGTGACATCCATGCATGGAGTTATGCACTTTCTGCTTAATTACTATTTTCCAGCTAGCATAATTTTTAATTTCAATATTATGGCCATTTTATGATAGAATTCACTTCAAAAAAAACTAGTTGATATATATATATATATATATATATATATATATATATATATATAGCATTACAACAATGTGGTATAACATCGATAACACGAGTCTGGTAACTCAAGTTGTATTTCCATTTTTATAAAGATGTACATTGGATAAACGAGAATTTGAACTTGAATTATACAAGTTAAAAAGAACCCAAACTATCCAAATTAAAAAAGAAAGACATGTTTTTTAATGAGTTAGAGGGAGTAGAAGGGAGGAAGTAAAGATTAGAAAATTTGTGTAATCCAGGTTCAAATTTGGTTATCACAATTCTGATTATTCCTACGTGGGTTCAAACTCGATATTTCCCAATACTTTGACGATCGTAGACAATTTCGAATTAAAAAAAAAAAGTACATATAGCTTCATTTTCTTTTAATTTTAGTGAAAATTCTAGAATAGTTAATCAATTTCTCAATAAATTTAAAATCCAAGAATCATCATAATGAGAGTGAGCGGATAATATATATATATATATATATATATATATATATATATATATATATATATAATATTTCAATTTATTCCATATTTAATAAATTAAAAATAAAAAATGAAATAAAATACTATTTTATAGTAAATGATTTAACAACAGCTGAAAACCCAATAATTTAGAATACGTGAATTTTAATATCCTCCAAGCATGTGCAGTCGGTAATGGGAAATTGGAGATCTATTTTCCACATAAATTAATTAACATTATTTCTCATGACTTTGTCCAAACATTAAATTTGGTCGATCGTTTGCTAACTACCAAATGGTTTATATTCAAGAACCCTAGACTCATGTGAATTTGTCGACTTTGATTCCATTTCTTTCTTCTTTGAGATAATCATCGACTGAAGTTATATCAAGTGTAAATGTACATATAGTTGATTGAGACATATATACATAAGAGTGTGTATGCATGTGTTTAAATTAACTTTAACGAGATTAACATAGATTTAACGTGTCTCTAGGTTTTTTTTGTTAAATTATTATAATTATATTCTCTTGAGCCGATTCTTTTTTCTTTTTCTGTAACTGAATTTATATATTATCGATCGATAGTTATAAATAGTATACTTACTAAGTGCACTAGTTAAAAAATCATATATAGGTATAATCGAGTAGAAAAAAAAAAGAAAAAAGAAGATGACTTGACTCGATCTCAAACTTGAGCTACTCAAGTTAGAGTTTGAATTCAACAATAATCAATTCAATAGAGTTGTAAGCTCTATGGAATTTAAGATATTTGTATTAAGTGGAGTCAATATATTATAATATTTTTACAACCAATCAAGTTCTCGTTTTTTAATTGAATTATAAAATATATTATAATATTTTTACAATCAATCAAGTTCTGGCGAGTCGAATTTGATTTTAACAGGTTTGTATGTAATTGAGTTGAGCTTGGATAAGATGAACGAATTGATCAATTGTGCGATCGAGTCTATTCGAGCTTGATGAATTGAGCTTCGAATACTTTTGAATCGAACTCGAGCTCAAACTTTTTAGTGTATCAACTGAATTAGACTTGATTATATCCCTACTCGATCATATGTAATTTTATAGAATACAAGACAACTTTTGTAAATGTCAAACAAAGGGTACTTGTCAGTAATTTTAAGACACCAAATCCACACTAGTACCATTGTAGAAATCTCATGCGCGTGCAATCAATGCACCAAGCTAACTGTATTTAGTTTGGTATGTACAATAATTAAAATGCATCCATTGGCGATCTTGTTTGTTCAAAATCTGCAATATATATACCTACATCTTCATGCCTTTAAGACATTGCAAATCATCTCCATTGCCTTTAATTTCGACATTCCGATTTGCTTCTTCTATTTTCAATTCGATCCCTCAACAAACATTCTGCTTACATACAATGGGGTTCGGGGTAAGAAAATGGATGGTGGCGCTTGTGGTGGCGGCGAGCCTCTACTATGGAGGCGTGGCGGCGGAGCCTCAAGTGCCTTGCTACTTTATATTTGGTGATTCATTGGTGGACAATGGGAATAACAACAATATTCAATCCTTGGCTAAAGCTAATTACATGCCTTATGGGATTGATTACCCCGGCGGGCCCACCGGAAGGTTCTCCAATGGTAAAACTACCGTCGATGTCATTGGTAAGCTAGCTCTTCTAAATGTCATTACAAATAAGCCATTCAGATCCTCTATTACATTTGATGTTACATTTCATATTGTTTTACGACACTTAAAACATGTCACGTGTTAATTAATGATCTCATTTGATAACTAATAAGTTTTTCAACATTTGAATTTTTTGATTTACTGAAGTCTAAAAGAGGTACTTCGTTTTTTTAGTGAAATTCCAAGCCGAAAAATTTATTTTCTCGACACTAATTATTTTCTTAGAAAGATTAGTGATTTTACTAAAAACGATTTATGCATATACGTACATCTCAATCGATAATATTAGAGTGTGACAAATCAGCTCAAGTCAACTTAAAGGATATATATTTCCCATTTACAGCTGAGCTACTAGGGTTTGACGACCACATTCCACCGTACGCGGCGGCGCGTGGCCAACAAATACTTAGGGGAGTGAACTATGCATCTGCTGCTGCTGGGATTAGATCTGAAACTGGCCAACAATTGGTATTTTTAGATGAATATATATCAACATTTTGATCATTATTCAATTATACACAATAATTTTTTTATTTTATTGTGTATTAGGGTCAAAGAATTGATTTTGCTGGACAAGTAAATAACTACAAGACTACAGTTGAACAAGTAGTGAACATACTTGGTGATCAAGATTCTGCTGCCAATTATTTGAGCAAATGCATATACTCAATTGGAGTTGGTAGCAATGACTACCTTAACAACTATTTCATGCCTCTTTACTACTCGACTAGTAGTCAATACTCGCCCGAACAATATGCCGATGTTCTCATTCAACAATACACCGAGCAATTGAGGGTAAGACCTAATCTCGACGTTAGACCTCAATATGTGGGCCCCACTTCTTTTTCCCCCAATATCGGTCATGTCATGCCCCTGACCAGCTGGCGCCTAACGATTTTTAGAACATAACTGTTGTCAATTCTTGATTTTTTTTTTCCCACCAAATTATGTTATGTAGGCATTGTACAACAACGGGGCGAGGAAGTTTGTACTGATCGGAGTGGGCCAAATCGGATGCAGCCCGAACGCGTTGGCCCAGAACAGCCCCGATGGCTCGACGTGTGTGCAAAGGATCAACCAAGCGAATCAGATATTCAACAACAAATTAAAGGCATTGGTTGATGAATTCAACTCAAACACACCAGATTCAAAGTTTATCTACATTGATGCTTATGGAATTTTTCAGGATTTGATTGACAGCCCATCAGCTTTTGGTAATTATTAATCCCTCCATTTTTATTTATCCCACTACTTTTTTCTAGTCATGCTACATGTTACGTAAAATGACAAAAACACCCTTAAAAATTAGCGTATCGGCTACTTCCTAAGTGTAAACCATGTAAAATTCAAGTAGCTAACTAATTGTGACAAAAAAAATATGATTTTTTATTTTATGATCAGTATATATATATATATTTTTTGGGTTAATTATTGGAAAAATCATACCTTTACATGAACTGTCATTTTAACCTGACATTTTACTATTGGTTAAAATAATATAACCTTATATTGCTCGGACACGTCATCTGGCAAACACGGAAGTTTCACAAAGTTCAACTTCAAGAACTTCAAGAATTTTTTATATTTTAAATCGAATACGCATTTTTTTTTTTCAGACAATGACTGATGTCAGAAAACATACTATATATATATATATATATATATAAGTTTATGTTATTTTGACCAATAAAGAAAAGTTTCATTAAAACGACAATGCAAGTAAATATTATGATTTTTCTGACAATTAACCATCTTTTTTTTGACATGCTACATGTCTTGTATAATGACAAAAGTACCCTTAAAAGTTAGGGTATCAGCTAAATATGACCAAATAAAGTATTGCCTAACAACAATGACCAATTTTTTTTTTTTTCCTGGATATTTAGGTTTAAAAGTGACAAATGCTGGTTGCTGTGGTGTGGGGAGGAACAATGGCCAAATTACATGTCTTCCTCTTCAAACTCCATGCCAAAACAGAAACCAATATCTCTTTTGGGATGCATTTCATCCCACTGAAGCTGCAAATATCGTCGTTGGGAGGCGATCGTACAATGCTCAAAAGGGATCCGATGCATATCCGTTTGATATTAGTCGATTGGCTCAACTGTGAAGACGAGTGAAGATTGAACGATTATCTCATATAAGTTTTTGCGTTAGTGATATTAATACACAATATTGTTATATATTAATCATTTGATGTTTTTATAAGTGTTAGAATTTTGAGTTGTTTTTGCTAATGTAATATTGATAATTTCAATGTGGGTTTTGGTAATTTCCTAAGAGGAAAATGGTGGTGATTTGATGTAAAAGCATTGCAATATAGTATGGTCTCATTTTTCTACTTCTTAGCATATATGTTGATTATTTTATTTTATTGATAACAACATTATGAATTAATAACAACATTATGAAAATATATATAATGTTGAAGTATATTAATAGAAATGGGCCTATAATTGTTGGGCGCGCAACTATGTCACTCTAAGGTAATGGGCCCAGCTCGATATTGGATGGCAATTTCTGAATGCTTTGGGCCTCTTAACACTTTCTGATCTGAAATTATAAAATGGAGCAATAGCTAAAATAATAATATATTAAAATTTAGAATTATTTAAATCCAGGATTTAGAATTATGTCAATAGAAGGTTGTGTTTGGATAAAGTGGCTTGAAATCCAGTATTTGAAATGAATGAATTATGCTTTTGGTTTTTTTTTTTTTTAAATTTAATTTCCATATGTCTTATGGGCCTGGTTTTTCGAAGTCCAATAGTGACCCATTTGGCTACAATCCAATATTGTTGAATTATGTTTACAAAATTCATGTGGTCCATTAAAATAAAATTGACTAATTTGAAGCTGGTTTAGCTCGAAACAAGTTAGGACTGATTGTAATCCCTTATAAGATACTTAATATTTTGGGCTTAATTATGCACGAATCAAAAAATGCTTTGTTTAAATGGAGATTTTTTCTATTCTAATTATTTATTTGATAAATTCTCCATTTCCATTTATTTATTAGTTTTCGATTTTAAGCTCAAATTTTTGAGATTTCTCAAATCAGGATTTAATTTAATTTTATTTCGCAATTTGAAACTTTAAGTTAGAATGATTTTTTTTTCAATAAAGCTGAATTTATTCGTTGGTTCTTAACCTTAGACCTAAGTTTCGAAATCTCTTAATTCGGGGTCAAATCGATTTCATTTCTCAATTTGAGGATCTATATGAAAATTTGCTCTCAATTCAAACATATAGGAGGATAACAATACCACAACGACTATGCATTCCATTTTCATTTTTTTTTAAATTTCTTATAAAATTAAATAATGCAAAAATATTTCATCTCTCTCTCTCTTTTCTTCACGTGAGACAAGAATATTTCTCTCGTCAATTACTGCGTATCAATTCCTAATTTTTATTGTTTAAATTTCCTATTCTATAAAAAGACGAATTTGGAAAAAAATAGATTGAAATAATTAATTTTCGTTTGGATCTGTGAAATAAATAAATAAAGAACGAAAAATGAAAAATAAAGAACAAGTAAATTGCAGCCTTGTTGTGAAATTCTTCCTTATTTAATTGCTTAATAACCTTTTCATATGTAATTGCTATTAAATTATGTTTGACACATCGACCCTTAAGTCGTCTACATGTTTATTTTAAAAAGCAAGACATTAAATTTTATAATCTCCATTCTATTCTTTTTCAAAAATATTAGATACATCTTCAATAAGTCAATAAATCACTAATTAATCTTAGCTAATACGGGGTTTTAATTACCAAAGAAAATAAATGTCCCACAATGCAAATCACATTCTTAATTTATTTAAGGCTGCGTACGTCTTTGCCAAGATTTATTAGGTACGATTATTTCATTAATTGTGGTTAATTAGATATAAGTTAAAATATTATCAAGTTGACTACTTGAGTCTTTTTAATGGGGTATATAACTATGTGGACTGTTAGTAGGAGGATGATTGGCTGAATTTATATTTATTGTATTTAGGTATAGGTTGAATTCATTTAGGATGTTTAACTACCCTTATTAACGTGTTTGCCGTTTGGTGAGTTTATAAGATTCTTACAAAATCATATAAGATTTTTAAGAGTGTTGCAAAGTTAAAATTGAGTGCACTATGGGGTGTAATTTGAGAAATGATCAAATGCAAAAATCAATCTAAATTATGATCGTTTTTTTAATTTGCAATATTCTTTTTTTTTTTAGTTAGTTTCGAAGTGCAACCTAATTTTTTTTTGCACTAACTTTTTCAATGAAATGCACAACACGTGATAAGGATAAATATGTCATTTTAAAAAAGTGTAGGTTTCCAATTGAAAAAAAGTCATATTTCAAGTGCAAATCATAAAACAATCACACTTCAGGTTTTTTTTATCCTTATAAAAGTCACATGCAAGCCACGTGATATACATTTTGCCGGAAAAGTTTTCGGAAAAATAAATTTAAATTACACTTTAAGAAACTTTTGAACATCAAATTATAATCGGATAAAAAAAATTAGATTACAAATTGAAAATGATCATACTTCATAATTATAACGTTTTTTGCCAAATAACACCACCATACCAAACATATGGAATACACGTGTTAAATATATATATATATATATATATATATATAGAGAGAGAGAGAGAATTGATCAGACACGCACTTGAAAAATGCGCACCGTGCGCACTTCTTTAGGATTTTTTTTAAAATTTTTAATATCTCATATTATTTGTTTTCTCACGCTACCACTTCACATATGATTCTTTAAGATTTTTTTTTTTTTTAATTTTTAATATCTCATATTATTTCTCTTCTCACGCTACCACTTCACATATGAAATTCTGATCTCACATAGACCTAACTCATCTTCAACATATACAATTTGCATCCCACAATCAACATAGATGTTCTTCCCAATTCTCATAATCAATGTACTTTTTAATATTTTATATTATTATACACATAATTTTCTAAATCATAATCAATGTAATTTTTAATATTTTATATTATTATATACATAATTTTTTTTCACCCTACCACTTACATATGAAATTCAAATATCTTCACATACTTATATAAATCATCAAAGGAAAAAATAATTTCAAAAGCAAGAGTTTGTCGTGGTTGTGACATCAATGGACATGACAGGAGAAATTGTACCACATCCTTGGAATGTTATAATATTTTCTTATCTTTTCTAAAAGTTTTTACATTTAAAATTTTTTGGTACTGATTTGTTTTAAAAAAAATTTCACATGTGTAGATCCATTATATTTGAAGACACAAAATACAAGTAATTAAAGAGACTTGGGGATTTTGAGAATTAATTGAAGACTTCTTGAAAATTGATGATTGAGTTGGAGGATATGATTGGTTGGTTTTGAGGATTTGTTGAGTTTGATTGAGTTTGAGGATATGATTTGTCGATTTTAAGGATTTGTTGAGAACTTATTCTCTTTGTTACTTAATTCATATTTCTTAAAGAAATCCTCAAAATGAATAATATGATTGATCTTGAGGATTGATTGATGATTTATCATATTTGTTAATCAATTCATATTTTATAATTTTTAACAAATGATTTTTGATGATAACCAAATTTGTATGGTGTAGCATCTGTGAGATGAGAATTGCGAAAAAGATCTATGTTGATATGTGGGATGCAAATTGTATATGTTGATAATGGGATAGGTCCATGTGTGAGATGAGAATTTCGTATGTGGAGTGGTAGCGTCAGAAAAGAAATAATATGAGATATTAAAAAAAAAAAAAAGAAATCTTAAAGAAGTGCGCACGGTGCGTATTCTTCAAGTGCGTGCCTAATCAATTCTCATATATATATATATATAACTTTAAGAGTAAGTCTCTTGTGATATATATATATATATATATATATATATATAACTTTAAGAGTAAGTCTCTTGTGAGACCGTCTCACGGAATTTTAATGCATTGCGTGAGACGAATCAACCCACAACCCAATTATCCACCATCCAAACCCTACAATTAACATATTATTTGTGTTGATGGGGCTCCGTCTCACGGAAACTATCCGTGAGACCGTCTCACATGAGTTTTTGTGTAACTTTAATAGCTTTCCAACCAGACAATGTAATGCTAAATTAATGAAGGATGAGTAACATAGGCATATAAACACGACCAAAAATAATTAGGCTTTATCATTAATGGCCAATCTAACCTGCCCTAACTATATGATTAACTAGTATAGGGCCCATGTAATACACGGGATTTAATAAAAAAAATTAAATTTAGTGAAATTAAAAAATTAAAACATCATATACACAACAAAATTAAATTTATGATTTGTGCGGTATATATCGTCTAATTTAACATTACATATAATAAAATATGATCAAATAATTATTTAATTGTCAAAATATGTGTTGCATTTGTAGATGATCATTTAAAAAATTATTATTATTATGAAAAAAATATACATTGTTATACCTATTATATTATTCAACCCACCCATCATTTTTTTTAGTTTGCTCTTTATTATTTACATTTATAACAACCCTCAAATTTTATTTTCAATTAAATAAAACAAAATGAATGTCAAAATTTCACAAATAAATTCCAAAAGCATATATTCAAAAAATTATTTGATTTCAATAATTAATAAGTTTGAATAATAATTTTCAAGGTGCCCACCTTTATTTTAGTTTTTTTTTCTATCTATTTATATTTTTCCTTTACATTTTAAAATTTAACAAATTTCAAATATATAATAATACCTATCATTGAACTTTAGCATATGTTATTTAGATAAATCTAATCGATATTTCTATATTATTTATTATTTAGTAATAATAATATTTCTTATCAACATTAAATTTGTAGCAATTAATTAGTATATTTAATATGAAAACATTGTAGGCTTGCCATGTGACACTTTGGTCTTTCTTTTATATATATAAAGATAAATTATTAATTTTAAGGTTAATTTCATTTTCCAACCTATAATATGTATGTTTTTAAATTTTGCGTTCTAAGTTTTTTTTTTTTTTTTTCTATTATAACTTATATATTAAATGTTTTGTTCATTTTTGCAATTTCCGGCCAACATTAAGGGTCCACGTGATTTTCAAATGCTAATTGAGGGTTATTTTCATCATTTGCACTTTTAAAACATGAATAAATTTGCTACTTCAGCTATTTTGGATGGTAAAGATATTATATTTTTCTTTGAACCTTACCATCACCGACATTTTTCATTTACTCAAACAATTTGTAGAAGAAATGAAGGAAAAATTAGAGTTAAATTCGATTTTGGAGGGGAAAATAGTTAATGACTTAGAAAATGATGAAAATAACCCTCGTTTGACATGCGAAAATCATGTGGATCTTTACTCGTCGGAAAATGTTTCTAGGTGTTGCAAAAGTAAACAAAATGTATAGTATAGATTGTGATAAAAAAAATAGTTTAAGATGTAAAATTAAAAAAACATGCATAATACAAATTAAAAAATGATATTGACCCTTAATTTTACCGAAGTATTTTGATGTTTTTCAATTGAAAGATTTTATATGCTCCTGATATTTCATAATACAAACTGAAAAATGAAATTAACCTTTAATTTTATCGAAATATTATGACATTTTTCAATTGAAAGTTTTTATATGCTCGTGAGATCATTAATTTAAACAGATTTTACTCAATCACAAGTGGGTATTATTAAATTAGACTATAAATGCATCCTATGGCACTAAATGCAAGCATAAATACATCATAATTAGGCAGTTAAGATGACTGGTTCACTTGTGTCTGCATTTGTCTGAACTTGCTTGCATGTCTAGGGGTGGAGATCGGACGGATCGAATCGGAAATAGGATGTTTCGGAAAAATTCCAAAAAATTTTGGAAATGAAAAATCAATTCCAATTTCCATCCAAAAATTTTCGGAAATGAAAAATCCATTCCAATTTCGGAATTGTTGGAAATTTCGGAATTCCAAAATTTTGGAATTTTCAAATTTTTTTTCGAAAATTTCGGAAATTAAAAAATTCAGAAAATCGGAAAAAATCGGAAATTTTCGGAATTTTCAGAATTGTCCCAAAATATCTTATATTATGCAGTATATAAGATAGTATAATTATAAAACAACAGTATAAACTATAGTATGTAGTATAAAATAAAACTATAGTATAAACTGTACTATATACATATAGTATATAGTATATAGTATATATAGCATAAAGTATATAATATATAGTATATAGTATTCTTCTATAGCATATAGTATAGTATGTAGTATATAATATAATATAATTAAAAAACTACAGTATAAACTATAATATATAGTATATATTATAAAATAATACTACAAAACTACAATATAAACTATAGTATATAGTATATATAGCATAAAGTATATAATATATAGTATATAGTATTCTTCTATAGCAAATAGTATATAGTATAAAATGTTTGAATTATTTACAAAATTGCTATTGGTTTGATGGTAAGTTTCATGCTTTGAGTATGAGAGATCTCGTGTTCGATTCTCAAATGCCTTTACTAACTCTACATTTTATAATATCGGATCGGAATTTCCGAAAATTGAATTTCGGAAATATTTCGGATCGAATTTCGGAAATTCCGAAAATTTTAAAACTAATTCCAATTTCCATCCGAAAATTTTCGGAAAAATCGAAAATTGGATTTTCGGATTTCTGATTAAAAATATTCGTTCCAAAATCGGAAAATTTCGGATCGGATTCGGCGGATTTCGGAAATTCCGTTCCAATTTCCACCCCTATGTCAATAGCCTATTTATTAATTTTGATAAAAGATATTATTTATATTATCAGTATGTATTACTTAATAATTAAAAGGTATTACTTTTATTTAAAGGTTGTTACTTGTAGAATCTAAATGTATAATTTGTTTTATCGAAATGTATTAATGGCTTGTTTTATTGAAAAATATTTTTTGTTTATCAGAAAAATATTATTTTATTTAATAAAAAAGAACTAAAGCAAATTATATAAGTAAAATTAATAAAACAATGACTAATAAGTATAAATAATTGTCAAAAAATAGTGACAACTCATATTTAATATTAAACATAATGTAATATATATTGTCTAGGTTTGTATTCGTGGCCTTATAATCTCCAAAATGATTCATTTAGAAAAATGTATAAATAGAAGAACAAAATCTATACAATAATAAAAGCGAATCTCCTAATTAATTTTAATTAATAATAAAAATTAAGAAGTAAACAAAATATAAATTTAAGAATGATAAATTATTAAAGATAAGGTAAAATTTTTAGCAAAATTGAACAACATATAATTCACGAGTTGACATGTGTCAATCTGTAGTTCTCTTTTAGCAAATATTAAAGATAAGCTATATTAACCATATAACTAGAAGCTATTACTTAATTTATATTGAAAGTTAAGGTATTATATATTGTATAACTAAATGCATCATTGTACTGTGGAATATACATTTAAAATCTAAAAAATGTAATTAACGATTTCATCATTTTTTTCCTTAACATTTCAATTTTCTACAAATGATTTTGTATTATTGAGATAATTTATTTATAATATTTAAAATCATTGTAACAAAATAATTTAACCAACGGAATCGTCATATATGATTAATCTTCTAAATCTATGAAGAAGAGGAGGAAGATGATGAGGAAGAAGAAGATGGACATAAGGAATCTAGGGAGACATGAAATATCAATTTGATATTTCATAATCATCAAGATACTAAAAAAAAAGACAAAGAAGAAGACTTGAGAGAAGAAAAGGACGATGATTGCATTGAGTAGAGTGAAAGAGAGAAATACACACACTGTAACGCCTAGGATAAAACGATACATAATTGGTTAATTAAATAATTTAATCCATAATTGTTTGATTTAATTATGTGTGTTTCAGAAAAATGAAATAATGCATAATTTGTTTATCGAGCTATAATTTAATCGAAAATCCATAGGTTATAATTTAATAAATATATCTCAAATCGAAGCCTAAGGTTAAAGCGTTAATGGGTGGCCCATTAAGGGTCTGTGACCCAAATCGAAAGGTATAAATCCGATAAAATTGGAACACATAGGATCAAAATTGGACACATCTTTGAAACAAGGTTTCTCTCTCTCTCACCTTCCTCTGCTCAGACCGGCACCACCATGCCATCGCCGGCGCCGCCGCTGGTGCCATCCTTTCCCTCCACTGTTCCGGCCGATTCTTACGCCGGAACGTAGCCCTCGCCGAGCTTGTTCCAGATCCGGGATTGGATTGCCGAACCGCCACCGCCTTCGCCGGGAATTGGCCGGTGAAGGGGCGACTCCCTCTCATTTCTCTCTCCTCTTCTCTCTCTTCTCTCCTTCCTCTTTCTCCCTCTCCCGTCGGCCCTCCCCCCTCTCGGTCGTCTTTGTCACTCCGTCGCCGTGGTCGAGTTGAGCCGGTGCGAAGGTCGCACCGACGTGCCGTCCCGTTGCTGTCGGAGTGCTCGATGGGCTGTCGGTGTTGTGTGTGTGTCGTCGGTGTGTGTGTGTGCGTATCTACTATGTCGGCGTGCGGAGTGCGTCGTGGGGTTGCCGGTGACATGGTGTTGCCAATGTGTGTGGGCGACGGGTCCTGGGGAGTGGCGCGGTGGGATAGGGGTTTTGGGAGGGGAAGGGCCATTTTGCAATTTCGGAGAGTCCAAGGACTTGGGTGCAAACTCTAGATTTTTAGTTTATTTACGTTTTAGTCCCTGAACTTCCTAAAGTATCGCTTTAGTCCTCAAACTTTCGAAAATTATATTTTAACCCCCAAAAGTTTCCAAGCTTTAGGTTTTGACCCCTAAATCTTCTGAAAATTGTATTTTGACCCCAAAGGTTTTAAAAATATCAAAAAGGCCCCAAATCTTTTCTGATTTTACAAAATTACCCCTAGGTCAAAGTCAACCTTTTTCCAAAATTTATGAATATGCCCCTACACTTTTAAAAGCTCCGTTTAAGCTCGTTTTTCTTCCGTTTAAGTCCGTTTTTTCTTCATTAAAGCTCTGATCAATCCCTTTACACCTTATGATCAAGTTTCAAGCTTTCGTTTCGTATTCTTCCCTTTAACGCTTATTTTTCGAGAGAGTTTTTGTATTAAAGTAAGCATGATTAACATAATAAGAATCTAAGAAAAATCCTCATTTGCATGTGTAGACTTTCGAGTTAAGGAAAGACCATAAGACTTAGGATTCATCGTATCACGAGGGATCACCACCGAACGAGGTGGGAGTAACTTTTAATCCCTAATAACTTTACATTTCTGTATTTAACGCATAATGATGATGAACGAACGCATGCATGTGAGCTTAATGTTAAATGAATTGTTGAACCCTACGTGCTGTGATTATATGTTGTGATTATTGTGTTCATGCATGCAGGGACGGAGCCAGGATTTATTCACGAGGGGGGCGAAATATTTTTTTTGGGATATTTATCAAAGTTTTTGAAATTTGAAGGGGGCGAAATCCGTGTTTTTAATTAAAATTACATTGTATATGTATATATAAGTAGTTCGGTCAGAAAATTTGAGGGAGGCGGCCGCCGTCGCCAGTCCCCTCCCTAGCTCCGTCTCTGCATGCATGCATTATGATTATGTTATGAAAGGACGAAAGTCCACATTCATGCTACGGAGGGACCAATGGTCCGTAATGTAAGACGGGGAGTACCTGCACCTTAGGGTAAACGGGAAGTACCCGCACCCTTCTGCAGATATGAGCTATGTTATGTTATGTGCAATGCATTTTACATGTTGTGTTTAATTGTTATGTTTATATATGTTCGAACATCTTAACTGTTTAACGAACTTTAAAACATGAAAATTATCCCCACGAGTATATTCAAATGCACTCACCCCGCGTGTATTCATGCTATAGGAAACGATGGAAGTGGAGAAAGCGTAGCGAGAGAGGTGACATATCAAGTCGAGTCTTTTTCCTTTTTCGACCTTGTCTTTCTAAACATTGTCGTTAATCGTTTGTAAAGTCAAACTATTTTTCCGTTATGGATCCTGTATGCTTTCCGCTACTTTGTTTTTCAATGTTTTCTTTCGGCTAGACGTCGAGGATCTTGAACATGTAAAATCGTATGTTTAATAGTTTCCGAAGTTTCTGTTTTAAATGTTGTTTTAAATCTTTATTCACCTGTTATATCTGTAAGTTTTAAAATTTATGTTTCTTTTCCCCTTTTTCATGCATGCCCACAAAGAAAACTCTGAAATTTCAAATATGAAAACTTTATAATTTGTTGATATTTTACTCTCATAAAGTTATATTTATAATGTTATTTTATTTGATATGTATATATTTTAACATAGATATAGTTTTTACTTTAATAATGACAATCTTTTCATTTTGCAGAAAAACCACAGGATGAAACTGGATAATAGGACTATGAAGGGGCATGTTCATCATCATTGCAAAACCCAATTTATCATCATTTTTGGATATGTTCAATCTATAATAAATTCCAAACTGATCATAGTTCTTAACAGAATTATATATAATTAAAAAATGTGAGATAGATTTCATATTCCATCAAATTTACTGAAAAAAATAATCCAGAATTTTGTTCTAAATTTATCTCTAATCATTATCTGATAAAAATTTCTTAATTTTCAACTTATCGTATTCAATTTGTTCAAAATTTATCCCACACATTATACAGTGATCTTTTTATTTTACTTCTGATCATAAGATTTCTTTAGGACAATTTTTTTTTATCCAATTTTAAGATTTCTTAATTTACAACGAAACTCAAGAAAATCATTTAATTGAGATATTGTATGGAAATATTTCATGCATAATCCGAATATACATACTTTCTAAGTGACTATGGAAAAAAGTTTCTATTTAGAATGGGTGCGGCTATCCGCACCCCCAAGAAATACTAAACACACTCCAATTGTAGTGTTACTGTTCACATGTGATGTGAACAACCGTACCCCCAAGAAATACTAAACACACCCCAGTTGTAGTGTTACTGTTCACATGTGATGTGAACAGTAACACTACAACTGGGGTGTGTTTAGTAGATAGTGGGGTGCGGATAGCCGCACCCATTTAGAATCTACCAAAAAGTTTAAATTATAAAATAACTCTAATCAGTAATGACCAATAAGTAGTAGTGCCAACTCCATTAGATTTTAGGCACACTAGCTAGATTCTTTCATACATTAATTAAAAACAGAATCAATCAACCAAAAAAAAAAAGAAGAAATAAGAAGAATAATAATAAGATAATCTTTCTCTATAGCATTTTGGACAATCTACACATAGGTAGTTAGGAGCAGTCTATTTGCTAATTAGTTCCCTATAAATATGTGTGAAATATATATATATATATATATCATTGTGTATATATTACACAAATAATATGTTTGTAAAGTTGATTATCAAATAATTGATTAAAGTGGTCCTATTTTTTCTTTAAAATGACTCCCATTGTTACAAAGTTATATCTTATTATTTCGATCTCATATTTTATTAGTTTAGTTTTGGGGCAACCACAAGTTCCTTGCTTATTCGTTTTTGGGGATTCAATTTTTGATAATGGCAATAACAATAATCTTATTACAAAGGCCAAAGTAAATTATTTCCCTTATGGAATTGATTTTCCAGGTGGTGTTGCAACAGGCAGATTCTGCAATGGCAAAAATATGGCTGATTTTCTTGGTTCTTTTTCATCACTCTTACTAATTTAGATTTTAAATTTATAATTATATATATATATACACATATTTATTTATTTATTTGATATTTTACTAATTTATTGTGGAACAATGCAGCTGAGATCTTGGGTTTTAACGAATCAGTTCCACCATTTGCAACTGCAAATTCTTCGGATTTCATCAGAGGTGTAAATTACGCATCAGGAGCATCTGGAATTCTCGATAATTCTGGAATTAATCAGGTAAATGAATTGCACCTTTATGAGTATGTAAGACACATGGGCATGGAATAAATCGATGATAGTTTGAGAATAAATGATTCGATTACATTACACTTTATTTCAGTTCTGATATTATTTGCTTTTCAATAATCTTAAAGTTTAATGCACAATCTTCTGTATGTTTAATTGTGCAAGAAATGCATGGTTAATAGAAAATTGCAATTTTCATCTCCTTATTTAGGCATTGTCGGTTTTTATACCACTAATTTTACGTACTGTAATATTAATTATCTAACTTTTACTTTTTTCTGCTTTTGAACCAATTTTGCGGGAAAAATTTCGATTTATGCCTTCTTGGACGCCAGAATTGCTGATGGATCTTTAAATTAGATCTAGTGTCCATGTATGCAGAAATTGACATTTCAAGCAAAATTAGATCAAAATTAAAAAAAAAAGAAAAAGAAAATCAAAATGAGATTTTTCTAATGAGAAAAATTAACTTTTGAATGAGAATAATGTAATTTAATTTCTGAAGAACTTGGGTCGTGAAAAATTAACTTTTTTGCAGCTTGATTTATAATAAGTTACTATAAAATTTTTTGGGAAAATATTAATTTATTAATTTGTACTGTTCATAGGGTGATCGAATATGCATGAACAAGCAATTGGACAATCATAGAAGTGTTGTTTCTAACCTCACGACTTCATTTGGAAACACGACTCTTTCCCAAGGACATCTAAGCCAATGCTTATATGTCTCTTACATTGGAAGTAACGATTATCTCAACAACTACTTTATGCCACAATATTATCCAACAAGTAAAATCTTCACACGACAACAATATGCAGCTTTCTTGATCAAAGTATACTCTCAACAACTTACGGTTCGTATTTCATTATTTTAACTCGATTTTCGACCACATTTTTATCTTTAGATATCGACATTTGTACATATGTTTATTATTATCGAGATCAATGTTTTAAATTTTGTTAGGCGTTAGTTGGATGCTTAACTGATGCATAGTATCTAGGATGCCTAATCGGAGGAGACTAGATAGTGCCCGAACGCTGTAATTAAATTAAATAGATTTTTTGTTATTTTAATTATTTTTTTAATTTTTTATTTAAAAAAAAATATTTTTGAAACTCTTATATTATTTTGTTATTGAATTTATATTTGGAGGTTAAGTAAAAACTTAATATCTCATTTGAATTAAATTTATATATGACTTTTTAATGATTATAATATTTTTTTTCCCTTAAAGTGAAAGTTTGTGTAGTGAACCAAATATGAATAATAAGCCAGTCTTACATAATATGCAAAAAATAAATCTCATAATAAATAACACAATATTACTTTTGTAAGTTAAATTAGAATAACTTGTTTTTAGAACTAAATACTTAATTAAAGGTCCTAACACCTTTTTTTCGATATTTGCAAAGGAGTAACACTTCTGTGCACCAGTTGCACAGAAGTGAAATTTGTGCAATCCATACCTGTATGTTATAAATGTAGTACCTTTATGTTATAAATATAATACATTTATGCATGTTCATTTTAAAAGGTACGTATATTTGTATCTTTATGTTATAAATGTAGTACCTTTATGTTATAAATGTAATACCTTTATGCATGTTTATTTTAAAAGGTACGGATATTTGTACATAAAAGTACTACATTTATAATGTAAAGGCATGGATTGCACGAATTTCACTTCTGTGCAACTGGTGCACAGAAGTTTTTGTGATTTGCAAATCAGTATTGTAATTTTTATCACTTTTGCTTTTATATATGATTTATAGATCCTAGAAATATTTTTCAGCACAGATAGGTTTACATGGTTTTGAAGTAATAGATCAAATAAAACCCAATTTAGATCTCATGTATATTTTATAATAATTGTTTAAAATATAATTAAAATTAGTATTTGAATTTTTTAATTGGTCTCTATTTTAATTTTTCTTTTTTGGAGAAATAAAATTTACAACTTAAGAATGTGGAACAAGAATTAAATTAAAATAGGTGTGATATATATATATATATACATATTCTAATACAATCAAATAAGATCTGTGCCCCCAATCCGATCCAGCGCGTGGGCCGCTCCCACACGCCCTTACCGTGCGCACCTGTTGGCATCACACATTTGCTCTAAAGGTATCACACATATACTCTTCAGGTATCACATACCTTTAGTTCATGTTTGTAATATCTATAGGACAAATCTGTAATACCTCAAGAGTATATGCGCAGATAAAAAAAAAAAAGTATATATGCACGGGTGGGGCGGGTCGGGGGCACGGAAGTGTCGCCCTACTTTTATTACGGGACATATGATAGTTATCATGAATAATACTAATAGCTATGAAACACATTTTAAAATCGAGGATCTCATATGCTCAAAGTACATTGATTATTAGCACCAATTACATACTAATAGTTTTTTTTTCTTTCTCTCCAATTAACCAGACCTTGTACAAGTATGGTGCGAGAAAAATTGCACTTTTTGGGCAAGGTTTGCTAGGTTGTATACCTGAGATTACATCTAAATATTCAACAAATGGATCTTGTGTGGAATCTTTTAACAAAGCCTCACAGGAGTTCAATAATTTGTTGAAGCCACTTGTTGACACCCTCAATAAAGATCTCCCTAATGCACAATTTATCTTCATTAACATTACCAGCATTTCATGTACTGGAAATCCTTTAATAGGTAATTTCCTTTTATCTTTTTTTTTTCTTTTTCGATCTTCTATTTTGTTCTCGTGTTGCATCTCGTATGAGAAGTGTTTTTGAGGTCATGTTTGAATCGATGCATTTGAAATGCAAGGGTTAATTTGAATGGCTGAATTTCGAGTCCATGCTTTTTAAATGCGATTTGAAATCATTTGTTTCAAACACAATCTAAAATGATTTTATTGTCAGCTCAGATTAACATGAACACAACAGATAAACCTGAACTAATTTATTTGAGTTTTACATGTGTATGATAAAGGAGTTTGATCGATTTAAATACTGAAAGATAGGTTAATTATCATTGCAGAGTCTAAAAATTAAAAGCTATCTATTAAGGGCATAAAAGATGAGATTATCAATTTAAGATCCACAAAAGTAATAAGATCGTTTAGATTTATTGTTGTTGTTATTTCTATTAATATATATTTTTCATCTTTAAACTCTTGAATCGATAATTTTATCTTTCAAACCCCAAATTGATAATCTGTTATTTTTCTAACCTTAAATTAATCACAAGTTCAAAATAATCAAACAATTAAGTTGAAACACAACTTTGAAGTTGGGAGAAAATTCCAATTTTGTTTTTTGAATAGCATTGTATCAAGTACTTGAATTTGTTCCATTTACTTATACACTTAGCATGCCTATGCAAATCAAAATAATTTTTCTAGCATACAACGTAACTTTGTTACTTTTCTACCACAAAATTAGTAATTTATAAAAAATATCCCCACCCCACTATATTATTTCAGGTACTAAAATTATGGAAACTACATGCTGTAAGGTATCATCAAACATGACAGGACTATGTGATGCTGGTACACCACCATGTCCTATTAGAAATGTGTATGGATTTTGGGACAAATTTCATGCTACTGAATTTTCATATTATGCTACGATCTTGCGAGCATACAACGCATACTCGCCCTCTGATGCTTACCCTTATGATATTCGTCGTCTCGTTCAAAAAAATTGACGTCCTTTGAATAAAATGCATTGATCGATATGCATAATTGATCAACATTTAACAGAAAGAAATAACATCTCTGAAAAAGTGAGTGAGATTTGTTATTTGAATTGTGAGATAATCTTCATGTGTCTTTGTAAGGATATTTATAAGGATATTGTATGAGCTTTAATTTTGGGTTTGTGATCAGCCTCTTAAGTGAGACAAAATCATAAAACCTTATATTATGGTTAAATAGTATGTAATAAACAATACCATGTGGACAATTGCAATGTTAAATTGCAAGACAATGATATAGTGCAACAATTTCTTGAATGTCTAATTATCAAATATTAGGTACAATTGTAATGGTATAAAGCTAGACCTTGTAATGATATAATTGAATAATGTTTTTAAATCTAAAACACCACTCGTATACATAAATAAGTTACTACCTACATCATGTTTAATATATGTGAAAAATAAATATTTTACAAAATACATTATTTCCTATTATTCAATTTATTAATTTTAAATAATTTAATTAATAAATAAATATAATATATAAACCATGTGTGGCAACATTCCAATTAAATATATCTCTATTTATTTAAGTGATCACCTGAGTTGTGTTTGAGTAAAGTGATTTGAAATAAATGAAATTTCAATCCACTCAAGTTAGTAAATATATATTATCTTCTTTGTGGAGATTTCAGATCAAGATAAGCAAATGTGTGGTTCAATTCCTTACACTAGTTCAAAGGGATGTTGATCCTATGTTTTTTGACTTACTCCTGATGATTAGTAATGTTTCCATGATTTCTATCTCTTGAATGATTTGTTTTGTTTGATTTATTGATTCATGATGTTACATGATTTGATTTAGCAAGATCCGTTGTATTAAATTGTTGTGATATTTATTGCTAGAATATAACCACAATCCGTAATTATTACAAATTTATTAGTAGCAAATAGACTCGTTAGAGGCAACATATATCTAAGATTATTTGAATCGAGCTTGTGGATTTGGAGTCTAGTTTATCTTATCATTTTAGAGATAAATGTGTTTAACAAATTAAATCTAATATCATATCATTAGGTTGTTTGATTGAACGAGGTTTATTAAGAAACTTGTTTTAATAAATTAAACTTAAGAGATTGTTGGTCCAAAGTGGTCAGAGGTTTAGGGGGTGATTTTTCGTTCTGAAAACTTTTCTGTAAAACAAGATCCTGATTCTACAGAGAATGCAGTATCCTGACTCGATTCAGAAACCTGACAGTAAACTGTTTCAGGTTCCTGACTCGGTATCACAGTATGCAGCGAAATAAATTTAAGATAGAGTTTCCTTTGGAAAACAGTTTTCTTTCACAAGTATGATTTTAAAGCAATCCTTTTGATAGTATGCTTATGGTAAATACAGCAAGATATATATATATATATATATATATATATATATATATATATATATATATATAAAGCAATGCAGCAAGTAATCAAAGCAGTAAACACTCAAGGGTTTATAGTGGTTCTAAGATGGTGTAACCCTTCTACGTCCACTCTACTTCTCCACAAGGAGAAACTTCGTTAGGTCAGTTTGTTTTACAAGACACTGCTTTACAAACATCTTCCAAACAAGTTAACCTACTAGAATTTAAGGATTCTTAGGCACTATCCCACACAGGGTACAAAACTCATACAAAGTTATAAGCTTTCACAAGACTAACACTTAACAAGGATCTAATCCTATCAACTAAGGACACCAAACTAAAACAACCTAGCACACAACAAATGGTTAAAAGTATATGGTTTTTCTTCAACTGGTGCAACAAGAAGTCAGCCTTGAACTTGAAAGTTCGAGTGCTTGAATAGACTGCTTCAGAAGGTTGAGTGACTGAACTTGGAAAACCGGAGAATAGCTTGAAAATGAAGAGCTTAGAAAATGCTTTCAATTGTCAGTAGTTCAGTAGTCTTCAAGGTCACTCATTCCTTCTATTTATATCACTAGGAAAATGCCCGTTGAAGAGAGACATTGTCCTTTTTGCAATTCAAATTGATCTTGCAAATCTTCATAATTAATGCATCTGAGAAACTGGGGATATAGAGCATGTCCTACTCTGATCTGCATTAATGGCGTCTTACTCCAGCTACTGTACTTTTGCAGAGCCGCTGTCCAGGTGACATCACCTCATTGGCTCGTTGCTCACTTCTATCTATTGGTAACTTTGACAGTAACCAAACCTCGTACTGTCTCCAGCATATTCCTCGTATTTCTTGAATAGGTTAGAAAGACTTACTGCTTGCTGCTCAGGTTGCAGTAGCCGCTTTCTGTTCTGCGCCAGGTTTCTGTTTCAAAACAGCTTCCTGTTCTAAAAACCTGCAGTTAGCTTCCTGACCTACGTCTCCTTTCTGATCTGTTTCAGCTTCCTGACTCTGAACAACTTCCTGTTCCAGAATCCTGTAGTCAGTTTCCTGACCTGTGTAAGCTTCCTGATTCCGAACAACTTCCTGTTCCAAAATCCTACAGTCAGCTTCCAGATTCTCTTCCTGTTATCTGTTTCTTTTGCAGATCCAGCTTCCTGATCCTAGTCTCTTCTTCAACTTACTGATCTTCCTTATTGAAAATCAGTCTTCAAGTCTTCTTATGATCTAAAAACCTGTTATAACCAGCTTTCTCTATCTTTCTGATATATGTATCTTTACAAAACAAGACATAGAAAGATAAACCTATCAAGCTATAATCCACTTATAAATTGTGAAAAATGGGTACTCTAAAGACTCCTCTAATATTACATTGTCTCATCAAAATCTAATAAAAAATATCCCAACAGAGACAATTCAGGTTAGCAGAACTTGTTGCTAATCAGGTTAGCAGAACTTGTTGCTAATCTAGAGACGAGGTTCAATAGATATATTGAGAGAAACATTATTAATTAATTAACTCGGTCAAGAATGGAAGTAGAATACTATACTGATAACCGATGCTTTGTTTATTGATTAATTCTTATTTATTTATTTGCTTTGGTCTTTTTAATTGTGCATAGCAACTAGATAGATTTATTAGTTTATTTAGATAATTAATCTCCCACGAATCCCTTATTTTATCTTGTTTATTTGTTGAGTAACGAGCACTAATGAAATTAATTAATTCCTTAATCTTACTTACTGCCTCTACAAATTAGTAGTTGATAAGGTATTTATTTTATGTGCCTCGACAACATGCTCAATTTGCTTTTTTAATAAGGATATTTTGATATTAATCACTAAAAAACAGCTGGCACAAAATTAAATGACTAATAAACCTACAAATTCCATTAATTGAATGTTCGAATTATCAATACATTAAATACTAAATTATCTTGCTTAAAAAAGGATAAAAATATTGAAACATCTAAGTAGTATCCCATGCATACTGCCTAACTTCCCTTGATAGGTGGAAAATAAGAACCCCTTTCATAATATTAAAGAAAAAGTTAATTAAAAAATGTAGTTACGACGTCAAACAAAATATGTGAAAATTACAATCAAACACTTTTAATTATGAAAAAAATACTCTTTGATTGAGTTTTCGGAGTAATTTAATCTGAACGCCCTCATTTTTATTCATTTCATTTTTTTCTTTAAAAAATATCAATTAATATATACGTTTGTTTATATGTTCTATGTTTTAAAATGGTCATATATTGAAAAATTTATAGTCAGAAGCCTAATTTTAATTCTCACAAACTTCAAAATTGATTTGGTAATTTAACTATAGTTCGAGGTAGCTACTTAGCTAGTATATGTAATTTACCAAAAAATTAATCCACTCTTAATTGAAAACGCACACTCTCTTTGCATAGATGTTAGGAAAGTCTATTTACTAATTAAGTTAATACCTATGTACTTATCTATATATCTATATATATATATATATATATATATATATATATATATATATATATATATATATGCATCGTGCGTGCTTGTAAAACTCATCAAAAAAAGAAAAAAATTTGGAAACAAAATTTCCAATTCTTTTTCTTCAAAATGGCTCCAATAATTAGTACAAACTTTTATGTTATTTCAACGCTATATTTAATTATGAAACATTCTACGTTAATCCATGGCCAACCACAAGTCCCTTGTCTGTTTTTTCTTGGGGATTCATTTCTAGATAATGGAAATAACAATTTTCTTAATACAAGGGTCAAAGTAAATCATTACCCTTATGGGATTGATTATCCAGGTGGTATTGGCACTGGCAGATTCAGCAATGGCAAAAATATAGCTGATTTTCTTGGTATTTCTTTGTTACTCTTCTATAATTTTGATTAAACAAATTCTCTTTTTTTTTTTTCGTGATAAATTAATAAATTTGTATATATTTCAATTGACTGTCTATGAATACATGCAGCGGAGTTATTGGGTTTTGAAGAATCTGTTCCACCATTCGCAATTGCGGAGGATTCGGAGATTCTCAAAGGTGTGAATTATGGATCGGGAGGATCTGGAATCCTCGATGAAACGGGAAATATGCAGGTAAATAATTGTGTTTGAACAAGTTTTAATCGAGTTGATTTTATTATATATGAGAAAGACATGTATATAGGGTTTGATTTGATGTCCCTTAGACATTTTTCCTAAAAAACGAATATATATATATTTTTTTTTTGTAAATGAGGAAAAATTATGATTTTTTTTTGTCTCTATCATTCGCATGATAGTAATTGAATTTGGTAGTGTTTTAATTAGTTGTGTAAATTTTAATATTAATGATACAATTTATAATTGGAAATACTAAATGAAACATGAGTTGATTCGTCAACTGAAGTATGACCGTATTTCAAATTAATTTGGAACATAATTTTTTTCTTTTTCCGATTGCACTTCAAAATTCACAAGTTTTTGAGATTGCAACTAATGTAATATCTAGAGGCCATTCCAAATTTGTGTTCGATTTTTCGTTCAAATTGAGGTTAAATCGAATGAAAACCAGATAACTGGTTTTGAGGCTTTCTAATTTTATTTTATTTTAATGTAAATTGAGGTTAAATTGAATGAAAACCAAATTTATGTTAAAACAATTGTATCATTTATTATGTAATATTAGTCATGTAATATTGTTTTATTAATGATACAATCTATTATGAATAATATACTAAATGAAACATGATTTGATTTGTCTATAGGGTGGTTGGATCAGCATGAACAGGCAGTTGTCTAATCACGAAACTGCGATTTCTAAAATCGCATTTTTACTTGGAAACGCGACTCTTGCTGAAGAGCATCTGAACAAGTGTTTGTACGTCGTTTGTATGGGAAGTAACGATTATCTCACCAACTATATGAAGCCAATGTACAACCCAACAAACGCACTGTACACATCACAAGAGTTTGCAGCAATTTTGACACATCGGTACTCTGAACAGCTTTTGGTTAGTACTCATTATGATTATAGCTAATTTCTTACTAAATTTGTTTAGGTCGTGTCTCGATTAAGAGCGATTTGAAATAAATGGATTATGAATTCATATTAATTCAAATATTATCATTAAATTTTTCAATTCAAACACAGTCTAAATTTATCGTAAACCGTCCAATATTACATCGTACTAAAAAATGATGGTCATAATCACAAACATATATAGTCGTGGATGGTTGCGCGAGATCATGCATGTCTTAACATTTTTAAAAAGTTAATTATTTTTGCAAATAGGAAGTGTCGAAATGACCCATTTATTTATAGAAATCTCCCTCATTTATTTTCTTAGAAACTCATAGTTTTTATAAGAAAATCAATATTTTAGAATGAATATTGAACTACTAGTTATTTTGATCAAATTACACTTAAGATATTTCTATATTTAAAGACAATAAGTTTTTAACATTTTATTTATTTATTTGAATTTTTATTGCAAATAATTTCAATTTTGGTCTTGTATGTAAGATACTATTCATTTTTTGACAATCAAGTATCCATTTTTCAATTTTGATCCTCTATATTTGAATTTTCTCATATTTTGGTTGAGATTTTTAAAATTGCTGACGTGGTCATCGGAAAATATCATGTGACATCCGAATTCCAACAGCCACATTAACAATTTTGAAAATTTTGACAAAAAAGAACTAAAATTGGAAAAAAAATAAAAAAAATTAAAGCGTAGAAGATCAAAATTGGAAAACAGATACTCGATTATTAAAAAATAAAAAAATATCTTATATATAGGACCAAAATTAAAATTAACCATTTTTCTTATAATTAATAAATTTTGATAATTCGGTCCCATATATATATATATATATATATATATATATATTTAATGGAAATTACAATGAAAACATAGTATGTAAAAATAAAGTTTTAAATAGGGAGCCGGTCTAACTCAATTAGAGCAGCCAATCTATATTGAACAAAGTCTAGGTTTCTTCCACTATATATACTATTTTTTCTTTTTTCTTTCTTAAATTTTTGAATTTTATTTTGTAGGGTTGATCTCAAATTTAGCCTTACCTACATGATACCATCTACTATCACCTTTTTCATACCATCTTGTTATTTTACAAAATAAAATTTATTTCACTATATCTATTGTTTTTTAAATTCTCAACACAAATTAAAATCAATTTTCCAACTTTAAATCCTTCTTGACTTAATATATATGTTTGCAAAATTTTTTTTTTTTTTTTTGGGTCCTCAACTTGTTCCAACTGATAATTTATATATACTAGCTAATGCTGATGTTAACCCAAATTATTCGAAGCAATTAAAAAGTACATTCTATCAGGATAATTACCTGATGTGGTCTAAATTAATTGATGTTGATTTATCACGTTATTTAATTTTGACTCAAATACTAACAACTATTTTTTTTTTCCTTTATCCTAGAGATTGTACAACAATGGAGCAAGAAAAGTAGTTGTTTTTGGGGTAGGTTTAATAGGTTGCCTGCCTGAAATGCTGTCTCCAAATCCTACCAATGGATCTTATATTTGCTCCGATTCAATAAATCAAATTGTGCACGAGTTCAATGATAGGTTGAAGAAACTTATAGACTTCTTCAACATCAATCTCCATGGTGCACAATTTATCTACATTAACTTTGCTGGCATTACAAGTGCAGATCCTTCGACCTTCGGTGGTAAATTCATTCAATTTTCGATCTTTTAATTTGTTTCGTTTCAATGTTGTATCTTCTATTCCATTTGATTAACTGATATGGTTATAACTAAAATCATAACACATTCACTCCTCGATGTTGATTGTATAATGATTAACGAAAGTCCTTTAATTTTTTTTTTTTTTCAATTTTGGTCCAATTTTGCTCAGAATGTCAATTTGTGTCTACGTGGATACCGAAATTGAAAAATCTATTTCAATAATTCCAGCACCCACATAGACAAAAATAAAAAAAATTGAGCAAACCAAGATGAAAATTGCAAAAAGAGTGATAGCTATAGAACAAAACTAAAATGCCGGATGTAAAAAATGGATAAGACCTAAATTAATTACACGACAGAAAATTGAAAATTCTCCTTATTAAAAAGTACTTAAAAATTGAGTCAATCAATAATCTTAAACATTGTAATACAATGTTTAAGATTAATAATGTATAAACTCAAACAACCTTGAATAGTAGTGTATTAATATATAAACTTAACTCCATTATTTTACACTATGCACCCCGAAACATGCTAACTAGCTATATTTAATAACTTATGCACTTAAATAAACATACACAGTATATAATATGAGATGTAACATCAAATCAGATATAGAGAAAATTCCAAAGCTAGTAACTATAACTTTTGTATCATTTCAGATTTTAGAGTTGTGAATACTCCATGTTGTGAAGTGATGGCACAAACAGGACTGTGTGATGTTACCAAAGAGCCATGCGATGATAGAGATGAATATTTATTTTGGGACAAATATCATATTTCAGAAAATGCAATTCGCATCGTGACTGAAAGAGCATACACTGCACTGTTACCTTTCGATACGTATCCCATTGATATTAGTCGTCTCGTTGAAAATAATAATGTTATATCAGATATGTGATGTCATAAACTCGGATGATTAAGCTTCGGTTACCCAGTGATCTTCATCACAATGCATGAGGCATTCAATAGTAATATATCATGTATCAATAGTTTCATGTAGATATACAATATTGGGTCAATAAATAAGTTTGGGATAAGGAATAATGCAGTGTTCAAACAAGTCTATGTATTCAGTGACGTACCAAGGATTTCGACTCGGGGGCCCAAGTCAATTAATAAAAAGATACAATAATATTAGAGAAAGAGCATATATATATCGCAATTTCGATAAAATCAATGTATTACAATATTTCTCTTCTATTTTTCATATTCTGAAATCGTTGCATAATTGCTTCATTACTAACATTTCTAAATACATCTTTTTCAATGTATTCAACTATTATTCTTATCTTGACTCGATGATAGTTGGGGTTGAATAAGAGGTGCATTGACAAAAGATGATGATGTCTTCATAGTAGGTTGCATTTTTCCGAAATATCTTTCTATTATCTATAAAAATAGGACAAATATTAGAAATACATTAAAAGTTCAAGAACTTGGTAAAACCTATGAGCAAAAGAAATTAAATTTCAAGGGATAAGTAAAACAAAATGAGATTTAAGAAAAAAAAATTGAAATTTCAAGAGTTAAGTAAACAAAATAATTTTTTTGATTTTTTTCTTTCTCAAAAGAAATTAAATCCTATAGTAATTTAGGCATTTAACGAAATAAGAATTTCCATCTCCTACCACAACATATTTTTTTTCATAATTCAAATCTTAAGTATAGATAAACATTCTTAAATAAAATGCCAAATTATTTATCAATGTTTTCCAACTTAACACTACTACATCACATATATAACTTAAGGCATAATAAATCAACAATAATAATGAAAAAAAAAAAGCAAACAAGTAATATAAAGAGAACACTTTACCTTGAAATTCTATGGAGAAACAACTGGGAGAAATGAAATTAGGGTTTGTGTGTGAGAGAGAAAAAGGGAAAAATTAGGGGTGAAGATGAAGGAGAAAAGAAATTTATAGCCAATGTAAGTTTTGGAAGAGCTGCTTGATTAATAAAATTTCAATATTTTTTCTTTTTTTTTTAATAAAAATGTGAAAAGACGAAAATACCCCTAGTATTTTACAAAAATTTCAGGGGGCCAATGCCCCCTTGGCCCTAATTTGTGTCCGTCTCTGTATGTATTTTATCTCTAATCTTGGACCTATATTAATTACAAATCATTGGGTTTTTGGAAGGAAATATATAAGGAATTCACAAAATTCAATATTTTGTGGAGTAAGTCTCTTGTGAGACCGTCTCACGAAATTTTAAAGCATTGCGTGAGACGGATCAACCTACAACCCAATTACCCACAATCCAAACCCTACAATTAACATGTTATTTATGTTGATGGGGCTCCGTCTCACAGAAACTATCCGTGAGACCGTCTCACATGAGTTTTTGTGTATTTTGTGATATGTATACCTCTATAATTTTAGTATTTGATTTGTTGGGTTAAAATTATTTTTTGTCCCATAGCTATGGTTTCTTTGGATTTTAATTTCATAATTATCATGATTTTTAATTTAGTTCTGCAATTTAAGAATCTTTTGATTTCAGACCAATTTTGACAAATTGAGGCTTTTCGGTGACCTACAAGTGACGTGCATGACGACACATGTCAAATTCTTATTGATTGATACATGTCACCACGTCACTTCTAAGTCATCAGAAAATCCCAATTTTGGGATTTTCGGCGGGCCGACGACATTCGAATTTTCCAGTCGAAATTGGACAAATTCTTAAATTGTGGGATTAAATTGAAAATTATAATACTTATAAAATCAACATCGGAAGACACCATAATTAGACAAAAAATGAAATATATATACTTTTCAATTAATCGATTCAGTTATAGACTTATAGTGATATTTTCATGTTTATTTATAATCGATTTTTCTTTAATTTTAAAAATACAAGTGTGTAAGATATAATAAATATTTAAAATATAGCTATGTACATTACGATTTTTTTTTTTCTAATTATATATTAAATACTCTTTATTTTTTTTTACATATAATTAATTACATCATATTATCAAATAATTAATATTTCTCACATATCATGCAATACATGGATCGCCCAAGTCAATGAAAGGCCCATTTAGGTCCATGTTGTAATGCGTCTCGATATTTTATTTGTGTTAATATTCTTGATTTTTTTTTTTTTTTGATCTTATTTACTTTATTGAGTGATTAATTAGCATCAAATATTCTAAATGTTGACTTGTAAATTGTAGATATATACAATGAATAAGCCCAAAATAATATATGGGAATCAAAATCTTATACTAGAGCTTTGTGTGTAATCCTCATAATCTACACTATAATATTCCAAACAACAAAATAATATTGGAAACTATTTGTGATCTCCTTCCAATAATAAAACAACAGCAAGTACTGAAATAAGTCTTTAGACAAAGTGTCACATTATTTTTAACAAAAAAACCTCAGCTAACATTCAATCTATAAGTGACCAAAATAAATACATGTGACGAATTATATCAAAAATCGAATTAATTATCTGATGTAACATAGTGTTTGATATCATACTTCATTAAAACAACAAATAAAATATACATATGATAACTTTACAATTATTGTACATCACATATATCATGATGATATGAAACACGAGGCGAAATAATACCTTGCAACAAAGCATCAAGACCCCAACTCGAAATGACCAAAATAACCCCAAGTAATAAGACATGCTAAAAGAAATTCCACAATTAATACACAACAATAACATTGCACAATATGTTTTTTAGTACATTATTAGAAACTAACTTAGCCATGCCATGTCATGCCAATTCTTATCATCAATACATACATGAAATAAAAGGACAAGGAAATGTTTATGCATGCTACAAATCTTACAAGAAATACAACATTAACAAATAGATCCAACAATATTATAGTATATGATCAAGAGCTTAATTAGATCAATTATGAAGCAAGATATATCACTCTAATTGATCTTTGCTCTTCACTCTTCTCTTGAGTTGGATCAGCTGTTATAAAGACGACGACGACAACAATAAAAACACATATAAGCATGAATTAATGCAATGAAGAGATAAAACTATTAGTGAAGAGAAGGGTATAATAGTCATACACCAACTGAAGAGAAGGCTGATCTTGCCTATGATAATCAGGATCGGGTTGGAGACCGTTGATTTGGAGATAGTCACGAGCATCGAACGGCTGAGGTTGAACGAGATCGTGATACTCGGAACTTCCAGGCATCAAGTTCATGTGCTGCTGCCCTCTCTCTGTTTCAGCTATCTGCAAATTCAATCAATGTCAAAATTTCAACACTAAATACATATATGTTATAACATTCTAGAGCGAGAGAGAGAGGAGAGAGAGAGACCTTAGCTCGAAGATACTGATTATTTTGATGTAAGTCAATCTCCTGCTGGTAATATGATTTACATGAGGAAACAAACATTATGAGACAACAAGAATATAATGAAACAGTATTCTTAATTAAACTCATTTGCAAGAAAATAGCTTATTCACTGTTGTTGATTGAAAAACATGTTCAAAATATGGTAAAATAATGAACAAAAATAATGCATTTAACTAACCAGATTTTCGTCCTATAATTTAGACATTGTTCGTCTTTTTACCATCAATTTTACTTATTTCAATTTTGGCCATCTAATTAATTATCAATTTGTTCCAAGTTTGGGATCAGGTTGTTCTAGAGATGTCAATTTCTGCATACATGAACGTCAGAATTGAACCTACATCTACAATTTTGGTATCCATGTAAGGAAAACTCGAAATTGCAGTTTTCCTATAGAAATGGCAAATCTAATTTAATTTTCAAATAAAAGTGAAAAAATATATATTGAAAGAAGAATTTGTGGTTTTTGCTTAGACTAGCAAACCAATCAAGCAACGTACGGTTCAACCAATCGAACTGGTCCTGTTTGATTTTGAAAATCAGCTTTGAAGAGATTAAACTGATAAACTTAATGAAATATATAAGTAGAAAAGAGTACATTTTACTTACCCTCTTTTGCATGTACTCAATTTCAGCAAATAGTAGCTCATTCTGTGAGCCAAAAAAATAATCATGTCACAACTATATATATTTAGATCATTAGTATATATATAAATATGGCTATTTTAATTCTATCGATTTTCACCTTCTTTGATCGGATTTTGCTAATCCCTTTCTCAACCTTATTCTCCAGATTTTTGAGCTCCCTTAGACTCAATGCTCCTAAACATTCTCCAAGCATGTTCCTATATATATTGAAATACGATCAAATAATTTTCGATATATATAGTAATTGTTGCGATAATAAAAAATAATAATGAAGTGTACTGAATTCTACCTGTTATGATTCTGCAAATTGCTGATTTGTGCACGAAGTTTTGAAGATTCTTGCTGATAATACTGAAATAAGTAATGTAGAAAATAATGAGAAGTTTGTAGTATAGAATTCATCATTTGGAATTATAATTTTTGGACTCTTACAACGATTTTTAATGCTCCAAGAATTTTACATAATTCTTTTTGCAATTGGTCAAGATCAAATTCAAAAATTTAATTGAAAAATACTTGGATTTTGTTCAAATTTCAAAAGAATTTTGGGGACTTTTTTTGTAATTTCCACCAATAATATTGCTTGTGGACATTCCATGCATTTTGTGAGAATAACAACAAATTCATATATGTGCATGACATGTGACATAATAATCCAGATGAATTACACAATTTTCAGTAAAAATTAGTTTTTCATTAGAATTCAGATCAAATTAAGCTTATTATTCTTTTAGTATGAAGAAATTAATTCATGAACATATACACATAATGCTATTGAAAATCATGACATTAAGTACCTGAGTATTGGCCTCAGAAATAGAGCCATTATTTGAGGTATCTGAGGATGCTTTCTTGTACCTCTCAATCGTTGCTTTAACACTGCATATTTAATCAAACAACAATATCAATATATATGCTATCTTGATTAATAATATCGAAAAATAAACCTTACATTATTTGCAACAAAATAATCCAAATTAACTTTTTATAAATGAATAGAAAACATAATTCATTATAAAATTGACAGAAAACATATATCCCTATTCATAATTAAAGAATACATTTGAACATGAGCACTTCTTTCAAAATATATGTACGTACGTGACATGATTTAATATAGTAAAAATGAAATTGAATGCATTTCTTAGTTTTCTGCTACCTTAATATCATCGAGGCCCTGATTGACTGACACACTAAACCTAACAATATCATTGGCCCATATTTCTAGGTCACAAACTTGTAATAAACCATCCTATTACACCATGGATAATATTGTTAACCATCATATCTTCAAACCCTACACAATTATTTCACACTGCATTATATCAAGTGTAGAATGTCCAATATATTTCACAATTCGATCAATTAATCACTGAAATATAATATTTATTGTTTATTTACACATAATTAAATGAAACCATTTGAAATTGAGAGCATCTACATGACAAACATAATTAAGAAGGTGATGCATTGAAAAAACAAAAGAGATCAGAAGAAATTCAGAAGTCCACCATTGAATTATTATTAGAAATAGAATATTGGAATGTTATAAAAAAGAAAAATGAATTACCCAAAATGGAAACTCGTGTGGAGATGGGTTAATAAAGAGGGTATAATGAGATAGCCAAAAACAAAGGATGAAGAAAAAGGAGGGTTTTTCATTGGTTTGCCACTCCCTTTCTCTTTTGTTACTTTCCTCTTTTGGTTCTAAGTGCTTTAATGCTTTGTGAAAGCCTCTACATGATTTGACACACTTCAAATAAAATAGGGTTTATAAAGAGAGAGAAAGAGAGAGATATTAATATATCATTGATTGATTTTGGGGAGAGAGATATTGGTTAAGTAGTTAAAGGTTTCAAATTTATTTGAATTGAATTCAAATATTTTTACTGATAAACATTTGTTATGCAATAACTTGATTTTCATAAGACGAATAATACAGGAATACAATTCAAACAAAATTAAAAGTATATTTAAGGATCTGTTTTTAAAAAAAAAAAAGTACATATGTAAACTTAATGTATGTAAAAAGATATAATTCCAAATTTATTTTTTGAAAACACTAACAGGACCGAAACATATATTTTTCCATTAATTTCCCTTCTTCAATAACGTGCATATATTTCTTAAATTTTCTAGAAATAATATTCTCATTTGCTGACAATCCCAATTATTTCCTGTATTATTCACAGGCAAAAGAACATTAACAAGACATATATAGTTCTTAATTAAAGTCCTCTGAAAAATTCATTAAAAAAAATTTGTTCATTTAACCAGATAAACCTATAATCATAAAATACATCACATTGCTCCTTCCAAGAAAATATTAAAATATTTCCAACATGTTTTCCTTTAATTATCACACAAAGTTATATAATCTTAAGTATTCCCAATTAGTAACTTTTTGAAATAGAGTCAAACTAAAACTTAAATCTATTTTCACAAATCACATTTTTATATTATTTACGAAATATTTCTTCAGCTGAAATTACTCAAAAGACTAGTAAAAGTCACAAATAAGATTTTACAAAAATTCATATGAAATGATTTCACGGATATAATTTGGTGAGATGAGGCCCCATTATCATTAAACCTAACTTATTTTCACAAATTTATGTGTAGATTGTCTTGTTTCACCATCTTTACAAAAGAATTCTACTCACAAAATTTATATTTTAAAAAGAATTCTCAAAACGGAAAAAAATGGCAAGAACAAGAAAATCGTGTCTGACGTGACCAAAGATTTTTGCAACTGAGAGAAATCTATTTCCCTCTTAAATTTTAATTAAAAAAAGTGTGATTAGACATCCCTAATTAAGGAGAATATGAAAACAGAGAAAACCCAGTGAACAAATAAATTAAATGTATTTTGCATCGAATATATATACATAAAATATCTTTTAAAGGGATTTTATTTGTTACATTAGACGATACATCACATTTAAAAAAAAAAAAAAAAAAATCAGATCTAGCCCAGAAATTTTATTAACATTTTTTATGTCTAACTTACTGGAAAAAAATCGTTTCCTTAATTTGGGCTCAGATTCGAAATGAGACTAATAATTAAAAGATAACAAGTCGGAACCCTAATTAGGTTACCACTAATTTTCAAACCCTAATTTGAATTATAACTAAAGTTTAGCTACTCCTAATTAAAAAAATCAAGTCAATAAATAAAAAGAATTAAACCCTATATATATATAACTTTCTTGCAGATTCCTTTTAGCTAATGCTAAGATTGATTTCCTCACTATTAAGGAAGGGTCAAAGACATAGATGTACGGACAAATCAGAGCTTGACAGAGTGTAGAGAGAGAGAGACTGTGATGAGATGAGAGAGAGAGAGAGAGAGGAGCAAAGTGAGGAAGATAATGAGCTGATCTAAGAGTTTTTATAGCCCTTCCCAAATAACCATTTCTTGCTTACACCCACCATTTTGATCCTGTTTAGAGAGAGAGAGAGAGAGAGAGAGAGAGAGAGAGAGAGAGAGATGATCTCAAGGGTTTGAAGAAGAAAAAAAAGGTTCCAAAAAAACCATATATATTTTCTTGCTTGCAAACACTATACAGCAGCTGTTTTGTATCCCACAAAATAGATCTTTCCATTTGGACTAAATGGGATTATAAAAAGAGAAACCCCATAAAGCACAGTGTATGACAAATCAAAATTGGAAAAATTAGAAAGACAACTAAATCTATGTCTCCAAAACATCTTCACTGCATATATATAAAAAGCCTTTTAATGTCCTTCCCCTCCAAATCTTTCCTATTATTCTAACACACAATCTTGTCTCAAACCCCCACTATTTCCCACCCCTTTTTATCTATTTCCACACCCCAAAAACATTCAACTTTAATTCCCCCCAGATCCCTAATAAGGGTTTTCTCTTTTTTTTTTTTTAATTATTAGCACGCTTAACTTCAGAGTTCTGATATCTTACCTGTTATTAGCATACTCGTAAAGACGACCCCTACTCGAGAAGACAATTAGGGCCACCTCAGCATCGCAAAGCACCGATAATTCGTAGGCTTTCTTGAGCAATCCATTGCGACGTTTGCAAAATGTAACTTGTCGATTCGTAGTGTTTTCGATCCGTTTGATCTCGATCTTTCCTCGCCCGATTTTCCTCTCCGTTGACATTTCCCTTGATTGATCACTTTGATATGCCATTTCACCTGAGAAAATAAAAAACACAGACATATATATAGACTCAATTCTCTTCCAATTTTTAAGGTACCATATATAATATTAGCAACTCAAAAAAAAAAAACAAGAAAATTATTCAATGTTTTAGTAATAGCAAAGCATTTTGTGAGAATGTAAAAAAAATTCTTGACTACCTGGGGTGGGGTGGATGGGTGGGGTGGGGGGTCACAAATTTGCAAGAGAGAGATTGAGAAAATGGAAGAGCTCTCCACTTACAGTTGTGTGTATTTATAAAAAGACAACGACTTATCTTTTATGATAAGTACAAAATCGAAATTATTTTGGTGTCATCATATTACTTGATAATGTGTTATGTAATTATATATATATATATATATATATATATATATATATATATATATATATATATACACACGAGTGAAAATTTAAAAAAAAAAAAAAGTTTTAAATTTTTGAAGGGACTTGTGTATGTAGTGTGTTGATGGACCTAATTAAGTGTGTATTAAATTGAAATTATTATATATGAATACGATATGAGATGCAAAATTAAATTGCTACGACGAATATAGAGAGTTGTGAAATTGTCATCTTACACAAAATTAGAAATAGGAAAAGGACGAGTATTAGCAAATGCTTCAATTTCATGGACCACATTATAGGAAAAATATTTACAAGCAATAATTTTTATGGTTTACCTATAATTATAATTAATCGAATAATTTATTGCATTTGGTAAGTTCTGTTCTTTTCGGTCTATTTTTCCTAATTAATATTAACTTGGGTTTATTTTGTTAACTTGCAGATTTGATTATCTGATGGTTTGATTGAGAATGTTTAATGACAAACCTTACACGTTTAAGATATTATGGAAGAGTATTATTTAAATATTTAATTTATTATTTTCAACAGACAAATATTCTTCTTACTATATATGCTAATGTTTTTTTTTCTAATCATAGAGCCACCTTGCTATTCTTAAAATAAAATAAATAAAAAAACTTGATTATAAATATAAAAATATAAAAAGTTTTCCCCGGCAATTTGATCACAAAATAAAAAAAAACATTAAAATCTCAATTTTCATCTCACAAACTAAACCTTTTTATCCACTTTTTTACCACCAAATTTATGTATATCAATTTTAATCCTCTAATTATATCTGTTTTTCAATTTGGATTCGATTTTACTCATAATGTCAATATATGCCTACGTGAGCACTGTAATTGGAAAATCCTCTCAAAATTTTTGATGTCCACATACATAAAAATTGAAATTTTGAGTAAAATCGGATAAAAAATGAAAAATGTGAAAGTTCTTTGACCAAAATTGGAAAAAGTAAAATTTGTGGTAAACAAGTGGATAAGTCCTAAATTATATAGAACGAAAAGTGAGATTTCACGAAAAAATTTCATCCTTAATCTACATATGAGATTTTCTGTTCCAATAGTTGTTTAATATTATATTTCAAGATAATGAGCGCAAAACATATATTGAATTACATTACTATTTAATATTTAATTCTTCAATCCTAATTAAATATTATTTTAGAGGTCGAATTTTGTATTCAATTTTTTTGTCTGTAATTTTTTTTATTCAATTTTATTTCAAATTATATCTATTACCCAAATCACTATGGTGTGTGGCTTGTAGGTAAGAAGAAGAAGAAGAATGGTTTAACAAGCAATAGTATTAGTTCAACTCAATTACCCAACCCAACAAATTTTATTGTGGGTTAGGTGGGTATCATATCATATTTCATAATCAATATATTATATTGAGAAATTGAATGTATACATAGTTTAAAAGATTAATTAATTAGTATTATATTTCAAAAAAAAAAAAAAGATTTAAGTATATATTGAAAAACGCCAATAGCAAAAGATTTATTTCTAGGTGTGATTTGTATTTATATTTAATTTTTAGTTTTTCATTTTTTTTGTTTTTATCTTTTTGAAGAAAAACAATGGTGGACAACCCGCTTCAACCCATAAACTAAATAAGTTAATCTTTTTTAGTTAGATCCCAAATGGGTTGCTAAAAGTTCATTCGAACTATATATATATATATATATATATATATTACTTTATAATTAAGTCAATTTAGATATAAATCATCTCACTGGTTACTCAAATACTAATGTACAAATTAGTTACATATAGAGTTACAACTATTTTGTTACTAATTTTGGTTGGAATTTTTCAAAATCTATTTAACTTGAATAAGCTCATTTCACAATTAGTTGTTAGGTCTTAAGGTCATGTATGAACTCTTCAATATTCACAATCCTTCTCTCAAAAATAAAAATACAAAATAAATTTCAAAACAAAAATATACAATCCTTGCAATCCAAAGAAGATTAGATTCCTTTCATATTTTGGATATGTCACACTATCCATATGGTAACTACCAAAAATATAAAATCTACCTATATCTCAAGCTGCATTATCCATCCATGTGAAAACTATGAGCAAAAATATTCGTAGTATTTATATATCCGCCGTTATCTCATCATTTTAACTTCTATCTTTATAGGATGGGACTAAAGGCACCCATGATTTTTTAAGCATATCCCAATTTATACATTTTTCAATTAAAAAAAATTAAGAAATAAATAATATCAATTTTACTCTTAGGTCAAACTCTACTAGCTCCGTTCGGCCATCATGACCGAACGTACTTCAAGGTGTTCGACTATGATGGCCGAACGTGCTTCTACATGTTCGGCCAAGGTGGCCGAATACTCTTCTATGTGTTCGGTCAACTAGGACCGAATGAAATTGTTCGGATTTGATCGATATTTTGCATTTTTTATACGAATTTTACACGATTTTAATACATTTAACAAATTCGCGAAACGTTCGTCATTATATTGTCATTACATTCCTCAAGAAATTAAAAATTTTACATTAAAAAAGCAAGAAAGATGGAAAATAGAGAAGGGAGGAAAAAGAGAGAGATTAGGGTTTCATTTTATTTTTATTTTTTTGCATAATGGGTAAACTTGGTATTTTCAAAAAATTTAATTTTTTTAATTAAAATATTTTTAATTGAGGTGTGCTTAGAAAAGGGTGGGTGTCTTTAGTCCCACCCATCTTTATATCAGTTGACTTTCTTATTTCTATTCAAAGCTCCTACTAAGCCCTATTCAATATATAGAAATCATTTCCCCTTCTTTGCCAAAGATTGAAATTTTTTTAGCTCATGTCAAAGTTTTGGACTATGAATCTTCGAGTATTTTGTCAGACAGGTCAATCTAAAGTCAATATACGAATTTGTAAAAATCAGCTAGTTTGATGTGTGGATAATGTTTGAGACTCTGTTCCACAGAATTATATATATTTATGAGATCATTTCATAAAAATTTTTGTACAGTGAATATTGATGTATAATTGACAAAAATTCCATCAATTTCCAACCTTAATTAGTGACCTTCACTACATAAATAAATAAATTGGAAAAATCTCAATTTTTTTTTTTTTAATTTAGATTTTGTTCATTTTTTTCATCATCAATTTATGTATTTTAATGTTGGTCCTTTAACAATCAGCTCCTTTTATTATTTTTTTTTTTCCAATTTTGGTCTGATTTTGCTTGTAATATCAATTTCGGCTTACATGGATGCTGGAATTGAAAAATGTACATATCAGCATTTACACGTTAAAAATCAAAATTCCAAATAAATTAAAAAAATAAAAAGATAATTAAATGACCGTAATCAGAATACATAAAATTAGTAGTAAAAATTGACATACCTAAAATTACACTACGAAAATTGCAATTTTCCCAAAACATATATTTAATTGTTATGAATATTTATAGTTGCCCTCTAACGTATCTCCGTCTAGCATTTTATCTCTAAATGGAAAATGTCGACTTTATTCTCAAACTGAACGTATATGAGCATTGGACATTCATAAATATTTAAGAATTTTTTATTTTGATCATTTTAAGAAAAAAAAAATTGTCAGATGAAAATTATGAAACCAATAGTTTATGAGCGAATCTCTTGTGAGATCGTCTCACGGATTTTTAGTGCATTGTGTGAGACAGGTCAACCCACAATCCAATCACCCACAACTCAAACCCTACAATTCACATGTTGTTTGTGGGTGATGAGACTTCATTTCACGGTAACTATTTATAAGACCATCTCACATGAATTTTTTATGATAGCTTATATTCATTCAAATAGAAACAGAGCAAATAAATGTATTCATTATCTTCAATAGCTATAATTTTAAATAAAAATATAAATTAGATGGCGAAAAAGACATTAATTTAATTATTTTAAGGTTTGTAACACTCCTTTACTTAGAAGAGGGTACTTGTACATTTCAAAACAGTTTGTTAATTTAATTAAAAAGAATTAATATATCATGTCTTTTTTTTTTTTTAGTTAGGACAAACCTCAAGGCTAGGTTTCTTGAAGTTCATGCTTGGGATTGGTGACCATGCTATTTCATATTTCTTCTATTTAAAGAGTTGAACCATCTACGTTTATAAAATTAACCAAGATTATCGTTAATAACTTATGCAGCAATTAAATATCTTATAAGGAAAAAAAAATTGTTTATAATCGATCTAAATTCTCTGTTACATTTTGATCTTCATCTTCAATATACACTTACGTATGAACCAGTGATGTCATCATTTATGTACTAGCATATTAGTATTATTTTGAAATATATATCACATCAAACACACTAAAATATTACAATATAACTATTGCGTGAATCTCCTAAAATTTACTTCACCTTGAAGCAATTAAATTTTGGCCCCATACTTCAAGTAATGTGGTTGAGCAGTTACAATGATTCACCTTAAAATGTGCTTCAATCTTAAATTTTAAGAATTTAATGAATACGGCCCATATATTTTAAATTTGTGGATCTAATAATAATAAGGATTAATTTTTTTTTTCCGATCACAACTTAGACTATATATTTTATTTGTTTTTACAATCTTTGCAATATTTTCCGATGAGAAAGGGCCCACATGATTCTCACGTGCTTAGTAAGGATTATTTTCATCATTTGCACTTCTAATACATGAGTAAATTTGGTTTTTCAGTTATTCTCAATGGTTTTTTTTTTAATGAGTTTGAGGGAGTGGAAAGGAGGAGTACAATAAAAACTATAAGACTTGCCCAACCCAAATTCGTGACCTAGGTTCAAACCCTTGTCGTCACACAATCTGCACCTTAATAAAGGTGGGATACCACTTGAGCTACAAGGCTCATGGTAGCTATTTTCAATGGTGAAAAGATCTTATTTTTGATTGAACCTCACCATCACCACCATTAATTTTCATTTACTCAAACAGATTGTATGGGGAAAAATTAGAGCTAAATTCGATTTTGGAGGGGGAATTAGTTAATAGCCTAGAAAATGAAGAAAATAATCCTTAATTGGCACGCGAAATTCACGTGGATCTTGCTTCGCCGTAAAATGTTGGTTGGAAGTTACAAAAGTAAATAAAACGTGTAGTATAAGTTATGATCAATGAAAAAAAATAATTTAAAATACAAAATTTAAAAAAAGAAACTTGTATAGTACAAATTGAAAAATGAAATTAACCCTAATAAAGCAAACAAATAGAAGGAAAGAATGATCAAGGCCATTCAGTGTTCTAAACTGTAACATAATTCACATTATCTATTTGGGATCGAGTCAAATTTGTTTTATGGATTTCTCCCAAATGACTTATACCAATGATCATACATGTCATCCAATCCATATATACCAATGATCCTTTTCCTGTGTAATTAATGTGGGATTCGTTTGACATTCCAAAAAAAAATTTTTACTTTGCTTAGGGTATTATTTACATAATCGGGCTAGACGGCACCAAACCACACTGATTTTAGCAAACTCAAATCACTTTAGGCACCAAGCGGTTGTAGGGTTATATCAAAAAAAAAATATATATATATATATATATATAATTATTATTATTTTTTTATTATTTTTTTTATTATTTAGATAAAGATGGAAAATCAACAAATTAACAAATACAAAAATTATTTTATAATCATTGAAAATGTACTATGATTCGAATGAAAATTTTAAACTTTTACTTATCCTCTAACATAAATTAAAAAAAAAAAAACAACAACAACAATTTAAGAGTTCAAAAATAATTTTAAAAGGTTAGAAATTAAGAAAAATAACTAAGGAAACAAGAAGTGATGTTTACTTTAGCGGAACTGAATATCCTAGATACTAGGCGCTAGTCAAGCATTCGACTAGCACATATCAAATTTTAAAACATTGATTTAGGATAACAATATGAGATATTTCGAAAATGGTAGAGATTTATATAAACCACCTAGACGGGTTAAGCGCTAATCAAGCGCTCAATAAATTTTATGTGCATAACTGACTTGAGCATTATCAAGCTAACCTAATTCGACTCAAGTCCAAAATATGAATCATGTCGTGTATATATGGATTTCATCTTTCCTCCTATCCTATAGCAGGGCGGGCTTAAGTCAGCCCCCCAAATAAAGAATTTACAAAAATTATATTATTCTTTCATTTTGTATGGTAAAATTATTGATATTTATTGTTTAAATATTGATTTAGTCCTAAAAGTTAAATATTAACTCCCTCAATAATAAGTCTCTGGCTCCGTCCTTACCTATAAGACTCTGTTTACTTCGTGAGGTTGGATAAAGCCTTATTGATAACTAATAGGATAAAACGTTGGATTGGGATAATTTCAAGAGAATTATCCATAGTTTACTTTATATGACATTTGGATAGGATATATAATTATTAATTTTTTATTAGGAATTATAAAATTTAGAATTCAAAGTAATTTACTAAAATACCCTTAAAATAAGACAAATTCATAATAATCAATACAAAATGCTAGCATTTTATAAGCCCCGATTTTCCAATAAAATTTAAATATTTCATTGAAATTGTTTCAAAAAAAAAAAAGCAAAAAAAAAAGTTCCAAAAGAAAAAAAAACAACAATGTTTAAGACGAAAAATAAATTTACAATACAACTTCAAAAAAACAACAATGCTGATAAGAAAAAATATATAAAATTACAGCAATAAGTGTAGTACCCCGGACCAAAAACAAAGCATAATTGGTTAATTAAATAATTAAACCCTTAGTTAAAATATTTTATGTGTGTTAATTCTTAATCGTCTATGTGCGTTTTAGATATACGCTAAGGTACGATTTAGATCGATGAAAATTTTAGATGTGGAACATAGAATATTTTTATACCATGAGATGCGTAACAGAAAAACGAGAAGATAGAAACAAACTAGGGGTCAATCGGAGACCCGTAGCTCAAATGGCGAAGAAAAGAGCCAAATATGAAGGCTAGGTAAAACGAGAGGGTAAAATGCGGATGAACGGTAAAACGGAAAAATAATATTTTAATGAACGGTAATTTAATTTTACTTGGTAAATAATAACTTTGAAAATTTATAAATAGGGGCTCAGTTAATTCAAAATTTTCATTCGGTCGACGAAAATGAAAGCGACGCGAACAAGTAAGTTTCTCTTTCTTCTCTCTTTCTTTACTTCTAGTCGTTGGAAAAGTCGCCGGAGCGCCGCCGCAGCCAGAGCCGCCGCCACCGTCGCCGGAGCCGCCGCCGCCGGAGCCACCGCCGTCGCCGGCCGGAGCTGTGCTGGTGGTGGTGTGCCGGGTGTGCGAGCGTCGGGTGCCGGTGTGTGCGTTGAGGACGGGATGTGGGCATCGGGGTCGGGTGTGCGCGCGGGCGCCGAGAGCCGGGTGTGCGCAGGTGTCGGGCGTCGGGGGGCCGGGAAACGGATGACGGGCGCGCGGGCGCGGGCGACGGGAGCTGGACTGCCGAGTTTTCTAGGCCAGCTGCCGACCGCCGGGAGGGCGCTGCCAAGTTTTCTCGGCCACTTGCCAAGGCCGCCAGGTTTTTTCACCCGACGCCGGGTGCTCGCGTGCCTTGACGCACGCGACGCCGTATTTTCGATCTGAACCCCGTTTTTTCCACCGTACATCAACATCGAGTCGTTTTTGATGAGATGTCGTTGACCGAGGGTCGTGGGCCCGGTCAAAGTCAACCCTTTGACCAAAATTACCGAAATACCCCTAAACTTAAAATGCTCCGTACGAGCTCGTTTCAACTCCGATTGAGCTCATTCTTTTTGCGTTACGATCCTTATTTCACCCTCTTCCACCTCAGCCTAAGAAATTGAACTTTCACCCTTATTACTTTAACCTCAATTTTGAGATCCCTCGTTTCGTCGTGCGTTAAACGATCGTTCTTTCTCCAAAATTATTTATAGCTTTAATTATATTGATTAAGAATCTAAGAAACACTTTAACTTGTATAGGTTATCAATTGGACCGTGTTTGTGATACTTAGTACTAGCTACTCATCAAGGTGGGGGTAACTTCTGAATCTTTATATGTTTACTGTTTTCCTAGTAAAAACATGAGCTACGGAATACTATGTGTTGTGAAATTAGTTGTTGTGCCATACTTTATATTATGAAAGGACAGAGGTCCGACTTTGATCATGCATTCGTCCCCCTCTATTTTCTACTACTCTGTGGAGGTTTGGTGGTTCTCTTGAAATGCACCAACGGTAGTGAGACCGTTATACAGGGTAAGACAGGGGAATCCCGCACCTATTTGTCCCTCACCATTTCTAATATATGTTGTGCATTTTACGTGTTGTGGCAACATGCTGGTACATGTTTTGATTTTCTTTCGGTTGTTTGTCGTGTGTTATAAGATGCGGATTTTATTCCCACGAGTGTATTCCACGCACTCACCCCTTAATCTGTACTCACACTACAGGAGATGAGGAGACTGATGAACCATAGGGGGAGAGATGGTGGTGCTATCTTGGGGATTTGTAATTTCAGGATGATGTTACTCAAACATTTTCAAACCATGTTTTAATCTATACACGTTTTGTAATATTTGGATACATATGATGAACGTGAGATCCTGATGAATTGTTCCGCTGTGCGTGTTGTAAGTATCGATACTGAGACCGATTACTGATGTGTGAACGATATATATATGGTTTCTTATCTCTTTCTTCTGTCGTCTCCTGTTATTTCTTTCTGTTGTGGTATGTGTGCCTTATTTTCTATCTTCGCGTCCGTGTGAAAACTCTGATATTTTACCAAAAGAAAACGGGGCGTGACAATAATGTCTAAAAATTTTACAAAAACAAAAACAAAAAAATGACAAATAATAAAAATATAAACAAAAATTATAAAAAACAAGAACCAACAGACCAAAAATAATTGAAAGATTCTCCTGTAACCAAATAAAATCCAGAGTGAATCGTGCATAGTCAAGTTTGAAATTTGATTTTGAATCTTCATTTAATTAGTAGCACCACCACACTTTATCACCATAACCTTTTTTTCCAAAAAAAGCTCCAACATAGATCTTTGATAATGGAGATATTTGTTATCCTTCATTTAATCCAAAAAGTAGATATTATCACGGGCTCATTAGATATCCATTATCCAAATATCCCAAAAGTAAACAACTGATACTGAATAATTACTTTGTCGGATAAATTTCATAACAAGATCCAATTTATTTGTTGGTTCTCATTCCTAGTACCAAATTTTAAGAGTTCTCAATAAGGGGCCCAATTAATTTTTTTTTCTTAATTTAGGGCTCTAATTTGGAAACCCTCTCTCAAAACAAGAACAATTGACTGATGATGCTAACGGCAGTTTCATTGCTCTTTTTTTTTTCTTTCCATTTTTTCTAATTTATTTTATATAACATATTTAAATAATATATATGAAAATAAAATCAAAGAGGAAAATCTTCATCTTTCTTTTCCTTCACGCGTAGAAGAAGAATTCTCTCTCATTAATCCTTCAAGCCCAAAAGATAAAAAGACGATTCAACGGTCTGTGCATCAGATTTGCAGGATGCAACAAAGCTGGAAGAAAAGAAAATTTCATAGAGATTGTTGTTGCACACCCAGCAGATGTAGTGAGGCAAGTGGATGTATTGAAAATTCCCATAAACAATTATGGGAAAAAGATTACTGCATAAAATCAAATGATGATCAATACCTTGATAGAAAAATAGAAAAATACCTTGATAGGAAAATAGAAAACCTAGGGCTGGAAGGATTAATAAGAGAGAATTCTTCTTCTACGCGTGAAGGAAAAGAAAGATGGAAGATTTTCCTCTTTAATTTTATTTTCATATATATTATTTAGATATGCTAAATAAAATAAATTAGAAAAAATGAAAAAAAAAAAAAAACCAATGAAACTGCCGTTAGCATCATCAGTCAATTGTTCTTGTTTTGAGAGAGGGTTTCCAAATTAGAGCCCTAAATTAAGAAAAAAGAATTAATTGGGCCCCTTATTGAGAACTCTTAAAATTTGGTACTAGGAATGAGAACCAACAAATAAATTGGATCTTATTATGAAATTTATCCTTATTTTGTCTTATCCAGACTTATTTCCTGAAGTAAACGTAGCCTAAGTGTCTAGTATTAGAATTTTGATACTTACACATATTATTACAGCTAATAAATATACTAGCATTGAAGTTATTTAATTTTCAATGTGGGATAACAATTCTTCAACTACCCACTTTATAAATATTCATTGTAAGTAAAAAAAAATATTATAAATTTATTTCTAGCTACCACTAATCATTTTTAATAAATTATATAAACTACCATCATCTATTCAAGAATTAATTAAGTATTTGCCACTTTAAAAATCAATCCAAGTCAGGTGAACTTCAAATTTCTCAAAACCAATTTCTTACAAAGCTTCTGAAAAAAACCTCATATCAGTGAATGTAATGGTTAATATTTATTACGTCATAATATTTCTCATTTAATCGATATGAAACTTTGATCGACACAAAAATCTCAACGAACTATGATTCTCAATTATCAAGTAAAATCAAGGGCATTATTGCTCAGAAACTATATATCTATATATGATTGATGGAGATGCCAACCTGTTTAAAAAAGTTGCCACAAATTTCACGTGAGGTGTCCATTTTTGCCTTAGCATTTATACGAAAGGTTTGGTGTTCTTGTTTTTTATTTTCTAAACGAATATTAATTGGCAAGAATCACAAGAGTGTGTCATAGACTATATATATTATTGGATGAACTATCTATTAAACAAGAAATAATTATGTTTGCTATTAGTATAACACTTCTAATTAACGGTGCATCTCTTGAATTGCTCAAAATTTTTTTTCTCTACTTCAGTTAGGATTTAATTTGTAGCCAAAGAGTGATAAGGTTTGGATGATAGCAACCAATTCTTGTAAGTTGATATTTAATCTTCTCAATACTCAATAGCTTTTCAATATCATTTAATTCGAGAGAATCAAATAAGGGCAGTATTGGTAGAATACAGGCAAATTTTTCTTCATATTCTATAAGGACACTTATTTTAGAACAGAAAATTTGGCTAAAACGACATTTACTTTCAAATGGAGGGGTTAATAGATATCAAAATCTTTATTATCTGTAATTTTTAGAAGTTTATGAAATAATACATAAACATATATATACACACACACTTATGTGTGAACACTCGATAAAATTTATAGAGTATTAATTTCATCATATAGCTAGACAATACGATCATTATATATATACAATAATCCTTACACCCCCATGGTTTTCTTGCAAAAGATCCTATAATTATCCATATTATTGATCCAACATATATAATTTCTCTTTTAATTAATTTTTTAAACCATCTAGTTATCAATTTGTATCTTGGCAAGAATACATCTGTATATATGATCAAATATTTGGTTGCTGCATTCAATAAAAGTTGAAGAATTCCCATCTCAAAAGAAATAATAAAATTCCAAAAGATCAAGTAACATCACATGGCCATAACAAGAAAATCTTCTTCGTATCTAGAATTAATACCATTGTGAATGAAACTACATTGCGTCACGTATCCATCACACATCCAAACATATATCCACTGAAATTAATCTTCACACAGACCCCATTGATATAATTCCATATGAGACAGAGCAGCACTACTACACACAATTCAAATACATTTTTATAAGTCAACCTCTCTTTTATTAATTGTAAATTAATTGACTCGTCACACAAAATTAAATTCGTATCAACTAGAGTCATACTCATTAATCTTGGATCCCTCCAAAATTATTGGTCCAAATGTATTAGCAACAACAACATTATTGCAAAAAAACTATTTGCGAGAGGGCTTTTGAGATAATAATTCAGCGACAACAATATTGTTGCAAAACAATATTTGCGAGAAGACTTTTGAGATTATAATTCAACGACGTTTTCCTGACAACATTTTGTTGTTGCTAATAAGTTTTTTTTATTGTTTATTTAAAATAAATAGACGTTAAATCTCAATCCAAAAAAAATTAATCCAGCCAACAAATCATTAGATTGTGTTTGAATTAAGTGATTTAAAATGAATATATTTTAAATCCAGTACTCAAATTATAATGCACTCAAAATTCACCAAAATTACTTAAATAATAATTCAAACTGAAAGTGATGGATTTTGAATTCATATCAATCCAAACATCGATTATCAATAATTTTTCTAATATGAATTTCAAGCATTCAATTCAAATACAACCTTAAAATTATTAACACTTATTTCCAATATAGTACCATTCATGTCTCTTCGTTTTTATCCAAGAAAAAATAGAAATTACTAAAATATCGTTCTCATATTTACTCAAATGATTTCTCCAATTCATATCATAAAAGAGTGTGGCATATTTTTGGAGTTTTAATTTTCAAATGCAACTAGCTCAACTTTTCAGAGAAAAAATCTTGACACCACAACAATAGTACTTTAGAAAAGTTCTTCTAATTTCAGAATCCTGTATATCCATCTTCACCAATGAAAAATAGGTAATTATTGTTGATAGTTATAAATTTTTACTAAATTGAGTTTATTGATTTTAATTTAAAAAAATTTACTTCGAAGAAAATTTCAATAATCAAACACTAATCCAATTTTATGGTCTCATTTAAAGTCATACTCAAATCAGAAAATTAAATTAGTTAGATAATATTGATTGCAAACATCATGTTCATTAATTATATATATAGCTAAAATTCACCTTCAATTTACATATAGACAAATGATAGATCTTTACAAATAATTGAAAAGAGTTTTTATTAACTTTTGATCATGCATGTTGTGAAGTAGATACCCTAAAGTGTCATTAGGACCAATATTCTTTCCAAGAAGGGACCACCAATATCAAACCTGATATGTCTTTTAGGGTTCTTGATGTTGAAATTTGCATGGTTTCAATGCACAAACCTAATCCCATTAATACCCCACAACTCCATTATTAAATCCAGCCATAGGTTTACTATAATATTGCCTGCCCAGTTGAAACCCTAGTTTTATATGATTGACAAGTTTAACTGATTTGGTACCAAATTTATCATCAAGAATTTAGGGCTTATATTAATTTGGAAATGTTAATCATAGTTATTTCTACCTTGTAACAATGGATTTAATTACTCTGTTGTTTAACCAAGATTTTCCAGCTTAGACTGGCAAAATATCTGTGGTGCTAGTTTGGTTTTGCAAGATGATGATCAAGTCAAATGTGTAGTACTAGTTGAAGATTGCTTCTTATATTCAAACATCTTTTTATAATCTTTTTGTGGTCCTTTGCAAAAATCATGATATATTTGGTTATGAATGAAAGGTTCTCTAAGGATGTAGTTTCCTTGTGAATATGAGGGTTTTGACCATTTAGTTAACTTGTTTTGTACAGGGAAGAAAAATCATTTTTTGTCCCATAACTAATTTTTATTTTTCTGCAAAAAAACCCTAAAATTTTAGTTTTTTTTTTTTCAATTTCATCTCATAAGTCAAAAAATTGTTCGATTGTAGCCCAAAATTGGTGGGAATCGGAAGACTGTCTAGAATTACTCATGTGTCTATTACATGACGATTAAATTTAGGGTTTACGATCAAATTAAATGGCGGCGTGTCTGAAGTTGATGTGGAAATATATTTTTTTTTATGAAGGGAAGCTCGACCATTCAAAAATCCCACCTTCCATACCGTATCGATAAAGATCAATCTATCATTTTCATTTTGATGTCAAAACCTTCGCCAATTCAATTATATACAATTTTTTTTTCCCAATCTTTACAAGACCCCAACATGCACAAAAGACCACAAGCACCTTCACCAACAGTTTGAACATTTTCTTGAACTTGTGGGCCAGAATTTTACACTCCTCATTTATCTTTTTATTCTTATCGAACAAAGTTTTGTTCTTGTTCTTTAGTTCTTTGTTCTAGTCCTTTGGTCTCTCATATCATTCACATTATACAAATTATGGTAATTTTCCCCAACTTTTCAGTAATACTTTAAGACTTTTAATCTCTCTCCACACTTCATTTGATCTCTATAACCTTTGGAATTAACTATTTTGAATATCCTTGAAAAAAATTATAGTATCCAACATTCATTATTGAATGTTAAACAAAATCCAATACATAATTTACACTCACACAACACTTAAATAGAAAATTCTTAACATATATTTTTCACATTTAAGAAACCTTTGACCACATTAATTCACATCTTTGAATGTGGTAGAGGTGATTAATTGTCACCTGACGACAATAACATTTAATGAGTTTCAAATTTCCACTAGATTGAGACATTTTCTTCAATTCATGCATCATTTTGGGGTTTAGGCAAATTAGGGTTAATCTTCAAGATAAAGAGATTTTTTTTTCTACTATTTATATTATATATGGGTAGCAAGACTTAGAGGTCAAATTTCCTCCATTCTTAGATGATGTGACTTTTAGAATTTTTTTTTTTTTTTTTTTTTTTTGTTATTTTGTTTTAGAAAACCTCAAGGAATCTAATTTCACCTCTACATCAGACACCACGTCATTTAATTTGGTCGAAAACCTCCAATTTAATAGTTAGTGATGGGTACATGCACAATTACAAGTAATTTTCTAATAATTCCTATGATTTTTGGCCATAATTGAACAACTTAATTTTGACTTACAGAACGAAATTGAAAAGGTTATCTGTTTTGGACTTTTTGCGAAAATGAATAAAGTTGTAGAATGTATCGTGATTTTTTCCCGTCAAATAACTTTTTCGGACTTTGCAAAAAAAATAAAAAATTATGGAACCAAAAATGATCTTTCTTATTTGCTATGTATTGTTTATTCATTATCACATATGGTATTTTTATCTTACTAAATTTATGATATAATGTATTATTTCATCAGTTTATAGATAGTTTTGTAATCATATTATTCTGCATTCTAGTTTGTTTAATGTGTAACTAATGACCTCTTCAACCAAACTCATTTATCCATGGAAGGAATATTTGTATCCACCACTTCAGATCTTAAAAGCTTTACTAAATTATATCTTCTATGATATTATTTGAACCAAAAAAAAAATTAATTAGTTAATTAATTAGAAATAAATTATTAAGTAAATAAATTAAACCGGCCATTCATATATGATCCAACACGCATTCGGCCGGGTTATAATCCACAAAATGCCATGAATATAAATAAATATGATATGTTGTATTTAGAAATATCATCAAATATAGGTTTGGTAAATTTTTCCAATGCACAATTGTTAAAATAAAAATCAAAATCAAAATGAAAATTTGTTTCATTTTTGGTAGAAAAGATTCCATAATTTTTTGTACTCCTACATAATTTATTGAAATTTGAACAGATTTTGGATTTGAAATTTAGATATCTTAAAAGGACTTGGCCTAGTATTATTTTCTATAATACAAAATTTAAATTAATTTTATAATAGTAATTTGAATGGAGCTGCCATTAGGTAGGAGAGAGTGACAAGCTAGCCTTCATCTTCTTAAAAAGACTGTTGATCGGAAAATAGACCTTATAGAAAATCGTCAATGGGGACCATTCACCAAGTATACCTACAACTTTTCGTTTTTCGATGTATGATACAATGATAAGATATACGGTAAATTTTTTAAAAATTAAGGTTAATTGTCGGAAAAATCACTACCTTTACTTAATTTGCAATTTTAACCAAGTTTTTTAATATTAGCAAATATACATGTTCATATGTTTTGCAATTTTAACGAACAACCAGTTTTTGAAAGTGGTTGTGCTCAAAGATGTATTTTTTTATTTATTTCGACAATCTCAACTTTTTTCAACTTCAACATTTCTGATAATAGTTTCTTCATGACAACTTTACCCTTAAGCGTCACCGCAACCATATATAAAAACTGTTTGTTGGTTAAAATTGCAAAAAATATGAAAATTCATGTTATATTTGTTAATATTCAAAAATTTGGTTAAAATTACAAATTAAGTAAAGTTCATGATTTTTCCAATAATTGTCCCAAAATTATGTATTTATAGATCTTGAAAGTATGCTTACACTAATATGTCGACCATGCCATGATGGTCGCAATGAATATGTTAAAAGTTTGAGTACATCTGAATTTTACTCAAAGGACAAATTGGTTGGAAATTTGTCCTCTTCTAAAATTAATTAGACAAAGTTTGTAAGTATTTGAGTGTAAAAAAATAAAATAAAAGATTAAAAGGGTTTAAAGAAAGATAAATGGTTCATAGTTGACTTTCATATCCATGTCAGACATTTTTCACTTTTAACCATTTTCACCCATTTTTTCTCTTTTTTGTCTCGAAAATTTAGAACATAAAAAGATCTAAAGAAAAAAATTTGATTGCAAACAAAATCAAAGGTGGAAAAATGAATTCTTGATCACTTGTATTGATCAATATTTGAACCCAGAGACAATTTCATAGAACAACAATCAATCGCATTAGTTTATACACAATTACACATTGACTAACTCATAAAACAACACTAAAATATCTCTCATATCAATCTCACCATCACCCAAGTCAATAGTAGAAATGATGTATCATCAAATATTTCAAGCATTAGTTAAGAAATTAACAACCAAAGAGGATATATCTGCAGATTTCGATGCTACAAAGAGGATATATCTGCAGATTTCGATGCTTCAAGTCAGTCGAGACGAATGGGTTCGGCTACCTGAACCCGAACCATCTCTCTTCCAATCCGAACTCTGGAAGCATTTCAATGGTCTCATCACCTGTACAAAATTCCAGGCATATAAAGAAGTTCAATCATATGCATGATCACAGATATTGTATACGGCATCAGATTTACACAAACGAGCAGCTAAAGATAGAGGTGAATATATACATGAGTGGGCGCCCTATAACTTGGACAATAAGGCCAACCAAACAAAAAAAATTACTCTAAAATTTAAACATTAAGACTAGAAAGGAAAGCTTCAGAAGATCAGATTGGGACCCCACCAATTTTTTACTGATACGTCTGCAAACTTGAATAGATCAAAAATAAAAACTAGTTTCTAATATCTGTGCATCATAGATCATTCTTGTATTCTATTGTATTATATCTAGCAACAGCCAGTTCATATGTGTTTGTATGCCTAAATGGAAAATGATGAGGAAGAAGCGGCTATCAGGCATTTGGGGTTGCAAATCGCGTTATCATGTATTCGTACTATTCATTTTAGTTTATTATAATCATAAAAATAAGTATTTTTAATTTTAAAAAAAAAAGAATAACTGTAACTAAATTTGGAAAATGTGTTCTCATATCATGTTATATGTCGTGTTTTATGGTGTTGTGCCTTATTGTGTAATTTATCTCTGTGATTCGTGTAATGTCATATCAAGAATTGCCACTCGTTTCAAGAGAGAGGGAAGAGATGAAAACGAGAAAGTGAAAGACCTTCCAACGCCTTCTGTGACCAATTCTATTGTAGATGGCCTCCAATCTCGGTATAATTTGCTTAAATGTTGGTCTATTAGCTGGATTGTCACTCCAACACTCCTCAATCAACCTGTAAGAAAGTAACAACAGAAGTATGGGAAAATGAGGTTGTAGAAATATTATCTAAAAAATAAATGAAAAGTTGCAGCTACGAAAATTACAATATCTATGCAGAAAGATTATGTTATGGATGAGACCATTTTTTAATAAACAAAAAGAAACTTACTGTTTTAGTCCATGGGCATAAAACTTCGATGAAGCTCTAAAAGGAGGGCGCTCTTTTTCAGCAAAAGATTGGGGAACTTCATGGTCTTGTTTCGAATAGAATGGTTGACATCCTTCAATCATCTATGTTTTAGTACATCAGAAAGATCAATATATCAAAGCCTGTTTGTGAAAATGATGCCAGTCAAAGAAGCATATCTTGATTATTAACACAAGAATACGACAGTTCTAATCGAACTATATCCCATGTCAATAATATATTGCAGGTATGGGAATAGCCAGCATGATCTGTATTTCACATTCATAACTGGTTCCACCTTTCGTTTAAAAATATGATAAGTTTAAAAAAATTTGCAATCATGAACCCGAGACCCAATATAATATTCCAACAAGCTCATTATTAGAATAATCTTTTCTTTACAGTTTCTTCCTCTTATAGTTCTTGAAGGGTCAAATTTCTTCCCTTGTCAATACATACAATCATCATGAGAGATAGGAGAATAAATATCCACATCAAGAACATTGTTTGATAATAACAGAAACAACATTCCAAATCAAAACCATTCGGCATTGTGCTGATTACCTCTTGTAAAATTAATGCAAATGAGAATACATCTACTTTTGTGTCATACTCTTCATTTCTGAAAACCTCGGGAGCCACATATCGACCTGCCAACGAACAGACAATTGCTCTAACAAACAAATCATTTATTATAAAATGTGATTGATATCTATCTAATGGATCTGAATCATTTCATTGATGCCAGTAATAAGGTTAAAGTTCTGGTTTCTAATAGCAAAAGGAGACTAATTAGGTAGCAAATCCCATCCTTGGCTAATCCAGTGTGGCAGCTTTTATTGAAATGAGCCTTGCGCACAAGTCTATATATTACCAAAATCTAAATATGAGTTTTAAATTCTCTATACAATTTCAGATCAGGACCATACATAATAGTAAATGGAGCTGAAAACTCACAAGAGGTATCGTGACAAGAAAGTGGCACTTCTTCTTTAATTCTGTTGGCAACTTTAAGAAGTTTGCTCACTCCAAAGTCTGCAACTTTGAGGTGTCCAGAGTCATCCAGCAAGATATTTCTGTTATCTTACTCAAATATAAGAACGAACGCTTTGAGAAACTTAAATAGAACATATGAGAAATATATCTAAGAGCCTGCCAGTTGTATACCACAATACATAAAGAACTTGGAAGTTACAAACTTACGAAGGCTCAAGATCACGGTGAATAATTGCTTCAGGTTTATTTCCATGTAGATAGTTCATTCCCCTGCAAACCAAATAAATTGCAAGTTAACTTTGTGTCGTGTTTAAATCAGTCAGTATAAGGCTACATAATACTGGTCAGTGATCAGCACCACTGTTCAGCAACTAGTTCTACATAGAAAGAATTTTTATCATTTAAATATTGTAGCTGTGTCAGATGGACTATTTTACTAATTCTCTCTCAACTGTTGCAATGAAATGCAGAAACTGACTTTTCTTCAACCACATTACAGCCAAATTTTGTTTTGACAAAGTAAAAACAGTAATATAATTATGTTTCTTATGATGATGAACCTGGCAATATCCATTGCAAATCTGAGAGCTGTTGCAGGTTTAAGTGCACCTTTCCTTTTCAAATATTCATGAAGGTCACCCTGCAAGTTCACGGAACATATATTATTAGATAAGACAAAAATTGTTTTGACTTCAAAACATACAAGCACATAAAATAGTTACGTAGCTCAAGTTCACTCATCATTATTATCTTATATATATATATATATATATATATATATATATATATATATTAATACTTCCACTGTCCACCATCCCAAAAAAAAAAAAAAAAAGAGTCCTATTTCAAAAACATATTTCATTATTTTGTCCCAACAGAAGTCTTGTTTGAAAAGTCAGTTAATTTACAAAAGTTTCTACTTTCATTTAGTTGACCAAAAACAAAAAGTAGTACTTCAAAGAAACATTACTCTTTTCTGGAATGGAGTATCAATATTCAAGACAAGGTTGCAAGTGCAAGTATGCAACCAAGAAACATGTACATTAAAACCATTGAGAGATTAAGAGAACACCATAATAAGCAATTGCATATACTCTTAAGAAAACACGTAAATGTATGTAAATGATTTAATTTCTTCTTAAAATCTTGGGCGGCAAAAACGATTGACTTGTCAAACAGCATGGTACTTCAAAAAATGGGAAGAGATCCCAAAACACACAGAATACACATCAAGGTTCAAAAACATGTCTAGAAACCAAGAAATATAAAGCAACACAGACAAGACTTCTACATGTCCAAACTTCATAACTCATGTCTGATACCATCAGAGACAAGTCAATAGCATAGAGTGACAGTATGTAAGTAGAAATATTGCAGATTTCAAATTATTCATCCGTGATCAGTAGTTCACAGATTTCAAATGGTGTGTTCCTGATCTACTATTGAATCTTAGCTTATTTTATCATCTTGTATTTAATTGACTTTGATATTTATTTCCTTGTACTCTTAGAAACTTGTCGCTTCAGTTTCCGTTTAAGGAAATCAAAATTAAGAACTATCAACAAAATTTTCATTGCCAAAGTAAACATCTAAAACAGTTTCTAAGGGTAGTACACAAAAATGTTTTCTATTTAAACTCTCATCCAAAAGATCCGGGCCACATCAAATGGCATTTCTAATGAGACAAAAAACGCATCAAGTTACTGAAACAAATCTATATGAATTTCTTACTTTTGACCTATCTACAGCGACAATATATACATATATATATATATATATATTTTTTTTTTTCACAGACCATGGCCTGATTTTCCTGAATTTCAATGTTTTTAACAATTACTTGTCGATTAGCAACATTGGATTAACCCAAAGCAAGGTGAAAAATATTTTTCCTTCTAGCTGATGTAATAAAGGGTTCCATTTATGTAACAAAACAAGCATGAAAGATCTATAGATATCATGGGGAGTTTTGAGGTTTAAAGCATCAAAGATGCAGTGACATCTGAAATCCTCTTGAGAAAAGAGTAATCATTTATACTGTCACACAAGTATTGAAGAATTGTAGGAAAAAAGCACCGACTGTGGCAATGAACAAGAGGTCCTTAGCCAGCTTTAAGCTATTGATTACTTCAACCAAATATAATCCAATTCAAAGAATACAATAGTATGAATTAACCAGATAGAGAGAAAATAATAAGTGCTAAAACAAGAGAGAGCTTCCCACATAAAAGTAACTTCCCATTCAACAGAAAAGGTTAAAACATGGACATAGCATTGATAGATATGATAAACATAATAAACCAGCTTCAAAAGAAAAATTCAATGAGGAATCATGAGAATCATTATGCCGAATGCTCATTATAAATACCTTCGGTAAGTATTCTGTCACAATCATCATAGGACTGCTTTGAGTCACAGCGCCAAGAAATTGCACGATATTTGGATGTCTTAGTTTCTGAAGCAACGCAAGCTCATCTCTAAATGCCTTCCTGCAAAGATTCCAACAATCAGATAACAAGTTGTCAGAAGTACTATCATCTCGTTGAAAAACTCACACTTTATCCTCATCAGCAATTCCTTCCCAAAATGTTTTCACAGCTACTCGGGTTCCACCCCATGAAGCTACTCTATAAGTTCCCTACATTAAAGTTCTCACCATCAGAAAATAATAATGATAATTAATAATAAAATAAATCAAATAAATAAATAATAATACTAATAATAAAGTGAATTTCTTGGATAAGGACGTGAAAAAAATTGCTACAAGAGTAGACAAAAAAATTCCAATGCTCAATATAAGTAGACTTAAAATTTTCAAAATTTCAATCGACCCGTTTTTATATACAACCATAAAATACTGTCAGACTTATTAAAAAATATGAGTGCTATGCAATACGCATGAGTTACACTCTTCAGACTACGTTTCAAAGATCAAACCCTGCAGGCTGCTACTTCAGCCCCTGTCTAACTCTAGCACATTGTACAACCTCATTTCCTCATCAATCAAGGGTGTTGAATCATCTATATGATTTCAAATCTTCCCATTTTTCATTATAAAACAAGTTAACATTGTTTTATACCAAATATGAAGGCAGTACGAATAGCACTAAATTCTGATAATTAACTTGATTTCTTATTGTCTTGTCCTTACATATTCAATGAGGTACTTTCCTACAAAAGATTGAACTCATATAAGTCATTCACACAACTTTCTGGAAATGAATTTCGAAAAGAAGATGACATAGAAGAAAATGATTAGTTGTGAGTATACTGGATGACATAATATATAGTACTGTAAAATACCTTTGTTATTTGAACACTGTTGGTAAAATCAAGTTCTCTAGGATCAATCTCATATTCGGGTACCTCACGAGCATTTCGAACATGCATGGGAGCCATCTAATTGGGAAATGCCAAGTGGAAAAATAGAAATAAAGGAAAAGGTAAGTCACCAGTCCTAAGAAGTTTTGATATGCAAGAAACTATATGCTACATTAAAGAAATAAGTACTTACGAATTTCTTTGCACCATGTCTCTCCAATAGTGTGATTACACTATGATTCTTATAGTGTATGGCATCTGCAAGAGGCTGTTAAAGAAAAAGCAGGTTGTTAATCCAGAAAAAAACAAAAAAAAAAAGGAAAAAGAAAATATACAATAGGTTGAATTTTTGGGCTTTTAGATCCAGCACCAAGATATGCACCTAATACACAGAAGGAACTAGCACCAAGATAAGACATATCTTACAATGATTTTTAGGAAGTGCCAAATGTAGGACTTTACTGCCTAACCCAATAATTAAAATAACTAAATGGAAGATTACAAAATAGAATACTAATAATGATTAACCTTGAACCCTCTTGGAACTGCTGTAATCAAGCTTTACAGGAGCATATTTAAAACGACCATTAGACCAAATAGAAATATGAGCCTGCTTAGCTTTCAGTTGGGTTCTCTGTTACAAAGCTTAGCAATCACATCATTTTATTAAGGACAATCACTATAGAAATCTATACCATACGCACTTAATACAAAAACATACATAGTAAAGATAAGTGAATCGCGTAGAAGTAAATCGCTGCAGAAGTAAAGCAGCCTTCCTTAGTCATAGACTACCTATAAAGAAACGTAAAATTCTTTTACGTTTATTTTTCCAAAAGTTAAAAAACAATATGAGAGAGATTTTTATGGTTTATCCATACTTAGAAAAAGCAGTTAGCCCAACATACATTGCACACATTGATTCAGAGCATGCAAGCACTCATCAAAACATCCAAAAAAACATCACATACCAGAGCTTTCAAATACAAGTTTCATGTTATGAACCATCCATTCAGTATTGAAATGGCAAACAACAAACAACAACAGCATAAACTCAAGTAAATCTCACATAAACTTAAATCCATATCATGAATAACTATATAAAGTCCTCAAGATTTAGCTCATACCGTGCTTCCCCACCGATCCTCAGCGTCTACATTCGCCCCATTATCGAGCAGCAACTGCACAACATCATCATACCCCTGGCACGCGGCAACATGGAGCGCAGTGCGGTGATCGATATCGCGGAAATTAACATCAGCACCAGAGTTCAAAAGCTCCTGAATTCCATCCAAGTCACCCCCATTCACCAAATACATCAGCTTCAACCCTGGATCAACATCAATCACATCATCATCTTCGTGTTCCCCCTCCAGATCATCAATGTCTTCGTACTCCCTCATCGGCGCCAAGGAAGATTGCTTCCATAGAGTAAATTTCACAGGGGCCTCCGACTCCATCGAACAGTTAACAATAACTCGAGAGAGAAATTAGTGTTTGCAATACGGATTTTTCAATGTCAGATTGCAATCGAAGTCAACTGCGCTGTGGAAGAATGAAAAGCTTAATTGCCAACGAAAAAGATCAAAACACAGAACTAATGAATAATTCAAGCTGAAGACTAAACCCTAGAATTTGAAAAGCAGAAAAAAAAAAAACTTCATATGAAAAATTAGAGGTGCGTGTTTTCTATATGTAAACACACACACACACACACTCACGCGGCATTAACAGTGGAGCAATAGCATGTCAACGTTGACAACTCTGAACCGGGAGGAGGAAAGTGGCTTCACGCGCCATCAGAGGCGCGTCTGCGGCTTAAGCTTTCCTCTCTCAAATGTCTAGTCACATAAATGTGATAAAACCAATTGAGAATATAAACAAAATAGAAATATAATTCTTTTTATTATATTACTTTTCATAGCCAAGAAAAAACTAAAGGAAATAAAACAAAAAAATTGTTTTTGAGATTTTGAATTTATTTAACCATGAATTATAGAAAGAAATGAAATAGATTTTATCCATAATGCTTTGCAAATTGCAAATGACAACTAGCAAGTATATTTGGCAAGTTGCAAAGATGAGAAAAGGAAAAGTAAATACAGTTGCAACTTGCAACTACTTGCATGAGTTTCATAAGTTATCTGTTGGAAATTAAGTAGTTGAATTGACCAATTCCCAAATATTTGTGATAGACATTAAAATGTCTTGGTTGAGTTTCACATTCAAATGCTACTCTCTTTATCCTTTTACTATTTAAAAATTATAAAATATACATCTTATACATGGTGCCCAATTTGATTTAAACTTGATTTGTTACAAAAGAATTCAAACATAGTCGAGAAAACTCAACTTATATTGTAGGTGATTAATTTGCTCTTTAAATAATACAAAACTATACAACCACATGTCCAATTATATAACTACTAAAAACAAATTATGAAAGTGAATACTTTTTTTTTTCCCTATGCAGAAAGAGCTATTTTGTTGACATCAACTTGGAATATTGCAAGTCATTTTGTTCAGATTTAGAGCTAGATTGGAAAATGGAAGTTTGAATTTATTTTATTTTATTTAAAGAAAGAGGGTTTTCCTACCTCTTAAGACGTCTCTTCTTTTCTCTTCTCCCTTTTTTTTTCCTTTTCTCTTCTAAAAGACCTTTTTTTATCTTTTTCTCTTCTCCCTTTTTTTTTCTTCTCTTCTAAAAGACCTTTTTTATCTATTTTTTTCTTATGGTTGAAACTCATAAATTACGCAAAAATTATGGTTGAAACTCATAAATTACGCAAAAATTTATATCAGACGATCACACAAATAAACAAATATATTACGTGAAATAGAACCTTACTATTCATCAATCAAAATCAATTTTTCCAAACAAATATATTACGTGAAATAGAACCTTACTATTCATCAATCAAAATCAAACCTTACTATTCATCAATCAAAATCAATTTTTCCAAAATCAAACCTTACTATTCATCAATCAAACCTTACTATTCATCAATCAAAATCAATTTTTCCGAATTCATGTGTAATAGTGGATCAAAATCAATTTTTCCAAAATCAAACCTTACTATTCATCAATCAAAATCAATTTTTCCGAATTCAAACCTTACTATTCATCAATCAAAATCAATTTTTCCGAATTCATGTGTAATAGTGGATTGATCTGTCTCACAAAAGAAGATCTCACAAAAGAAGAATATATGTGGACTCTCTCATAAACATTCTAATCCATAAAATATCTAAAATTTCTTTTGAGGATTCATATCCAGCAAATTAAAACATTCTTCAAATTATTCTAGACGTTCAAGTTTCAAATTTATAATTCTATATGTTCAACTTTCAATTCTCAAACTTTATTTAAGTCATTAACCCTAAATAAAAAGTGAACACTATACTTGATATCTAAGACCATTCATAAACATCATATGAAAGTACCACTAATTACAAACAAAAGAGCATACTTCTATGCACTATACATGTTCATACTCCCAGATACACTATTTTGCAACTAGCATACATAATCCATGTCTATAAACACACACAAAATTGACATTATTACAAGGGCTTTCAAGGGAAGGGAACTGTTTTCTTCATCTCAGTTTTTTCAACGTCCACGGCGAAACCCTTTCCGTGCTGCTTCCAATAGTCGGCCTGAGGGTTGATCCACTCCGGCTCCGGAATTTCAACCCTCGAACCCTTTATAGAATCACTCGATATATTGTACTTGTCGTCTCTTTTTGCAATTAATTCCGGTTTCACCATCCCCATATTCACCGCTTGCGGTGACGTCATCAACACCGGTGGGCCCATCGGAAGCTTATCCCCTAATTATAACTCGAAATTAATTACCTCCTAGAGATATGATTTGTACTATAATTCTTGATCTAATTTTGAGAAATTTGCAAAATGATGTGTAACTAAAGAGGTGACATTTTTTTGTGGAAACTTAGTACAATGATTATTACAAAATTCACTGCTATGTTTGTCCTCGAATGGTACAAAATCAAAAGTTGCACGAATTAAATTGTAACCTAGTAACTTTTTTATTAAAATCGAGTACTAAATTGCAATTTTCACTTGATTAATTACCTCGATCGGTTTGCCAAGTGCACCAAAACTTGCCATAAGTCTTGGCAAGATTTTCAAGCTCGGGTTTCACACCCATTTCCGGAACTCGAGGGTTCACCCAGAGACCTGACTTAATCTACATGTCATCATCAAAACCAGAAAAATCACACATTATTGCAATATTTTCATCACTCAAAATGAAAAAAAAAAATATCGTTCTACTATTGAACCCATATCCCATGCCTACTATAGTCTCGTATCTATTACTATAATAAAAATATAAATAATTTTATGTTTTATCCATTTTTCATAATGTTTATTTTACCCCTCCTCATATAATTTAATTTAATTAAAATTTATATATTTTTTCAAATTCAATTAAGACTCTAATTAATAATCTAACTACCAAAATTTAAAGAAAAAATTCCATATTATACCGTGATCTAAAACTACTAATAAAAAAATGATAAATCAAATTTTGGTCTGGCAATTGAATATTATAAGACACATTTGAGTCCTTTCTCGAAATTCCAAAAATCCCAAATTGCGATAGTTTTTCTTGAGCTGTGATACGGCTAATGAAAAAATGATTGAAATTGAATATTTTTTCAGTTACAGGACTAAAATTGATTTTTTGACAAAACAAAAAATGAATTTTTTCCTAAAATTCATGAACAAAAATAAAAAACCAAACCTCATAAGCATGAGAATGCCATAGCTTCTGTTCATCCAAAGACAAGTTCTCGAAAAGCCGATCGGAAATAATATACTCCACACCTACAAGACCATCAAAACGATCACAAAACAAACATGCAAACAAAAAACACATCCAATCGAACCAAACAAGACTAACCGATGAGCCGGCCAGTGGAGTCATCGGAGTCGTAAACGGCGCACTGGAGGAAGTCCTGGTTGAGCCGAGTGACGTAGTGGTGCGTCTCGATCTGTCGAGTCATGTCGTGGCTGTAGAGAGCGAAAGTGCAAACATGCTGATTCATTTGCTTGATGGGTTTCAATGATTGCAGCATCTGTGCCCCTTTGTCCAGCATGTGTTGCTCCATGCTCATCGCCTTCCCCGGCGGTATCTTCTCGCCGCCATGCTCCGCCGCCGCCGCACCGCCGTGCTCCGCCATGAGGTTATCTTCTTTCTTTTTTGACTTGGTGATTTTTAGTATTTTGGTTGAAGAGAGAGAGAGGAGGATATAGGGGTGGGAGGAGGAAGTCTTTGGGTGCCACGTGGACATGCAAGCTGTGCTGAGGTGGCAGAGAGTTGATGAGGGTTCATGCTACGTGGTGACTGTCTGAACATTTTGCTGACACGTTTTGTTCACCATATGTACAAATACAGGGTAGTTGTCCTAATGTTTTATGTTCTTATTATTCATTAAAAATTTATGGATTTATTTAAGAAATAGGAGAATGTCAATTTTTTATTTGTTTTTCGATAATTAAGTATTTGTTTTTTTTTATTTTGAATTTTTATGTTTAATATTTTTTAATTTCAATCCAATTTTAATCGATTTTTTTGAAATCACTAAGGTGCGTAAGAATATTCTATGAGACCATATCAACAATTTTAAACATTTCGATTAAAATTAAATTAAAATTAAAAAAATTAATACATAAAAAATCAAAATTAAAAAACGGATGTTTAACCGTCGGAAAATGAAAAATACATTTTGCCCAAACCCAAAATTTAAATTATTCTTAAGAAATATTGTACATTAGAACTCCTTCAAATGATTAATTTGGCTTCTTGTATTAGCTTTGACAAATTAGGATTGAAATATTTGACAAATGGGGGTGATTTTTTTTTTTTTTTTTCAGAATTTGGTAAAATAATAATAAATATTTATATCCACTGATTTACCGTATAAGTTGGATGGAGTTTTTTTTTTTTTTTTTTTTTATTGTTATTATTATAAATTGGATGAAGTTTGGGAAATATAAAAAAATCAGTAAATATTGGCAACTTTGGATTTTATAATTTGACTTACTCAGACATAGAAAAGGATAATAATAAATAATAAACAAAGAATTGTATCCTATATAAGAATATAAAATAGTACGGTGCAAGACTCTTATTCTATGTAGTGTTTTATCAAGTAACTTTGTTTTCTCATTAATTATAAGGGATAGGGTCCTAAAGTACCACAAAACCTAGGAGTAGTAGTATGTTGAAACTATAGAATAAACTTAGTAGGTTAAAAAATTTGGTAATATTTTCTAAATTTTATATTGAAATTCCCAACACTTTGATTAATTTTAAATTATTGTTTCAAGAATTTGCCAATAATATTTGTCTAAAATCAATGTATCAATATTTTCATAAATCCTAATATTGATATTTCTACAAATATATATTTCCAAGACAGTGTACAAAACAATTATAATCCTATAACTAAAAATGCATCATGATCCTTTTTTTTTTTTAAGCAGCTTGATTCTCCCCAAATAAAAAAATAGAAATAAAGAATTTCCAGTATTATTGATTCTCCCCAAATAAAAAATAAAAATAAAGAATTTGCAGTTTTATTCTATAATACTGCAGTGGTGATAATAGTTGACACCATTATTAGAGCCGTCAAAATGGGCCGAGCCCGTTGGGCCAGCCCGCCCCGCCGTGCATTAAAGGTGGGTAACGGCCCGCTAAAAGGTGGGCCTAAACGGGCTGGCCGGTTTGGGTTGCGGGCTGAGGTGGGGCGGGGCGGGCTAGCCCGCCTAATAATTAAATAAGTAAATATTAATTAAATAATTTAATAATTTATACATAGCCTAGGAGAGAGAAAAAAAAATCCATGAATCTATTTTCTTTTCTCGTTCAGCCGTTTCCCCAAATTCAACTTTGAATGTGAAGTGAAACCCTAGTTCATCAAATCTTCTCTCATTCACACAAATCTTTATTGTTCTTGTCTCAAGATTTTCAACATTTGACACTCTCGTAGAGTCGTGGTTGTCTACTCTCATTGGACATCGAGATCTCCAGTAGTTCCAATCGGTGGCAAGAACAGGTAAATGGAAGTTTATATTATAATTTCTTTTTTTTAGGATATATCATTTTTTCTTTGATTTTATGGGTTAATATATCACTTAAAGCTTCATAGCAACATAAACTTTAATTTTTGTAGTTATATTATGTTTGTTGTATATTATGGAGTTGAGATTGATTTAGGGGTTCTCTGTTTTTTTAGGATATATCATTTTTTCTTTGATTTTCTGGGTTAATATATCACACTTCATAGAGCAGAAGCTTTAATTTTTGTGGTTATAATGTTTATTGTATATATCCTGGAGTTGAGATTGATTTTGGGTTCTATGTTATATATATATATCATTTCTCATTTCTCCATTTATCTTGTTTTAAAATTCTTGTGACGATTTGATCAACTTTCATCTACTACGCTTTTTCATCATTCATCTTGGATCACCCGTGCCTCCTTTCAAATGCCTTATATGGATTATCTTTTCTGCTTGATTAAAATTTTTAGAATTTCTGATTGGTTGGTTGGAAATCTCTATAAAATTTGTCTTTATTTGTTTCATATATAAAGATATTTGTCTATTGCGTTTTGCAGATTTGAAGAAAAAAATGAAATCTAGTACTTTGAACGAAAGTATTAGTTTGGATGAGAATGAAGGTGGAAGTGAAAGCAATAAGTCTGATGGGAAAGGTAAGATTAGAGAATATTCTAATGTTTGGAATTATTTTACAAAAAAAAATTGTTGGAAAAGATATAATTTGTGAATGCAAGGGGTGTAAGAAAGAGTATAAGAGTGGGGGTAAAAGATACGTGACTTCTACATTGAGACGTCACATGGAAAATTGCAAATAGTTGAAGTTTCATGATGTGGGACAAATGTTTGTTGACCATGATGGTAAGTTAAAGAATAGAAAGATAAATCCTAAAATTTCACGTGAGTTACTAGCTAGTGCAGTCATTAAACATGACTTACCCTTTACCTTTGTTGAATATGAAGGTATTAGAGCTTGGCAATATTATATAAATCCGACACTTCCATGTGTTTCTAGAAATACTCTTGTCTCTGATGTTAACAATCTCTATCTGGATGAGAAAGCAAAACTTAAACAAGTTTTAGCTAAAGTTAATCATAGAGTATGTTTGACCTCAGATGTGTGGACATCTTGCACCAGTGAGGGTTATATTTGCTTGACTACCCATTTTGTGGATGAAAATTGGAATTTGAATTGCAAGATCCTTAACTTTGATAGTATGCCTCCACCACACTCCGGAGTTGAGTTGGCAGCAAAAATATTCCAGTTTTTGAAGGAATGGGGGATTGAGAAGAAAGTTTTTTCGTTGACACTTGATAATGCATCTAATAATGATTGTATGTAGAGTATTTTGAAAACTCAATTGTCTTTACATAATAGTTTGTTATGTGATGGTGAGTTTTTACATATTCGTTGCTCGGCTCATATATTGAATCTCATTGTTCAAGATGGTTTGAAATTGTGCTCAAATGCTTTAACTAATATAAGGGAATCTGTGAAGTATGTGAAAAGTTCAGAAAGTAGGATGAAAATGTTTAATGAATGTGTGGCCTCGGTAGGAGATATTGACAATAGTGTTGGCTTGAGATTGGATGTGGCTACTCGATGGAATTCAACATATTTAATGTTGGATAGTGTCATTAAGTACAAGAAAGCTTTTGCTTCTCTTCCGTTGCATGATAGGAACTACAAGTGGTGTCCTTCTAATGAAGATTGGAAGAGAGGAGAAAAACTATGTGAATTCCTTGAGCCATTTTATGAGACTACCAATTTAATTTCCGGTTCTTCTTATCCTACATCAAATTTGTACTTTTTGCAAGTTTGGAAGATTGAAACTTTGTTGAAAGAGAACTTGTCAAGCGAAGATGAAAAAATAAGTAGTATGTGTAGAGTTATGATTTAGAAATTTGACAAGTATTGGAGTGAATATAGCATAGTCCTTGCATTTGGAGCTATTCTTGACCCACGAATTAAACTTCAAATGTTGGAGTATTTTTATTCTAGGGTTGAGACTAATTCTTCTGCATGTCAAGAGAAGCTTTCACTTGTAAAAAGTAAACTTTACAAGCTTTTTTTAGGGTTATGCTAATGGTAGCAAGTCAAGTTCTTCACAATCATTCTCTTCTTCGTATTTGTTCACATCAAATCAAAGTGGAAAGACAAAAAATAAGATCAAAAGACTTTATGATGTGAGTATTCTTTTATTTATTTTTTCTTGAATTCTTGTTTATATATGTGCTGTGGTAGTTAGAATTATTTATTAATGTAGGAGATTAAGTGCCGGAAAATCTCAATTGGATCTTTATTTGGAGGAGCCAAAACTTGATTTTTCATATTTTGAAGAGTTGGATGTGTTGGAATATTGGAAGGATAAGAGTAATCGATTACCCGACCTTGCAATGATGGCATGTGATGTTTTGGCCATCCCAATTACTACAGTTGCATCAGAATCAACCTTTTCAATTGGAGCTCGTGTACTTACCAAGTATAGAAGTTGTTTGCTTCCTAAAAATTTTCAAGCTCTCATTTGCACTCGTAATTGGTTGAATGGATTTAAATCTAACGGTGGTAGGTAAAATTATTTTATATATATTTAAATTATATGTTCTTAATTATGTCTTGCATGCTTTGATTTTAATTATATACTTGCTTATTTTGTATGTAGATGATGAGGAAGCAAGTACAAAAATAACTTTATCGAGTGAGGATTCCAACGTTTTGGAGGATATTGAAGAAGGAAAAGAAGATGATTTTGATGATCTAATTCTTAATGAATGAAATTTACATTTCGTATTTGAGATTTGTTATTCAAACTATTTTCTAGACTACTTAAAAAATTATGTTTGGTTATTCAAACTATTTGCTAGACTACTTAAAATTATGTTTGGTGAATGTTATCAATTAAACTTTAATGTGTAGGTTTTGACTTTTGTGTTTCATGTCATTGCATGTTTATTTTGTCTATTCAGTTTATGCATTTGGTTGGAGGTTATATTGTTTAAATATGGTATAAACATTTCTTCTAAAACAATCCCAAAGGCCCTATTATCCTAGAAACTACATAAATATTTTAGAATTATCCAAAAAACAACATAAATATTTTAGAAATATCCAAGAAACTAATAAATATTTTAGATATCAAATGTTTAGAAAGTTGTCAAGTTTACAAATTAATGTAATCATAACTAGCAATTCAAATAAAAATCCATAGATTAAAAAAAAAAATGGGCGGGTTGGCCCGCCTGGCCCGCGACCCGCTGTGGGTTGGGCTGGGCTGGGATTTTTTATGCCCGCTAAAATGGCGGGCCGGCCCACCCCACCCCGCCAATTGTGGTTTTTTGGCGGGTTATGGGCCAGCCCGCCCCGCCAGCCCGTCTTGGCAGTACTAAGCATTATAAATATGAGAGGATCAATATGTTTATAAGAAGTGACAAATGGAACTAAACTTTCACTATTTTCCTACTGTTAATTGAACTAAGGAAGAGGGACCTTTTACTACTTGTTGATCTTAACCATTCTTTGATGAGAAGTGCATTTATATTAGAAATTAGCTCGTATTCAAGAATGATGAAAAAGGGACATAGGTTTCAAGGGGTATTTCCAAGAATACCTCTTGAATGCACAAACTATGAGTTCTTTGAAATTTGCTTGGAAGAAGATTATACTTTGAGCTTAATTTCCCGTCTATTTTTGAAAGAATCATGCTTCTTCAGTTAATTCTTGAAAAGGGCCGCTTGTTTGAAGAATAGATGAAGATTTTTTAGGGAAAGAAAAATGTAGAGAGAAGGAGGAACAAAACTAGCTAGAGAGAGAATGGTTTCTTGATATCTTGCCAAATGAGAAGTGAATGGCTCAAAAGTGGAGTCTCTCCCTTTTATATATAGTATATACTGTACCGATTCTAATTAAATACATTTAGAATACATTTGCATCACTTGTATAATGATATAAATTAATATGTATAATCATCTAGTGACATCGGGACTTGTTGAGGGAATGTGAGATTGCGTGTAGTTTCATCAATTGTGAATTGAATGGGTTTGTGATCATAATAGCATGTTTGCCTTTGATGTAATTTGTTGCACAACCTATTTATTTTATGCAAAATTAATCAAATAAAGTTTAGGATAATTAGAACATAATGACATATAAATAGGATGACATGTAAATTGAAATGACATAACTTGCATAATTAATTTATACATTTTTTAAAATCTAAGTCTTCATTATCATTTAATTATATAATCATACATAATGGTATGTCCATAATTATATATCATATAAATCACATAATTTATTTCACATAAAACTACATAATAAAAATCCCTTCAACTGAATTAAACATATTAGCCACATTTCGTGTACTAGTTAAATTTACTTTTATATGTAACTTATCTATTTTCGATCATTTATTTACTTGTGCATGTCGAGTGCATCACAATCAACTCGGTGTCCTCGGGTAGTTATCTTACAAAAAATTGTAAATTTAAAGAAATATTAGCTCATTTCTTCTTGATAAATCATAAAGCTTGTCGTTATTAACAATAAATTATTTAAAAGGAAAATTGAATTTATATATAAAAATATGCAATGCAAGTTTTTCTGAAAATGAGGTGTTACATGCACTCTCTTTGAAAGATAAGTGGACACTCAAACAATGGAGAAAGAAAACTAGGGTTTGCAGTGGGGTGAGATGTGTATAGTCGTACCCTAATATATTATGACAAACTAATACATACAAAGTTATTTTTACTTTTAAATTTTCTAATTTTATTATGACCCATTTAATTTTATTTTTTCCGACCCATATAATACTGTACTTTTTTTTTTCTTTTAATAAAAATTTGAAATATTCAGTTATTGTTAATGATATGTTCTTCAAAAAGAAAGTCATTATATTGTATTTATATATCAAATTATTTAAAATTAATCAAATGAGGATACATTTATCCATACATTAATACTTAGAAACTACTCAACTACATTTTCAACTTGCAATCTTAAGAAACCAAGAAACTATACTTAATGAATGCTGAAAATATAACCACTTCTTTGAGCAAAAGGTTATATCATTCAACAAGCCATTATGAATCCATGTGTTCAAACTTTAAAGTAAAGATTCTAGTACTTGTGCAATGGACTTCCATAATCTATGTGGTCCATATATTGTGTCATCTGTTTAGTAGTGTGTAAATTTGTATTTCTCAATTTATTCTTTTTCCATCACTTCATAAATTTTGTGTGTATAGGTTTGAAATCATAGAATTTTGAGGATTACTGCCCATACTTGATTGATTGATAATGGTTTCTCCTTCACTACCAATACTTCTTAATGTCATTTTATAAAAATGATGATCTTGATCTACACCATTGAATGAAATAAAGACAATACTATCCAATCACAATTGAATCTTTTATGGTATTAAACATTATAGATATAACTTTTTTTTTCTTATTCAAATCGGTATTTCCTCAAGACCTCATAAATATATTAATATATTTTTTCATAAATACTAATCCGTAAGTTCTTTAAAAATTCTCATTACCAAAGCAGATTATTTTTATTTCTAAAGTTGCAGCATATTAACTTATTTTATTTCAAGAATCCAAATTATCTTAAATAATAGCCAACTCAAAAAAGGATTTACATTCAAAACCCATATTTTTTACAATGCGCATTCATCACTAGAAGATGATAAGAAATCAATTGATACACTCATATACAAAAAAGGACAGAACAACAAAGGTACGAGGTAAGATTGTAGCCGTTGATGCCAATGAAGAATCCAACGAAGTTGAACTAGGTGAGTTTTCACCATAACAGGCCTTTCGAAGCTGACAATGTCTTCACTTATAGAAGACGAAACTTGCCTTCTGAGGATTGCCATCAACGAGAGTTTTCGTAGATTTCTTTGCACTCATTTACAACCTGTTTCGAAAAATAACCAACAACTAGGACAATACTTTTGGCTCGAGTAAAACTTTTAATAAATCTGTAACATTCATAACAATGTACATTTTTATTTATTTATTTAGAATTATGATTATTATATACTAGTTGATTAACTTTGACTTTGAGTTCTTATGCAGACATAGGTAGTTGATTCAAAGAGCGGTGTTATTTTAAAGGGTATAGTTCTATGATAATCATCTTCTTGGTTTACTAGCTTGACTTTTCTTGAGAAGATATATATGCGTTGCTTGAATATATTCTTAATTGTAAGTTTTGTAGATGTTATGATTCAAGACTCCTGGGTTGAGAAGCTCTGAAATTCCAAAAATAATTGTAAGTTTTGTAGATGTTATGATTCAAGACTCCTAGGTTGAGAAGCTCTGAAATTCCAAAAAATTTGACCCTCAAAGGGTGAAGTTTATATGCTTATCACCTTGAAAAATAATTTATTTATAGATAAAAAAAATAAAAAAGCTTACCATATATACATAACTATGAATAGATTGTCACGACAACTTTTGTAGCTGGTCCCTGTTCCTTCCTTCCAATTCATGAATTGTGTCATCAATTATTGTAAAAACCATTATGGACTTGGTTTTACGTCATAGATATATTCACTATCTTTTTGTACCCTCTAAATTGAGTCATTGATTACTTAACTCTTTTACAAAGAGAGAATATCAAATAAAGTACCATTGATTACTCAACTCTTTTACAAAGAGAGAATATTAAATAAAGTACAAAATGAACCCTAATACAAGAAGCTAGCAACAAAAGAAGAGTTGACAAAACAAAGAAGAGTAGTTGACAACTCCATGATCAACAAGCATAGTCCAATACAGTTTCTTATTTCTTAAGGACAGACAAAAAGAAAAGAGCTGACAATGACGCACGAGAGTCGACTCAAACGGTCGGTACAAACTTAAGATTGTGGAGGTTAGTGTAATGATCAATGATCAGTTGCAAGTTGGTGTCAACGGCAGTATCGAGCATGGAAAGTTTTGTGACATACCTATCAATGGATACACGAGTGTAACCTGTTTCATCATTGAAGTGGATAAGAATTTGAGCCTTTAAAGCACACCAATGAACAACTCGAGATTGAATGTAATGATGCACAAGTGTGACAGAAGGATATGTATCTTCTAAGAGATAAGTTTCAGGTTGTAGAGTAGTGGGAGGAAATGGTGATTCTGGAACAATGACTGATGGTTTCGAATCCCTTTCCTCTTGACAGGACAATCCGAATTCTCTAGCATCATATATCCTGCTACTAGTGAAAACAAACTCATTGATTGTTGGAAAATGATCATGCTTCCAAGGAACCATCGGATCAGAATAAGACGCAGGACCAAGACAACACCACCCTTTTCCAATTGATTCAAGATCCAGAACAAACATTGCTTTGGTAAGTTGGATGAAGAAGACATGGTCGTTGATGAAAGAATAGGCTTCAATGCCCCCGTCTTCTATTTCAACAATATAACGAAAGCTGGATAATCCAGGGAGTTTTTCCCACAATTTGTTACTAGGATCGTACAACTCAAACTGAAAATCAATAGCTTCTTCTCCTCTGACATGACTAAGAAATTCAGTTGAGAAAACTAGAATTCTTTTACCGTCTGGGGTGGGGATGGCACACGGACAAACTTTGGAGGTAGGCATGTCACAGAGCTTGTGTTCCTCTAGCTCCGAATCCTCAATTTTGTGATTGACGCCAAAGGTTGGTGGATAAAGCTCCAATTTAAATGCCGATTTTCCCGGATATGAGATGTTGGAATACCGATATCCCTCAAAAATATATAAGGTGGAACCTAATAAACAAAATTCGAGGGGCCTCGTAGTCGAATCAAATCGGAGGTTAGGAAGAATACAGGTGAAACCGGGAACCCCATAGTTAGGTGGAATATCGTAGGTCTCGCATCCACCGGAGTCTGAATTCAAATCCAAGACATATAATTTGTATTCATAAGCCTCTTTTCCGTCGATCCCCGCTTCGGAAAGCAGACAAACACGACTTGGTATTGATGATGGCTGCCTTTTCGGAGTTTCAGCCATAAATTAAATATCTACAATCAAATCAAAGTTGGTAGAGCATAGAATGGGATTAAGAAACGATCGCTAGTCTTGAATCAATTAATCCAATGGAAATTCAGATATACTGCATAATCAATCAATAAAACGCTTAGGGTTAGGGTTACCTTGAAGAAGACGAAGCTTTGATGATTGGGTTTCAAATGACTGGTTGCGATTCGTAATTAGACTTTTGTTAGGTTTAAAAGGATGGGTCAATGACGGGCCGGTACACAGTAGAGATCTTTTAACCCCATAAAACCAAAAAAAAAAAAAGTATTCTCTCCACTACACTATAAAAACGGTTACTTATATAATTCACACATTATTCAATAAAAATAATAAATGCCTATATTATATAAGGGAAAAAAGGAAACAAATCTCCCTGATTTCATGGTCCAGAAAATATGTACTCTCCAAAAACAAATCGCAATGAAGCAGGAAATACATACTCTCCAAAAACAAATCACATTGAACCATACTCTCCAAAAATTCTCTAAGTTCAGCATTGAATCGCACTCTCCAAAAAAAATAGCACTCTCTAAGTTCAGCATTGAATCTCCAGAAAATAGTTGGTTGTGCCTTCTCCAAAAAATTTCTCTACGATGGCACCGAAATCGGTAAAACTTAGAGCCGGAAAGGGAAAAGCTATACGAGAAGATGAAATCCAACAACCGGAGAAACAAATGAAAGGTAATTAAGTACTCAATTTTGTTAATTTCTTAGGATATAACATTTTGATGAATTCTCGATTTTGTGTTAATTTCGAAACTCCAAAATGTGTTTGGTGTTAATTCGTTGTTGTGGCATAATAGTCATTGTGGTACACTAAGAATCTGTAGCCGGTTTAGAAATGGGTTTGGTGTTGTTTTTGTTTTGAATTTGTTTTTAGAATTTGTTGTTTTCAATTTTGAATGATTATATGATGATTAGATATGGGAAAATTTGTGGGCCTTATAATCTGAATGTGGTGATGTTGGTGAAAGACAAGTAATATGCTGATGGTGATGTTGGTGAAAGACAAGTAATATGCTGATAGATGCTGATCAATCATGTTTTGGGGTTTATTTGTTAATATAATTACCATAAATTTTTTATAATTTGCATAAAGTAGTGTTGATAGATACTTATAGATGCTAATTGATGCTGATAATTTGCTTATAGATGCTGATAAATCATGCTTTGGAGTTATTTGTTAATATAATTACTATAACAATTTTATAATTTGCAGAAAGTAGTGCTTATAGATGTTGATAGATGTTGATAATTTGCTTATAGATGCTGATAGATGTTGATAAATCATGCTTTAGGGTTATTTGTTAATATAATTACTATAACAATTTAGATAATTTACAGAAAGTAGTGCTGATAAATGCTAATAGATACTCATAATTTGCTGATAGATACTGATAATTCATATTTTGGGGTTATTTGTTAATATAATTACTATAACAATTTAGTTCATGCTTTGGGGTTTTTTGTTAATATAATTACTATAACAATTCAAATAATTTGCAGAAAGTAATGCTGATAGATGCTGATAATTTGCAGAAAATAATGCTAATAGATGCTGATAGATAATGTTTTGGGGTTATTTGTTAATATAATTACTATAACAATTTAGATAATTTGCAGAAAGTAGTCCTGATAGATGCTGATAATTTGCTGATAGATACTGATAAAATGGTATCCGATACACTACAAAGTAGCGGTGTGCCGGTTTTCAAATTTGGATGTAATAATAAATCAAGAGGTACTCCGGTTCATTATAGAATTGTATCCGGTACAATACAAAGTAGCCACCGGTACACTTGCAAAAAAATTAATGTAATGTTGATAATTTGCTGATAGTTACTGATAATTTGCAGAAAATAGTGTTGATAGATGCTGGTAATTTGTTGATAGATACTGATAAATTATGCTTTGGGGTTATTTATTAAAATAATTACTATAACAATTTAGATAATGCTTTGGGGTTATTTGTTAATATAATTACTTTAACAATTTAGATAATTTGTAGAAAGTAGTGCTGATAGATGCTGATAATTTGCTTATAAATGCTGATAAGTAGCCGACACATCAATCGTTCACTGCCGGTGCAGTGTGCACTTCATGTTTTTTTGAATAAAATAGTGTGCTTGGACTGAATCCATATATCTGTGTTGCCAGTTCTCTAAATATTTACTGGCTCATTATTTATTTACTTTTGGTTAATTGTGCAAAACATGCTTTAAACAGAAAAATATTGTGCTTCCCCTAGTTCCATACATTTGTATTCACGGTTTATGAAAAATTTGTAAAAAAAAATGTAAAGATACAATCTTCATGTTGGCAGGTGGAGGGGCACAAACTAAAATACCCTATAGGTGTAATATACAATTGGTGGAGATGGATATCACATCATTAGAGCTCCGAGAGGATCACAAACTTGAGCTCCAAAAAACACCCTTTTGGTTGTTTTTACAAACAATCTTCAATGGAAAAATAGTCCCGAACAATTGCAAAAAGAGCGACGATGAAATAAGAGAGATTGTCAAGTGCTACAATAAGACACACAAGGATTTCTTATTTGGTAGAGCACTAATAAAACCTAATAAGGATGATATCCGACTGATATTTGGTGTTAGGGGAGGTGATAAGGAAATTGTGATTGATAAAATTAATTGAGACAGAATTCCTGCGCCAGTGTATTTCAGACAGAGCAACCGTAGAAGTGAGAAAGGATTTTCGGTTGGGAAGACAATATATATATACCAAGCTTCTCGAAAAGATAAAAAGCACAAGAGTTGAGGATGTGAGAAACGTAGCTAAGATGGTGACATTGCATCTATTGTCAGGAATTTTCATTACAACCAAAAACACATATATTCCATGGGCATATACATCCCTTGTTGATGACTTTGAAAATATTTGCTCATACGACTGGTGTGGGCATATATTGAATCTTCTGTTGGACAGCTTGGACACAGCAAATGAAGGAAATGCTGATAGATGCTTACTACTACTCCCGGTACGTACCTCTTCGGTCCATTACATTGGCTTGACATGACTTCAATATCATAAACACAATATAAATAAATATTGAATTTTTTTAAATTGTAGTATATTTTATGTGAGAGGACCAACTTGGTCAATCCATCTACCAACCACACCTTCCCTTGATTTCTAAAGTGGGATTTGCGGCAACTATATACAAAAATTCAAGGTGGTGACTTGAAGGAAATAGATATTAGAAATGTGACTTGGTTTTACGTCATAGATATATTCACTATCTTTTTGTACCCTCTAAATTGAGTCATTGATTACTTAACTCTTTTACAAAGAGAGAATATCAAATAAAGTACCATTGATTACTCAACTCTTTTACAAAGAGAGAATATTAAATAAAGTACAAAATGAACCCTAATACAAGAAGCTAGCAACAAAAGAAGAGTTGACAAAACAAAGAAGAGTAGTTGACAACTCCATGATCAACAAGCATAGTCCAATACAGTTTCTTATTTCTTAAGGACAGACAAAAAGAAAAGAGTTGACAATGACGCACGAGAGTCGACTCAAACGGTTGGTACAAACTTAAGATTGAGGAGGTTAGTGTAATGATCAATGATCAGTTGCAAGTTGGTGCCAACGGCAGTATTGAGCATGGAAAGTTTTGTGACATACCTATCAATGGATACACGAGTGTAACCTGTTTCATCATTGAAGTGGATAAGAATTTGAGCCTTTAAAGCACACCAACGAACAACTCGAGATTGAATGTCATGATGCACAAGTGTGACAGAAGGATGTGTATCTTCTAAGAGAGATTGAATGTCATGATGCACAAGTGTGACAGAAGGATGTGTATCTTCTAAGAGATAAGTTTCAGGTTGTAGATTAGTGGGAGGAAATGGTGATTCTGGAACAAAGACTGATGGTTTCGAATCCCTTTCCTCTTGACAAGACAATCCGAATTCTCTAGCATCATATATCCTGCTACTAGTGAAAACAAACTCATTGATTGTTGGAAAATGACCATGCTTCCAAGGAACCATCGGATCAGAATAAGACGCAGGACCAAGACAACGCCACCCTTTTCCAATTGATTCAAGATCCAGAACAAACATTGCTTCGGCAAGTTGGATGAAGAAGACATGGTCGTTGATGAAAGAATAGGCTTCAATGCCCCCGTCTTCTATTTCAACAATATAACGAAAGCTGGATAATCCAGGGAGTTTTTCCCACAATTTGTTACTAGGATCGTACAACTCAAACTGAAAATCAATAGCTTCTTCTCCTCTGACATGACTAAGAAATTCAGTTGAGAAAACTAGAATTCTTTTACCGTCTGGGGTGGGGATGGCACGCGGACAAACTTTGGAGGTAGGCATGTCACAGAGCTTGTGTTCCTCTAGCTCCGAATCCTCAATTTTGTGATTGACGCCAAAGGTTGGTGGATAAAGCTCCAATTTAAATGCCGATTTTCCCGGATATGAGATGTTGGAATACCGATATCCCTCAAAAATATATAAGGTGGAACCTAATAAACAAAATTCGAGGGGCCTCGTAGTCGCATCAAATCGGAGGTTGGGAAGAATACAGGTGAAACCGGGAACCCCATAGTTAGGTGGAATATCGTAGGTCTCGCATCCACCGGACTCTGAATTCAAATCCAAGACATATAATTTGTATTCATAAAACCCTGTTCCGTCGATCCCCGCTTCGGAAAGCAGACAAACACGACTTGGTATTGATGATGGCTGCCTTTTCAGAGTTTCAGCCATAAATTAAATATCTACAATCAAATCAAAGTTGGTAGAGCATAGAATGGGATTAAGAAACGATCGCTAGTCTTGAATCAATTAATCCAATGGAAATTCAGATATACTGCATAATCAATCAATAAAACGCTTAGGGTTAGGGTTACCTTGAAGAAGACGAAGCTTTGATGATTGGGTTTCAAATGACTGGTTGCGATTCGTAATTAGACTTTTGTTAGGTTTAAAAGGATTTTTATAGGCTTAAAAGGTGGCATGGATTGTGTAGCCCATCACCGTAACAACGGCCCATTAGAAAAACTTTAAGGCGATGCCAATATTTTGGCCACTATTTCGTAAAAAAATTCTACCAGTCAGGCGTAAACTGAAAATTGAGTTTCTCAAGATTCTCTTTTTATGAAGTGCCAATCATTTGAGGATGATAAACTTTGGAAAACTTCTTGTATATCAGGATTTTCACGTGTGTTTTAGACGCGCGGAAAGCAATCCAAAAACCTTGTCTCCACTGTTTGTTTGTGTGGGTTCTGATCTTTCTGTAAGTTGTTTTGATTGATTTCAGCATCTACTTCCAGGATAAATGGTAGGGCCTCTCTCTATCATTAAAGCATTCAGCTTCTCCATCTCGCCTTTTTTCTCCAGGTAAGATTGAACCTGTCAAAAGGTATCATCTTGATTCTTCACTTCGTAAAACTGCATTTCATTCAAAATCTTGACAATCTCATCTGTTTTCGAAACTTTACACAACTCCTTTATGAAAACTGTTTATGATTTGGAAGTTGGGTTAATTCCATTCTCATGCATACTCTTGAATACCTTCAATCCTTCAGAAATTCGATTTTGCTGAACATAACCAGCAGCGACAGCAGTTATAGCCACACTATCTAATCGAATCCCCAACTCAATTATCTCGTCATACAGCTCCAAGCCTTTCTGAAATTCGTTCTGGAAAAGGCATTGCATCAAATTCGTGTATGTAGAGACTGCGATATTTCCAGATTTTTTTGCATCTGGGAAAAGATCAAATGCCTTGGAGACTTCATTTCTTCTCAAATATCCCTTTTCTTCATTATTCCAAGTATCTCCATTGCATCTGTAACCCTATCTCTGCTACAAATTCCTTTCACCAATGTTTCAAAAAATTCCGTGTCGAGGATGAAATTTTTATTCTTCAAACCACGAATTAATTCCAAGGCTTCTCTGATTCTCCCTGCTATACAGAAACTCTTTAGCATTAAAACGTATACACGAGCCTAAAGATTTTATCATGTTTTCACCAACCCAACAAACACTATCAACATCTCCAGACAATGCAAAGCATCTCAGCAATTGCTTATACAAACTCACATCTAAGTTTACCTGAATGATGGCCAAAGCGATTCTTTATAGCATGACATCCATGTTGTTTTCTCGTACAATTTGTACTTGCTCCTCAATAATGCGAAACAAATCAACAGCAGCGGGCGTGTAAAGCTTTCCATATATTATAAAATATACTATCAAATATATCAATATATTAAAAATTAAATATGGTAATAAAATACCAAAGAAAAGGCAAAATTAATTAATGTTAAAATGTAACACTAACACTAACAATATCATTGCCCCATATTTCTAGGTCACAAACTTGTAATAAACCATCCTATTACACCATGGATAATATTGTTAACCATCATATCTTCAAACCCTACACAATTAGCCTTCAATTGACATTATTTCACACTATGCATTATATCAAGTGTAGAATGTCCAATATATTTCACAATTCGATCAATTAATCACTGAAATATAATATTTATTGTTTATTTACACATAATTAAATGAAACCATTAGAAATTGGGAGCATATATATGACAAACATAATTAAGAGGGTGATGCATGGAAAAAACAAAAGAGATCAGAAGAAATTCAGAAGTCCACCATAATATGAGACAACGAGATTTCGTCTCACGACTGTAAATATTTACCAAAGATACCCAAAATAAATTATTTGGAAAAGATGATGTGCTATTGATCTGATATTAAATTTACATAAATATAAATTTTATCAAAGATAAAAAATAAAAAAATACATATCCTTTATATATAGTAACATAAAATGGGTGCGAAAAATACTTAGACTGCTATTTTTATCATGTATTCTGCTTTTTTTTTTTTTTGATAAAGAGATAAATAAAGATCATATAGCCTTATAGATACACTAGATTTAAACCTGTGCAATGCACGGAGTTCATTTAACACTTCGTACACCATACGGTGTCGTTTGACTAGGTTTTGGCCTTCTAATTTGGTGGAGACGATTCTCACATTGAAATGCGTCTCATTGGCGCCGCCTTCCATTTGGCTAACGGCAGCGTGTCCGGCATGCTGGTAGGAAACGTCCTCAACCTCCAAAACGGCGGCTTGCAGCGCTGTTTCGAGCTTTGTCTTGATCGGCTAGCCCTTGAGATCAGCGTTCGTGATGCCATTTGGTCCACGCGCCCTCTGCTGCGTGCAGGCAAATTATAGAGCCTGGAATTTTATGATTGATAATGCCAGAGCAATTTTCGTGTTACCAGAACTGTGTATAGTCAAGTTTACTCTTTTAGTATGGATGATTAATTACCATTATGCAACACTATATATAATAAACACATGCATATTCGTATTATTACATAGATGTGTGTGAATGAATATAAATAACATTCATAATGTATTTTCCTTATATTAATATATTAGTACACTATTTGAAAAGAAAATCTATAATGTCATAACTTTGGGCCTATCAAATATATCATCATCCCAAGCACAATTTTTTGTGCAAAAATAAATGTAACTTTTATTGATCAAAGAAATTGATACAATGTTTATAAATTTTACAATCAAAATGAAAATTTGTTATTCCTCTGAAGAAAGAGAGACGATGGAGAAGTCAATCAAACCAATTCGAGAGCAACAAAATAATAATAATAATAATAATAATAATAATAATAATAATAATAATAAAAAGATATGGATATCTTCAAGATATCCATGGAATACCTTTCAGTTATCTATGGAATATCATTTTACAGACATCACATGTATACCTTTAAGGTATACATGAGATACCTTCAAGATATATATGGGATACCTGTGCGCGGGCGGCGTGGGTGCACGATTTGTGAGTTGCGCGCGGCGTCGGTGCATGGGCACGCGGTGTGCGTGCGCGGTAGCGTGGTGAGATGCGTGTAGGTTCCATGGATACCTTCAAGTATACATGTGGAAACCATCAAGTATACATATGGATACCTTACCCATGAATACTATCAAGATATCCATGGAATACCTATCAAGTATCCCATGGATACCTATCAGGTGCGCACATGGAGGGCTCAGCAGGTGCCCGCGCGCGCGTCCAGAGCGCGTGGACGCGCGTGGGGCGCGGGTCAGGTTGGGGACGCGGATCTAACCCGGGGACACACAAGTTTTTGCGATATATGATATTTAACTTTTTTAACTGCAATGTAAATAACAATTAAAGATTATAAACTGATATATTTGATTCATACATTCAAAAATGATTTCTAAATGAAAAACATTAATTTAAAATTATGATTTATTTAAAAAAAAATTATAATTTGATCATGCCTCAAAATTACGAATATGAAATAGAATTGACAATAAATTAAAATTATGAATAAGAAATAAATTTGATACATCAAAAGTTAAATGAATTAAATGAAGAAGTTATTTAATATGAAATTATGATTTATTTGAGATAAACATACCTTTTACCTCACAAAATCACAATTACAAAGTATAAACGATAACAAATAATGTAACTAATAACAATGATAAATTTGATAAATTCAAAAAAGAAAGTGAATTTTATATGAATAAGTTATTTAATTCTACATTTTAGTTTTTATTTTTAAAAAAGAACTTACTCTTAACTCATTTATTCTATGAAAAACAAATATTTAATAAGAATTAAAAAAAGGACAAGTTTTAATAAATAAATAAAAACAGAAGAAAATGATGAGTTTGAGTTGGTTCCGGTTTATCAATGATAATAGTAAGAGGAATATAGTTGAAAAGTATCTATGACTTGTCACTTTATTTGTGAATTTAGAGGTTATATGGATACATGCTTGACTTGTCACTTTATTTGTGAATTTCGAGACTCGGCTACATGCATTTATACATAACTCATTTGAGGGAGTGATAACTCATTTCACTAACTCATTTGAGAGCATTTCACATTCAAATCGAGAGAGAATGACGAAGTTTCTATACAACTTTGATAGCCAGCTCTTTTGAGAAATCACTGGTGAGTTCCTATATCTTTTTAATGTTTTTGATAGTCGGCAATCCCTGTTTTGAGAAATCCCTGCGTTCCTATATCTTTGATTTTCATTAATGTTTGCACACCAGTGAAGTTCATTAATGTTTTACACACACGTAGGGATTGCCGACTCGTTTTTGCATGAAGGCGAAAACGGAGTTTGTAGAGGAAGCAACGGTGACAACTTGCTTGGGATGTTGGAAAATCGAGATGAAGGAAATAGAGGGTATATTCTATTTTATCGGATCTCGCTGGGAAAACTTTCTAAAAAGCCATGACCTCACTGCTGGCACTACATTCTCTTCGATCATTCCGGCAATATGAACTTCCACGCTTCAATCTTCGACGGAGAAACTTGCTATCAGAAGATACGATTCCGGCTCTCTCGTCCTTCTGAAAGTGGGAGCGTGCAACACGACTCAGTGGTCGGCGAAGCTGATGTTCGTGGAGGACCGGTTGGCGGTGACGGACGGCTGGTTGGCTGATTTGTAGTAGCTCCTCCATTATCATGTTTAACTTGTATTCTATCATCTTCTTGATTTTGTATGATTTCATGTTTGAATTATTTGTCACTCGACCAACTGAAATCAATGAAGTCTTTCTATCTCTGAGAGCTCAGACCATCTTCTATTTAACCTAAAAATGCTCTTTTTAATAGTTTAATCCGTTCAGGAGCTCTTATAGTCTAATTTAAAAGCAAATATTTAGTATGATAGTAAGAAGTATTTCCAATAATAGTGGAATTTTTGTTGAATCTTTGATTTTATCAATATTTCATTGAGTAAGTCTCTTGTGAGACCGTCTCACAAAATTTTAATACATTGTATGAGACGGGTCAACCCACAATCCAATTACCCACCACCCAAACCCTACAATTCACGTGTTATTTGTGGGTGATAGGACTCCGTCTCACGGAAACTATCCGTGAAACCGTCTCACATGAGTTTTTGTGTATTTCATTTTACTTAGGGAACCAATTCTATCATTTTGTATTTATGCCAAACCTATTTCATATCAAAATCATAATTCAAATTTGAACACATGGCTTTTTTACAGCACTCAATCATGTGAGGATCTTTTAGTCGAGGATCCTTTTGTGGCCCTGTCAACTTCTCTTGCGAATGCCAAAGATTTGGGAGAGTCTTTTCAATTTACCGACGTTGCTAATTATGATCGTATCTGTGTATCGTCTGTTGTTGGAGGAATCCCTTAGTGTTTTGTATTATCTAATTGCACATGTCCTTTGGAGCCCGAGTTATATTTGGTGGTTTTGAGAATCTGTTTTTGCTAGTAATAAGACTTTTTTGTCTCCGTTTTTAGATAATCTTGAGTTGAATTGCATTCACCGTGAACAACCAAAGACTTCAGATGATTGCATAGAATGAAATTAGATGCATTCTTCTGATTTTTATTTTCTTGATGTTGCAACATTTTTTTCTCAATCTCACATGTTATAAACCAGAAAATAAAAAGGTGGTGTAAGATTCTTGAAGAATAAATTTCTCATAATTTGTTGGCAAATGATTTTGATATTAATAGGTGGAGCTGTGTCACAATGAACTAAATCTCGTAAAATATGCTTCATTTTGCAGAATAAATGTTATTAATCATAGACAAAACCAAGCAGAATGAATGTATTCAACAAAAGTTATTTTTGATCACAACAACAAATAATCTCAGAATGAATTAATCAAGATCTTCCACATGCATACATTCTGTACAATTTATGAGGAGATAAATTGAAGAATAAATCAAAGAGTCATCAGCTTATGCCAGCAAATGCAAGAGATATCATCATCTCATAAGGTGCATGAACTAGGTGTTAAACCAGCATACATAAATCGAAGCATGCTCGAGACATCCATTTATGAAACATAAAAGTCCATTCTCTAGAATAAACTAGCAAGGAACATAGTAGGTCCATAAACAAAACATAAACCACTAATAATGATCCATTTACTAAAACAAACTAGCACGGAACATAGCAGACGCAGGAGGAACAAAGCTCTTGTTGCTCTTGTTCCACGAGGACAGAGTGCGGATAAGTGCTTACTGTGATTGTATTTTCTGATTCGTGCTTTGTGTAATTTTTTTTTTTGGAGGGGGGGAGGTTCCAACTAAACGATGATGCACATTAGGGCTTGCTTGTTTTGCACGCGTCTTTTTTATTTTGTATAGTTTGAAAAGGCCAACCAGGAAGAATAACAGATAGAACAAGAATATATATAGCTAAGTAATTGTGAATTTAGAGTACAGTTAATGTGTGCAGTACTAACGATGAGATTTTTCACGAACATAAGTTATTGGGTTGGAGTTGGCATAGGTAGACTATATATTGAGTAACTTCAGGCCATATCTGGTTGCAGTTTAGTACTTGAAATACTATTGTGCTTTATACCCCTCTCTATCTCCCTCTTTTTCTTTCTTTTTTTATAATTGATTCATTTAAAAATTTGTTTTTAACATTTCATATTTCATGTTCATTTTACTTTATGGTTTTTTACCCATGTATTGCTAAATTGGCTGATTCTTGTAGGCTGCCTATTTGTGCAGCATTGAAAGAGTGATTCATTTCCTTAGGTAAGTTATGGCTTGAACCTTTCTTGGATTTCTCACTTCCGTATTTCTTAGCAGCAGTCGCACACAAATTCACCACCAAGTCGTGTATGTCTGCTTTCCGAATCGGGGACCGATGGTGGAGGGGTTTTTGAATACAAATTATATGTCTTGGATTTGGATTCGGATTCAGACTCCGGTGGATGCAAGACCTGCTTTTGATTTTCATTTTGAGTTGTACAAAACTCCCTGGATTAGCCCCCTTTCGTGATTATGTTGGAATAGAAACCTCGAGCATTTCAGCGTATTCTTTCATCAACGACCATGTCTTCTTCTTCCAATTGTCCACAGCAATGTTTGTTCTGGATCTTGAATCAATTGGAAAAGGGTGGTGTTGTGTTGGTCCTTATTCTAATCCGTTGGTTCCTTGGATGCATGATTATTTTCTAACAATCAATAATGAGTTTGTTTTCACTAGTAGCAGGATAAATGATGCTAGAGAATTCGGATTGTCTTGTCAAGAAGAAAGGGATTCGAAACCATCAGTCATTGTTCCAGAATCACCATTTCTTCGCACTAAAATAAGACCTGATCCTTATTTGTTAAAAGAAGATACATATCCTTCCAACTCTTTTTTTGTTCATGTCAATAAGAATGCTTCTTGTATTAATTTGTGGTGGGGTTCATTTTATACTTTATTTAATATTCTCTCTTAGCAAAAGAGTCAAGTAATCAATGACTTAATTTAGAGGGGACAAAAAGAAAGTGAATATCTATGATGTAAAACCAAGTCCATATTGGATTTTACAATAATTTAATGGAACAGGGACCACCTACAAAAGTTGTCCTGGCAATCTATTCGTAGTTATGTATATATTGTAAGATTTTTTTTTTTTATCTATAAATAAAATATCTTCGACAGCTACAATATTACCTCGAATTCGTACCTTTGTTGTTCTGTCCCTTTTTGTATGAGTGTATCTATTGATTTCTTATCTTATCATCTTCTGGTGATGAATGCGCATTTTAACAAATATGGGTTTTGAATGTAATTCCTTTTTTGAGTTGGCTATTATTTAAGATAACATTTTAACAAATATGGGTTGCTTATCATTACTGATTATATATATATAAATCATGTGAGAGTCTATTCACCAAGTTATTATCATATCATATTTTGTTTTGACAATACTCATCATCAAGGTTATATACATTGATAGCTATAATATAAACTTGCTATGTATGAAATACAAGATCACATGCAAATTCCCAACTCTTGCTATGTATTAATAATATGATATACGAAATACAATGTTACACTACAAATACACAACACAAAATTTCCAAGATTTGAGTATACTATAGACAAGCTACAATACCAACCAAAAATATGTCCAAGATTTTTACATGCAACTAATCTCACCAAAAAATACTACTTATAATTGAAGAACCACTCAAAACCTAAGCAAAATTTACATCATATGATAATCATAATCAAAGAATATATATATAGCTGCAAATAAAATGCAATCACATTGTCAATGAGATTCACTATTTCCAGTGATTTCATCAAACTCAGAAGCAAAAGAAGAAAAACCTGGATTGATTCCGGAATCCGGGACCCGACTTTCCGATGACGAAGTCTCATTTTGCTTATCGCGATGAAAGTCTTTCATCGCTTTAAACCTCACCTGAGTAGTGTACGGACTTCCTTGCGGAAGTGTCTCCGGGATGGTCATATTCCCTTCTATCATTTGCACGACTTCAGACATCGTTGGCCTCACCGATGAGGTCGCATTCGTGCACAAGAGTGCGATTTTCACGATTCTATAGACTTCCTCTCCGTTGAATCGTGAACCCAACCTTGGATCGACTAGTTCATCGATTCTCTTGTTTTCTAGCAAGTGGCAAGCCTGCAATAACATGTATATAGGCTCTTAACATATATGGGAAGAAAAATCCAAACCAATTTTGTGAATTTCGCCAATCCTTTTGAAATTGTCAGTCTAGTCATGATCTTGTAATTACGTGTAATTTTAATGTATGAACTTTAGATTTGAAGCATTTTATCATATCAGACAAATCCTAGTTGTTGATTCAGACAGTGGTATTGATATGATTCGTCTGATATGGTAAAATGCATTGAATGTAAAGTTCATTACAACAAAATGGAAAGTTTCAAAGTTTATACAACGAAGTGTCAAATTACTTATACGAGAAAATGTTTTTACTCAAATAGATAATCTTTAAAAAAAAATTAATAACCAAAATTAGTTAAAATTCCAAATAACGTATCTTCCATGTCATTGTACAACACCAGTATTTCCACATTCATTTCACAAAATGCAAAAAAGGCACCCAATTGATAAAATTATGGTTAAATTGACAAAAAAATTGTCAATCACATACAGTTCAAATAAGAAAATTATGATTAAATTGACAATTTAAAAGAAGTGCCAAGATAACAAAAATCCCGCAAAGATTTGGGATCTTTTAGCAATTATGCCAAGAAAGAATGTTCATCTTGTTGTGAAAGAAGTATGATAAAATTGAGAGGCAAAGAGTGTTTTTGTACCCAATCAAGAAGGCAAACGAAATCGTTACTTGGCATGTAGTTGTTGTTGCTTTTCCCACTCACGATTTCCAAAAGCACGACTCCATAGCTATAAACGTCCGCTTTGTCCGTCAGATAACCCCATAGTGCGTATTCCGGTGCCATATACCCTCTACAATAAAAAACGACAAAGTACGTACATTAGTAGACTAACGAGCAATACAAGAAAGTGGTAATAAGACGAGCCTTACATAGTTCCAGCAACTTTAGTGCTGATATGAGTATTCTCATCTTCATTAAGCCGAGCCAATCCAAAGTCCGATATTTTAGGACTTAGATCTTTGTCTAGCAACACATTAGTGGCTTTAATGTCACGATGAACGATTTTCAGCCTCGACTCATCGTGAAGAAAAGCTAATCCTTTTGCAATTCCGATGCAAATCTTGAACCTTGTCGGCCAGTCTAGAAGCACTTGGCTTTTGTTTGAATCTAACAGTAACCAAACAATTCTCAACAAAAAAAAGGGATAATATAACATGCGAAATTGCATCATGCTAATTGAATACGAAAAAATTTACCAAACAAAACATAAGCAAGGCTATTGTTTTCCATGTACTCGTAGACGAGCAGCAATTGGTCTCCTTCTATACAGCAGCCGTGCAGCTTCACAAGATTTGGGTGTAGCAAACAAGAAATCATGCCAATCTCGTTCAGAAATTCTCGGTTTCCTTGTCTCGATCTAGACGAGAGCTGCTTAACAGCAATTACAGTACCATCGGGTAGTTGACCCTGCACGGCTTTTTCTATCAGAAACTATTATACACTAAACGAAAAATCTCAATTTTCGTCCTGTATCTTCGGTTATGTCCACTTTTTTTGCCACCACTTTTACCTATTCCAATTTTGGTCTGATTTTGCTCGCAATATCAATTCTACCTACGTGGACGCCGGAAAATTCACGCCAACTCCAACGTCCACGTAGGCAAAAATTGAATTTTCGAGCAAAATGGGACGAAAATTGGAATACGTAAAACAGATGGCAAAAAAAAAAAACGGATAAGACCTAGTTACAATACAATTTTCCCAATCACTAAATGCAACATTATTAAACGGGAAAACAACATTTTTCGTTCTATAAATTAGGCCTTGTCCAATTTTGCCCCTTAATTATGTGTTTTCCAATTTTGATCCTTTGATTGTCGTTTTTTTCCAATTTTAGTCCGATTTTCGTCGAATAATTTTTCTGGGCTGACGTGGCACCGGAATGCTTATGTGGTATCCAAATTTAAAAATCCCCAAAATATGAGAGGTCCATGTGTCAAGTATTTATGTCACCTAAGTAAAATCACAATAAAATTATTTCAAAACTAAAATAAACAAAAATTTAGAGTTTAGACAACAAGGTCTTTGAACGCGCAGAACTAGTAAACGATTGTAGTAAATCTGACATACCTTGTAAACAGAACCAAAACCGCCTTCTCCAATCTTGTGTGCAGCATCGAAGTTGTTAGTAGCAGCTCGGATTTGTTTCAATGAAAACGTAACAGTTTGCAGTTCTAGTCCTTCAAAACCTGTGCATGAAAATAAGTCTTCTCAACAGTTTGTAATGAAGGCTATTATGTTTCCTTAAAGAAATGAAAAATCACCTTTTCTTGCTCGTTTTCTACGTTTCACGTTCCACCTCCACCAAACAAAGCCCAATATCAAGAAAATAACGCAGACTGCAACCACTGGACCTATGATATATCCCGTAATATTCTTCTTCTCCCCATCTGAACAAACCTTAAAGTCTGCAAAAAGAACCATGTTAATATATGTTGTCTTGGTCCAATTTTCGAGAAATCTTTAATCTTTAATATATACTAAAAGAGAAACCATAAGTTGACACATGTCAACTTGTAGTTCAATCATTTCCCTCCTAAAAAAAAGTAATCCCAACCATTCATGTGTCAATATTAATTACACTAATTTAGCTCTTCATTAAGATAAATTTCTATTTCAAAACCCTCTCATTTCTTACAGAGTAGTAATAATAATAAATTAAAATTAAAATCTCTAAATACACATATGCATCAATATCATGTCATACATTTATTCATGAAATTCGTGAATCAACTCTATTAATTAAAATTGTACGGAACAATTTATTCTTCTAAAAATTAAATTGTGTTCACTTATATTTTTTTATTTAAAATTAATGAGACTTTACTTTTTGTTATTGTATAATTTTTTGTAAAATTATTAATGTTGAAAAATCATGTGATATACACAAGTTCAGACAAATATGATATATATTAATTAATTTATATTATATTCAAATCTTAAATGAGATGATACTAATATTTTTTAATTACTTATATTTATTACTAATTATTTTATCAGTTCCTTTACAAAATTAATATTTTTTAAATAAAAAGTCGTGTATATTACACAGGGTCTATACTAGTCTGGTTATCTAATTAGAAACCCTTGTGCAAAATCTGTTGGCAACACAGAAAAACAACCAACATTCATCGAAGAGAAAGGTTGATTTTCAACTGTAAAAGTACTTACTTGGAGTGACTGAAATAGCCGATATAAGAGAACCATAATCTCCTCGATTAGGAATCCGTGTAGTCCCTTTACTAGCCCAGTAAAATCTGATCTCCAACGTACCATCACTCACTGTGGCATTAAAATAACTAACCACAGGCCTTGCAGTTCCACGAGCCTCGCCTTCAATGTTAAAATCTTTCCACACTAATATCTCCTGTATGTATATATCGAACATTCGCCTTCCAAGGCTGTTATACGTGTCGTCATTTGTGAAGACTATTTCAGCGAAATGCAGGCTCACGTTGTAACTCCCGTTTTCCAGGCAATAGTGGAAGTATGTGAGTGAAAGAGGACTGAGGCGGGCTGTGGTGTACAAGTCGGAGAGATTGGTGCTCGTCGTGGGTGTGATCGAACGAGAGTTTTGCGAATTGGGTTCGTCCAAGAAGTCTCCTGTGCTGACAAAGCCCCAATTGTTTTCACTTAGGAATCTTTCGGGTTCACCGCCATTATCACCTTCGTAAATAACTCTTCCTCCACTTTCTTCGACAGTCAAATCAGCACCACCGCAGTTTACACGTAAAGAACATCTATCTGGCAAAACAGAACATTCTTGAGAATATGTAAACTTAATTACAAGTTCACGCCAAATATTAATATTGGTTAATATCAAAATGTAACGTGTATTTTAGCTTTTTTTTTCTCCACTTTGTGCCTAAACCCAAAAAAAAAAAAATTATATTGCTCCCCACACTTTACGAATTTTTCATATCGCCACCCGAACTCAACTTTAGGCATGTTTTCCGGCCAAACCCAGCTGCTGAAACTCGAAATGCAATTCACCTCCAAACATCGGCCAAAATGCATGATCATATGCCAAAATATCCTCCTTTGGAAGTCAAATTATAACCTAAGTCAATTTCATGATTCTCATCCGATTTGAGCCTGAAATGAAATGAGGAAAAAAAAAATCGTTCTAGGGTTTTGAACGACATTTGTTCGATTCAAGCTCAAATCAAAGGGGATTCTCAAAATTAATTTAGATTTATAATATGTCTTCAAAAGGGGTTCATTTTGGTGTATGACTCGTATATTTTGGGTGATGTTTGGAGGTAGATTGCATTTCGAGTTTTGTGGCAGCTATTTTGGCCGGAAAATGAGTCAAAAATTGTTTCAGGTGGCAATCGGAAAAAACTTTTTAGTTTAGGAACCAAGTAGAGAAAAATACTAAAGTTCGTTGCATTTTGATATCAATCCTAAAAAATATTAGTTAGAAGAAATGACAGCATACTTACATCTTGGACAGGCTACATTCCTCGAACATGGAAGCATTCGTTGTCTGTTGAATGTTAACGAGCAAGTTAGCATCTGAGGTTCTCCCAAACTATATGGCCTTTTTAGTTATCGACGTATTATAATTGTACTTAAGCAAAGAGAACAATACAGATCTTACAAAGTGTTCGCAGTTGATGAGCCCTTGTACAAGCCTATGTTTTGGTTCCTAATACAAGAAAGAATTCAACAACAGCCAATGTTTAACATTACAACTTTGAAACACACACATAAATATAACAGATAGAAGAATAAATTATACATGTTTGGTTGACAAGCAGGTTGATCGGGCCCTCGCCAAGTAAAATTGTTGTACGAGAGATCCCTGCACAGAACCATAAAGCTTCGTGTCAGCAAATTGGAAGTGTTTTAACTTGCAAGATAAAACAAAATATCGAATAAGGATAACCAGATATAACACATACATGTTGCTTCCATCCTTCAACATTGTATCGGGAATATTTCCACTCAGCGTGTTGCCAGTCACAAACCTATTACAAGAAAAAACCATGATTCTATCAGATCGAAGACAAGAATCTTGAACAGTTGGATAAACATGCAATTGAAAAGAAACCAAATGACGCAGGACAATTGCACTCACACAGTTCTCAGATTTCTTGCAATGTTATTAGGAATTCCTCCAACTAATTCGTTGAAACTGATATCCCTGGCAATAGCATGAAATGCAAACTTAGTCAATAAGGAAAAGGATGTTATTTGCATTAATAAATACATGCTTATTTTTCTAGACAACGAGATGATGGGCGACAAAAATCCACAATCAAAGTGTAAAAATCCACTAAACAAGTAGCTCTTTTGCGGAACTTGATTTATGAAATTCAATATGCATAAATCGAAATAAATAGATAAAATAAGACCGAATAACCTCAATCACTTGGCAAAATCAAATTGCAAATTCTTCCGGCCAATGATATAATCGGATCCAATCAGTTTCTTCAAGATACAAATGCCACAACTAAGTGCAGGTTTCTCATAGTTTACCATACGTGCATTTTCCTTATTTAAAAAATAAAATCGAACATAATCAGCCAATAGACGACGTTTCTATGAAAATAGATTGGTTACTTACAACAAATACAGAACTCTAAGTCTCCAAATATACTCAGGAACTGGTCCAGAAATGTTACAGTTTCTCAAAATCCTGCACCAAGAATTTCATAATATCAGTACCTTTAATCGAGCATAACAATAGTAACCATGATTCGTTTCTTGATGATCGTCCTTAACCATACAATGTTGATAGCCCGGCTATGCTCCTTAGCATTGGAAACTGCTGAGGTGGTCCCCTTAAGTCACTAATTCTCCTGTAAATGCCAACTCGATTATTCAAAAAAAAAAAAAACAATTTAATTAAAGTAAAATGCAAGTCGAACATATTAGTATAGTAAACTCACACTTCAGTTAGTGTATTCAGAAGCGATATGTTTGACGGGATGGGACCCACTAGTCCACTCGCTTGTAATTCTCTTCATTCATTCACCATTTCAACAGTCAATATCAGAGCATTGTTTAAACGATATATGGGATTTAGGATGTTAGGATCTTACAATCTTCGAAGCTGTTTCCAGTTCTGAATGAAGTCGGGTATTCGTCCACCTAAATTATTATCGTTTATCCTACTGAAGTATAAAACAAGAAACACTTAACATACAAAACAAATTTCGATACGAGAATTGGAAAAGGATAGTATATGTTCTTACAAATCATTTAGCTTCATTAGCGCTGAAAACGATGTCGGCAAATGCCCAGTTAATTGGTTAGAAGACAACATCCTGAAAAACAATCAAAAACGGATCATATTTCTAATTTGGCAATAAAACTGTATAGCTCGTCGGAGATATGAAGTCTTACAAAGTTTCCAAGTTTATCAGTTTCCCAATATCGGAAGGAATAGGCCCTGTAAAATTGTTTGCTTCGAGGTTCCTGCCAAATCTCGTCAATTAACGAAGTTGCAAAAAATGACCAACAAAAGAAACGAAGAAAATGAAGACATACAGAAATGTGAGGCTAGTAATGTTTCCCAATTCCCTTGGTAATGGCCCGGATAAGCGATTCACAAGAACCGAGCTGCGAAAAAGTTAAGGTGTTATTGGCTAAGATCGAAGAAACGGGTAGGTATTAAATCTAAGTTACAAGTTAAAGATGAAGCGTACATATTCGTCAATTGTGTCGAAGCCCATTCTTTTGGGATCGTCCCACTGAGGAGATTATACGCAAAATCACTGAAAAAAGTCAATCACATTAGGTATAAATCATTGATCACCACATCGAAGAGCAAAGAGTTAAAGAAAGATTCTTACATCTCTTGAAGGTATGGAAGCTTCAAAATATTAGTTGGAAGAACTCCGGGTAGATTGTAGCCCTTAACCACACTGCAATAAACGAACTTATACCACTAAGCTTCACATCGATGAAATGCTTAATCGAGCATTTTCTAAGAACAATTAGCATTGAAATCAATACAATAATCCATTCTGAAAAGCTAAAGTTGTGTTTGGATTGAGGGATTTAAAATACAGGATTCTAAATTAGTGGTTTTCAAATTCACTGAATTCAGAGTGGATTCAAAACCCACTCATTTTGCTCAAAAATTAGTTCAAACGGAATGTGATGGATTTATAGCTACTAAAGTCAAATCTTTTCTCAAATCCCTCCATCCAAACACATCCTAAAGGATGCACGTTTCATCGAATCACGACTACTAAAAGATTGCATTGGCAAAGAAACATCTACAAACACAAGAACATAAGATACATAGAAATAGTGGAAACAATAACTCATAAGGGATCAAAAAACAATACATTGTAGTAACATGGCAAATGGTGTTGTCGAAATTGCAGTTACAATCAATGTATCCCTCGGACCCACTCGGCGTCATTTGTGAATTTCCAACTATGACCTCCTCAAGTTCACATAGATCACCATTGAATCTCCACTCTCTAGCACCCATCTCAGTGGCAATTTCTTGAATAGCATCCACTAATCAAGTATCACACACAAATAAATGTTAATCTACTAAACTAATAAATACAAGTATCCATTTTTGCTTCAAATATTCCCATCTCCAACACTCTGCATTTCCTCAAATTGCAAAAAGAACCCCACAATTTCTAGTTTTTAACAACCCCCCCCCCCCCCAACCAGAGAGTAAATTAATCAAGAGAAAATTTCAAGATAACACTACAAAATCTGATATTTTTTCTTCCAATCAAGCAAAGTATAGATAACTACTTATTTCCATCAACAATTTCTTGTTCCCATTTCTATTCCCAAAATAATAATAATAATAATAAAATAAATAATACTGCTTACCTTCTGCTTTTGGAACTTGAGATTCAGATAATTTCAAGAACCCAAAAAAACATAGTGTGAGAATCAAAGAAGCAATACTTCTGGGCATCCTTCAAGCATCAAGATTTCAAAAATCGAAATTTCAAGAATTTTGATTAAAGTTAACATGCACGTAAAATACTAAGTATTGGGGCAATAATTTAGTGGGAATGTGGTTTACAAATCTATACTAAGTTTGAAATTTATAGTTAACTGTATATGTTCAAATGTGGGCAGTAACTTAGTCGGCCAGATGAGAGAGAGAGAGAGAGAGAGAGAGAGAGAGAGAGAGAGAGAAATCTTGACATTAAAGTCACAGTATTTATGTTTTGTCGATTTTAATATTTTGACTACTTGGACTTTCCATTTCCAGTTTCAAGAACTCTCTCTCCTTTCTCCATGTTAGTGAATATAATACGTGTTTGATTAGATAACGAATTGTGTTTCCCTTTTGACGCAGCCGTGGTTTGCAGATGAGGTTAAATGTATGAGAATTTTGCGTACAATAATATTGTTATTATATTCTGTTAAAAGTAATTTTTTTTTTAACATTATTATATTTCAATAATGGGAAATGAAAATATTATTTTAGAGCAAAGGGTAGGGACAAGTGTTGAAAGATTAGATAATAATTGACAATATTTTTTTTACGAAGAGATTATTTTGTCGTGGAGTGGACTTTTGGACTTTTGGATCTCTTTTGTGTGGTGTGACGAAATAATTGGATTTTGCCTAACTAGAATTCTTTTTTTTTTGGGGAAATTTTGCATGATTAGGATGAGAAAATATGCAAGTCAAGTGTTGGTCATATTATATGATAATACACGGGTATTTTTTATGATAAATAAATTTTATTATTTATATATATTATTTTAAATTTTAAGTTTGAATGGTACTTATCTTAATTTATGATTTTGTTATTTATTTATTTCACATGTATATGCTAATAAATGCATAATTTATTCATCATTTCACATTGATCATATTTTTTCCTCAATTTTATAATTTTTTTATTTAATTACATTTTTATAATTTTGGATAAAAAAATCTCGAATGCATAAAATAAATAAACCTTTCAATAATGATATATGATGTAATAATTGCAGTAAATTAACCAAAAAAATATTTCTATGGACTAAAACCATTATCCTTATCAACTCAAGTTTTGGAAAACTTCTTTGAACACTACATTTTGTTGTAGTATTACATATCTTCTCATCATTGTCTAAACACATAATTTTCAGACCACTCCTTGTTTTAATTCTAGATATCGCAACATATAGTTGACCGTGTGTGAAAACTAGTTTTGGCAAAAATAAACCAACATGAGCAAGTGACTAACCTTGACTTTTGTTTATGGTCATTGCAAAACACACGAGTAGTGGAAATTGTCTTCTTTGAAACTTTAACGACAATCTACTATCAGATGGGCTAAGGTTCATTCGTGGTATATATACCTTATTTCCAGTATATATACCTTATTTTTGATATTTTTTCCTGATAGAATCTTGGCCTCGATAATATGATTTTCAATTTGTGTAATCATCAATCTCGTACCATTGCATAATCTTGAAGATTGATCTATATTTCGAAGTAACATAACTGACACATCAATCTTCACTCTTTTAGCATAACGAACAAATTACTCCATCTTTTAGCATATTTTTGCATCTACTAATTTGACTACGTGCAACAGTAGTCTGGATCCTTGTAAATTGAAAATGAATCATGAGAGAAAAAAATGTTAGAATTAAATAAATTTGAATTGTAAGCATATTATAAGATTTTAAAAAACATAAAAAAAAACTCATCATTGAAGAATATATACACCAATTTTATGTAATAATATGATGTGTTCTTAAAATACCTTATCATCCATCAAAACCATCTCCATGAGGCTATTTTCCAGTGGATAATTTTTTTGAGGTACAAACCATGATTTGATAACTCGAACTCTTATTGCACATGTCTCCTTGGATGGATCAATGTCAGCAATTGCAAGGTATTCCATGTCCACTAAAAAATGCATAAAAATGATTAGGTTAGAATATTATGTAAAGAAAATTATAATGTTGAATTTTGAAATACAATATCACATGAAATATACAATTCAAAAATTAAGAAGGGTTGGGGTACTGTATGAAATACAGAAGCAAGCATGCAAGAATATAATAGTTAGAGGTTGAGATTTATAATGACAAATAAAATTGAAGTTCTCAAATAAGGCATATGTAAAAGTAACCGCCATTTGCATGATTATAGTTTTTGCATGATTGTATGATCATAGATTTACAAGATTTAAGTGTAACTACAATTTGGCATTAATTATCTAATCACATTAATTCTTTTGGCATGACTCCTATTACTAAATGTAGGTTTCATATCTAAATATTAATTGACTTGTTCACAACATATGAGTCGATCATATGAAAATTTAGTATATTAAAATATAAAAAGTATATAATAAAAAAAGTTTATTATGTAAGATATAAATTTAAAAAATATATATGTAAACAAAAATATCATGTATAACATTTAAAAAGTATATTTATAAAGTATATATGTAAACCAATATATAAACAATAGAATTTATTTATACATAATATTTTTAAAGTTTTATAGATGTTATTTTTTGTATTTATACATGATATTTTTAAACTTTTATAGATAATATTTTTTAGATAATATTATGGTTATTAAAAATGATAATTGTAATTATTAAAAGTATATTTCTTCAATACTATATATTTCTAATAAAGAAAAAAGCTTACATATATAATAATAGTAGTGGGAAAAAAAGAAAAAAAATACTTAATAAGAAAATTTAATGTGCAAAATTTGAGAATGAATTATAAATTGAAATTAGATTTTAAAATATAAATAGTAACATTTATTTATACATGATATTTTTGAAATTTTATACATGATATTTTTCAAATAATATTGTGGTTATTAAAAAACATGATCTAATTATTAAAAGTATATTCTTTCAATAATATATATTTATAATAAAAAAAAACACTTACATATATAATAATAGATTATCTTTAAAAAAAACATTTAATAAGAGAAATAAATGTTCAAGCTTTGTATGAATAATATATATATTTATAATAAATAAAAAACTTACATATATAGTAATAGAATATCTTTAAAAATAACATTTAATAAGAGAAATAAATGTTCAAGCTTTGTATGAATAATATATATATTTATAATAAATAAAAAACTTACATATATGGTAATAGAATATCTTTAAAAATAACATTTAATAAGAGAAATAAATGTTCAAGCTTTGTATGAATGTCATGTGGCATTCTTGGTCCTTTATATATATATATATATATATATATATATATATATATATATATATATATATATAAATATCTATCATTGAACTCTAGCATATGTTATTTAGATAAATCTAATTAATATTTCTATATTATTTATTATTTAGTAATAATAATATTTCTTATCAACATTAAATTTGTAGTAATTAATTAACATATTTAAAATGAAAACATTGTAGGCTTGTCATGTGACACTTTGGTCTTACTTTTATATATATAAAGATTGAGCATATGAGAAAATCAAGTATTTTGTGAGAGAAGTTGAAACCGTTCAAAGAACCAAATAAAAATGATTAGTATAGATTTGACCCTAAAAATCTAGAATCTAAATTGAGTGGTTATTATTGTTGGAATCCTTATTTCTACAACTTTCATGTTGATAATTTTTCTCAATTAATACTCTAAATTGATTGAAAAGTACGGGAGAAGTTGCAATTTTATAGGAATATTATATTCTGATAACAAAACTGATATTGAAGTGAAGTTTAATTGTTGGGGAATAGGTAAGTTCAAATTCAGGTTCGCATTTTTTGAGAGAAAATAATGCATAGAGAAGATAAGAAGAACAATGATGGCTAAAGATTAATCACAGCTTCTATAAATTTTGTTATCTATAGTTTTAGAAAAAAAAAAAAAACACAAAACAAATAGGGCTACCTCTCATTGGCTAACCTTTTTGGACCAAAGAATATAATCCTCAAACTCCTACCAAACGTGAACAAGAAGAGTCAAAATGAATTAGTTGTTATTTCGATTTATTTGACTAATTTTCACCTTAAGGAATTACGCAAAACATTGTTATATATTTTATTTTTTAACTGTATTGACTAATATAATGTTCAAAGTAGATATAAAATGATATTTTATCATAAATAATATTTAATATATGCAGATGCCTTGCCGGCCGCTTTCAATAAATAAAATAAAGAAATTGCAATCACAATTCGTATACCAACAATTAATTACCAATTTATTCTAATAAATGCATTATTGATATCAATCAATTTGCAATCTCGCGTACTTTATTTTATTTTATTAATATTAATTATATATATAATAATAATACCATATTAAATAAGTAATATATAATAGGGAGTACAAGATTAAACGAGATTATTCCATAATAAAAAAGTAAAAGGATTTATTATGGTAACAAGTTAGTCAATATATAGGAGGAATACTAAATTAACACCTATGAGAATCTTTTGTGTTAAAATTATACCTAAGTGTACTTATGCAAATGAAAATAATAGGAGTGTATAATTGAAAGAAGTCTATATCTACAAATAGGTAGGTGAGTCATTTAATTCGACATCACTCACTCATCAACTAATAAAAAATATAAATAAATAAGTAATTAAAATAAATGTTTAAGTGTACTCACAAGTTTTTTTTAATTAATTAATTTTTTTTTTTGGACAGTTTAATTACAAAATTGGTGAATTTAGCATTATTCATGATAATATCAATACTATACGGGCATGTTTGATAAGGTGGACGAGAAATGGAGCAATATTATAGGAGTAGCACTCATGTGTGCACCTGCATTTGGGTCGGGTCCGGGCACAGGTTGATTCGAATCCGTGCATTTTTACTTTGTTTTTTTTTTTTGCCCTGACCTCTATGTTATGTTAATCATACATTTATATTATATTAGATATACATTTATGTTATATTAGTCATACTCTTATGTCCAGATATCATACTTTTATTTAATACTTTTAACTCTAAAAAAACCCTAATTTCACCACAATTTGTACATGTTTACCTTTATGTGATAATACTCATACATTTATGTGATATTACTTATATCTTTATATCAATATAGGCATACATTTATGTAATATATAAAGGTACAACTAACATAATTAAAAGGTATATCTAACCTAACTAAAAGGTATGACTAAAAATGAATGAAAGGTCACTATGTCTGCCTAAAAAAATGTTAAGGTACATCTAGTCTTACAAAAGGTATGACTAACATAACTAAAAGGTGACTAACACTACTAAAAGATATAGTTAACATAACATAAATGTCTGACATGTTTGGGCGGATTTTGTCCGAGACCTAATGGCGCATGCGGGCGCACGCTGTCGCGTACGGGCGTGTGGCGGGCCGGGTCGACCCGAGTACACTGATTTAGGGTCCGTGCATCAGGTACACATAAGTTTTTGTCATATTATAGATATTGATAATTTGGATGGAAAATCTAATATTTAGAGATATTTTATCTTGTTTGGTATTGCAAATTTTGGAAGTGGATAATTATTAAAGTGTGTTTGATATTATGTAAAATATGATGAGATAATATGGGATAAGGGTAGGAAAATACAAAAATATCCTTATCAATCAAAAAAAATTATATGTTTGTCCTTGATATTTAAAAATCTTCACATGTGATTCTGAAATTTTTCACCAAATATTTCAACAATTCTCTTCCAAAAATTTCAACAAAATGATCGCTTTCACTTTTCATATTTTTAGTACATATTATATATGTGGTTGGAAAATTCATATTTCCAAATATTACCAAGCAAGTATTTTATTCCCTTTTATATATTATGAAATCAAACATCGATTTTGAAGAAAATGGAAAGTTATATATGAAATATTCGAATGTTGGATGTACGTACCCTATTGTTATCAAAGCTACCAAACATGTCCTAAATTATATGTGACATGTAATTAAAATAAAAATACTAACATCAAAATGAACAATGAAGGGACACAATCTGAAAATTAAACCACACTACTACTTACTTTTTGCACAATGAAAAAAGGTCGTTGAATCGATGAGAATTTCAACGTACATCAAATATATATATATATATATATATATATATATATATATATATATATTTTACTTATTATAAAAGATTTTAAATATGATTTTATTATTCGTTCTTATGTTTACTTTCAAATTTTTTTATTTAAGAAAATCTTAATAGTGGTTTAAAAAGGTGAAATAGTAAATTAATTTATTATTTTCTAAAATCCCAACATTTTCCCTGTTTCCACGACTTTAGTTGACTCAGCGATTCTGTGATGTTACTCAATAAGCGCGCTTTTCAGTAACAGAAACCGGTTTTCCAGAACCACAAAAGTCACGTACAACTCATGATGCAGTAGGTATAATAACCGCCCGAAAGAGGATATCATTCTGCCCTAATTTCACACGTTTCAGCTGATAAGCTTCCAATGGAGGACACCAAATCAAGCAACCTAATCGACGACGATGACGAATTCCGTGACGCGCTTAATGAATTCTCCTTCTATGATTGCGTCGAAACCTTTTCTGAATCCAATTGCGATGCAAACCCTAATCCATCAGCGGAAGTGAAGCTCCATCCGTCGCCGGGTCTCCGCCGCCGGAGATCTCACAAATTCTCCGGCGATGACTCATCGGAGCTCTCGAAGATTAGCTCGTCGGAAAGTGTAGATGATGATTACTCGAGAGAGAGAAAGATTAGGCTTTCTGAAAAAATTGGAGAGCAATCTACAATAACGGATGCAAATGCTAATGGTAGTGCTAATGCGCGTGATGATTTGATAAGGGATGAATCGGATTTGAGAGAAAACAATGAAACGGATTCGAGCCTACTATTTTCTTTGGCTGGTATGGTAATCAAATCCATCAGATTCCAAATTTCTTTGTTGGTCAAATCTGTTATGTTTCCGGTTTATTTAGTGTATTACTTGTATATGCTTGTGTTTAATCCTTTTGGGTTTGTGAAGCTCTGCAGTGGGTGTTTAATTGGGAATATGAAAAGAATTTGGACTTTTCTGTTTGGAATTGTTTCAGATTATGTGTATGAATGGTTAAAAGAACATCGAGCGATTTGGAGACTGGGTTTGAAGTGTGGTTGGGGGTTGTTGTGGTCAGCTTATGTGATTGCTGTGTTGGTGGGGTTATTGGTTTCGGCTTTTGTGGTTGGAGGGATATTGATAAGGGTGGTGGTGGAGGAACCGATTAGAATAAAGAGGAGTTTGAATTTTGATTATTTGGAGAAGAGTCCGGTTGCATTTGTACCGATAATGACACACACGAAGATGAACCATGACATGAATCTTGTGGAGAAGCCTGAGATCTTGAAGGCTAGTGGATCAAGAGTTGTGCCACGTGATCACGGGTTGAAGGCTACTGTGTCGTTAACGTTGCCAGAGTCGGAATACAACCAACATCTTGGGATTTTTCAGGTAGATGTTAGATGGTTTATTGGACTTGTTGATTGTTACAGTTACTGAAATACGTATGTTCTTGTGCTGATTATTGGTGACGGGTGCATAAAAGATGAGTCTAAGAATGTTGGTACTGGAGTATTTGATTTTTTTTAGAGAGAGATTATGGTATGAGCATGCGATTCTTTGGCAGTTGAAAAACAGTTAAATCCCAGCCTTTTTTCTTTTGCAAGTTTGAATTTTTTTTATATGACCGTTAAGTATGGTGTTCCTCCGAAATAATAAATGATTAATTGTGGTTCAGAGTTCTTGCAGGTCATGTCATAACGTGTATTTGATGAATGTATTTTTAATTACAAAAACGGTTTATCTTTAGCTTTTCCAATTTGGGATTCTTGCCGCCCCATATTTTAATTCTCTTGCTCTTTTCGTACGTGCATTTTTCCCTACTCATTTACCCCTTATTGTCGCAATAATTCATTTGCTTCAACCTTGGATGAGAACTGTAGAGTGTAGACCCTCGTAGACTTAAGACTAGTGGAAATTTCTCTTTCATATTTCTTGAGACTAGTGGATGAGAACGGAGTATAATCGTTTGTCTTGTCTTTTCTTCCTGGGCCTTTTGGCATTCTTCCCCATTAAGTTCACATAAGTTCATGTTATTTTTTATTTTATATGGCTTATCATTTTTCCCTGAAGGTCAGAGTTGATTTCGTCTCTGTTGATGGCCAAAAACTCGCAACTCTAAGGCGTCCTTGCATGCTGCAATACAAAAGTCAGTCAATCCGTTTCCTGCTGACTTTACTCAAGGTTGCTCCTATCTTAACCGGCTACACAACAGAAACCCAGAATTTGAAAATACATTTTAAAGATTTCAAGGAAGGTGAGACCCCAACTGCCTTCTTAAGGGTCGTCATCGAACAACGAGCTGAATACTCCCCGGGTGCTGGTATCCCCGAAATTTACTCTGCTTCTTTGACCCTGGAATCCGAGCTTCCTCTTCTGAAAAGGATCTTGTGGTTTTGGAAGAAAACGTTATTTATATGGATTAGCATGTCTATCTTTATGATGGAGTTGGTTTTCGCTCTTCTTTGCTGCAGACCCATTATTATCCCGAAAATAAGATTGAGGGAAGCACCTAATCGAGACGCTCCTCAGAATAATCGTCTTGACGGAAGTTAAACTTTCAAGAAAGGCTTGTATAAATGGCGTTTAATGTTATAACAGGTTCTGTTCATGTTTGTACTTGATACATGCTGAAAAAAAGTTGTGCAGAAAAGATTCTAGATACTTTGCCATAATCTTCTAACTCCATAGATTGTATGTATGTTTGAACACTTGGATGAAGAGAAAGCAAGAATGTATGTATTCTCGATCGATATTTTTATGTGATATTTTTCTTGAATCTTAGAACTCCTATGTTTATTGTAAATGCATTCTATAAATGCAAAAACAAATGGGTTTATAGTCCCAACAAGCAATGGCGTAATGGTAAAACATGCGATGTACATGTATCATTAGGGTTTGAACTCTCATCGAAAATAGAGCAATTTTTTTTTTCTTTTTATATTATTATCTGATCTCAAATTAATTATTTTGTTTTTAAATCATATTGTCTGTGGAAACTATAAACAAACAGAGCGTTCACTAAACAACTCATGATTAAGTTTGGTTAGTTTCGTTTATTAATATTAACAAACATAAACAAGCAATAAAATTTGTTCGTTTAGTGTTTGTTAAATGTATGTTTATTATTAATTCATTATTTATTAATTATATATTTGTGTACTTATAACTCGAAACACATTTAGAAAAATTTCTGAATGTGTTTATTGAAATTTTGAACTCTCTTAAAACTACTCATTTGTAATTATTTTTTATTTTCGGTTGAGTCTTCACGAATAAGTATATATTTAGCTTTTGTACAATATGCTAAACTTTTTCTTCATGTACACTCATCAACTTTTCTAAATTAATTCGATGATTAAAAAAAACAAACACTGAAACAACCCTCATTTTCTTTTTCTATTTTTTTTTATATATCACTAATTTACAAGAGTTTGGTGACGTTGAATTGAGTCAATATCCCCGCCAAAAGGATTTAAACATTGCCAGCTGTAAAATAATTAATATATCTCTTTAATTTCTTATTTCCACTTTAATTCCCTTTCTTTCCGTTGTGACCACAAAATAAATTCGACCGTTGCAACTCAATTTTCAAAAACACCACTCTCTTCCTTCTTCCCCCCAAACCCCCCCTCTTTCTCTCTCTAGAAATGGTGTCCAAGATAGTGAAAAGAAGCCCCATCAAATCCCTCAAGTCCCACCGCCGCAAGAAGTCTCCGACCAAGAGCGCCACCGCCGCCGCCGCCGTGGTCTCCTCCATCAACAAGTCCATCTACACCTGCCACCGCCGCCTCATCAAGATCTTCACAAAGCTCGCCCGAATCGCCACCCCGAAGAAATCAAGAACCCCTCGCAAGAAAAAGGGCTACCAAATCCTCCACAAAACCCCATCAAACCCAACCCCAATCTGCAAATCCCTCTTCTCCGATCAACCCAAGCTCCCCCCACTCCCCTCGCCGGAGAAGAAGCTTACAGTCATCCTCGATCTCGACGAAACCCTAGTCCACTCCACGGCCCACGTCCCCCCGGAAAACTACGACTTCGTTGTCCGGCCCGTGATCGACGGGCAAAAGGCCGAGTTCTTCGTCTTGAAACGGCCTTTTGTCGATGAGTTCTTGAGGTACTTAAGTGAGAGATTTGAAGTGGTGGTTTTCACGGCTGGGATCGAGGCGTATGCGTCTCTGGTGCTCAATAAGCTCGACTGGAGACGGGCCGTGTCCCATCGGCTGTATCGCGATTCGTGTAAGGAGGTTGATGGGAGGTTTGTCAAGGACTTGGGTGGAATTGGGAGGGAGATGAGTAGGGTTGTGATTGTGGATGATAACCCGAATTCGTACCAGTTTCAGCCCGAAAACGCCGTCCCGATTAGGCCCTTTGTGGATGATGTTGAGGATGAGGAGCTGAGGAAGATGATGGTGGGCTTCTTTCAAGGCCTGGATTTGGTTGAGGATGTGAGAGTGGCTGTCAAGGAGTATGTTGATGTTGATTTGAACAACTAGTGTTGGGTTTTGGTTTTGGTTTTGATTTTGATTTTGATTTTGATTTCTTTATTTATTTATTTTTCCTTTGGGGTGGTATATATAGAGAGTTGAACTGATTGTGTTCAATGTGAATTTGAGAGGGAATTAACGGGTTGTTTGTTTTAATCTCGTATTTTGTTTCATCGATGCATCGTATTGATGTTATTAACGGAAATGAGATGTGTAATGATTAGATAAGATTAGCGATTTTTTTTTCTTGACTCATGTTTTTTATCTCGTATTTTGTTTCATCGATGAATAGTATTGAGTATATAAGTATGAACCGAGGTATGATGATAATACAAAGCTTTTTTTAACTATGTTTTGTGAGTTGTAAGCAAGGATACAAATTTCAATTTCGATATAAATTTCGGTGTCTTGATTTTACAACAATTTCGGTGGAAATTTCAGTAAATTTTAGAAAAATGACGGAAATTTTATTAAAATTTGGGAATTTGGACATAGTATTGTATAAAATATTATAACTAATCTTAATATACACATTCAACTTAAAATTTCAAACAAAATGACATATAAATTTCAATTTCGATAGAAATTTCGTTACCTTGATTTTATAGAAATTTTAGTAGAAATTTCAGTAAATTTTAGAAAAAAGACGTAAATTTTGTTAAAATTTGGGAATTTGGACATGGCGTCGTATAGAATATTATAACTAATTTTAATATATATATTCAATTTAAAATTTCAAACAATATGAATTATGTAATTATAAAAATTAACTATTACATAATTGTTGTCTGATATAATAATAACATGAGAAATTCAAAATATTTACTACTATTAAAATGAACTCCTATTATGTTCCAATGAACAACAACTCTTATAAGGTTCCAATGAATAAGATGTCATGTCATCGTGATATAAATAATATTGGTACCAGCTCATAGCATTTGGTGGATTTTGTGATTTGGATGATGTGAATATCCACCACTCTTTTGCATCCTTGTAAAATCAAGTAGTGTAGTGTTTGAACTTTAGAATAGTGTAGATGTTGATTAAATATTTACAAAAATTATTTGAGATAATTATTTGAACGAATTATTACAATTTCAATAAATTTTTGATCTAATACATATTATAATTCTAATGTGCAAATTATAATATGTGGGTACAAAATTAACTAAAATTTTACTGAAATCGAAACGAAAATTATAGAAATATTGCTGAAAAAAATAGATAATAATTCAAATGTTGCAAAAAAAAAAAACTAAAATTTTACCCAAAAAAATAGATAATAATTCAAATGTTGAAGAAAAAAACTAAAATTTTACCGAAATCGAAACGAAAATTATACAAATATTGCTGAAAAAAATAGATAATAATTCAAATGTTACAAAAAAAAAAAAAATGGCCCATGCAGGTCTCGAACCTGCGACCTTCGCGTTATTAGCACGACGCTCTAACCAACTGAGCTAATGGGCCATTAATGAATATTAGATAATGTATTTTTAATTATTTTTAATTATAACTAATTTAATATTTTATACTGAAAAGACCACTTTTTTCTGCTCACATAAAGTATGTTATGACCGTTTCCACTCTTTTCAAATCTCATTATAAACTTTGGGACTTTATCTTCGTATTATGCCATATAAGATCCTCTATTTTCGATAAAAGAAATTAATTGGTCGATATTTCTTTCTGTATATTGTGCATCATCTCTAGTATATGAAAAAAACCAATTAATCAATGGAATTTCCTTGTTAGTATTAGATAAATATGACAAACAATTGTGAATGAAATAAGAGCTAAAAACTATCAACAATCTGACAATGCTATCCCTACCACTTGACCTAATAATCGAAAAACGATCCGTTCCTTATAGGAGGATCGATATAAACCCCTTTCAACTCAAACCAAACTTGTCGAAAAACCTTAATGATCATATCATGATATTCATCTCGATTCAGAGTGAGATAACAAGCCAAGAGCTCCTCAAGATCTTGAGGGTGGCCAATCCCCCTCTCTCTGATCATCTCAACCATCGAATCCCTAAAATCCCCTCGTGGATCATAGGAGCTCTTCACCACCGCGAAGCTATCGAAAACCGTGCTTCCTTCTAGAACCTTCTCCTTCTTCTTCGACCTCGACTTCTTCAACTCTTCGAGGGCCTTGATCTTGCACTCCGTTCTCGGAGAATATGCCTTCTTGATTCCTCGGTTCTTCTTCTTCGACTCCGTTTTGATCTTCAATTCTTTAAGCTTTCTCCCTTCGAAATCGAGCCACTCGGAAACAGAGCCCTCCCCTGTTTCAATTGGAAACACATCTCTTTCATATGAATTCAAATTCTTCTCTTCTTTAGATTTTCTTGAAACCCCTGCCTTTTTCTCTGCTAAAATGCTCTGTTTTCCCCTGTTTTCTCTCATCCTCTTCACATCCATAACCATGTCACTAAAATTCCTACATTCTTGCTTCAAGAACTCACGATCATGATCATGATCATGATGATTGTGATTGTGATCATGATCATACCAAAGAGGGTTGATTCCACCTGTGCTTTTTCTGCCATGCTGTCTTTCTTCACTAAAAGAAAGCCTCCAAAAGGACTCATCTTCATCCATGCTATACAACTTACACGATTTCGGGGTCGAAAACCCGGGCCCACATCTCAGTTTCTTCTTGGATTGATCAAAGGTGGCACCTTTTTTCTTGGACTTAAAAAACCAAGGGAATGGGAAAGCTCTAGTGATTGCAGAGATTGGAGATGAAGCTTTCTTTCTGCCCCACTTCATGGCTCTTATTTGATGAATGATTGATGCAGAAATATATGAGAGAGAAAGGAAGAAAGATGAGAGAGAGAGAGAGAGAGAGAGATGAATAATGGAAGTAGGATTATAGTTAGAAGGCGGTTGCAATGAATTATTTGAAAAGAAAATAAAGCACGCCTTAGATCTTGTGACCACTTTCCCACTTTTTTTTCCTACTTTCTAGTTTGGTACTATATTTGCTTTTTTAGAATAGGTCATGCTTGGTTTTGGGGTGGGGTGGGGGGAGGGTGGGTGGCTTGGGGTGGGGGTCACTAGGTAATTGTTTATTTGTTTTATTTAATGTTGGGGTTCTATTATTAGAATAGGATGGATGAGATTAAATTGGGTCAATCTTTAATTGCGTTATTTATTTTATCTTACAGTTTTTTATGAGATTAATATGTTGCTAGATTTGACTATATTATTAATATATGAAATATACAACGCCCTAAATCCTAAGCAGACCGATTTATGGATTTATTTATTATGAAATATATATATAATAATAATATATATAGTATATATTTATATTAAATGGGTGAGGTGGAAAATGAGGATTTGAATTTATTCCATTTCAATTCTTCAAGAAAACAACTTTTGAAATCAACGGATGCTACAAATTCAGTTTTTATCTAAATTTAAGAAAACAATGATATAAGATTGGACCACTTGGTCTCTTCATTGTATTATTGTCTCATTAAAAAAAATTATATGATATCATTTTACGGATTTAATTTTGTGCGATAGAGTGAACAATCCACGAGCCGAAGCCATTTTTTTTACAAGTGAATCGATTTTTTTTACGAAATTAAATTATGTGATATAATCTTATAAGAATTATACTCATAAATTAAAAAATTAAAGATTTATCTTCAAGAGTTTATAGTACACTTGTCTGTACGGTTAGTTGGGCCCATGAGTGATTTCCCTTTCCAAGATTAAATTGTTGATTCTATAATTGTTGAAATGATCAAATTAGGTTTCTGTGCCACCTTTTTTGTACAATGTTGTTTGTTAGCTTTAAACCATCATAATTGTACTATTATTTAATTTATTATAATTCAAAGTTTTGAGAGATAAATAATTGTACCACATTGTTAACAAACTCTTTTATTGGAGTTGTGGGTGGCTTTCATTGTTCAATTTGGTACATGGTAGTTGTATGGTTACACTGTCTATTCCAACCATGGAAGAAAATATCGCGATACTTCACCGAAATATCGCGAAAATCAAGGCACCAAAATAATATTAGGGTGCAAATTTATTTCGGTCAAAATATCGAGATATATCGCCGAAATATCGTGAATATATCGATTTCGGCCAAAATATCACGATATAGCTTTAATATATCGAATAATGTCGGTGATTACAGTTGCACGCACTGATATTTGTTTTTTTTTTTCCTTTTCTTTTTTTCTAAATGTTGTATTGTGTGTTTTTCTTTTTTTTTCCCCCTTTTTTTCCTTCCTAAAATGATGCTGATTTTTTTTTTCTCTTTTCATTATGAATTTAGTTTAAGTGATTTTTTCTTTTTCTTTTTTATTATGAATCTTTTTATGGTGTATTTGAAGGATATCTATTAAAATTGAGTTATTTATCTTTATCTTTTTATATATTTATATTTTTGTCTATGAGTGGAGCAAACAATTACTTTATATAAATTTAGTTAAATTTTTTAAAATAAATTAGTACTCTAGCATTTAGGTTCCTCTCATAATTTAATTAAGTTTAGTTAATTTTTTTGAAATTTAATAAAAGGATTATGATGTATATAATATTAGTGTATCTCTATATTTATTGTAAATATATCATTTTATTTGTAATTTTAAGTTCAATATATGTATTAATATTAGTTATAATATTTTGTATATTACTACACATATTTTCCAATTTTTATACAAAATTTTCATATTTTTTAAAAAATGTCCAATATTTCCATCGAAATCAATATATCCACCGATATTTCCGTAAAATCAAGGTACCGACCGATATATCCACCGAAACCGATATTTTCGTCCCTGATTCCAACAAATATGATGGCCCATTAATTCACCAATTGGGCTCACTATTAACAAAAGCCCAATTAGCACTTAAGTAGTTGGTTTTTTTTTTCCTTTTTATCCCTCTAGTTATGATTTGGTTATTTCAAATAAAGCAATATCATTAATATTTTTGAAAAATAGTTTTTTTTTAAATAAATAAACAAACAGGCCTGGCGTTTTAATTGTTAAGTAAAAATGTATTAATTCACCAGTAACAAAATAAAAACAAATCTACACAACGTTTTATTTTTAAAACATAAAATATAGATATTTACATTATTTTAACTTTTTCACTTTTAAAATTATTCAATATTCCAAATATATGTGTCATATAGATACAAAAATTTTGTCAATGTGACATATATTTGAATGTCAAATAAGTTTAGTGCAGTTTGACCAACTGCCTAAACATCTGAAACTCTTAAAATTATAGGATTAAATTTTTTCTAAAAATAGATAAACCATTATGACCAACTACACTAAACATCTGAAACTCTTAAAATTATAGGATTAAATTTTTTCTAAAAATAGATAAACGATTAAAAATCTAAGAATGAAAAGTTAGATGATTGAAAAACTATTTTTACTTAAATTTGATAAGTTGCCACCTGTTTCTAACAACTTATATCTATTGTCAAAATTAAATAAGTTGAAAACTATTTTTCCCTAAACTTTACAAGTTTGTTTGTAATAACTCAGACCTAATGTCATTTTCATCCTCATTCACAAGATGTGAAGTTATTAGATTTGATGCACTAAAATAATGTTTATTTTTGTATGTTGTTTTAATAACGAATCAAATCACGTGTATGTCAATAGTTAATAACATCATCGATCACTGTATAAATAGAATACAAAATCAAAAATTCAAAAATAAAATATTTAAAACATCATGGCATATAAATATGAATTCGTGTGAATTTGAGCTAAAACCGACAATATCATAATAGAAATGGAGATTGTGAACTCCATTGAAATTATTGAATCAGATGTAATAATTCATTTTCATACAACTGTAAAGCCAACAAATCAAAAATAGCAAAATTCTTATCATCTCAATTAGGGTAGATATTTGAGTTCAAAAATAATAATAATAATAAATAAATAAAAAAAATTGAGTTTGGACATGATTGGCTGACAATGATCACGAGTTCACAACACTTATCGAATTTGAGCTGAGTATATCTAGTTTGGACCATAATATGGTTGGTTCCAAAATAAATAATAAGAAATATGGTCAAATTTGTCTCAATCCAATCACATAAGAGTTTGTTTTTCTTTCAATATTTAATGTATTATTATATGAATTTTTTTTGGGTAATTTTTACGAATTGTGTGCGTCTGTGTGTATATATATTGTTGTGATTTTTAGACTTTATTTGTAGTTTATTCTCCAATCAAAATACGATTATAATATGTATCCAAACTTACAAGTGTTATTATTTAGGTATTCTATGAATTTAAAAAATTAAAAAATGTTTTGAGAATTTATTTTAAAGTATTTTTCAGTATATACAATCCAAAATGTGTGATCCGAATTGAAACTCTATAATATTCCAATACCAATATATACATATTATATATATATATATATATTAAATTCTGATAATGCATTTATAAGAATAACTAATTGAGAAAAAGATTAGTTAGTGACTATTAATTTTAAAATACTAAAATATAATGATAATTTAAGAGAGAACATCTTTCAATAAAATATAAACTAACTCAAATCCTTATTTGAGATATAATATGTTCCCCAAATTAAATATCGATCTTTATAAGGATAAAATGATGACTTTAATTGAAACAGAAATGATACCAAACATGACAAGAATCTTGACCCAATCTTCAGATAGGTGATTCAGAAGCACTCTAGTATGGAATTTTTTTACCAATTAGTTATATATATTTAGAAATATTTGTACCCTTTTAATCTAAAATTACAGTTATGATTAAAAAAAATATATATATATATATATATATTATTTTTGGGAAATAAATCTATGATTTGAGAATTGATTGAGATAGATGCAACGATTCAATGAGTTTATAGGGTTTTTTTTTTTCACATCTTACGACTTACATATCAAAAAAATTCACCTTATTAATATTTATTGTTTAGTTGATTACTGTATTGGATTCATTAATTAACGAGTTAATTTGATGTTGTTTGTTGATTAATTAGGGATTGTGTTTTTCTATGTGTATGAGTGTAAAATTGGTTGATTTTGTGATAAATTTGTTGTTAATTCTTTTTAAAGTTGAGGTTTGTCATTGTAATTGGGAAATTGTTATAAAATTGAAGTTGTTTCTTTTTTTATGATTATGTTCTTATTATTTAGTTAGAAAATAAGGAATGTTACTCCTAAATTTTGTCTTTCAGAAATAATTAATTGGATTTTCATCTCTAATATAAAATTAGAGTTCAATTAAATTGCCTACTAATTGGAGATGGACAATCCATGCCTAAGATATTTAGTCACTAATTTGTCATCAATCAAGTATTAATGCTTTTATTATTAATTTATTGTCTCTATCTCGTAATTATTTAGCCACATTCAGTATTTTAAATGGTATTCTATCGGATTTTTGAATGAAAAGTTATTTATTTTATATTTATGTTACTATTATATATTCTCACACTATCATCACATGCACGTCATTATGAAATGACATCTTATTAAAAAAAAAATAACATTGTTATAATTACATGATATATATTAAATATATTAAAATATAGGATTAAATGCAAAAAAATAACTTAAATCACTTTTTTGGCCATTTTCCCATCATATGATTCAATTTTTTCACTTTGTAACCTAAATTTTGTTTTTTTTTATCCAATTGCAATATTTGATTTAGCATACATTTTTATTATTTCAAAACTTGAAGTTGTAATAGGAAAAAAAAAAATTAGGTTGCAAAGTGAAAAATTAAATCTCATGTGATCTGCACTTTGACAGAAATATGGTTGGAAAATTAATTTAATGCGATCGAATAAACTACAGAACTTCAAGATTGCAATCGGATAAAAAAAGTTGCAAATTGAAAGCCGATCATACTTTAGATTGATTTTTTCATTTAAACCCTAAAATATGAGATGAATCATTACTAATAATTGAATATTTTAACTAAAGGCCACACATGTACACAAGGCATTCAACAAGCATGAAAGATGGCAAAATTATATTAAAAAATATGTACAACAACCCTTTTTTGTTTGATGTGTTTTGTTAGGAAAGTATATCTCTAGCTTAAGTTTACAATCTCCTCAATACTTTTTCTTGCTTCAGCCATGATTTATGGATAACTTTGATGTCAAGAATGCAAACATTTTTCTTAAAAATAAAATATAAAAAATTGCCTGTATCCATTTCTTTCTGTTAGAAAAATACATTGGAAATGGATATGGCACATCAAAAATAGTTCAATTTGCATTAAAGGAGTTTCAAATAAAATGATATTTTCTGGTGAAAAAGATGACATTGGAAAGTGAGAGTTTTTCAAACTTTCAACCTAACCAATTATGGAAAACAACTGTAAATTCCAACTACTTGGAGTTGAACACTTAATCCTCTATTAGCCTAAGTTGAATAAGAGTTGTGAACATGGGAAATCATATGCAAAATACACGATCTTTGTATTTACATTAAAATCTGGTCATGGTTTCATACAATTGGAAGGTGTATTCACATAGAAACATGCATGTATTAGTAAAGAAACGACGTAAACCGTCGTGTTTTCACACGGTTCTTGCTGCACTTCGGGTTCTGATCTCTCTTTCTATGGCCGTATCTGCAAGTTCAGAAAACGAGTATGTATCAGCAGTAGGCGATTCAGGGATGAAACGGGACAGTCTAAGATTGGCGATAGAGTCGTGGAATCAGTGCAATGAGGTTGGAGAAGAAGCTCCTAATATGGGGAGTCCAAGATTAGCTGATTGCTTTGACATATACAAAGCTTCTCCTCAACAAGGTCTGTTATGATCCCATCTCCCTACAATGCATAATCATGTTTAACCTTGCAATAGAATCATCGTATCCTGTCTGTATTTTGCATATCTATCAAGTTTCGAATCTATATAATATATAGCATAAGATGGTGGTTTCTAGAGATAAATGCAAAAACCAATCTGAAGTATGACCTTTTTATTTCAATTTTGCAAGTCATGTGTTTAGGTTGCACTTTGAAAAACGGTCATACTTTGGATTGCAATAATATATATAAAAAAAAATATTAGGTTGCAAATTGAAAAACGGTCATACTTAAGGTTGGTTTTTGCATATTTAACCCTGATTTCTAATCTCTACAGGAGATGATCAGTGCTCGCTCTGCAAACGGATGCCATACGTAGTCGTCCACAGAGTTACGGAAGAGGAAAACAGGTTTGGAGTGGGGCAACCTTTCATGGGAGTTCAACAAGATTCACTCACTAATGTTGATCTATATGCAGCACAGAAAGAACTCTATCTAGGAAGTAAATGCCAAGTCGAAGACGTACCAAATCCATGGCAGTTTTGGATGATCATGCTTAAAAATGGCAACATGGATACATATGCAGCTAAATGCCCCAAAAATGGCCACAAAATAGGCCCCTATGGTCCAGATAGCCGATTCCCTTGCTTTGGTAAAGGCTGCATGAACCAACCATTGATTTATCACGATTACACCAACTTAAAAGGGCCTAATCGGAATCAACTCATGGGGCGTTTTTACGGCTCGTGGGATTTGGATGCTGATTTGAGCAAGGGAATGGAAGGAAGCAATCTTTCTTATCATTCAGTGACTTGGAAGAAGGAACTTGGAAAAGGGAGTTGGATTTTTCACCATGTTCTGCGTACCTCGATCAAGTATCCATGGCTGATGCTTTATCTGCGAGCAGACGCCACGTCTGGACTTTCCGGGGGGTACCACTACCCTACAAGGGGGATGCTAAAGATTGTAAGTTAATGCTGATCAAATTTAGGGTTAATATCAAAATTTAAGGTTGCTATCCGGACTCGAATTCTGACATGTTTCCAGCCAAAAAACAGTCGTTGGAAAAACTCGAAAATGCAACTTCCCTCCAAACATCGGTTAAAATGCATGAGTTATACACCAAATGACCCACTTTCGAAGCCAAAGTATAACCCTGAATCAATTTCACAATTCTGGTTCCATTCGGGCTTTAATCAAATGAGAATCATAAAATTGATTCAATGTCATAATTTGGCTTCGAAAGGGGTCATTGTGGCATATATGACTCATGCATTTTGATACTCACCCTCAAAAATTTATTTGAAGTATGTTCATGGCATTCGTTACTAAAACCTTAAAAAAACTCAATGCAGATACCTGAATCACCAGATTTCATGGTGAGATTCACTCTGAATGTGATCAAGGGAGGTGGTCCAAGCAGCCAGTTCTATCTGATGGACATAGGGAGCTGCTGGAAGAACAACGGCCAGCCCTGTGACGGAGATGTAACCTCAGACGTAACGCGTTACAGCGAAATGATACTGAATCCCGAGACACCATCATGGTGTCGTTCGGATGACTTCAAACTCTGTCCACCGTACCACACGTTCCCCAATGGAAGCCGTGTCCATCGCAATGACACTGCTCGTTTTCCTTATGAGGCGTATCACCTCTACTGTTCGCCTGGAAACGCGGAACACACAGAAACACCTAATGTAATGTGTGATCCATATAGTAATCCTCAGGCACAGGAGATACTGCAGATCTTGCCTCACCCTGTTTGGGGTGATTATGGGTATCCAACACGGAAAGGACAAGGATGGATTGGAGATCCTACGACATGGGAGCTCCATGTCGGGAGGTTGTCTGAATCACTCTACTTTTACCAGGTTTGTCAATCGTACCAAGCATAGATGTATATATATACATATGAGCATGTGTGTGTGTGTGACTGTGTAATAGGTGTAGCATCGACAAAAAACATCAAGAGTAACAAATAAAACTACATAGTAATTGTAAGAAATTTTGCTGATTTACAGGATCCAGGGACCAAACCAGCTAGGAGGCAATGGAGATCCATAGATTTGGGGACAGAAATATATAAAGATCCCAATCAAGTAGCAGAATGGACTGTTAGTGCTTTTGACATTATTGTACTTAGATGAAGCAAAAAAAATAGCAACACAACATACACTTCAAAAGAAGCTGTATAATTTCACTTTTCTTGATGATCTTGTACAAATATGAGATGAAATGCCATGCAAAATAACATAGTTCTCTCTGTATAACAGATGGTAGTATGTAACCAATATTTGAATGAAAAAAATGTTTTGAGTAGTACAGATAAAGAGAAAGCTATAATACAGGCACAGAAATGGACACTGGCAATGCAACATCACTAGCAAAACCTGAATCTCTAGGCACACCTGAGTTTCCAGCAAATGCATATCCAACACCTAATCCACCGAAATGCAACGAGGTGTTCTCGGACCTCTGGAAAACTCTAGCAAGAGACGCTGCTTTTCTTCTAGCTCGCTTCGTCCCTGTAAAGAGCAGACTCTGTAGTAACCCAGCCAATGCTGGAGCCTTCACCACCCTCTCTTTAGTTGTTGCCCCACCACTTCTACATAATTCGAGTAATGCTGCCACAGCATTTTCTTTACCCTTTGGGGTCCCACATCTCATCATTCCGATCAGCCCCACCACAGCCGTTTCCTCGTTTCCGACTGCTTCTGCACCTAACGTCTGACGTACGATAAGTGCCAATGCACCTGCTGCTTCTTCGGAGACACCTTCGCATTCCAGTGCCTCCACTAGTGCTGCTATTGCCCCTGATTCTATCATCCTTGCACAATTTTCAGTGTGGGTAGATAAGTTGAATAAAGCTGTAGCTGCATCTTTTTTCCCTCTGGGTGTTCCCTCTCTCAAGAGTCCAGCTAAAGCTTTTATTGCCCATTTGTCTTGGGCTATTTGTTTCTTGTAGTCATGGACAGCAGAGAGACTGAACAATGTTGCTGCCGCGTTTTCTCTGGCCTCGGTTGTGTGCCCGTATCTCAAAACTCCAACAATGGCTCCTAAACACCCTTCTACATCCATGATCATGCTCTTATTTTTATCATATATAGACAAGTTTAACATAGCAGTCACCGAATTCTCTTGTGCAAAGGCATCTGAAGATGAAAGTAGCTCTTTCAGGAGGGGAATAGCACCAGCCTGAGCAATGCAAGCCCGATTCTCTCGTCCTATTTTTGCTAACAATCTAATCTCCATGGCAGCGACAGTCATGGCTCTTGGAGTCCCATTTTCCAGCTGTTCAACAAGCAAACGTGCAGTGACTTTAGTAGCTTCAATAGCAGCCTTGCCCGGAAATGCAGCCACTGCACATTCAGAACAATAATCTGAGTTTTCCGGTGGATCATATGGTATATCATTAGCCATACACCATTGCATAATCAAGTTTCTCAGAGCCCGATTTGGTACCAACTTAGTGTTTACAAGCATCTGCCCCGTCTTCGGGCAAGTGCAATGCCCTTCCTGCATCCATCTTTCAATTGATGAGCGTTCGTATGTTTGCCCTGTGGATATTATCACTGGATCCTTCATCAAATCCAACAAGATGGGGCAACAGAAATCCTTAGGTATTGTAATAAATGTGTTTCCAATCTCCTGTGTCATCAATCCTTTCTTCGCCTTCTTATAGTTCCACTTTCCCAATCCAACCTCATCCTCGAATCTAAACAGCAAGAACCTGCAATACCTCATTAAAGCCACGACTCCATTAAGAACTGAGGCTGTAGGCTCAATATCCCCATCATGATTCACAATCTGCTCCTCCAAAAACTCAATCTCAAATCTACAACTTTCCACATCACAAATCCCCAACTTATCTACAAAAATGCCATGCAATTCAGTCCTCTCAGGAATCCTTCCACTCTCAAATTCATTCAAGAAATTGTACAACCTCAACCTCAACAAATCATCATGCTTATCAATTAACAATTTCGACTTTCTTGATTGTTTACACAACAGTTCCATGTGTTCTTTCACATCTCCAGATAAATTGACTTCACTCAAAGAAAAAACATCCAAAAGGGTGGAGATTTCCTGATTCAAATCATGGAAATTCCCAGAGATAGTATGGTTTTGAAGCAACAGCCACAACTTACTCGACCCTCTCACATAATCAATCAAGATTTTAGACCTGTAAAGCAGGAGGTACAACTCCTTCAAACACACAAACACCGTCGAAGCTGTTTTCGAGAATCCCACGTCGCGAATAGCATCCAAGAGTACAGAAATCACCTGAATTTTCCGAATTAAAGATCTCGAATTCTTTACCTGGAAAAAAGGCGTCTTTCTATCATTTTCGCCTGAATATGACGTCACCAGCTCCGCAGAAATAGCAAGTGAATTCTCCAAAATGGCGCCGTTGCTTATCCCCACCGGCACCAGGAACGACTCCGGCGACGGCGACCGCCGCCTCCTCAACGACGAGAATATCGCTGCAGAAGCCATAACTAAAACCACATAAAGAAAAGAAAAGGAATTGAAACAAACAGCGGACAGTAATTTCTACAAACACTTAATGGGCATTAAATGCACCACGAAACTCAACAAGATGAATATGGGTTGCGTTTACAAGTATGATTCTTCAATCTTCATCTGCGTGTTTTATGGGTACATTAAAATAATCTATGGATTGCGAATCCGCGTGCCAAGTAGAAGAAGAAAAAGTGTGTGGTTACTGTGTATGTTTGATTGTTGATAGATTGACTGAATTTTCTATTACGCCAATCCTTTTCATTTTCAAGATTATAATATTACTGAGCTTCCCTTTGGAATTTCTATGCAGGCTGCTAGAAAGTGACCTTTATCATGGTGGGGTGGGGTGGGGTGGGGTTGGGGAAATCTCCATTGATTTTCTATAAAGAAAGCTTGTGAGAGACTGTTATGATTATACAGAGTAGTAAAGATGGTTATTTTATAATCTGTGAGAATTAATTTTTACTTAGTGTAATTAATATATTAATTCTATACAAATAATTATACATATTGAATGTTTTTTCTTAATATGTGTGAAACAATATTAAAGGAAACAAATTAAGTAATTAAAATTGTTGTTAGAACTGTACTGTAAGTTTTAATGATGGTATATAAATTGTAAATGAAATAATCAGATTTAAGAATTTGTGTATTATGAGTGTTTTATTATTAGAGTGTCTTATTGTAATTATTTATTATTATTAGAGAGTTGACTAGTTAAAAGTTGTCTCTAAATAGTTTTAACCTTATGTGATTGATTGTTGGATTTTTCTAATCCTATGTCATTGTCTTTTCACTAATTCAGTTCATTAGGAATTTCAATTTTATAATAATCCATTAAAAAATTATAACTTGTTTTATAATTACATTTTCATAAAATTTCTATTAAGTAATTTTTTAATATTTTTTATTAAGTGATAAGCCCATAAAGGGTCAATAAATTATTATAATAGATCTACTGATACTCAAAGGAGCTAGTACTTTATTCATTTTGTTTTAAAGATTTTTATGAGTTTTAAAGATTTTTATTTTATTGTCTCATTTATGTTCAACTATTGAGATTTTGAAGTTTTGGAAGAATCCTATAAATTAACACCATGTCTTAACCATTTGTTGCTCACATCGTTTTACAATTGAAATTTTTGTCGATAAATGTTGATTTATACCCAAAATATGAGGTGAAAAATTATATCTTATTGTGAAAATACTTGATTGATTTAAAATTAATTAATATCGATGCTTTAAGTAATTTGAGTCTGATCAAAAGTAGCTGTTAAAAATTAACTTCAAATTATTTGAATACTACTCATGTTAAATTAAATAATCACACTCGACTCCTTTCTATCCAAAATATTATCGTGTATCATATAAGTTTTTATGATTTTTTTTAGTGGGGTATAAAAGAAAGAATTAAAGAGGAGGTTTCATCATTATGCTTGTTTGACTTATTTATAAACTAGGGTTCTTTCTTTTTAAGCACTCAAAATCTACAATTACAAGTTAGGCTCATAGGAAAAAGTATGATTGGACATGTAAACTTTTTATAATTATTATAATATATTTAAAGTTCAAATTTATAAATTATTTTGTAGGTATTTTCTTAAATGCATTTGCTGATATGTTAACGAAGTTAATATATGTGTAAAGTGATGGTAAATATTTATGAAGTTGACAAGATGCTATTTATAATATTATGTAAAATAATTTATACTATTATGTCACTATTTAAACATATTTTTTGGTTAAGAATAATTAAATGGAGACGTGCTTCTGTTGAATACTAAGCAAATACCTACTTTGATTATGTTGACCAAAATACTTTCAAATTAAATAACAAAGTTTACTAGAATAAAACCCACCAGTCTACCTAAATAATTTTCTTATATAATATTCAACATGAAAATTGACGTAGAAATGGAACTTAGAATTCCGAATTTCATGAAAAATGGAGTCTTTCTTTTGTCTTACTTTTCATCGTTCTGGAATTATTGGGACGAAATATATTTTAAATAATGAAATTGAAAAAATATATAAAGATTGAAAGTGAATATATTATGCAGACTAAGAACTATTTTTATTTTAAACGATGATTGGATGGTTTCTGTGAATATATTATGCACATTAATATTGTCTTATAGATAATCACGTTTATTTAAAATATAATCAATCTTAAAATTGTTAATTTGTTAGACTTTTATTTACTACTCCCTACATAATTAAAAACTACGAGTAAGCAAAATAAGATTTGAATTAATTTTTTGTCCTTTTTTTTTTTTTTTAATCATCAAAGAGAATTATTTTTCTTCTAAGTTCACCCTTGTTTTATTTATTGTGCAAAAAAAATTCATTTATTGTAAATATTCATAATTATAGTTAGAAATTCAATCTTTTAGTATTCAAAAAAGAGGTAATATTATTCATTTTATTATAATCATCGATATTAGAAGTTTATTTTTTTTATGTGAAACAACCTTAAACGATATATAAATAGAAATGAAAAAAAATTACTTAAAAAAAGACACTCATTGAGAAAAATATGTTAGGTTTGAATTGATTATTACATGACCCTCAAAATTTGATATTTAGAGATCACAAAAAAACATAAAAACATTCCTCAATTCTATCCCAAATTCCAACAAATCAAAAATCATTTTGAACACACATTGAGGCTAGTAGTGGTAGGGTCTTTTATTTTGCACCAATTTCCATCATGAAAGTGTGTAACAAATATTCTTCATCCATTTCATTTTATTTGTCTTTTGATAAGATATCCCATCCTACAAGACCTTTTTAAATTATCAAATAGAATTAAAGTCTTTTTCTTTTTTTTTCAAGTTTTATCATATTTTAGTTTTCAATATCTGAATTCCCCCATTTCATGGAATAAAATTTATGAGACAGATTCACTAAAGTCTTATCCTTTTATTTTGTACATGTTAATTCCTATTAAATGATATTTTAATATTTGTGATGCTTTTATTTAAGCACTATATATAGTGAAACGAGTATATAATATATATAGTGCAATTTTTATAATTTTAAGACAGTAAAAAATATTACTATCTAAAACTGTATTTAGAAATTGAAAAGCGTCTCGTTTTATTTCTACGAAAATAAAGTCATTTCTTATACTTATAGTGCTCTACCTCATATCATTCATTTACACGAAATAATTTTTAAATTGACATGATAGAGTAAATAATTTTTTTATTTTTATCAATATATACTTCGTCTACTACATGATATTATTAACATTAATTCATTATGTGTATCCTAATAAAATAAAATAAAAACCCGAGACAGTGCAAAGTGTGTCTCTTTCGGAGATTCAAAGGAGCCGACAACGTATTTGTGAGTGGTCCAAATTCTTTTAAAGTCTAAGCATACTACATTCAGTCTACTCTTTTATATTTGATTATTCTAACTCTCTTGAAAAACCAACACACATTGTGATTTCATATGGGTGGTTTTGGAAGTCATAGTTTTCCTTTTCCTAAAAAGGAAATTTCTAAATATATGAAAAAATGAATATTTAAGTTGTATGAGTATAATAGTTAGCTTCAAATAGAAGATACTATAGACTATATTTGTAGAAAATTTGCAATTTGCATATTGAAATTTCATATGGAAAACAACGACATGTATAGTAGACTGGTACCTAGCTCCTAAACGAAACGTGGCTGATTTAAATAGGGAGAATTTGGAAAGGGTGGGACTATACACACTCAAAACTTATTAAGCACACCCAATTTTTTTGAAAAATGAAAGATATAAAAATACACGTTTCGTAGTGTGTTTAGTATATTTGGGGTGTGTAGTCTCACTCATTTGGAAAAGAATGAAGATGGAAGAGAGGGGACTCATTCCTATGTAGTAGGGGTGAGCAATCAATCATTTCAAATGAATACCGAATCAAAAAAATCTAAAACCAAACATAACCAATTTGCACACTGAAATCAAACCAATTGAATCAGGTTTTTCGGGTTCGGTTCGTTTTTGCTCATCCCTACTATATAAAAGCCTTCATGAAGGGTAAAAGTGGTCGAGGGTTTGTTTGGCCCCTCTATAGATACTGAATGCCCAACTTAACCCTAGGATTCATGTGTTTTGATGATCGGATCTTCACCAACCCGAACTCTAGTTCAAGGTTTGGATCAAATCCGACGGGCCAACCATGCATTGCCAACGTACGGCGATGATGGCCCTCTCGAGAGGCACACCATACAACGATGCATTGAATGTACAACCATAGACACGACAGAATGCACAACGATACATGGTGGTATGCTTTATATAGTAAACAAAACATATGAAACTTCTAAAATAACAAGTACTTTGACTCTATTAAGGGAAGAATATATGATGAAATTGTACTGAAAAGACAACAATTGAAAAATGAAGAGAAGCTCTAATCTTTGATTTGATCTATTCTAATTTATTGCCAATAATTCGGATTTGTCTAATGAAAGACCTAAAGAGCAAGTACTTGAGTAAATCTGCAATGGAGCCGTTTAAGATGATCGAAAATGGTAGCACTACCTTGACCTTGGAGACCTACCAGAGAGGCACCTTCCACACAAGACGAATTTCAGCAGAGTTTTTGGCTTCTTCGTCTGAATTTTCATATGTAAAAGCTGCACACGTTAACAAGTTCATGAATATGCAGATTCCCAATAAACCGTATTTTGTAATGCACACGTTAACAAGTTGCATGACTCACTAACGTGCTCTAAGGTTGTGTTTGGATTGAGGATTTTGAAATACAAGATTTGAAATAAATGAATTTCAATTTCACTCAAATCAGAATGGATTCAAAATTCACTCACATTACTCAAATCCCTTCATTCAAACACAACCTAAGTGGCGAATGCATCTAAATATGGCACACAATTCAAATGGAGCAGCTTCTCTTCTAATAAACGCACCAGTCTAATAACTTCTAAAAATTAGATTGTTATATTTACCTTTCTGCGATTTACTTTTGGAGGGTTGCAACAAAACAGTCTCCTTGATCTTGATTCCAGTCTCCTGCAGAATGAAAAACATCAGAACCTTACAGAATTACGATTCTTGTTCAGACAAGAAAAACGAGTATCAAGAAGAACATGAACATGGAGTTGTATCAAGCTATTTGTGGTCTCATACGTACAAGTTTTCTTGTTCGAGTTTTTCAGCAATTGAAACAGCCTTGCGCTTCGACCATCCACCATGTTGTGAAGAACTTCCCTCTGCGTGCTGAATCACATGAGCAAGGGAAACCTTGCTTTTAACAATGCTAAGATTTTGATTTCTCTCACCTAACATAGTAGATATCTTTTCTGCAGTTGTTGCTCCTCCACCATTTTCGACGTTTCGCCTAACGCCTTTATACTCTTGAGGAGAAGCTTCGATTTCAACGATTTCTCTTCTATTCTGGGGTTGTCTGATATCATCGTGACTAACCATAGACATCCCGTTTCTGGTGTCTGTAATAGAAAGGTACTGAGTCGGTGCTGGTAAGAGAATCGGCCCCCCAGCAATGCCTTTTCTTGATTCGCATCTGATCTCGATGGTCACTGGGGATCTAAGAACTGATTCAAATGCCTGTAAGATGTGTAATCTGAATTTTTCTGCTTTAGATTTTGTCAGCTGAGAGTTGAACAGCAATTGCACGGTTGCAGCTGCAAAACGACAAACTGTTAAGATATGCAAGTTCTTATCAAGAAAAAGAGAAGGAAAATTTTAATTGGTTAACAGATTTGACAGATCCCCCACACTAATTATTGGCAATAATATTAAAAGCTAGATGAAGAGAAGCTTTTTAGGGAAAGATTTTCATGCAAATCGATATTGAGTTTTCATAGTATCCTACTATCCTTATAAGGAAAGGTGCGTGTTTAGACCTAGATGTAATACGTGTATTAATCCCCGACAACTTCAAATGATTGGAATTCAAATAACTAGCATCTCTAAATGTAACACGTGTGTTGACTTTCCTAAAAAGTACATGAGATCCACAATCAACAGATCGTGTCAATATCCAGCAAAAATGGAAGAGATTAGCATTCTAGATGGCATTATGCAATAACTAAAGGAAAACTAATTATGGAAGACAAAACTCATAAATTCTCGATTACTAAGCAATCGAATTGCCTCCTTAAGAAAGTCCAAGGAAAAATCTCATTGTATTGGTGTACCAAAGACATTAACATTTCTAGAAAGCCTCTAATCTTCCAAATAATATTTGTCTTACTAACGCTGACCCCACTACATTAACACAGTATATAGTTGCTCCACAACCAACCCAACAATCAATCTGCAAATCCCCACAAAGGACAAAATGCAAGATAATTCGTGAGAGTGATAAAAGTTGCTGATCCTCATAAACTTGAATGAGTACAATTACTTCAATGTTTTGGTGCTTATTTGATCAAAATCTGATTTTTAAAGAAAAGATGATTTCAGGAACTCTCTCTCTCTCTCTCTCTCTCTCTCTCTCTCTCTCTCTCTCTCTCTCTCTCTCTCTCTCTCACACACACACAGAAAAAAACCCCATCCAAACGCTTCTTTGAAGTTCAACATACATGCAAGTCCATCATTAATGATGGGGTAGGATGAACTTCAAGAGAATCTATTAATCTCTTCAATTCTATTTTTCATGACCTAAGAAACCTCGGAAGCTACAATGCATGCAACATTTTTAAGATAAGAATAGAATTGAAAAAAGCTGTATAAAAAGCAACATAATGACAGCAGTTAAGTTTTGTATTGGCACGTGGATGTTCTGCAGAGTAACGGTACCTGCACCATAACTGACAGAGATCAGCTTTCCTTCCTGATACATGAACTCCCTTATGCTATTAATCGGGATCTTCTCAAGCACTGCCAACCAAATTTCTTCTATATTCTCATGAGATGCACCTTGTAATCGATTTATTTGACTTTTACCGTTTGAGGGAATTTGCATCAGTTGAGAGATAGCCCCACCTTCATCGTGTTCATTTCCATCTATACCTGTACCCGTCAGCTTAGGATTGTAACGAACGTTTCCAGAACTTCCAGCTTGAAAAGTAGGCCTTTCAGCATTGCTTTTTCTGGGTCTTTCTCTCAAAGAAGCATTGTTCAAGGCTAAGGGACTTTGATTAAAACCAGTATCTGGAGAGGAACTGGGTAGCATGTAATTTTGATCAGGAGCTAATTGCAACAGTGCAGCCGTTAACCAAGTTATCCTGTCATTCGACACCCTCAGCTGCTTTTCTGCTTCAGACAATGTCTTCAGTGCTTGACGCAGTTTTTCCATATCTTCTTTGGATACTATAAGCAAGATACAGTCCCCATTAGTCACAAGACGGGAAAACGAAACGTAAGAAATGCGAAAGCAATCAAAATTCTGCAGTTGGCGGAAAGTACTAATAAATGGTAAAAAATCAATTCAAGAAAATGGGCAAGAGTATGTATTATTCCCAAAATTGACAACCATAATAAACATGAGAAGATCAAATGATATTGGATAAAAGAATTACATTCCCGTCGGCGAAAAAACTTCCTTCGAGGCCTTTCTTTTATGAAATCGTAACTTCCAGCAAGAATATCAGTTATGACCGTCGCAAGCTGTGACATTAGTGCCAATGGCTCAACACCAGATTCCATGATCTCTCTCAGATTCTTCACTGTGTTCACTGTGTCAGCAGATAATGCTAAATCAAGAAGATCTACTAACTTCTCATCTGAAACAAGCCCAACCTGTAAAACAACAAAAAAGTGTGAATCTTTATTGTGCCCCTGGATTGCAATGGTATATAAGAAAAACTTCCTTGATAGTCTAAGTGAATGCAAAGGCATGTAACACATGACGATACAAAATTCATAATTAAGCAATGTGATGCAGTTAGCAGGAATTATCTGTAGCAGTTGAAGGAATGGCATAGAGTCGAATGGCAAATTACGTACCAGTTCCTGCACGAGACCTACAGATATTCTCTTCCCAAGTAAACTCAATTGCTCCAAAGTCATTTCAGCATCCCTCAGAGATCCATCTGACCTTGATGCAATAAGCTTCAGGGCATCCTTATCAATTTCTAAATCTTCTTTGCTTGCTATCCATTGCAAGGTATATATTATGTCTGCATCCTTTAACTTCGGGAAAAAGAATTTCTGGCACCTGGTTATTATTACATGAGGTAATGCATCAAGACTTGTGCAAACTAGCACAAAAACGACTCGCCTTGGGGCTCGATCAATGACCTTCAGTATTGCACTCCAGCATTCAGAAGACACAGTATCACATTGATCAAATATGAACACTCTATATTGAGACTGAAGCTGAGAAGTGGTCACCTTGTCAAGAAGACCAATTATGCTTTCAGAGTCAATGTTACTAACTGTGCCTATTTCCCTTACATTTCGGCTCTTCCCTGTGTTTTGTGCAATGCAAGAATTGCAAAACCCACAAGGTTTTGGATGCTCCTGAGACTGGCAATTTAAAGCTCTGGCAAAGATACGTGCACAGGAAGTTTTACCAGTTCCATGAGGCCCATAAAACAAATATAGCAACCCAACCTTCCTTTTCATAATAGCATTGGAGAGAGCTTGTACCACCAAGTTCTGACCCACCAAATCTCTGAATGACCTAGGCATGTATTTTTGAGTGAGATTTTGATGCCTTTCTTTATGATGCTTTCGAACTCTATGTTGCTCATGGGATCTACCTTCCGATGCAAGGTCAGAATCAGTTCCTTGTTTTAGCAGTTTGCCAGCATAAACGCCTAATTCTCCTGAATAATCATGAGACCAAGCAGCACGGTCGATGCTTCCCTGAGAACCAGATGCATCGAGCAGCAGAGGTAATGCTTCCCCATCAGATTTAGTAGACGAACTTGATGACATGGCACGCATGTCAGGCATATTCATTCCTTGAGAATTCAAACCACTCTTCTTTAACCTTGGATCAGACAAACCACAAGACAGGCTCCGTCCAGCCAAGTCGAGAAATGATTTGCCTCTGTGATGAATCCTTGACCAATTCCAAGGAATACCACAGCCATTTCTGGGAAAGCCGCTGACATTCTGATCATAGTGCTCTTGGCCTCCCTCCTCCATGTGATATTTCTGGGGACCTCCACCTTGACCAAATGAATTGGAGGCCACTGACATTTCATTTTGTGCCTCACCATTGCGGGTAGCTATCAAAGGCCGACTTCTTCTTGCACCTCGAAACCTGCGCCTTCTTCCCCTATTAAGACTACTCCTTTGGCGAATGTTTACTCCTGCTTCTTCTGGAGTTCTTTCCATTTGGGTGTGCCTTCCGTTTCCTTGATTACGAGACGAAACTGCATCATCGCTTTCAGCAGGGACATTTTCTAACTGATCAGAGAGGGTCTTAAGCTGCCTGTCCTGTCTATAGCCACTCCTCAATGCAGAGCTCCCAGAAACACTGTCCTCGACCGAATCATTTCCATTCTGTGGACGCTCATCCTTCCAACGAGCATCATTTCTCGGAAATCTTTCACTTGATTCTGCTCTCCTGACTCTTCTTCGTTCACGAACCCCATCCTTGCTACTACACTCACTAACAGCTGGCACCAGACCAGCAGCCGAATTAGATGCTTGTACAGCGGAGCTTCCTGACAACCTTCCTCGTTCTATGCCAAGGGATCGTCTACCACCAATCAAGTCGTCCGTTCCCCCTCTGTTGAGAAGGGCATCAATGACAGAAGGAGAATGCCACGATGGTGGACTTGCAGATGGATCCTTGAGTGATCTTGATCTCTGAAGGGCAACCAGGCCCCTCATAATGTCCCTATCAGCCAAGATGGGACTATTCTTATGCATGTGATTCTTCAAATGAATGCAATTCGTCAAATGGATGTGATTTCGTAGATGATCACCATCATTACCATTCACATCCTTAAGTATCCGATCTCGAACAGCCCTGGTCATGATCACAACATAAATCGGTCCACCGCAAATATTCTCGAATTAGGCCAACACATCAGCAAACACTCACTCACTCCTCTTAATTAATAAGAATCCAAAATCTTCTGCGTGTGCATTTCAGGCAGTAATTTTTCCCAAGCTCAAGCAATCAAACATTCTCTGTCTACCCTATGAACACTAGCATCTAACAATTTACTTTTCTACTCTTTTTTTTCCAATTAAATACCCTAGACTTAAATTACAAACCCCCCCAAAACCTTTCAATCACCCATTTATAAGAATCTAAAAACTTCTGCTTGTATCACATTAGAGATACAGCAAACACTATTTCAGGCAGTAACTTTTCCCAACCTATGCAATTAAAAAGCCTCCATTTGATTTGGGGCATTTGCAAGCAAACAGAGCAAGAACACAAACACACACAAAAAAAAAAGAATAAAAATCAACAAAGAACTCAATGAACCGCCATAACCATTAGCTCAAAAAACTATTGCATGCCATGCAAATTGAATAACAAAACTCCAAATTTTCAAACTAGACCACTAACAAACTCATAATCGACACATCCTCGGTAACTCCGTGGGTGAGGCATTTCATCAAACAGGTGCAAGAAATTACAGAAGGGTCGAGAATGTCGGAGATGGTGGCATTAATGATGAGAAAAGAGGAAAAGGGGGAGTTGAGAAGACTACATTCACCTGAATCTCGTAGTTAGAGGCAACTACTCAGAACCGCTTTACTAAGCAAGCGACCCGTTACCATCATTAAGTCTTAGTTTCTCTCTCTAACTGTCCCAGATCCCTTTCTCCATTCCTGCACATGAACTTCACGAGGGGCTCTCTAGAAAACGATGGAACACGCCCCCGATTTGTCTGCTTTTTTTAATTCAGATGTATACGTTCAATTATATAATAGAGCGAGAAAATGCAGCGCCATGTCTGTATTTAGTAAGGAGTAACAGTGACGGTGCTTTCGCAGAGTGAGATTTGGTGTAAGGAGAGAGAGAGAGAGAGAAGAGAGAGAGAGAGAGAAGGAGACAGAGAGAGAGAGACTGGAGATGAGAGGGATAAATATGAGTGTCTGGATTGGGGGGGTGGGTGGGGTAGGGTGTGGGGTAGGGGTGGGGTAGGGTGACTGCTGACTCTTTGCAAGAAAAGCAATGACTCATGAGCAGCACTTCGTTTTTACCGTCGAATCTTCTATTGCAATTTGCTAATAATTATATAATTATAATCCAATTTAAGACATGGTATATTTGTAATAAAAATGTTTTTAATGAAGCAATACATTATTTGAAATATAGAATCTTGCGTATGATTGCAATTGAAATAGTTGAGTTAATAGAAATGAATTTTACGTAGAAAGGTATGAATTCTTTATATAGAAGATATTTTATTTTATATTTTCCTTTTGATGTGGATTTGAATATCATTTTGATATTAAATTTGGAGTATCTGTCAATTTTGAACGTGAAATTGTGATATGAAAGGGGCTAATTGTGTGGGAATATCAATTTGCCCACGTTGACAAAGCCGGTGAGTTAAACCTAGCATAGGAAAGAGCTCGCGCCAACTCTAACGGTTTTGATAATAATGAGATTTTCTCTAACATGATTCGATTATTTATTTGGACATTATGATCATTGAGCTTCAGGTAGGTTAATTAGTTGAGTTTCCAAAAATGTTGGAGATGCTCAAATTCAGGAAAACGAATGTTATGAGAGCATGATCGAGGAATCTCGGATCACGACAAAAATTGACAACAAGGAGAATATAAGTCTAATCTCTAAGTTATGATGCTCAAACTTATCACATTTTGATATTGGCAATATATACATATTATACACAAAAGTTAAAACAACATGGTTAATAAATATATACTAGCATGGATATATGATAACACTCATAAAAATACACTATTATATATAATAAGAAAATTTCAACTATTTGAAAAGATATTAAATAAAATTGTGGGCTTTTAACGATATGATTTTAAAATCACAAGCCTTATTACTTAAGTGGTTTTCCATTTTTATAAAAGTGCAGATTATGATGATTAAAGTTCGAACCTGAGTTACGCAAATTTTCTCGTGTTTGTTATCCTCCTCCATTCCACTCCCCCAAGCTTATTAAAAAAAAAAAAAATTGAAAGAGCGATCCAATTTAGTAAATATTCTCGTCAATCAATATTTTTTTTAATAGTTTTTTTTTTATAACTTTAATACTTGAATTTTATCTATATTTAATTATATCCACCAAAAAGAAAATCACCACCATTGATTTTGTTAAACTTCTACCTAAGAGCACGTACGTAATGGAATAACAACGAAAGTTTAGAATGAGTTATTTAGTAGATCTAATAACAAAAATGAAATACCTTATTTTAACTAATTCATTATTAAATTTTTTATATAAATAGGAGTTATAAAAAAATTCATTTTTTGAGTCAACAACAAAAAAAACATCTTCACTTACAAAAATCATCAAAATCAAATAAAAGGAAGAAAAATAATACAAGTAAGTTTATATTAAAAAAAAAAAAAAACCACGATCAAGTTTATAAAACTAAAATCATTTTGGATAAAACAAGCTTTCCTTTTTAATTAGTTATTTCTAAAAGAAAAAAAAATAAGAATTGTTTTCTCCATTTTGTAATCGCCAAAAACTATGAACTTCATTTCAAATGGCCATGTGAGCCACACACGAAAATGTGTTATTCCATATTTACATGTTAATTAATATGAGTTATATGATGTATTGTATAATACATAATGTATATAAACGTATCGTATGATATACACGATATATCGTGTGATACTATATATTACAGCAATACACTTTAGGGAGGGAGGGGTAAAATGTGTAAAAACATTTTGCTAAAGATTTATAAAAAAAATAAAAAAAGAAGAAGAAAATTGATAGAAAAATTCTACTTTACAATAATGGGTAAAACAAAGTTATTTTGTCATGCATATAGGTAGATTTGGAAATAGATTATTTCAATGCAATAAACACCTATATGTTTTAGCTTAAATTATAGTATTTATTTATTGCATATAGAACTAATTATTTTATTCTCAAAGTGTTAATCTATTTAAAACAACATGCATTATTTTTCAAATGTTCTTATCAAAATAGTAAATGATTTTTGAATTTAATTAGTGGGACCAAAGGACCATTCAATTATATTCAAAATATCGTTGAACCTGAATGGGACCCTGGACTTCATAAAGAGTAGATGGGACATTTGCATCTCTTTTAATTGATTAATTTATTGTCATTAAAAATAACTAAATAAAATAATATTACAATTTTTTAGAATCAATGATATGATCATTAAACCAGGGTAAATTTCTAGTAATGAATATAAATAAATCCCTACCAAACTCAACTAGCAATGGGAAATGAAAATAGTACAAGAGAAAATAAATAAAATAACGTACAATAACCAATATTTTTCTTCTAAATTTATTTAACTAATTTAATAAGATAAATACTTCCTTCTATTTATTTTGTTAGGTAAATCATAAAGTGGAATATTGTACTTTATAAATATATATATATATATATATATATATATATATATATATATATATATAAAAGATGGTCACTTGTGCAATTAGTTTATATTGGTGTTCGATAGTATTTATCTAACGAAAATGATAAAATGTCCATCGTTGATAACTCATAATATATCCACCAATGATGTATATGATCGCATTTCTTCATTATATGGAAAGTGAAATTAATAGGTATTCTGGATTTTTGACATATCAGCTATGGACATATCTTAACATGTCCATGATGGGTAATGTAATATGACTGATTTATCTAAATAAGATCAACAAATAATATCCAAATTTATGATAATTGAAAGTTTAGGAAATTCTAACACACATCCTGAAATAATTGTCCAAACACTTAACTAATTTATTGTGAAGACACATATTCAACTTTGATGATAATATGATATGAAGTAAATTATTACTGTTTCTTTGTCAATATAAATGAGCGTAAATGAATCGATCGAGTCACTTACCAATTTACTATTCGAATTTTGTTTAAATTTATTAGATGTTAAAAGTTAGTTCTAATAAATAGCTACAAATATAAAATATTGCGATATAAATATAGATTTTATTTTTATTTTTGTAAATTCTTTTAAAATTATGAATGTCATATTCTCGACATAGATAAATGAAAGAGAAACAAGAAATGTTGAATGTCGTTAAAAAAGATGTCAAATCAAATTTATTCATGACAAATATATCAGCAGGTGACAATTTGGTCTGAAGATTGGCAATAATTTATCCACTAAAATAAATGAAGAAAACCCATCAGTCAAGTCAAAGTCAGTCAACGAATTCAATTTGACGCAGCAGTTATCATTTTGATGATTTGAAAATGTTAGTTAATTAACCATCCACTTCTGTAATCTGAAAATTATTTTATATTGATTGGATATAAAATACTATTAAAAATACAAATGTTTCTGTATATCAAGTGCAGGGATTTAGTTAGGTCGATCCAACGCGGGGTGCATTTCACGTGTCTCATGCGTTCAAATCCTAGTTTCGCAGTTATATTGACCTAACATTTTAGATTAGCCAACTTAACTTTTTAGTTAACAAACCTAACTTTTTAGTTCTGTTTGCATTATACTGAAAAAAAAGTTTAAGTAATATTACTTCAAAGTTGTGAAATCTGTGCATTAATATTATATTAATATAACATAAAAGTTACATAACTTTTATATTATTTATATTGAATTTTTTTTAATTAATTTTATTTAAAAATTATGATATATATACATAAAGGTTACATAACTTTTAATTATGTTATTTATATTGAAAAAAATCTAAGTAATTTTACTTAAATGTTATGATATCTGTACATAAATATTATATTAATATAACATAAATGTGAAATTATCATAACATAAAGGTTTCAACTATATTACATGAATTTTTATGCTGAAAAGTATAAGTTATTCACTTAAGGGTTATGTTATCTTTACATAAATGTTATATCCGGTAAATATAAAGATTATGATATAAATTTAAAAAAATAAAAACCTGGGCACGGTTCCGTGTCAGACCTGATCCGAGCCACACACACCTAGTTGTATGAATCATGACTCATGCACTTGGTGCACACAAGCACTACTAAAAAAACTATTAAAAATGGTAGTTAACTATTTTTTGATTAGTTGTTAAAAAAATCTTTTCTATTAAAAAATATAACTGAATTCGAGAAAAAAAAAAGTGGTAATCATTATAAATTAAAGCACGTTTTGTTTAATTTTCAATACATATTCGTGAGTATATAAAACATAATTCTGTGCAATCTAAAATATGTTATAGTTTTTAGAATTAAAAAAAATAAAACTAATATTTACATATTGATGCATGCAATATATTTGCACAAAAGTCAGAAAATTAAATACAAGTATATTTTTTATTAGAAATAAACAAAATCTAAAATAAAATAGTAAACTGTAAAAAGTTTCCACAGAAAATGAAAAAAAAGAAAAGAAAAAAGAAAAACATTAAAATTCGAATTCAAAATTTAAAAAATTGGGAAAATTATAACTATTGTCATACCCCTACATATCGCAATCAAATCTGGGGATTTTACAATCTTCAACCATAGATGGTGACTTAATTTATTTGTTTTTTTTTTTTTTTAACTAGTCTCGTATTTATTTATATTTATTTCTTTGAAAAGAATTATTGACTATTAGAATAGGACTTTGTAAGACTTTATTTAAATCTACTTCAATAAGATTGATGACGACGAGACCGCAATGCTATTCATGGATAAATTTGATCGCATTTTTGTTCCTTCGTCTAAGTCTGTTGTCAAATAATTGGAGATTATTTCTTTGATTTACATTGTTTTATTCCTTTTGCATTTTTTACTATTTGTGTCCAATAATTAAACTAGTTGTTGGTTTATTTTTGATTTAGATTTTTACCCTTAATTAATATTCCTAGTTATAAATAGGAATTCTGATGTAATAGGAGGTGGATATTTTTGCAAGAAAACTTTCTGGGGTTATTTCCCTTTGTTACGTTGTCCGGCATTCTTTGAGAATCAACGGATTTCTTTGAGACTTTATTGTTTCTCTTAGACTGGCTACATCAAAGATCCATCTTTCACAATTCATAATTCAAAAAAAAAAAAAAAAATTTATAAAATAAATTTAAGTTGCACGAATTATATTTGTCTGGACGAATTTATATAAGTTTTGTAGTGATTGTAATTATTGGCCATGTGTGAAATAATCCAAACTAAAATCGTATCTCATTGGATTCTCTATGAAATTAGAATAGACAGCTATTTGTCGCTTAGTGCCTTTGAATATCATGTGTCTCAAATCTCAATAACTTTTTAGTGTATATAATAAGTTAATTTAATTTATAAGTTGGGTCCTAAAACTTTTTTTTTTTAAATGGTTCTTTTTGGCAGCATAGACCCTATCATAATTTAAGTAATAACTAACTAGTTAAATGATTTAGAGATAATTTGTCTAAAAAGCTTAATTTGTAATTTTAATCAAAAAATTTAATGTTAATAAATATAACATGAATTTTCATATTTTTTACAATTTTAATCTTTGGACAGTTTTTGGATGTAATTAAACTCAATGGTGTATTCTTATATTTTAACGATCTCGACTTTTTCCAACTTCAATTTTTCTATAATAACTTCTCCATGACAATTTTACATTTTCGCGTTAACGCAACCATATCAGAAAACTATTTTTTAGTTCAAATTGCAAAAAATATGAAAGTTCATGTTATATTTGTTAATATTCAAAAACTTGCTTAAAATTACAAATTAAGTAAAGTTCTTAATTTTTCCGACAATTAACCTAATAACATATACCTTTAATATTTGACTATTCAGTAAAATTTATTAATTAAAAAACTCATACTAAGATGAAATACATCAAGTACATATTTCATCACTAGTTTTCATCATTAGTATAAGTATATCAATAATGAATTAAAAAAAATTATTGTGTCTTGACTCTTATTGTTGTTTCCTGATCCTGAGACGCAAAGATGAAATATACAAGAAATTGTACATATATAGGTTGAAATTATTTAACTTAATTAGGTCATTAATTACAAATTTGTGACATTATTGTAATTTTTGTTGGCAATAATTGACTTTGTTTGTTCTGTAAATCAGCAGTTGAATAAGACTTAAGATTCATCTTGTTGACAGCTTTCAATGTTGCGAAGGGACAACATAAGGTACAACCCTCTAATGCATTGATTTATGAAAGTACAAATGATACAGGCGTTGGTACAACCCTCTTAGTTTAGCTGTTTCTCCTATCTAGTCTATGTAGCCATGTGAGAACAGATCTTGGCAGATAATATGTCCCTTTTTCTGCATCTTATTTTGATCAATTGAATTGGAATCTCAAAATGGGCTAATATCAAATTGATATCTAAATTATTGTATTTTTTTAGTGGGTGTCTACATTTAATTTTTTTTTCACATCATTAGATTTCTCTTTGGAATTTCTAGTTGCTGCCCATAACTCAATTTTTGACATATTTTTCGATTAAAATTCGTCGGAAAACTCTAAAATGCTCGGTAGAAAAAAATGCATTCATATGTCAAAATGATCCTTATTCGAAGTTAAATTATAACCCCAAATTGATTTCATGATCGCCATTCGATCCGATCACAAATCGAATAAAAATCATTTTAGGGTTTTGAATGATTTTTGTTCGATTCAAGTTTAAATCGAACAAAAATCGTTATATTGGCTTGAAGTTATAATTTGACTTCAAAAGGAGATCATTTTGGTATATGACCTATGCATGTTGATTAATATTTGAAAATATATAATGTTTTCGAGTTTAGGTAGCTATTTTTGACCAAAAAAATGTATCAAAAGTTTAGGTAGGTAGCAACCGAAAAATTTCAAAGAAAATGTTCAATAATTAGAAAACATTTTCAATTTAAATACACACTTTAAAAAAAATAGCTCAAGTAGCAAATTAGTATTAACCCTTTCAAAATTGGGTACAATTTGAAGCCTCTCATTTTCTCCCTCCTAGGCTATATACCTATTTGCGTTTTTTACTTTTTAGGATACAAACTATGATTCAATTTCAGAATAAAAATGATGCAAAGACTGACATTCTTGGAGACTATTATTGTGTTGGTAATTGACTCGAGACCAATCTCTGAAAACTCATTTAAGTTTGATGATTGTATCGCATCAAGAGTAATTTTAGGCTTAATTAATTTGATTATGATTTAAATAGATCTGTATTTATTAGTATTATTATATAGTGTTGAACTATATGTAATTTTACATTTTTTTATAAAAACTCTGAAATGTATCACTTTATCGTATGAACTTTAAATTTGAAGTATTTTACGATATCTGACAAATACTAACCTTTGATTTCAGACACGTGTATGGTTAAGATTTGTCTTATACTATAAAATGTATCAAATTTAAAGTCATTTGGCAAAGTGAAATATTTCAAAATTTAACAAAAAAATGTAAAATCACGTATAATTTGGATGAAAAAATGTTTTTTTCCATATTATATATGATACTTGATCTTGAACTCAGATTAGTATACATAAGAGATAAATGAGTAGGTCTTATATGAGAGCGTCTCACGGATCTTGTTACGTGAGACGGGTCAACCCATAACCCACACTTAACAATTCATATATGAATTTGTGGAAATGGGTTCAACTTGTGGGTAATAAAGATCCGTCTCACAGAAACTATCCGTGAAACCATCTCACACGATTTTTTGTAGAGATAAAGCCAATGTAAAATGGTAATACTGGTCGAGTTTTTAATGATGCAATTTTTATATGTTGTATTATATTTCATATATATTGATAATGTAATTATAAATAACATATTTATTAATAAATTAAACAAAATATGAGATATATTATTGGGCAATACTAGAAACCCAACTAAATCGAATTTAAAACATCTTATAAATATGACTATAAACATATTAAAGCAAATTTTTTTTGGTTAATTGTATAAATATGTACTAAAGTACCATATATTTCATATTTTAGTTAATTTTTTAAAATCTATTTCATGCCAACCTACTTAATTAAAGCAACTGGAGAGTTTAGGTCTCTTAATTAATATCAGTCACATCCTATTGACATTTAAAACTCTCCCATTTTTTCACCTAACCGATTGAATATTGAATGTCAAATAAACAATAATTAAATTACTAATGTGTTTTGAACAAGATTAAGAAAGGAGTAGTTATTATAAAAATAATCAAACTACTCAATAATTACCTAAAAAGCAGAGCATAACAACTTATATAGTGAAATTTAGCATGCACTAGGTACAATAAAAGGTGTATCTAAAGTCTAAACACCTAAAACAAAAAAAATCATTAACCTAAGAATTATCAAACTAATGCATGGTTGTCATTACATAGGATGGCTATATATTGAATAAAAAAAGATGATTAATTAATTATTTGTCCTAAGTTTAAAAAATATGTAGTTATGGCATGCATGTATTCCTAAAGATTCTTTAACTAGCTAGTTGACCATATCTAGTAAACGGTGTGGAGAGCATCATACTTGTTCACTTGAAAAGCAAAATCATGTCTAGTTCCTAGGTGACATTATCTTTGATATTTGTAATAAATTCAATATTTTTATTATCTCTAATTAACGTTGGAAATTTCAGAACTTAGTTCTAACGGCGTTTTGTACAAATTATGCTTAATAGTTTGCAATGTATTATGATTCAAAAGAAATGATTTTTAGTTTAGTTATTGTTGTAGAATTATCTATATTATATATAGAATGAGAGAAGTTAGCAAATTTTACAGATTTGCCATTTTTCCTCCCAAACTATTAATTAATAGAAAAAAAGAAAAAAAAATTAAATAATTTTTAAATATCTTATAGAATAAGCTTTACATATATCTTACATAATAAACTATCTTATAATTTATATATAGGAGTAGAGTCTATAGATGAAATAAAAGAAGATATCTTAAATGATATGATTATATTTTAATGATACGATGAAATTTTGAAAATAATGAAATTTAAACATTGTCAAAAATTAAAATTTTTGAAAATTAGTTTATAATTTTAATATATAAATGTGGAAAATAGTTTTAAAATCAAAATTTCATTTTATGAAGGGTTGAAAAATGTTTAAAATTTTGAAAACTATTATAAAAATATTAAAATAATAATAAAATGTGATAATAATAATAATAATAATAATAATAATAATAATAATAATAATAATAATAATAATAATAATAAGGTTGTGAGTCTAACAATTTAAAAACAACAAATAAAATTTAAAAATTAATTCAAATATATATGTAATATTAATTATGTAAGATATAAAAATCAATAAATTGAATAATTTTTTAATAAAAATAATAAAAATATTTGATAATTTATTCAAAATTATTTCAAATAAATAGACATAATTAATCCAAAAATTATTTTAAAAAACTATAATATGTTCTAAAAAAATCTGAAAAATGGTTTCAAAAATCTAAGAAAATATTATTATAAAATGTAAAATTAATTTGAAATCAAGTTTTATTTACAAATAATTCTAGGATATAAAGGACTAAAAATTTGAACGAAATATATTAGTAAGTATAATTAATCACTTCTTAATTATTCAGAAATTAAAACTCACAAATACAAAATTATTATTATTATTATTATTATTATTATTATTATTATTATTATTATTATATACTATTTTCAATTTTATTTCATATTTAATTGTTGAATTTCATTTTAAAAAAAACACAGTATTTTATAAATTTTGAAATAATAAGATGCCATGAATAACCTTTTAATATAACAACTTCATTATATTATTGCAAATCGTATATATTGTCATAATAAATAATAAACCGCGGGAGTACTATTAGTTTAATAGTAAAAGTGGGAAGTGTTTGAAAAAAATTCTTATTTGCATAAAAAGTGATATCGAAATGTTGGGTAAAAGAATTAGATAGAAGCCAAAATTATGATTATACTATATATTGTTGCTTAACTTTTATGTTCTAGATTTTAGTAGATTGACAAGTAGAATCATCCAAAATACCCCATAAAATGATTATTTAAATTTAAAAGTTAAAGCAAAGCTTTTGCAAATCCTCCACAAATATGATGCTCACATGCAAATTAACCTTTCTTGGGTTTAAGTGCAATGGAGGAAATCCTGACTTTAAATTTAAATTATTGATTAGTGAAAATTTGATAATAAAATAATGATACATTTGTTTCTTAATTGTGTAATGAGATATTTTAATGTAGATATGAAATAAGTGTTGAAAAATGTTGATTGTGGCAATATTTATATTGAAAATATATTGTTGATAATGATTAATGTTAGATATTTTATGTTATTGTAATGATAGATATATGTATGTTTTATAAGTAGGATTTTATTGGATGTAAATTTGAACTTGAGTCTCAAAACAAACTCGAATTTCGAATTTTGAAGTTTGAAATCCAAACTATTCGTCTAACAACACATTGCAGGGTTTGAAGTCGCGATGAATAATAGGTAATGAATAGGCATGGTGAAGCTACTCCAATGCAAATGCAACATCAATTATTATGTTTAACCTTTGTATGAAATCCAAGTATAGTTACATGAATACAAACATTTTTGGAGGCTTCCCTTGGACATGTATTCAAGTACTAATGCCTTTAAATTTTCAATACAACAACTGCTTATTGACTTTGGTAATAATTCACATTCAATATCCAAACAACTTGAGGACAAATCTAGCTCCCACAAATCTTAATTTAAGGTCCTACAAGCTTGATTCTGGAAATAATATATGGGACCTGAAAATTGGTTTTGGCTTAAATGAAATTTTATTGAAGCTGTCTAAATCATATAGACCCTTTGGAATAGAACCTCCCAGATTGTTGTTATATAGATGAATAGATCTAAGGAAAAAACTCATGTGCAACTGTTGCATCGTGCGACGGTTGCACTTATAGCACAAAAAGTCAAGACATATAATTAGATCAAAACATCTACTCACTTATCTCATTGAAGAAAAAGGCCCACAAGCAACACTTGGTGATAATCCTCATGAACAACCAAAAGTTATGAAGCTCATATTGTTGGGAATCAAAGTTCTTAATAATGTCACTGGTTGAACCTCATCAGTTATTTTTTAAAATTTCACATGTACTATGAAAAAATAAAGAATAATCTACCAACTTTCTAAACAAAAATGAATACATAATTATTATGTATAAAATATTCATAGTTAATTTTTTTTATTGTGATTGTTACTTACAAAATATTTTCTGGCAAATTTTTTATTGTGATTATTGCATACAAAATATTTTTAGTCAATTTTTTATTTTAAATATTGCCTACAAAAAATGTCTAAATTTGCATAGGCTAACAAATCACCCACGAGCAAATATAAATGTTCATATTAAATTTGCTCACGTCTCATACATGAGACGGTCTCATACAAGTTTTAGTCATACTTTGTAGGCAATAATCATAATAAAAAATTGGCTAGGAATATTTTGTAGGCAATAATCACAATAGAAAATATTTTGTAGGCAATAATTAGGTATGTATTTTGTTCAAAAAAATTTAGGCAGTTCTTTATTTTCTTGTAGTGATGTCTTTCATCCAGATTATGGAATACATAGTGGAACATATATTCGGAGCGTTCCATTTTTCTGTTCCACTTTTCGTATTCCACTAATTTTTGTAGATCTTCGGTGTGATTCCTTTATTCCACATTTTGTATTCCGCTAGTGTTTCACTCTGCTGGATGTTTAACACATGGGCCAAAGTATTTGTGGGTCGTCGGTTATTTTTTACGATTTTACATGTCATAGAATATATATTGGAACACTTAAAATATTATAGATGATTTCATTCGCTATAATACATAATATTTTTAACATATTATATGTCATTCATTCAAATTATATAATACATGATGGAATACATAAAGTGACAGATGAATCACTACAAAAAAACCTGTCGCAGGCAAGAAAAAGGCGAGCAAAATATATTTTTTCGCCATTAGCGAGAAAAATGGCAAGGGAACTAAATAAATCAAAAAAGGCGAGGGAATATCTTTTTTCTTGCCATTAGCGAGAAAAATAGCGAGGGAAAAAATATAAATCTAAAAAGGCTAGCGAATTTTCTTTTTCTCACTTTTGTTGAGAAATTGCCGAGAATATATGAAAAAGACGAGGGAATATTTTTTTTCTCGCCATTTTGCAAGAAAATGGCGAGAAAAACGGTTGCTCGCCAATGGAGAGGGATTTTCCCTTGTCATTTTGCTCGCCTTTGTATTAAAAAAAAATTCGGTCAAATTTCCTCACTAATTTGCTCGCTATTTTTTTAAAATAAAATTTTACATGGTCATAATCAATATTCTACATAATATAGAATTAGAACAACTAATACCATATAATTGAACAACGAATATCAATTAATTGAACAACTAAAATAACAATTGGATGGTTATGTTCATTTTTTTAGTGTGTAGGCCACTTGAATTCATCATGATTTTTTTTGTTGAAATATTATGAATTTGTGTGTATTTATTTTGTGTTCGTATTTATTTTGTTTAATTTGAACAAGAGAAAGACGTATAAAAAGAATAAGGACAAAAAATTCCTTTGGTCCTGATTTTTTAACTTATATGCTTGAAGTTGAACCTCAAACATTAATACTATGAATGCTCCACAATGGAAGTTGCAGATCTTCCACCATTAAGTTTCGAATGGATTTTCAAAAAGAAGCAAAAAGCATATTATGTATACTAAGTTTGGGTCATACCATAGTAATTAATTAATTAGATCGAGAAAATTATACATATACTAGAACGTTCGAAACTGATCAAGAAGACAGACGTTGAGGAAGAAGTTGAGGGGAGCCTATGTACAATAAATATCTAGAATTGGATTTTTTATATGCACAGATATATCATTTAGTCACTTTAATTAGTTTTTACAAGTAACCATGTTACTCATGGTTAAATTATTTTTTGAAAGTAACCATGTTACTTAAGATTAAGATATATTGTTGGTAAATTTAATTTTATTTAAGTTTAAATTTCGATAACTTATTTGTCAACAAATTAACTAGAAATTTTTTTAAAGTTTATTCCGGCCGGTCATCTTTTTTGGTGATACATGGTAAGTAAAAATATTCTTCTCCAACATCTCAAAATGACCACCTTGAAGTAGTGGTACCATTCTTGAGACTAACTGATTAGCGATGTGGGTGGAAAAGACATTTGAAGTTAAAAGAAGAAAGAGAAGAAGATTAAAAAGACACATTAATTAGTCTTTTTATTGACTAGATAACAGCAAGTAGAAGGATATACAAACAGCTAGCACCAGACTATGAGACTAGTCTAGCATATTTTTGTCACATACATGACAATTATTGAAAGCCAGAAAAGCAACACTTATTAGATGCATGCATGTTTAGGCAGTTTCAACTGCAGTAATAGAAGCCTTGGTGCAAAAAGCAGAACATGCACTGCTACATTTTTCAACTGCTCCATTCACAACTTCACTTGCATCTAGTCACCCAAAAAAAAAAAAGCGTAATTAGAATAATCGAATCTCGCAAAATAAAAATAATAATGATCGAGGCTTTACCAGATTTTTGGAGAGTGGTTATGGCAGCGCACGCAGAGGACACACACCCCAACTTGCAGTATTCATTGACTGCATAATTACATGCAATTTGCATCAAAATGAAATCTTTTGCAGCAAGTAAAGTAAATAATTAGAATAAATGAGTTTATTTATTTTACCAGTGTTTTCGAGAATATCATTATCCCAACCAGGGGGGCATTCCCCCCCATAAACGATTTTGCATCCAGCATTTCTTGCACATATTGGCATCGTAGCGCGACAGATATCATATCTCATTCTGGCTTCGGGGGTTGGGCAACAAACCTTTGCCTCAACTTGAATTTGTCCCAAAACAAGGCTCACCAAAAGAGCACTCATAATAACAATTTTACCTTCCATCGATCTTCTCTTCTCGTGATATATATATCTTCTTACAAAATATGTATTGATGAAATGCTGATGAAACTAGACTTGCAGATATCCAACTTAAATAGTAGGAAACTTCACCAGCTGTCATCCTTATCCACAAGCTTCGCCTACATGGTTTGCACGTTTCCAAAAAGAAATCATCACATGTTTAAATAATGTGAATGGAAGTAGATAGAAAACTATGATGACCACACACATGTACAGTGTATACTATTAATTAATATTATGTAATATATACTAGTATTGTTTCCGGCCTGGCCACAATGATATAGAGGTAGTTTAGTAATTATAGAAAGAAGCATATTATAGTTTCAAGAATCACACATTTAACATTTTAAATTTAATTAATAATTACTATAAAATTGTAACATGGTACTCTTAAATATAATTTGATGAATATATATAGAAGAGGAATTAAGAGGTTGTGAATGCACAATTAATATTAGTGCCATTTATTTCTTATCCACAAATGGTCCCCTTCAACTTCATATTTAGATTCTTCACTACCTATATTGCACAAACCTAAAATCCCAAATCTCAGAATTTTAAACAAGGTCCCAAATCTACGCTGCAATAACATTACGGAACTCTTTGCCATATCTTTGTTTGTAGAAACATGTTTTATAGTTCACTAACACATTTTGTCATACACCTCCCGTGTAGGAGATCACCTGCTTGTTCCAATACTCCCAGTCTCTCTTCCCATGCTCCCGTACGTAGTAGATTTTTTTTATTTTAAGTTTTAGCATGATTTTCTTAAAAATATTTCTCAAGTTTTATTTAGTTTTTTTTTTTTTTTTTAATTTAAGTCTTTTTTTAAATTTCAAAAGAAAAGGCTCAATACTGTTGTATGCAACAAAAAGAGACTCAGATAAGTGGGTCTCAGACTAAGGCAAGTGACACTCAACTGAAGAAACCTGCTCATGCAAGTTGTATTCTGGCAAGTGGGTTTCTTTATTCAAGCTTATTTCTACATTAACACATATTTTTTTATTTGCTTTTCTTTATTTATTTTCAATAAAAAACTTATTTAGTTATTTATTTTATTGTTATTAATACTAAAAGTTTGTACGTAGATTTCTTTTTTACTTTTATTTATTTCAATGCATTTTCTTTATCAATATTAATTTTGATTAGTTATTTATATTATTGTTATTAGTGATATTTATTTCTTTACTTTTATTTTTGTAAGTTCATTTTTTACAATGTTAATTTTTTATTTAGTTATTTATTTTATTTTTATTAATGTTAATAGTTGATACATATATTTATTTCTTTACTTCTTTTTTTCAGTTCATTATTTTATAATATTAATTTTTTATATAGTTATTTTTTCATTGTTATTAACCTATTGATGAAGATTAGATTAAAAAGATAAAACTCGATATTAAGGAAAATATATATAAAAAAAAAGACTCAATACTTAAAAATTGTTAGGTATAATAAACAAAATTAACCATACCAATAAACAATTAACATACCAACTTGTCAGAATAAACAAAAAATAATAAAAATTATACAAGAAAACTTGGAACATACCAATTTATAAGAGACAAATAAATAATAAAAAGATTATATCGAAAAACTTGGAACATACATTGTACTCACTTTAGGTTCTCATTCTAAAACAAGATGTACCTCAACATCAAAATTTATCATTGTTCACACCTTTAAGCATCTAGATTTCTCCAAGAAATTCAATGAATTTTTTGTTTTTTCGTATGGACATCGAATATTTTTTTTGAAGAAAATAGTAAACTAATTATATTTAGGGTCTCGTTAATTACACTTTGGGGTTGATTTGAGGTGAAAATAATATACCATCGAGTATTTCCACATCCTCCTCATCAATAGTCGACATTAATATTGAGTCTTATCCTTTTAATCTAATCTTCATCAATAGATTGATTAAAAACAATAAAAAATAACTAAATAAAAAAAATACCATTGTAAAAAAAAAAGATAAAGAAAGAAATGTATTTATCAACTATTTACATTAATAACAATAAAATAAATGACTAAATCAAAATTAACATAAAAATGAACTTAAAAAAATGAAAGTAAAGAAATAAATATCATTAATAACAATAATATAAATAATTAAATCAAAATTAATATTAAAAATGAATTGAAATAAACAAAAGTAGAAAGGAAACCTATGTAGCAACCATTAATACTAATAACAATAAAGAAAATAAGTAAATAAAAAATTAACATTGTAAAAAAAAATTATTGAAAATATAAAAAGAAAAGCAAATAAAGAAATATGTGTTAATGTAGAAAATAAGCTTGAAGGAAGTGTTTGCAATTGTAAGAAACCCCCACAAAAGATTTAGTCTTTTAATATAGTAAAAAGGGGTAAATATGTCATTTTTTAGCAAAAAAGTGAAAAAAAACACAAAAAAACGCATGAAGAGAGCGTGCATAACACTTCCGTTAACATTAACGGAATTGGGGATTTCGGGCTATATTTAAAAAACCACAGAGGGGTTTCGCACATTTTTTAAAGCAAAAGGGGGTTTCACGGAAATTTTTCAAACCACAAGGGGATTTTGTGCAATTAACCCTATATGATTCATGAACTTAATAAATAAATATAACAAATTATATTAACCATCAACTTATTAGCAAAATAATTATAAATTCAAAAAAATATATAATATATTATCTAAAATTCATGATTTATTTATAAAATATCTATGAGTAGATATTTATTATATTTAATATAAGTAAAAGAATACAAAAAATATATAAAAATTTCAAAAATTAGTACTTTATTTTAGGAACAAACTCACGAGTCTTCTGACGAACTTGTTCACGAGCAATCAAGATAAGTAACATCAAGTTTGAGTTTGTTTGTTTATTTTAACAAATCACAATAAATTTAAATGAACTTTTATTGAATGTAATTCCAAATAATTAACCAACGATTTGGTTCATTTACATCATCAATTAGTCTTATGTATACACCCCATATAAACACAAAGAAAGTCCCCAGATAACTGGCCTTGCATGAAGGTCCAGAGAAAAGAAAATACTATTCAGATTGCAAAAGTGAAAAAAAAAAAAAATTCAATATTGTTTAGTTAAAATCAATTGATTGCTCCATTTCATGACCATTAATTTTAATAACTATTAAAAGAGAGCTCATCTAAGACCAGTTCTCAAGTATTGGTGGATCCAATTTTCCGGCCTGAATCATTACATTTTTTAAATTTTAATATGATTTATATATTTCTTGATTTTTAAAAGCTAAACATTTAGAAAAAGTTAATAACTAGCTAATCCAATGAAATTTTTAAAAATTATCCTTAATTATATTGTGCATGCTATATATTTATATTATATAGAATAAGTTAATTTACAGTTAAAACACAACTGAATGCTGGATTTCATAATTATATTTTATTTGCATATTGAATCGATTTTATTTTATTATAATATATACTAATTAAATATGAAAATACAACTGGTTGCTCCATTCCATAACTATTTGATTCTCTAATATTGTATTATGTATATAATACATTAATAAGCAAGTTATAAACTAAAATCAGCTGATTGTTCTATTTCATAATTATAAATCTTTAGTGACTAATAATTAGTTTCCATTTAAAGTTTCTTAAATACTTCTAATAATTAAAATCAAAATGAATAAATAAAATAAGAAAATCCTTTAAATAAACCTAATATGCAAAAATGGAATACGAATTTATCCTATAAACTCAAAATTAATGAAATAAGATCTACAAAATATTAAAATAAATCCAACGGATACTTTATAAATATAATCTCAAATCTCATATCATATAATAAACCCAAATTACAAAATATGTTACCAAAGAATTAACAAAAAAAGTTGGAAATCAGAGAATTCTAACTAACCTTCTCGAAACAGATTAGTAGCCATGTAAATTGATGAGGATGAATTATTTCTGGCTTCTACCATGGTTCTAAAAAATCAAGATAAAAAATATTATATTTTGAAGATTTATTATTTGGATGGAGAAATGAAATGTAAATGACATGCACAGTCAAGTTTTATATATGGCATGTTTAATATTTCTTACCAATTTGAAGATCAAAGTCTTCATTGCCATAACTTTCTTGCTCCTCTTTAATCCTCTCATTAGAATCATTGGCAGATTGGAGACAACCTGCCATATGAATAGACTGAGTGTCACTATATCTCCTATATTCGAAGGAATCTCCTCAAACATGGGTAAAAATCGAAGAGCAATCTTCTCAACACGTGGAAAATGAGTGTGGTTTGTCATCAAACATCTAAGATCACAATGCCGAATTAGCAACAACTTTAGGCTACAGAATTTCCCTTCAACTGTTTTCCAATCGGGCCCTATGCAGGATTTTGTTGCCAATTCGAGCACTTCAAGACAAGGCAACGAACCTATCTTTGTAGTCAAGTCGTCCCAAAGGATATCGGTGTGAAACAAAGTCGAGGTTCTGCATTGTTTCTGGATCCGAATGAAATCGTGACCCATGCTTTCTTAGGTTAAGATATAGAGATTCAAGATTTTGAAGACGACCAAGATTGTTGAGACCGAAACTCAAGTGTTTGAAGATTCCAAAAATACCATGAGGTTGGAAAAATGGATGATTCATTGTAGAAATCAATAGAAATGTACCTCAAATTAACTTGCTGGAACAGAGCTTCAACATCATTGTAGCCACTGGAAAAGTTGCTATAGTAATGCACCCATGAATATACTCTTAGCAATCTATGAGTAAATGGTGGCGAAGGTTCATCAAAAGACCGGAACAAGAGAAAAGAACGCATAAACACTGCAGATCTCATGGCATTGATGAACTGAGGGGGATATTCGTCTTTTTTATTATCATGAATACAAATACGTCGTTCCATTCTTATGCCTTGAGGTATATTGAAATCTTGCAGCCTTAGTACGCAAAGGAACCTTTGTTTTTTAGCTTCTCTTAAACATAGATCCCTCAAAAGATCATGGATTTTGCATGACTTTGCTTCCCCATCCCATCTCAATTTATGAACTAAAATAAGATTCCTATCAATAAGTTCATTGATGAACTCTTTCGCAACTTCTTCTAAAGTTTTGTTCTGAATTGGTTTCAGAAATCCTTCGGCAACCCATAATCTGATGAGGTCAGACAGACAAATTTCATCATCTTCTGGGAAAGCTCCCATGTACAGAAAACAAGGTTTCAGATGTATTGGCAACTCATTATAACTCGTGCGCAGTACGAGTAAACAATGTTGATTGTTCTCCAAATTGATAAGTGAACTTAGATTTCTCAAAGTATATCCCCAATATTCATCTGTCATGTCTGATTTTGCTAGAAGTCCTCCAATTACAACAATTGACAAAGGGAGTCCTCTACAATTTCTAGCGATCTCTTTCCCAATAGTCTCCAACTCAACAGGGCAACCTTTTTTGCCAAACACAATTTTGCGAAGAAGTTCCCAACTCTTATCATCGTCCAGAAATTTCATCTGAAAATCATGAGAGCCACTCAATTGAAAAGCCAACTTTGACAGTCTGGTGGTTATCATGATTTTACTTCCATTATTGTTGTTCGGGAAAAAAGTCTTAACTTTATCCCAGGCGTCAATACTCCACATATCATCCAGCACAATCAGATACTTCCTACCACATAACATTTTGTGCACTCTTTCTCCTAATTTATGAAATTCACTCCCATGGCTCCCTTTGTTTTCCTCGGAAAGAACTTGCGAAAGAATTTCCGATCCACTATACTCTTGAGAAATAGTAACCCAAGCAAGAAAGTGAAAGTGCTGGACAATAAGTGGATGCGCATAAATATTTCTAGCAAGCATAGTCTTACCAATTCCACCCATACCGATGATCGGAACGATCTCAAGATTATATTCTTGTCCAGTGAGCTTAACCATGACAACATTTAAGATATCACCAAATCCCACCATGCTGCTATTCTGAACCCTAGAAACAGTTCTTATTGACGAGCTTGTAGGTAGTTGGACTCTCGTCTTCTCTTTTACAATCTCCATGGCCTCTGTCATGATCAAATCCAGGTCTTGCATCACTCTCTCTAGACCTTGATGCAAGTCAACGAAGCTGATGGGTTCGCAATGGATTTGATCGACTATGTGGGATTCGATTATATCTTCTGCTGCATAAGCTGCATTTGCGATGCGAGTCTCTAGCTCGTCTTCGTCTTCAGTGTAGCTGCTCGAATAACCTTCAAGAAAATTTTGCAAGAAAGTAAGATTTTTAGTGAGAGAGGAAATTAGCGGTAATTTGTCAAGAGAAATTGGAGGGCGAGGATGTTGCTGGATTTGCTTTATAATGAATGATAGAGAAAGTAGAGCTGCATAAGCTGCCATATCTGTTGTTTCTCTGAAATTGAAGCTCAAATGTGGACTGTAATTGCATGATCTGTTAAATAATAGATAGGTAGAATATTGCCCTTTTTTTTTTTTTCTTTTTTGAAAGTTAAGGGGAAATGGATCAGTGTCTGATAATTGAGCAAAGATTTAAAAAAAAAGAGTAGTTGTCATAAAAGTAATCAAACTAAATCAATGATTAATTAAACAGCAGAGCATAATAACTTATATGGTCAAATTTAGCATGCGCTAGTTACAATAAAAGCAAACAGGTGTATCTAAACACTTAAAACAAAATAGCATTAACAAAAGACTTCTTTCCAGATGGGCTGGGTAAATATACACCCCCAATTATGTTAACCACCAGATGGTATATATATTTTTTAAGTCACCAATTAACCTTATTTTGCTAGATGGATATTTCAAATTTAATTTTGGTCAGTGTTGAGCTTTTTATTATTAAAATCATTTTGGTTTGTGTTCCAAAAAAAAAAAACAAAAAGATTTTTCAATTTCTCACTTTGGTACCAAGACTTGACTCTACAATGCAAAAGATGCATAGCATTTTCGTTTAGCCAATTCTTTTTTTTTTTAATTTAGACATTCGATCCCACTATACAAACACAAGCAGAGCCCCCTTTTAGAGTAAATTAAATAAACTTTAGTTCTCCAAAAAAAACACAAAGCAAAAAGCTATATATTGATGCACAAAATCTGAATAACAAAAATACAAACGCTAATGCACCTTGAAAATTCAATAACTATATCTGCACTTTTGAGATCATGCCAAATTAACCATGTCATGGATTAAACCAAGAAACATGATAACAAAACCTTGAATGTATAACCAAAAGGGTATGAATGAAACTCAAACGAGATTGAAATAAACCTTTGACAAAATTCATAATATCAAAACAAGAATCCTTCATGCTCCATAATTAAAATACATGTTCAGAAAACTTAATATAATATTTCAAATTTAAAGCAACACAAAACTAAATCTGCATTGATTAAAGCTCAACCCAATTATGCCTGAGATATTTCTAAGAAGCTTAAACTGCCGTGAGAAAAGCTCGTCCCGGTTGACGATTTGCCAATGGCCCATGACAACCCAAAAGCTGCAAAGAGTTCCAAGATTAAGTTTTCTTGCTCAAACAAAGTTCTAAATATCAAATTAACTTCAAATAATAAACTAAGATTCATATTTGAGGTAACTAACCTTGGCATTGACTCCATCAGGCATGATCCTGTTCTCAGATTTCCACTTCAAGTAATCACTTCTGTTGTACTTGGTGAAACCCCTGAAATAAGCATGGGAATGAAATCCAATTAATGAATCAAGATTTACTAATATAGAAGGGACATATTAAGAAATTGGCATACCACTTCCTGCTGACAATGATCTTTTGACGACCAGGGAACTTGAACTTAGCACGACGCAGAGCCTCCTGAGCGTGGTGGCTGTTGCCATCCTTGCAACGGACAGAGAGAAGAACCTGTCCAATAGCCACACGAGCGCAGACACCCTGAGGCTTTCCAAAGGCACCTCTCATGCCCGTTTGGAGCCTATCAGCCCCAGCACACGAGAGCATCTTGTTGATACGGAGCACATGGAAGGGGTGGACCCTGACCCTCAAATGGAAAGCATCCTTTCCTGCAAACTTGGTCATGTACTTGTTGCAAGCAATGCGAGCAGCTTCAAGTGCCTCACTGGATACATTCTCCTTCTCCCAACTGACCAAGTGCACACAGAATGGGAACTCATCGACACCCTTCTTTTTCATGCCCACATCATAGATCCTGATCTTGGGATCTGGCACACCACGGCAAAATCGTGACTTTGGGTATGGCTTGTTCTTGATTTGACGGTAGCATCTTGCAGGCCCTACAAACAAGAGATCATTAGAGTTCTAACAACATCCTCAATATACAAATGCAATTCACCCATGTCATATGTCTGCAACTCTGTTAAGATACTACACTTAACATAATTTAGTGCAGAAAACAAAATAACCTATTTAAATGTTTTGTCCATGAGAAAAGCATAAATCCATGGCTGGCCAATTAAATTGAGCAAGCACATATCCAATTGAACCTCAAGATACTTGTCTGGAAGTAGGAATCTCTAAGAGATGAAGCTCCCAATCCATAGACAAGGTTCTCCCACTATTGGATTGTATATTGAAAGATGCTGTATTGGGGAAACCCAACTCAAATTTCAAACTTGAACACTCAAAAAGTGTAGCAAAAAAATCATTCAGTATTTACTTTTCACAGTATAGCAACATTAATTTCACAATTCTTAAATACACTTAATAAAATACCTTATTTATTAAATTGGTATTCATGAATCTACAAACCTAATCCAGTCCGTACCTAATTCAAAAAATTTCACAAAATCAATTCCATCAAAATATATTCCAAATACTAATCCTTAACAAGCTCAACCAGAGATAATGATTTCCTACAGGATTCCAAACACCAGAAAGCGAACCAAGAAAACATAAATACCCTAAACCTTCAAACCTTAATTCCCACACATTCAATCACACAAGGCGAAATAGCAACATCTGATTAATACAATAGATCTACGCATCCATCAGCAAACACAAACGTATACAAATACCAAATTAACATAGGCATCGGATAGAAGAAACTTACTTCTCCCCATGGCTAGGTGTTTGTAGCTGCTCCGCCACCTGAAGTAATGGGATGAACTCTGCGCTAGGGTTCGGCGGAGAAATGTATCTTATAGGAAATGTTAGTGGGCTGTATGGGCTTAGGTCATGGTAATGTAAATGGGCCGGCCTTTTTAGTATGGATCTATTATACCTTCCCACAAGCTTCCTGGACTAAGCCCATAACTATATTAAATTGACATTTGACTTTTGTTTATAAGTTGATTAAATGGGTTTAGATTGTGAGGGGCTCAAGATTTGAGATATAAAAAAAAAAAAAAAAAAATTGGATAAAAAATGTGAAAAATCTACTTTATAAAAAAAATTAGGAACAGTTTTGAATGAGAAATAAATTATGCATATATCAAATAATATACCAACATATTTGAAAACAAATTTTTTAATTCTAATTATATAATGGAATTTTATAAATTAAGATAGAATCATACAAATGTAATTTTAATATTTAGATAATTAAAAAAATATCGAAAGTTTAATCAACATTAAAAAAAAAAAAAAAAAAAAAACAAGAAGAAGGCATGTTACATGGATCTTGTTGACGTATAAATCAGTTAAGTGGATTTAATCAAACAACCAAAGATAATAAGATAAGAGAAGGACTAAAGGCACAACACAGATTTCTAAGGGCACCACACCATTTTTTCTAAAAAAAAAAAAAAAAAAAAAATTCCAATTTTACCCTCAGGATTTGTACAATTGCCTCCGTTCGGTCATTATGACCGAACATGCTTCACGGAGTTCGGTCACCTTGACCGAACGCCCTTCTAAGAGTTCGGCCGGGGTGACCGAACACTCTTCTATGTGTTCGGCCACCCGGGACCGAACGACACTGCTCCGATTCAATCGTTTTTTTTTACGTTTTTTCCTACGATTTTCACACATCTAACAAATTTGTGGAATGTTCGTCATTATGTAGGCATTACATTCTTAAAAAAAAGATTTAACATAAAAAAAACATAAAAAATTGATCAAACCCGATCGCGGTTACCCGACCCCGGGCGCACACAACGCTTTTTTTTTTTTTTAAGAATGTAATGCCTACATAATGACGAACATTCCACAAATTTGTTAGATGCGTGAAAATCGTAGGAAAAAACGTAAAAAAAAACGATTGAATCGGAGCAGTGTCGTTCGGTCCCGGGTGGCCGAACACATAGAAGAGTATTCGGTCACCCCGGCCGAACTCTTAGAAGGGCGTTCGGTCAAGGTGACCGAACGCCGTAAAGCATGTTCGGTCGTAATGACCGAATGGAAGCAATTGCATAAATCCTGAGGGTAAAATTGGAATTTTTTTTTTATTTTTTTTTTAGAAAAAATAGTGTGGTGCCCTTAGAAATCTGTGTTGTGCCCTTAGTCCTTCTCTAAGATAATAAGTGAAGTTAAGTGAATGAAACGAGTACAAACATGTGCAAGTAAACTAAGTTTTTGAGAGCTTTTTGTACAAATTTGCTAACCCCTTACCTTACATTTTATCTCCTATTTATAGTAGCAATATTTGAGACTCAAAAGTCAAAAGTACATAATCCTATGATTTAGGGGATCAAGATTCCTAATCTTGATTGGATCTTGATGGAATTGATACCATGGTGCTAAGTGAACGTTGTTGAGAGGATCTTTGTTGAATTTTCCTTGTCACGGGTCTTGAGCTTGACACTTTTGTAAAGTACTGGTCAATTTGACCTTATGAGTATTTTGCAAAGTACCTGGTTGGTTAGGTTTCCATCCTAGACTTCTTCTTTTCTGGAAACATAGTCTTGGTAGGGATGACCGAGCTATATAACGTGGTTAATCGATTTCAATGCTTCATTCACAAGTCATGGTACCACATAGGTGAATCTTTTTGAATAAGTAGGACCTAACCGATACATTTGACGCAACATATATTACACTAGTATAATATAAATTGCTAAAATTGATGAAATTGTTCATTATTCATAATTGGTAAGGAAAACAAGAAAAACTATAAAAAAGTGACATAACTTCGTATTGCAATACATTAATTAAAAAAGGGCATTAACGCGTGTCACATAAGAACATGCTTAGTAATATATGAATTGTTTCACTTTAAAACTGAAGATTTAAATTTGCAAACTATAAAAATATGATTCCATTAATTAAAAACCACTAGTGTTTTAAACATTGACTTTTACAATAAAAAATATTAATAATGGAGATTCATCACCCCATTGCAAAGTCAATGAGTATACATGATCAAGAACCGAAAACGACTCGTGTGGCTAATATTCAACACTCTCTCTATCCATTTCCCCTTAAACAATAAATCACTCTATCTTTCTATGATCTAACAGATCTTGCAATTATACAGACCATATTTGAGCTTCAATTTTAGAAGAAAAAAAAAAAACAAAAATGGCAGCTTATGCAGCTGTGCTTTCTTTAACATTCACCATAAAGCAAATCCAGCAACATCCATGCCCTCCAATTTCTCTTGACACACTACAGCATTCCTCTCTCACTAAAACCCTTACTTTCTTGCAAAATTTTCTTGAAGGTTATTCGAGCAGCTACACTGAAGACGAAGACGAGTTGGAGACTCGCATTGCAGATGCAGCTTATGAAGCAGAAGATGTAATCGAATCCCACATAGTCGATCAAATCCATGGCGAACCCATCAGTTTTGTTGACTTGTATCAAGGTCTAGAGAGAGTGATACAAGACCTGGATTTGATCATGATAGAGGCCATGGAGATCGTAAAAGATGAGACGAGAGCCCAATTACCCACAAGTTCTTCGGTTTCGACTGCTTTAGTAAGAACCTTTTCAAGGGTGCATAATAGCAGCATGGTGGGGTTTGAAGATATCTTATATGATGTCATGGTTAAGCTCACTGGGAAAGAATCTAATCTCCAGATTGTTCCGATCGTCGGCATGGGTGGAATTGGTAAGACTACGTTTGCTAAAAATATTTATGTACATCCACATATTGTCCAGCACTTTCACTTCCTTGCTTGGGTTACGATTTCTCAAGAGTATAGTGGGCTGGAAATTCTTTCACAAGTTCTTTCTGAGGAAAATCGAGTGAGTCAAATGAGTGAGTTTCATAAACTAGGGGAAAGAGTGCACAAAGAATTATTTGGTAGGAAGTATCTGATTGTGATGGATGATATATGGAGTATTGACGCTTGGAATAAAGTTAAGAACTTTTTTCCGAATAACAATAATGGAAGTAAAATCATGATAACCACTAGACTGTCAAATTAGTGGTTCCTATGATTTTCAAATGAAATTTCTAGATGATGATATGAGTTGGGAACTTCTTCTCGAAACTGTGTTTGGAGAAGAAGGTTGTCCTGTTGAGTTGGAGACTATTGGTAAGGAGATCGCGACAAATTGCAGAGGACTCCCTCTATCAATTGTTGTAATCGGAGGAATTCTAAAAAAATCCAACATGACAGATGAATATTGGGGATATATTTTGAAGAATCTAAGTTCGCTTATCAATCTGGAAAACAACCAACATTGCTTAAAGATATTACGAATGAGTTACAATGAGTTGCCGGTACACTTGAAGCCGTGTTTGATATACATGGGAGCTTTTCCAGAAGATGATGAAATTCGTCTGTCTGTCCTCATTAGATTATGGGTTGCCGAGGGGTTTTTGAAACCAATTGAGAACAAAACTGCAGAACAAGTTGCGAAAGTGTTCATAAAAGAACTTCTTGATAGAAATCTCATTTTAGTTCATAAATTGAGATGGAATGGGAAAGCAGAGTCATGCAAAATCCATGACCTTTTGAGGGATTTATGCTTAAGAGAAGCTAAAAAACAAAGGTTTCTTTGTGTACTAAGACCGCAAGATTTCAATAATATTCCTCAAGGCTTAAATATGGAACGTCGTATTTGTATTCATGATAACACAGAAGACGATTATCCCTCTCAATTCATCGATACCATGAAATCTGCATTGTTTACGCGTTCTTTTCTTTTGTTCCGTCCTTTTGATGAGCCTTCACCACCATTTACTCATAGATTGCTAAGAGTATATTCATGGGTTCATTACTATGGTCAATTTTCTAGAGGCTACGAAGATGTTGAAGCTCTATTCCAGCAAGTTAATTTGAGGTACATTTCTGTTGATTTCTTCAATGAATCATCTATGTTTCCAACCTCATGGTTTTTTTGGAATTTACAAACACTTAAGGTAATCATTCATAGTTCAAAGTCTTCAAATTGGTAAGAATTAAAAATGCCATGTAACTTGATTGTGTCATCCTACTTTAAACACCATTTACATTTCATTTCTCCATCCAAATAGTAAATCTTTAAAATAAAATATTTTTTATCTCGATTTTTTTTATTTGTTTAGACCCATGGTAGAAGCAAGAAATAATCTCACAGGAAATAAGCTCAGCTGATGTTTCATCCTCAATTTCCTTGGCCACTACTAATCTGTTTCGAGAAGGTTAGTCATTTAGAATTCTCTGTTTTAATTACAATTTTTTTGATTAATTCTTTCGTTATTTATTTTGTAATTTGAGGTTTGTTATAAGATTATGGGTTTAATTAGTAACCATTGGATTTATTTTAGTATTTTGTAGATCTTATTTCATTAATTTTTGAGTTTATAGAATAAATTTATATCTTATTTTTGCATTATAGGTTTATGTAAGGGATTTTCTTATTTTATTTATTCATTTTGATATTGATTGTTAGAACTATTTAAGATTTTTTTTTTAATAGTCATTAAACATTTATGACTATGAAATAGATTTAAACTATAATTTGCTTATTAGTGTATTATATACATATTATAGAATTAAATATTTATGAATGGAACAATCAATTGTTTTTTCCTACTTAATCAATATAGAATGTTTAATAAAATAAAATCGATTGCAATATATAAGTAAAATATAATTATGAAATGGAGCAATCAATTATCTTTTATTTTGACAAAATATTTTAATAGTCCATTGTTGTTTCCGTACCACGATTTTTTAGCGATATATAGGCAAAATATCGCGATTTTCTTATACCTGGTTTTGCTTAGACCCCTACAATTATAGAGCAAAAAGCTAACTTTCTCTTTTCCTTTAAATTATTAATTATAAGTGAATTAATGACTTCTCCACAGATATATCTCTTGGGGAACAAAAAAAAGAAATTGTGCAAGCTAGTGGCTCACTGCATATTTATGACAACGTTCTGTAATAAAATCTTTTTTTTTTCATAGAGGTTTCTGATACTTTCTTTTTAAGAGATTTGAAGTCTTGCTATATAGCTAGTAACTACTAATTAGTCTAACAAATTAAGCAGATTAACAATTAATTAATATATTAAATTAAAATAATTAATGAAGCAATCAATTGACTTCAAATTGTAATTTACTTATCTGATTGCAATCAATTGACACTCATATATTATATGAATTAAATGGGAAAAGGGGAGCTTAGGAAAGACAATCAAATGAAGTGGTAAATTAAAATTCTACATGATCTCATTCTTGGTGAGACTTTATTATTGGCAAACATTACATATTTGTACCTTAAAAAACATGACATGCATACGGTCTTATTTTACAGAACGGCAAATGTAACGTGTATTTGATCATTTTCCCCATCGTTCTTCAATCGGATCAATTAATATAAAATCGACCTTTGATTTTTTGCAGCTCTACGAGAGCTTCTTTCATGTTTATCCGATCCCTTGGGAAATCTTTCGAGCATTTCAAAGCCAGCATCAATATAGATGATACACATTGCAAAATTTTGTCAATGTGTTGATCCTCAAGATCATTTGTAAGTAACTTGGCATCTATGACCTCAAACGATGACTGTGGAAGTGAAGTTGCGACCCAACTCTTTAAGCTCAAATCTCCGACAAACATTTCATCACTTGGTCTTTTTCTTGTAAACGTTTCCATCAACATCACACCATAACTATAAACATCACACCTTGTCGAAACTACCCCTTCCACACCATACTCTGCAACAAAAATACATGATTAAAAAACAAAGAAAGAAGTGATTTGAATTTAGAATAAGAGAATTAAAATTGCAATTTTTTTCTTGTAATTTAACTATAGTCAATTTTTTTACGACCAATTTTACATATGTATTCCAATTTTGGTTATTTAACTATTTTTTGTTTCCAAATTTTCATCAGATTTTGCTCAAAATTTCAATTTTTTCCCACGTGGATGCTGAAAATTGCTGACATTGATTTTTCCAATTTCCAACGTATATGTTGGCAGAAATTAACATTTTGAGCAAAATCGAAACCAAATTGGAAAAAGCGATAATGTAGGACTAAATTCGAGATTTTCTGTTAGAAGAAATATGTACCTGGAGCAATGTACCCAAGTGTGGCTAGGGTTTTGGTTAGCACTGTGCTCTCTCCATCACCCAACATCTTTGCTATCCCGAAATCACTTACGTGGGCGACCATCTCCTCATCTAATAACACATTACTAGGCTTCAAGTCACAATGAACAATCGGCATTGAATAGTCATGGTGAAGATACTCCAATGCTGATGCAACATCAATCATTAAGTTTAACCTTTGCATGAAATCCAAGCAATAGTCATGTGAATACAACCATTTCTCAAGGCTTCCATTGGGCATGTATTCAAGTATCAATGCCTTGAAATCTTCATTAGAACAACTGCTTATGACTTTCGTAAGATTTCTATGACGAATGTTACGTAGTACTTCACACTCCACATCAAAACTCCTGAAAACATCTTCATTTTGCATATTAAACACCTTCACTGCGATAATCTTCCCATCTCTGAGAATCCCTCTATAAACAGAACCAAAACTCCCAAACCCTATTAAATTGCTTTCGTTGAACTGTTCAGTAGCTTGCAAGATTTCATAATAGGAAATTCTTTCTGGTACATTAAGCATCAATTCATCATCATCAACTCCACTCATGTCTTTCCTTTTGTACCTCAAGAAGATAAAGAACACAAACACAGTTGTAATAACCCCAACAACCCCAGCAAGAACAAATAGAGCAAGTTGCACCTTCTTTGACTTGTGATTGGAATTAGTATGGCAAAGTGGGACATGGAACCTTGGAATTCCACATAGTGCCTTATTATCTTTAAAAGACTCCATAGTGAAGTTTCTAAAAGGGCCACCAATGGGAATCTCTCCACTTAAAGAATTGAAAGACACATTAAAGTAGTCCAAATGCTCAAGTTTCTCCAAAGACTTTGGGATCAAACCAGAGAAGTTATTGTAGGATAAGTCTAGGGTTTCCAAATTGATCATGCTCCCAATAGGCTCTGGAATAGACCCTTCAAGTCCATTATATGCCAAAGATAGTTCAACCAAATTTTGCAAATTCTTAATCGTGTTTGGGATAAACTCCGACAATTGATTCATTGATAGATTGATGCCTACAGCTGCCACTAAATTACCCATCTCTGGAGGTAAAAATCCCACCAAGGAATTCGAGTTCAAGTCAAGATACATCAAATCTTTAAGGCTCCACAAGCTTGGAGGTATAGTTGAAGTGATCATGTTGGAATCTAGACGAAGATCTCGTAGTGAAGTGATGTTTCCTAAACACCCAGGAATTCTGCCTGATAATTGATTGTGGCTTAAATATATCTCAATCAAATCGCGTAAATCACACAGACTCTCAGGGATGAAGCCTCTCATCTTGTTGCTTTGTAGATAAATTCCTTGCAGATTTTGCAAATCTCCAACACTTAGTGGAATATTACCATGCAACTCATTGTTGGGCAATGAGAGTTTGATCAAGCTGCTTAAGTTTCCAATGTTTGAAGGAATCTCACCCTTGAGTTTGCAATCATAAGCATATAGATTTTGCAAAGAGGAAAAGTTCTTGATAGAAGCTGGAATGGTGCCATCTAGAGGGTTCTCTGCTATAGCTAAATCAGTTAGAAATCTGCAATTTGTCAAGGAAGTTAAGAAGCTCAGTTCTGATGACTCAATCCTTAGATTGTTGCTTGAAATGTCCAGATATTCTAGAAGACTTAGACTGCCTAGATAGTGAGGTACAAAGCCAGTGAAGTTGTTATGAGAAAGGTCGAGTTCTACAAGGTTAGAACAGTTTGAAATAGAGGCAGGTATTTCTCCATTGAGATGATTTTCTCCTAGATAAAGATGTTCAAGAACGCTTGACACGTGGCACAAGTTCATTGGAAGAGTACCGCCTGACATTCCACTGGTGGTAAGAGAGAGAATTTGGAGAGATGAGATGTTGAAGAGCTCTTGTGGAATTGGACCATTGAAGGTGTTCATGCCTAATGATAAGTACTCCAGTTGGTAAAGTTGGTTTATTTCTCTTGGCAAAACACCTATGCAAATATTCAGAAATAACGGTCATTGCAAAGTTACGGGTTAAAATCATTTTTCATCTCATAACTATGGTGTCTTCTAATTTTAGTCTCATAATTGTCACGATTTTCAATTTAGTCTCATCAATTTAAGAATTTGTCCGTTTTTAGTCTAAATTTTCAAAGTTGGGGCTTTTCGATGACCTAAAAATGACGTGACGACACTATCAAATTCTATTGATTGATATATGTTGCCACATCACTTCTAGGTCACCAAAAAACTATTTTCCGTCAAAATTTCAAATTTTCTGGTCTAAATTGAATTGAAATCGGATAGATTCCGTCAAAATTTCAAATTTTCTGGTCTAAATTGAATTGAAATCGGATAGATTCTTAAATTGTGGGACTAAATTAAAAATCATAGACGTAAAATGATGATTTTAACCCAAAAGTGTAAAGTATGATTGTTAGTACTTGTGTCTAACCTGTCATGTTGTTTTCCATGAGCTCCAAGTTTGTTAGCATTGTAAGATTTCCAATGTCTCTTGGGAGGTTGCCAGTGAGTTTATTTCTCCATAGTATTAGTTTTTGCAACGATGATATATTGAAAATACTGACGGGCAGTTATTTCGTTCCTTTGGATACCAAACTCTACCAGGTTCTCAAGATTGCCGATCTCCTCTGGTATAACACCTGTCGAAAAACATTTTATAATGAATCGTATAAGAAAGAAGTATATATATGGTGATATGAAATGAAGTATATATATTTACCAGTTAAATTGTTCCCGCCAATAAACAAAACTTGAACTGATTTTAAATTCCCAATTGATGGTGGTATCTGGCCACTGAAAGAGTTGTAAGATAATGATATGAATTGAAGTTGTGAACAATGGGATAGATTTGATGGAATTTGGCCACTTAGCTGATTTAAAGATAGGAAGATTTCTTTAACAGATGGTAAGTTGCGACACATGTCGACTGGCAAAGTGCCGGTCAATTCGTTTGATGAGAAAGCTATAGTTTGTAGGGTTGATATGTTAAATATGGCTAATGGTATGACACCTGAGAGATGATTGAATTGTATACGTAGGAGTTCTAGATGGCGCAATCTCCCCAACTCTATTGGGATTTGTCCACTAAGAGAATTGAAAGAAAAATCGATAAATTGTAGATCTGATAGGTTTGAGAGAGATGTTGGGATGGGACCGAAGAATGTGTTGTTTTTTAGAGATAGGTGTTGAAGGTTAGGTAGAAGGCCAAACCACGATGGAAGTTGGCCCGTGAAGTTGTTAACATTGAGAGAAACAAACTTCATCCGACGTAGAAAAGATAATTCTAAAGGCAAAGTGCCATGGAAAAAGTTGTGCCCTAGGTCGAGGGAAACGAGGAAGGAGAGGTTTCCTATTTGTGGTGGGATAGTGCCTGAGAGACTCATGTTGGAAATATTAAGCGCGGTCACTCTATAGTGGCGCGAGCCGCAAGTGACACCAATCCAACTGCAAATAGAGCTCGAGTTGGTCCAATTTCTAGCAAGTATACGATAAGGATCTGAAGTGACATGAGATTTCAAGACAAGAAGGGCAGATTGATCTGTGGCGAGGTTTTTCGATCTTTTAGCTAGGCAAGACATGGGAGAGGTTACTAGTAGGTGTAGGACTACATAGGCAAAAATATAATAGCAAGTTCTCTCCATAGCTGAAAATTTATGGTTTATGGAGGTGTAATGTATATGGTGAGTTCTGCTAATTGCAATAAAACTTATGAATATATAAGGAAATGGAGGCTTCAATGCTTAGAAAGATTTTGGAAATTGCAACAATTGAAGGTGGGAAATCATTAGTTTTTGAAACAATTTTCTTGTTTATTCTAAGTGGGATTCTTGATGTGATAGTCAATGGAGACTTTATATGGAGAAAAAGATGGAACATGATACAACTCTTTTTTAATTTTATTTGATTAAATTTGCACTTTCTTGATCTTTAAAAAAAAACTTGAAAAGGGAAAGAAATTAAAGTTAAAAAGTTTGATTTTTTTCACCAAATTACATCTCTACCGTTAAAATTCCATCTAAATTTGACCAAACAAACTAAAAAAAATCTCAAATTAAGAAGGTATTTATTTCCCAAAATCCATGCAACTTGGTCTTTGTTTTCCTTCCATTAGTGTAGAAACACTAATCTCAAACTATATTTTACTTCAATCATTTTCCAATCTTCAAATTCTCTAGAATCTTAGGCATGAAATTGACTTTTATTGAAGAGGGTTTACACTAATTAAGAAAGCCTCAGTTTTGTACTTGCAATTACTACACAAAGTGTACTCTAATTGTTGTTTAAGTCGATTTTAGAGATTCTCTCTCTCTCTCTCTCTCTCTCTCTCTCTCTCTCTCTCTCTCTCTCTCTCTCTCTCCCCTTCTCTATAAGTAGACTTGAAATTATAAAAAAAAAAAAAATCCAATAGATTTTAACATCTTATGAATATGTGCGTTGCAAATTTATGTTCGCCATTATAAGTGGACTTGACTTGACTTCTAAGTCTACAAAGTCATCAGTCACTTAATGAATACTTCTTTTAATTTGTGGAAAATGCTGCACTTTAATTTTTGTAATTCATTTGCTCACATTTGCACTATGTTGATGTTTAAAGAAGAAGAAAGAAGGAAAGGAAAATATCTACTTGGTTTTTTAGAAAATTTAACAGCTAAATTTGTATCAAAACATCACATAGATAATATCTGGTAAAATGAAATTCTACTATCTACAATTCAAATTATTCTTTATTTAGGATTGCTCATTTCACAAAATTTGATTCATAAAATGAACTTTTTTTTTTCTTTTTTAGCGCTATAATTAATTTCTGTTCGCCATTATAACTAGACTTGACTTGTAAGTCTAAATCAGTCAATGAATACATCTTTAATTTGTGGAAATGAAATAGTTTTAAGTCTACCTAAATTTTTTTCCCTAATGCATCTCATAATCTTAAACAGTACCAAAAATAAAAAAAATAAAAAAAATCAACGTTCTACTCTTATTTTCATTACTAGTATATTTATCGATATTAATGTAACTTGTGTTAGAATTATTAAAATAGGATGTCAATCTCTTGCTTTTGACAGATCTGCTTACCTACCCAACGTGGTTCATATCTATGTATCCACCATTAATGTAAAATAAATTCAATATAATAATTAATTTTAAATCACAAGATTTAAAATGATAAAATTTTTATACAATTATGACATGTTCACGATGAATATGTGATAATTATTTTTCATTCTCATAAACATTGTTTTTAGTTTCAAATATATTTTTATCAAACTATCTGGCTGCTATGTGCCAATTTTCTTAAGAAAGGTTACATGACTTGGGCTTGAATGTTATTGTTGGGCTTGTATCATGGGCTTGGGCCTATTAGGTATTGAGAGTGATATATTTATATAATGCTTTTAATGCCTTTTAACCATGTGGAGATGATAGTTCATGTGGATATTAATAAGAAAATTGAACTATTGGAGGTTAATCCGGTGTGTGTGAGGTTTGTAGATGAATGAAAACTCATAAAATATAATATTTATGTTTTTTTATTTATAATATTAATAGTTTCAACATTTAAACTACAAATTCACATTTTTTCTTATTATAAGAATAAGAATATCTATTTTTTATAAAATTGATAAATTACTTAATTTACAACTCACATTTATGTTGGCAACAGCTTTAAAATTGGAATGCCTTGATTGTGTGTTTCTTGAATAAATGTTCTACTTCTTGGATTATTGTTTTATCTGATGTTTTCTTGCTTATCTTTCTCATGCAAAACCCATTTTCTTGGATGTATTTTGATCTCAAAGTGGAATGGAGAAGAATTAACATAAACTTGTTGTTTTAACAAGTTTGTGAAATTCAGATTTTTTCCTGAGTGTGCAATTTTCAAATTTACTTCAAATATCTTTGGTTCTTGGGAATTTCTTGGAGTATTTTTGGTAAATAAAAATACATAAAATTACATTAAGAAAAAAAAAAAAGGAAAACAAGGTAAAAAAACTGGCCAGCATGCTGGGATTGGGATCCAATTTCCAACGGTAAAATTAGGACTTACCTTATTTATTAATCCTAAGGGGATCCAATTTCTAACGGTAAAATTAGGACTTACCTTATTTATTAACCCTAAGATGGATCTAATTTCTAATGGTAAAATTGGGACTTACCTTATTTATTAATCCTAATATGCGTTTAGGGGTTAATAAATAAGCCACCATAAATAAATCATTCTTGGTCTTTAAATTGCCGCTCATCATTTCCTCCTCCCTTTTCTCTCTCTATATATATTCCTTTTTCCAACTCTTCACTCTCATATTCATACTTCACTGCTTTTTTTAGACACAATCAATTTGGATTTCAATTTCTTGTCTGAAACTGCATCAGGTACTTTCCCTTTTCCTTTCTTGATTTCTTGAACGCAAAGTGTTTGTTATATTGTCTTCTAACGATCCTCTGTTTTCTTGACCAACCTTTTCCCTTTTTTCATCCTAAGCCCTTTTGGCTCTTTGTAATAAATTCGGTTCTTGAAATTTTCTTGGAGTATCTTTGGTTCGTGCAATTTTCTTGGAGTAGTTTTGGTTCTTGGGATGCATAAGGGCCTGGGAACCATCGGAAGAAGAAGATCTTAAAGTAGCGTTTTTTATTTTTATTTTTTGATCAATCTTAAAGTAGCTTTTCAGTGTTGGGATAGAGAAGGAAAATAGTTCCTAACATCCGAATTTATGAGAAATCACTGATGTTATTCTGGCATGCAAACACTATATTATAATTTGTGTCTACTTTGCTTGTATTCACTTATTTAATCATTGTCCTGCGCCTTGGAAAATGTATAATGGCAGCTTGTATCATTGACTGAATGAATTTTGATTTTCCTTCATGAGCTGCCTTATTTGGTTTATTATGACAACAAATTTTGTATTTGGCAGGGAACTTAGATTCTGATTCAAATAGTGCAAAAGATTGCTTGAAGAAAATAGCGGAAAAATCCTAATGATGCGTAAGTCTTTGCCCTATGTGATTTCCATCTACTTTCTCTAGGAAAGAAAAAAGATTATAGGCATGGGACTAAATGCTTTAGGAATTTCATGTAGCCTACTAGCCTTATTTAAGGTAGACATGTACTTCACAGTTTTCTGGAATGCGAGTCTTCTTTGGTGTAACTGAAATATAAGATAGTGATGGAGCTTGTATTACATGATGAACGGTTTTTAATTTGCATGTTTTTCTGTATTTATCATGACTGGGGCAATATGGTCGTGTGATAGTTGAACTGAATTGAATGGCATGCCCACATAGATTTGTATATTTTTTAAAATATAGTGCAACACTAGCATGCTGCATGAAATAGGCCATGATATCAACAAGTAGCATGCAAATTTTTTTCATAAAAGCATTAGAAATGCATATTCAGATTTCTGTTAGAAAGAGTATCATATCTATTGATATGTCTTTGGAACCATGAGATGACTGCATGATTTCTATTGAATCAACTTATTTGTTTTGTGCTCATGGCTTGTACCAGATGGGATCCATAGAGGGATTGTTAGTTTTGGGTTCACTGAAAGCGTGAGAAAGCTTAAAGATAATCTTCACTTAAATTTGTAAATGCTAGTATTTTCCCTTGGAGTGTATACTTGGAAAAAATCTTCAGTTTCTGATTTGTCCATATTTGTTGACTAGGTTTTTACGAATGCTTTCGGGAAACATTAAGTATGTCGTCAGATCTGTATTGCTCTCTGGGAGTGAATCAAAGAGTTCTTCCTGTGGAACAATTGGTGCTGGAGACTCTGTAAACTGGTGGCTACGGTGTTGAGATTGCCCTGAAGAATATGGAATACAACGCTATTGATGAAGGCATAATAAAGAAAGGTCAAGTTTCTTTAGTCTTCCTATGATTTATAGTTCAACATGTGTACATGAGGTGGCACTTATGTGATGAACATTTATATTAATGCAAATGCAAATGCTAATGCTAATGCTAATGCAAGTGCTTGTGCTAATGCTAAAGCTATTGCTAATGCATTATGCTAATGCTAATGCAAGTGCTAATGCTAATACAAGTGCTAATGCTAATGCAAATGCAAGTGCTAATGCTAGTGCATTATGCTAATGCAAATGCAAATGCTAATGCTAATGCTAATGCTTAATGCAAATGCAAATGCTAATGCAAGTGCAAATGCTAATGCTAATGCTAATGCAAGTGCTAATGCATTATGCCAATGCTAATGCAAAATGCTAACGCCAAATGCAAAAGGCTAATGCTATGCAAATGCAAAATGCTAATGCTAACGCTAACATTAACGCAAATGCTAATGCAATGTAATGCAAAATGCTTATGCTAATGCAAAATGCCTATGCTAATGCTAATGCTAATGCTAATGCAAACGCTAACGCTTATGCTAATGCTAATGCCTCCTCAGAAGCTGGCTAGGGTATTAGTTGGTCTGTTGTTGTACTGCTCTTATTAAGCGTATGCAGCACGAGCAGGATTGGGTAACCGTGAAGAAACTGTCGTTGAGATCAAGGGAGGAAAGAGAGTGGAGCTGCTGGCGGATTATGCCAAGAAGATGAGGTTGTTTATTTCACCTATGGCTTCTTCAGCTATGGTAGAATCCCATGATTCTTCCAGAGCTAATCTCTATAAGCAGGTTGGAATCGATTAGATATGGTCTCCTGTTCTGTTAAGAGTTCATCTAACTGTTGATATTGCACTGAAATACCTAATCCTATTTTGTTAAAAGTATGTGAATTGTTGATCTATATATTTTATGATCTGTCAGGCCCTTGAAGCTGCTAGAGATGAATTTACGAGAGAGATATATCTTTGCAGTCGAAAGACAAGGATATCTCACATGCAAAGGTAATTTTGCATTCCTCATTTGCTCTGTTTGTTGAAGTTATTAATGTTAAATTGAATGACATAGCATTGGAGTTGTCAAAATGCAAACGAGGAATGTGATAACTTGTTGGTTTCTGATTTTGCTTTTTTTTTATTTATTTATTATTTTTTGAGAAGTTGCAAGATCTAGACGTAGAGGGTGTCATTACTATCTTATAAGATCAATCACCTTATTTATCCAAACACTTCAACTACTTACTTTTAAATAAGACTATAATGTGTAAGAACTTATAAGTTCCTCCAAATTAACTTAGCCAAACACCCTTTTAGTAAACTAGTTATGAGCATAACTGGGAATCCAGAGGTATGTTGATCTAAGCCCATTAAGTCCTGTTTTACTGATTCATGTTAGCTAAAAACATGATTTCTGTAGTCTGATGATGATTTTTATTGCAATATATACTGCTAGTACTTTAGTTTTTTAATTTGACTCTATGCTGGGTTTGCTGCTCAGAGGAACTTTGCAGTGGTAAAAATTTACTCTATCAATTGATCTTTTCAGAATCTGATAAACTTGTAAGAACTTCCTGGGCTGTCTATTTTATCCGTGACTTTGTTATTTCACATGATTGATAGATTCCCCCCATTGATTGCTGGAAGTCTGTATATTTACATTTTGTTTGACATGTGATTGTTAAGGGTGAAGCTCAGGGAATGGTGAGCAAATCCATTGGAGTTATGATTGGGATGGGAATAGCCAATGCTGTACAATCTTCTACACCTCTCGCCCTTGCTTCTTTTGGCATTGTTACTTGGATCCACATGTTCTGCAATCTGAAATCATATCAGTCCATTTAGCTGAGGACTTTAAATCCATATTGTGCAAGTAAATCCTTCACTTTTCTTTTAGTTATTTTTTAATTTATTTTTCTATTGCAACTTTCTTAGTATATTTCTGTTGGATGTTAAAATTCAATGACTGTAAAGTAAAGATTTTTGGGAAGTATGAGTGAAGAATGGTCGTGTATGTTGCTGTCTAACCTGCTTGCTAACTTTAGGAACAGCTATGCTAACCCTTTGATGTTCTGCTGTCCTTCCCAATTCTGTCTGGAGTGGCAGTTGCCATTCATCAAGTAGGAGTTTTCCTGCTGAATCATCTCTTTGATATTTTTGTTAGTAGGTTGCAATACATTTTTTTTGTGAGTACAGGAGGAACTAATGGAGTTTAATAGTGGGATACTATGAAAATCATCAATGAATTTGTTTGTATGCCTTCTCGTTGTATGCTTCACCATTTTAGAAAAATAATTCCTACCTGCTCCGAAAATGTTCAACAGGCTTAGTCTTCAGTAAGAATCTGCTCAGCGGCCTAGTCCCTTCAGTGAAGAAGGTCAACAATGAGGAGCCATTGTTTCCAGCTTTCCCCCCTTCTGAAGTAGGTTTTTTTTTCTTTTACCATTTCCTATTCAATTGTTTTTTTTTTTTAGGACAAAATGTGAGAATCTGCAGATAGAACACAGCTATATAATAATGTAGATGTCCTATTCTAGTTTTGATTTTGATTGTGTGTCATCTAGTTGTGTTAGTAAATAAGGCAATTGTAATTAATTAACTGACAAAATGTGTTAATCTTCTCCTCTTGTGTGATTTTGGAGGTAGTTTAATGAAAAATTGAACTCTGAATCTGTATACGCTTCTCATAAACCTGAAACCAGTAGAAATAAATTCTGAATAGTTATATGTGCACACCAACATGCATCCGTGAAAACATTTATATAAGCAAAAGACTGTACTGCACAATATGTGTGAATTCATTAGACCTCTGTGATACCTCTTTGGTTTTGTGTCTTTGTTTTATTTCTAACCATCACTAAGCAGTTAAAACCATTGGGTTCTAGGTATGGAGAAATACTTAGAAAGCTTAGTGGTTCCATCTTACTGTCATAGAATCTTTGCATTTATTTGAATATTTAGCTACATAGGTTTGAGTACCTTTGATTACATATGAAGAGAAAGAAAGGGTTTACTTATAGGAAAGTTATCATGTGCCCTTATCTAATGGTTACTCATGTCATGTACTACCTAGGAACAACTTGAAGTACTTTCTACTGGTTTAAAGGATGATGCTTCTCATATTGATCGCCGATTGCATTTGGGATCTAAGCTATCTGATCTTGTGAAAAACAGGGAAGATGCTATTGCTCTAATTGATTTATACAAGTCTGAAAAATCCTAATGATGCGTAAGTCTTGCCCTGTGTAATTTCCATCTACTTTCTCTATGTACATGCATAAACTGTTGGTTCAAGTTTCACAACCATAATGTGCATTTCAGCAGCCTGAGATCTTCGAATTTGATCATTTCAACTGCTGGAAGCCCCACTGCCATTCTTGTGAGAGGCTGCCAGAAAGGTGCAAATACTTGAAAAATCTATTTTCTTCCTATCCATTTTCTCATATTTAATAGTTTGTCATCTTTTATTTAAGGTAGGCATGTACTTCACAGTTTTCTGGAATGCGATTCTTCTTAGGTGTAACTGAAATATAAGATAGTGATGGAGCTTGTATAACATGATGAACGATTTTTAATTTTCATGTTTTTCTGTATTTATCATGATTGGGGCAATATGGTCATGTGATAGTTGAACTGAATTGAATGATGTGCCCACATAGTTGCCTGAAAATAAATGAAGATATTCAAGTGTGAAAGAGAGTTGTATATTCATGCTCCATGAACTATGCCATGACAACTACAAGTAGCATGCGAATTGTTTTCGCAAAAGCATTAGAGATGCATATTCAGATTTCTATTCAAAAGAGTACATATCTATTGATATGACTGCATGATTTCTATTGAATCAACTTATTTGTTTTGTGCTCATGGGCATGTACTAGATTTATCCATATTTGTTGACCAGTTTTTTACGAATGCTTTAGGGAAACATTAAGTATGTTGTCAGATCTGTAATGCTCTCTGGGTGTGAATCAAAGAGTTTTTCCTGTGGAACAGTTGGTGCTGGAGACTCTGTAAACTGTGGCTACAGTGTTGAGCTCGCCCTGAAGAATATGGAATACAAGGCTATTGATGATAGCATAATAAAGAAAGGTCAAGTTTCTTTAGTCTTCCTATGATTTATAGTTCAGCATGTGTACATGAGGTGGCACTTATGCATTTAACATTTATATTAATGCAAATGCAAATAATGCTAATGCTAATGCAAAGTGCTAATGCTAGTGCTAGTGCTAATGCTAATGCTAAACTTTTACCTTATTCTACCATTATTTCGTGTCCTACAGTCTGAATTTTACCTTATTCTTCCATTATTTCAGAGTTGATAATCAACTTTGAGATTGTATGCTGACATGGTTCCATTAGCTTAAAATGAAAATGTACTTCCTGCGAATCTGAAATTTAACTACAGGTGTATATACATCATCATTGTTGTGGAATAGTTAGTCACCTAAAGCAGATAAAGACGAAGTGATGCTGTGGATGTTCTATTAAGCAGGTATACTTTCTAGGTTCTAAGTACTTTGTGCATCTCTTCATCTCTTCAGGAAAGCCAAGATTAAGCACTTACTGCTATGATAAGGGGCCTCATAGAAAGGATTCAGCAGAAACTGTGAGCCCCATGGCCTCAACCTTCAATTTTTTCTTAAAAATCATGTTATGAATGATCACTGTTACAAAACTGTATTCTTTTGAAGCTTGAGTACCAATTTCAATGGATATGAAGGTGAAAGTGTTTTTTTGGTTCGTTTTTCTCTTAATGACACTGTAATTTGGGCCGCTGCTTGACAGAATCTTGAAGTTAAACAACACTTGAACTGCGTGAACAAGCCTTCTCTCCAAGTACATCAAGGTATTCTGCATGCCCAATTTGTGTTTGTATTTTTCTTATGTGAGTTTTATCTCTATGTTTGAGGAAAAAAAAACAGATTATGTGCCCAAAAGCAGAGCCCAGATGGTGACTGTGTGCATGTCTCACCAACCATCTTTTGATCATCATCACTAAAAAACCACAGAGTTCAGGTCACAATTTCTTCTTTCAATCTTTTTCCATGACGTTTTGTTGATGGTGAGTGCTATTTACAGATTTTCATTGTTGCAGATGAGACCGAGTTGTCATCCAGAAGGGCTATTGGCCAAAGCCGATAACTCAGCTGCGGCTCAGCTGCGGCTCATGATTGGGAGATGCCCTGAGGGAACAATTCCGATTAGAAGAACCAGAAAAGATGATGTTCTTCGAGCAAGCTCTATTCAATCATTTGGGAAAAAGAGGCATAAAAGCATTCCAAGGCCAACATCTGCTGCCCCTGAACCTGATCTTATTAGCCAAAATGGGCATCAGCATATATAATCTCAAGTGTTCTATCAGGTTCTGGGAATAGTTTCAGCTCTCTAGAATGATTATTGACTTGAAATTTATTCATGTACTATAGGTGAATTCCTAACCCAACAGAAAGAGGATTTACAACAATTGGAACTGGAGGTGATGATTTTGTACATGCCATGGTTGTTGCTGTTGAATCAGTTCTTCAACAACCAATCCCAGAAGTAAGCATCTTTTTTTTAAGGAATTCATATATGTTGCTAAGGTTTTTAAACAACTAGCTCAAGATGAGTATCTGATTGCACTTATATGGCTCACATGCATCATTACATTATATGCTATTTCCTCCTGCTTTTGATACTTCTATTTCAGTTAATCCTTATTCCTTCAGGATATCAGTTCCATTTCAAGTATGGGATTTGAAATGCTATTTCTTCCTCTAAAGTTTAATTCATTAAGCTTTATAGATTCTTGGAGGTTCATTTGCCTAAAATCTCAACAGCATTGAAGCAGGGTTGGCAGGTAAAATGTTCAGACAATTTTTTCTATTAACTCTTTTGTGGAGCAAGGTTGGCATTGGCTGGTAAAACCTGGTCGAATTTGATTTTTATTTGGATGATCTTATTTTCATATTTACAATGTTCGAAGTGGTTTCTTAGTCAAATTTTTTTCTTGGATGATCAGGTTTTGGTATTTCTGATAATCAAAGTGTTTTCTGTGGTTGGGATAATATAATGATGAGGGCTCTGAATATTTTCCCAACCCAACTTCAAACTTCTGCAATTGTGATAATATAAAGATGAGGGCTGAATATTATCCCAACCAAACTTCAATCTTCTGCGATTGGGATAATCTTAAGAGAAGGGCTGAATAAGTATCCCTTTATATAAAAAATTAAGATTCACCTGCTAGTTTTTTTCAGCTTTGAAGTTTACTAATATGAAGAGCTTCATTTTTCTTCTCTGAGATACGGTTTGTGATAATCTTGATATTGTAATTTCAGGATTGGGAATTTGCTGGTTTGGTGAGTTCGTCGTCTTTTCTTCACGTGAGATGCTTAAGCTGATAAGTGTTGAAAATTTATATAAAGATTAATGAATAGAATCCTTACATGCCTGCTAGTTTCCGTTCTCATTTGTAGTTTATTGCTATGAGAGCTTCACTTGTCTTCTCTGAGTAGTGGTTGTGATAATCTAATTTCAAGTTTTGGAGTTTACTGGTTTTTCAGGTTTGTTTTCTTCTCTTCACCTGAGATGCTTTGGCTGATGAGTATTGTAAATTCATATGAAGATGAATGAAGATAATTCTTGCCTATTAGTTCTTGTTCTCCTTCGTAGTTACTAATCTAAAGAGCTTCATTATTGTTCACTGAGCTTGGCTATGATATCTAATTTCAATATCGGGAGTTTGCTCTTCTTCGTCAGGTTTGCATTCTTCACTCTTCACCTTTAGGAATCAGTCTGTGATTCCCTCGGTTAAAATCTTTGCATGAACGTGTATCCAATTCCAATCTAATTTGCTTTACATGTGGGATTTCACTGGAATTTAGGTTCTTGCATGATTGTTGATGATATTTTCCTTGGTTTTCATGTTGTGGTAATCATATTAGCTATTTGGACAGCTGACAGCGAAATATTTGGGATTCTTTATTTCAGGGAAGTTATATTAGGGGACCTTATTTTTTGGAAAAATTTAAGATATATGTCGAGATTCAGACTGATTGGTTATTGTGAAACATCTACTTGTTTGACTACTTGTATAGGGTTTTCTTCTCCGAGCAGGGATGCCGGGCAATCAGTGTATACTCCCATTTTTCTTATTTGTCCTCAAATATGGTTCCTTTTTATCTGCAGAAAATGTGCACCAAGAGTGGTGGTGGTTGCACACACTCCATTTATTTGGAATTCTTTATTTCGGGTTTCAGGGAAGTTATATTGTGTGACCTTATTTTTGGAATTTTTGTGATGTATATGTCAATATTCATGATTTAAAGAGACTTACTGGATTATTGTGAAACATCTACTTGTTTGCTGTGTATCGTCCCCACTCCCAAATACGGTTTCTTTATATTTGCAGAAAATGTGCACCGAGAGTGGATATAGCTATCCATTTATTTGGGATTCTTTATTTCGGGTTTCAAGGAAGTTATGTTGGTTGACCTTATTTTTTGTAAATTTTGTAGGTATATTATAGTTAAGATTCTTGTTCTAAGATACGGATTGGTTATTGTGAAACATCTAACCTGTTAGGATGCTTTTACAGGTTTTCTTTTCAAAGTAAGGATGCAGAGCAATTGTTGATGTTCGGGTGTTTTTAATCTGTTCAATCTCCTCCTGTTCTTCTGTCACTGTTTTATCTCAAGGCTGCCATTTTTCACTTTGGATTACTATATATCCTGCATGTTTTCTCTCTGTTGGGTGACCCTTATATGAGTTGGTTTCATCAATTTATATTATTGTTTCTGTTGGTGTTCATTTTCACCTTAAGTGTTATCTGAACTTTTGTGAATCAGGTTTTCATGGTAATGGATTTTGAGGTATGGTCTTTTATTTCTGTCCACATTGTTTTTTTTTTTTTTCTTTTTTTGTTTAAAAATCAGTTGATTGTCTTTGCAATTAAATTAGATTTCATATTTTGCGAAAATCCTTCTGTTCTACTTATGTTTCTTTTAGCCAAGTGGTTGTAAGCCCACAGGTTCTTGCTGTTTGTGTTATTGTTCCGCAATGCTTTGCAATGTATCTCATCTGTACTCTGGAGTTTGCTTTGACTTTCTGTTTAGTGATCTTGATGAACAGTAAATCATAGAGGCATTGTTGTGTGTGTTTTGACCAGCTTCTCATTCTTAGTCCAAAAATTTGATCGTTCCTCATCACTTTGAAAAGTTTGATTTGTTCTTGTTGTTTGTCGAACATGAAACTGTTGTTAGAGGTTGGTTTTTAATAAAGATGATTCTATTATTTGGGCCAGAGTGTGGAGGAAATTATTAACATATTTGTTCTTTTTTTTTTTTTAAATTGGGTGTCATGTGTTAGTTGGGATTCTTGTTCTGAAGATACTGATTGGTTATTGTGAAATATCTACCTGTTCGAATGCGTTTACAAGTTTTTCTTCTCAAAGCAACGATGTGAGGCAAACATTGATGTTCTGTGCTTTTAATCTGTTCAATCTTCTGTTCTTCTGTCACTGTTTTGTCTCACGACTGTCATTTTTCACTCTATATCCCACATGTTCTCTCTCTGTTGGGTGACCATTATATGATTTGGTTTCATAAATTTATATTCTCGTTTCTGTTGATGTTCATTTCCACCTTCACTGTGATCTTAATTTTTAGGAATCGGTTTTGATGATAATGGATTTTGAGGTATGGCCTTTCATTTCCGTGCAGTTTTTTTTTTTTTTGGTTTAAAATCATTTGATTGACTTTGCAATTAAAGTAGATTTCATATTCTGTGAATATCCTTATTTCAATTCTATCTTATGTTTCTTTTAGCTAAGTGGTTGTGAGCCCAAAGGTTCTTGTTGTTTGTGTTATTGTTCCGTGATGCTTTGCAATGTGTCTCATCTGTAGTTGGACTTTGCTTTGACTTTCTGTTTATGAACTTAATGAGCAGTAATCATAGAGACATTGTTGTGTGTTCTGATTAGCTTCTCATTCTTAGTCCAGAATTTTGATATAGTGCAACACTGGCATGCTGCATGAAATAGGCCATGATATCAACAAGTAGCATGAAAATTGTTTTCATAAAAGCATTAGAAATGCATTTTCAGATTTCTCTTGGAAAGAGTAGCATATCTATTGATGTCTTTGGAACCATGAGATGACTGCATGATTTCTATTGAATCAACTTATTTGTTTTGTGCTCATGGCTTGTACTAGATGAGATCCATTGAGGGGTTGTTAGTAAAGACAATCTTCACTTAAATTTATTAATGTTAGTATTTTCCCTCGGGGTATATACTTGAGAAAATATTCAGTTTCTGATTTGTCCATATTTGTTAACCAGTTTTTTACGACTTAAGGGAAACATTAAGTATGTCGTCAGATCTGTATTGCTCTCTGGGTGTAAAGCAAAGAGTTCTTCCTGTGGAACAATTGGTAATGAAGACTCTGTGAACTGGTGGCTATGGTGTTGAGCTTGCCCTGAAGAATATGGAATACAGGGCTATTGATGAATAGCATAATAAAGAAAGGTCAAGTTTCTTTAGTCTTCCTACGATTTATAGTTCAGCATGTGTACATGAGGTGGCATTTATGCATTTACCTTTATATTAATGCTAATGCAAGTGCAAGTGCAAGTGCAAGTGCAAGTGCTAGTGCAAATGCAAGTGCAAGTGCTAATGCAAGTGCTACTAATAAAATGCAAATGCAAATGCATATGCAAATGCACATGCAAATGCAAATGCTAATGCTAATGCCAGTGCTAATGCTAATGCCAGTGCTAATGCTAATGCTAATGCTAATGCAAGTGCTAATGCTAATGCAAGTGCTAATGCAAATGCAAATGCTAATGCAAGTGCTAATGCTAATGCTAATGCAAGTACTAATGCTAATCCTAATGCAAGTGCTAATGCTAATGCTAATGTAAATGCTAATGCAAGTGCTAATGCTAATGCTAATGCAAATGTATATGCAAATGCAAATGCTAATGCAAGTGCTAATGCAAATGCTAATGCTAATGCAAATGCAAATGCAAATGCTAATGCTACTGCAAGTGCTAGTACTAATGCAAGTGCTAATGCTAATGCTAATGCTATTGCTAATGCTAATGCTAATGCAATTGCTAGTGCTAATGCAAGTGCTAATGCTAATGCAAGTGCTAATGCTAATGCAAGTGCTAATGCTAATGCAAGTGCTAATGCTAACACAATTAATAATGCTAACGCTAATGCTAATGCAAGTGCAAATGCATATGCTAATGCAAGTTCTAATGCTAATGCAAGTGCTAATGCAAATGCAAATGCTAATGCAAGTGCTAATGCAAATGCAAATGCTAAGTGCTAAGGCTAATGCAAGTGCTAATGCTAATGCTAATGCAAGTGCTAAGGCAAATGCTAATGCTAATGCAAGTGCTAATGCTAATGCAAATGCTAATGGTAGTGCTAATGCTAATGCTAATGCTAGTGCTAATGTTAATGCTATTGCTAATATTAATGCAAGTGCTAATGCAGATGCTAATGCAAGTTCTAATGCTAACGCTAACACAATTGCAAATGCATATGCTAATGCTAGTGCAAGTGCTAATGTAAGTGCTAATGCTAATGCAAATGCAAGTGCTAATGCAAATTCAAATGCTAAGTGCTAAGGCTAATGCAAGTGCTAATGCTAATGCTAAATGTTTACCTTATTCTACCATTATTTCTTTTCCTTCTGTCTGAATTTTACCTTATGTATGCTGACATAGTTCTATTCGCTTAAAAAGAAATTGTACTTCCAGCGAATCTGAATTTTAAGTACAGGTGTAAACTAAGCATCATCATTGTTAACTAATTTGTTGTGGATTAGTTAGTCATCTAAAGCAGGTAAAGACGAAGTGATGGGAAGTTAGCCCATTCCGAGTTGCCACTAGTACCACCACTAATGGAAAGAAAGATTCTAGGACTCTTAAAGTAGCAGAACTAACGACTCTATTAGAAAGTCGAATTAGTTGTGGATGTTCTATTAAGCAGGTATGGTTTCTAGGTTCTAAGTACTTTGTGCAATTGGGCTGATTTATAATAGTTTAGGTTATGATGCGGGAAGCCATAGTTTTTGGGGATAAAGTTTTATTATATCTGAAGATTGTGTCTAAAAATTTCATATTCATGACAGGCGTGATTCTGGAAGACCCCCACACTGAAGATCTTAGCCAAGAATTCAGAGGGTTCACAGTCTAAATGACTTTAAAATTTAAATGACTTCTGCCTATCAGTAGCTGGGCATAAAATATTCTCCAATGCCACATCAGCTTTAATAATCACTATTTCATCTTTGTGTCTCTTCATTCTTCACACCTAATACTTACAAAAGCCCTAATACAAGCCTTGAGGAAAGCCATTAGGGTTAGGATTAAGCACTTACTGCTATGATAAGCAGAAACTGTGAGCCCCATGGCCTCAACCTTCAATTTTTTTTTTAAAATCATGTTATGAATGATCACTGGTGCAAAGTTGTATTCTTTTGAAGCTTGATTACCAATTTCAATGGATATGAAGGTGAAAGTGTTTTTTTGGTTTGTTTTTCTCTTAACGACGCTGGAATTTCGACGGAATCTTGAAGTTAAACAACACTTGAACCGCGTGAACAAGCCTTCTCTCAAGTCCATCAAGGTATTCTGCATGCCCAATTTGTGTTTGTATTTTTTCTTATGTGAGTTTTATCTTTATGTTTGATAAAAAAAACATATTATGTGCCCATAAGCAGAGCCCAGATGGTGACTGTGTGCATATGTCTCACCAACCATCTTTTGATCATCCTCACTCAAAAACCACACAGTTAAGGTCACAATTTCTTCTCTCAATCTTTTTCCATGACGTTTTGTTGATGGTGAGTGTTATTTTCAGATTTTCATTATTGCAGATGAGGCCGAGTTATCATCCAGAAGGGCTATTCAGCAAGAGCGAGGTATTGACAAAGAAAGAAACAGGGCAGAAGCTGTGGCACATGATTGGAAGATGCCATGAAGGAACAATTCTGATTAGAAGAACCAGAAATGATGATGTTCTTCGAGCAAGCTCTATTTAATCATTTGGGGAGAAGAGGCATAAAAGCATTCCAAGGCCAACATCTGCTGCCCCTGAACCAGATCTTATTAGCCAAAATGGGCATCAGCATATATGTAGTCTCAAATGTTCTATCAGGTTCTGGGAATAGTTTCAGCTCTCTAGAATGATTGTTGACTTGAAATTTATTCATGTACTATAGGTGAATTCCTAACCCAACAGAAAGAGGATTTACAACAATTGGAACTGGAGGTGATGATTTTGTGCTTGCCATGGTTGTTGCTGTTGAATCAGTTCTTACAACAACCAATCCCAGAAGTAAGCATCTTTTTTTTTTAATATGTTTCTTTGGTATTTAAACACCAGCTCAAGATGAGTATCTGATTGCACTTATATGGCTCACATGCACCATTAAATTATTTGTTATTTTCTCCAGCTTTTGATACTTATATTTAGTTAATCCTTCAGGATATCAGTTCCATTTCAAGTATGAGATTTGAAATGCTGTTTCTTCCTCTTAAGTTTAACTCCCTAAGCTCTATGGATTCTTGGAGGTTCATTTGCCTCAAATCTCAACAGCATTGAAGCAAGTTGGCAGGTAAAATGTTCAGACAATTTTTTCTATTAACTCTTTTGTGGAGCAAGGTTGGCATTGGCAGGTAAAACCTGGTCGAATTTGTTTTTTATTTGGATGATCTTATTTTTCGTATTTACAATGTTCCAAGTGTTTTCTTAGTCAAATATTTTTCTTGGATGATCAGGTTCTGGTATTTCTGGTGATCGAAGTGTTTTCTGTGGTTGGGATAATCTAATGATGAGGGCTCTGAATATTATCCCAACCCAACTTCAATCTTCTGCGGTTGGGATAATCTTAAGAGAAGGGCTGAATAATTATCCCTTAATATAACTATTTGTATCTGGTTCATCCTTTAATTTATATGAAATTTAAGATTCACCTGCTAGTTTTGTTCAGCTTTGTAGTTTACTAATATGAAGAGCTTCATTTTTCTTCTCTGAGATGCGGTTTGTGATAATCTTGATATTGTAATTTCAGGATTGGGAATTTGTTGGTTTGGTGAGTTCATCGTCTTTTCTTCACGTGAGATGCTTAAGCTGATAAGTATTGAAAATTCATAAAAATATTAATGAATAGAATCCTTGTCTGCCTGCTAGTTTCCGTTCTCATTCGTAGTTTATTGCTATGAGAGCTTCACTTGTCTTCTCTGAGTAGCGGTTGTGATAATGTTATTTCAAGATTCGGAGTTTACTGGTATGTCAGGTTTGTTTTCTTCTCTTCACCTGAGATGTTTTGGCTGATAAGTATTGAAAATTCACATAAAGACTAATGAAGAGAATTCTTGTCTGTTAGTTTTTGTTCTCCTTTGTAGTTTACTAATCTGAAGAGCTTCATTATTGTTCACTGAGCTTGGCTGTGATACCTATTTTCAGTATAGGGAGTTTGCTCTGCTTTGTCAGATTTCATTCTTCACTTCACCTTTAGCAATCAGTCTGATTCCCTCGGTTATAATCTTTGCATGAACTTGGTTCCAATCTAATTTGCTTTATATGTGGGATTTCACTGGAATTTAGGTTCTTGCTTGATTGTTGATGATATTTTCCTTGGTTTTCACGCTGTGGTAATCATATTAGCTATTTGGACAGCTGACAGTGAAATATTTGGGATGTTGCACCCCTATGATGCGGTTGTTGAAGTTGCAAATATATGGATTCAGAGGATGCTAAGTTGATATATTATTACAACTCTGCCATATTTTTTTCATCCATCTGCAGATTTCTAGTGTATACTCCCATCTTTATCTTACAATGTGATCAAATACGGTTCCTTTATATTTGCAGAAAATGTGCACCAAGAGGGGTGGTAGCTCTCCGTTTATTGGGATTCTTTATTTTGAGTTTCAGGGAAGTTATACTGGGTGGCCTTATTTATGGAACATTTTGAGGTATATGTCGAGATTCAGACTGATTGGTTATTATGAAACATCTACTTGTTCATCTGCTTGTACATGGTTTTCTTCTCCGAGCAGGGGATGCAGGGTGATCGGTGTATACTCCCATTTTTTTCTTACAATGTCATCAAATATGGTTCCTTTATAATTGCAGAAAATGTGCACCAAGAGTGGTGGTAGATCACCGTTTATTTGGAATTCTTTATTTCGCTTTTCAGGGAAGTTATACTGGGTGGCCTTACTTTTGGAAAATTTTAAGGTATATATCGAGATTCAGACTGATTTTAGCTGCGCTTATACAGGGTTTTCTTCTCCGAGCAGGGATGTAGGGCAATCAGTGTATACTCCCAATTTTTTCTTATTTGTCCTTAAATATTTTGAATTCTTTAGTTTGGGTTTCAGTGAAGTTATATTGAGTGACCTTACGTTTGGAAAAAATTTAACGTATGTGTCAATATTCATGATCTAAAGAGACTTATTGGTTATTGTGAAACATCTACTTGTTAGCTGATTATACATGGTTTTCTTCTCCGAGCAGGGATGCAAGGCAATCATGGATGTTCCGGTGTTTTTAATCTATTCAATCTCCTGTTCTAGTGTATCCTCCTCATATTTTTCCCTATCTGTCCTCAAATACGGCTATTTTATATTTGTAGGAAATATGCACCAAGAGTGGTGATAGCTATCCATTTATTTGGGATTTCTTTATTTCGGGTTTCAAGGAAGTTGTGCTGGTTGACTATTTTTTTTTTTTTTTTTAATTTTGTAGGTATATTATAGTTGAGATTCTTGGTCTGAAGATACTGATTGGTTATTGTGAAACATCTAACCTGTTTGGATGCATATACAGGTATTTTTTTCAAAAAAAGGATGCAAGGCAGGCGTTGATGTTCAGGTGTTTTTAGTCTGGTCAATCTCCTCCTGTTCTTCTGTCATTGTTTTATTTCGCGGCTGCAATTTTTTCACTTTGGGTTATTCTATATCCTGCATGTGTTCTCTCTGTTGGGGACTCTTATATGAGTTGTCATTTCTGTTGATGATTATTTTCACCTTAAGTGATCTGAAGTTTTGTGAATTAGATTTTTGATGGTAATGGATTTATGTCCAGAATTTTTTTTTGGAGTTAAAATCATTTGATTGTCTTTGCAAGTAAATTAGATTTCATTCATTGCAAATATCCTTATTTCTATTCTATTTTAGGTTTCTTTTAGCCAAGTGGTTGTGAATCCACAGGTTCTTGTTGTTTGTGTTATTGTTCTGCAGCAATGCTTTGCCGTGTGTCTCATCTCTAGTTTGGAATTTGCTTTGACTTATGTTTACTGAACTTGATGAGCAGTTAATCATAGAGGCATTGTTGTGTGTACTGACCAGCTTCTCTTCTTAGTTGATCGATCCTCATCACTTTAAAAAGTCTGATTTATTCTTGTTGTTTGTCGAACATGAAACTGTTGTTAGAGGTTGGTTTTTAATCTGTGCCAGAGTGTGGAGGAAATTATAAACATAATCTTTTTTTTTAATTGGGTGTCATGCGTCTGTGGTGTTCTCTCGTTCCCAGTGTTTGTTCATCAGATTATGAGTTGTTTTGTATTGTTCTATTGATGTTTGGACTGAATCTTATATTATCTTTGTAGATCTTCCGACTGTAGCTACTTGTTGAAAACCTCATGAAATTGTTAAGGGGAAGGATGATAGTAATTTGCAGTTCGCAGATTTAATGGTAGTAGAGATTTTAATGGTATATATCCAGTTAAAAATTATTTACACCTGCTATGTTCATTTTATGTTTCTAATATGTGGGGAATCATTTGGGGGTTGATGTATTTGTGTTTGGTTGTTAAAAATCAGTTGATTGTCTTTGCAATTAAATATGCTTTCATTTTTGCCAATAGTTTTACTTAAGTTTCTATCTTATGCTTCTGTGTCAGCCGCCAGGTGGTTGGATGCCCACAGGTTCTTGTTGTTTGTGTTATTATTCTGCAATACTTTGCATTTTCTGCAATATTTTGTTTGTGTTGATTGAAGTTTGCTTTGATTGTTTGTTTACTGAACTTGATGAACAGTATATCATAGAGGCATTGTTGTGTATTCTGATTAGCTTCTCATTCTCAATCCAGAATTCTGATCATTCCTTGTCACTTTGCAACTAACATGACGTGTGGTTCTAAATTCTCTCGTGTTTTTTTGTTATTGTTCTATTGATCCATGAAACTTATTTTCCTCTTTCCAGAAGTGGCTCTATTAAATCTGCCAGCTGAATTTACAATAATTGATCAATTGCTGTTAAAATTGACATGCTTTGATTTCAATCTTGGACAATATATTTATGTTCCCATATCTCGCATATTTCTCTTAGTGCTTTTGTGGTGCTGTTCCTTTAGAGTATATTCTTTGATTATCCTTGGTGTGAATTTTTCTGCATGATTTTAGCATATAGATTTGAATTGAAGTGCTATTTTCAGAGGTCTTGGTATGCTATTTAACATGTTGTGTGCCTTTTTCATTACTTAAAAGCTAGGATTGGAACTTGTCTTTGTTATTATTCAATTTTTGGTTTCTCTTTGTAGGTTTTGTGTTTTTTAGTATCTATCTGGATCCTCTTAAATGTATGTTTCTGTGATGTCATCCACATTGAACTTCATTTTCTGATCCGTGTGAACTCATCCGCTTTTAATAACCTAACTATAATGTTGAGGAGCTCTTGGTTGGTATAGTCTTGCATCTCTTATGATGTTTGTTGCTTCTGTCTACAAGTGCTCGACTATTTGTATTAGCATGTGAATTCAATTGTGTCTAGATCCAAGTTTGCTTTGGTGGTGGCGTGTGTTCTGATTAGCTTCTCATTCTCAGTCCAAAACTTTGCAACTTATATGGTGTGTGGTTCTAATTCTCTTGTGTTTTTTGGTATTGTTCTATTGATATATGAAACTTATTTTCCTCTTTCTAGAAGTGGCTTTATTAAATCTGCCAGCTGAAATTACCATAATCTGCTTTGACATGAAACTGTTTTTAGAGATTAGTTTTTAATTAGATGAATCTATTATCTGTGCCAGAGTGTGGAGGAAATTATAAATATATTACCTTTGTAGATCTGTAGGTAATCATTTGGGTTGATGATGTATATCTGATGTGTTTGGTTGTTAAAAATTGGTTGATTGTCTTTGCAATTAAATATGATTTCATTTTTGTCAATATCTTTAATTTTGTTTCTATCATATGCTTCTGTCTCAGGTTCTTGTTGTTTGTTTTTGTTATTCTTCTGCAATGCTTTACATTTTGTTATTCTTCTCCTCAATATTTGGTTTCTCTTTGAAGGTTTTGTGTTTTTTAAGGATGGTTTACTAGCTGTTTTATGTGATATGGCATCCACATTGGACCTCATTTCCTTCATACCTTTTCTGGTGTTGTCTGTTATTCATTTTCTGATCCATGTGAACTCATCTAATGTTAATAACCTAACTATAACATTGATGAGTTCTTTTTGAGGTGTTAATTATTTGATTCCATATTCCACGATTAAGGATATATTGAGTGTGAATATGATGTGGTCTTCTCTTACAAGGAGGGGATGCTAATCTGGTTTTTTCTTTTCGATTATATCATCTTTCATTGGTGTAGTCTTGCATCTCTTTTGATGTTTGTTGCTTCTCTTTATGAGTGCTCAACTCTTTTTACTAGCATGGGAATTCGATTGTGTTTTGAATTATGTATTTACGTCATGAGTTGCACTTCTGAGCACCTGAAGCCACATATACGCGGGTCGGGTATGGGTTGGGGTCGACTTAGATCCACGCACTTTTTTTTTTGTCATGACTTTTATGTTATGTTAGACATACATTTATGTTATATTAATCATACATTTAAGTCCAGATATCATACCTTTATTAAATACTTTTAGCTCTAAAAAAATACTTATTTCGCTACAATTTGTTTATGTTTACCTTTATGTGATATTATTTATACATTTATATCAACATAGTTATACATTTATATATTATATAAAAGTACAACTAACATAACTAAAAAATATGAAAGGTTAATATGTCTATTTAAAAAAAATATTAAGGTACAACTAACATTACTAAAGGTATGACTAACATAACATAAAGGTACGACAACTGGGAGCATGTTTGGGCAAATTTTGTGCGCGACCTGGTGGTGCGGCGAGCGTGTGGTTGCGCATGATGGACCGGGTCAATCCGAGTGCACGTACCTAGGTCCGTGCACTAAATGCATAAATTTTTTTGTGTTATGTCATATGTTAGCATGGGAATGTTTTTTGTTTTTTTTTTTTGAATTTCGCTTTTTGATCTGGAAATTTGCTTCAGGTATGCATTTAACTAATTCACACAATATTTTCTTGTTTTCATGTTCGGACATTTTGGTGGTCTTCACTAGATTTAGAATGTCGATATCATAATATCTTATTGTAGTAAAATTATCTATTTCATGAATTATGTAGGTGTAATTTAGATGTGATTGATTGAGTTTTTAATATTGAGAGATGGAAAATAATTGGATATAAATAAAAGACTTATTCGATAAATGAGTAATTTTCATTTGAAGTCCTTATCACATACTTGCAAGATTGTGAAATTAACACAATTAATTGTAACATTTTCTTTATTAAACAATGAGATGTCTAGTACAAGCTCCATTTACTGTCAAATATTTTTACACCAAAGATTATTTCTACAAAACAAGTTCAAGCTCCATTTACTGTCAAATATTTTTACACCAAAGATTATTTCTACAAAACAAGTTCAAGAGGGCTAGTGTGACTTACACAGCTTGTTGATTCAATTAATTGATTATATTCAACCTTAGCCTTAGTAATTCAGGACAACCTAAGAACATTGAGATTTGATTTTGAGCAGTTGTGTTAGAGCTTCTTTCATATTTATCCTATCACTCGGTGATTCTGCACAACACTTGAAAGCCAACTCCAAGATGGACGATACACATTGCACAATTTTACCACTATGTTGTTGATCAAGATTGATGAATAAGTTGACATCTATAATCTCATGGGATGATTGTGGAAGTGAGTTTTGAACCCAACTCTTTAAGCTCAAATCTCCAACGAAAATGTTATCACTTGGTCTTTTCCTTGTAAAAGTCTCCATCAACATCACACCATAACTATATACATCACATCTTCTCGAAACTTGCCCTTCCAAACCATACTCTAGAAATAACATATATCAAAATGCAAGCAGATACAATTAAAATAAAGATCATGAAATGTAATATAAAATATTTCGAATAAAAGTATTGAACCTGGAGCAATGTAACCGAATGTTGCTAGGGTGTTGGTCAGAACCATGCTCTCCTCGTTGCCCAAAAGTCTTGCTATCCCAAAATCACATACATGGCCAATCATCTCTTCGTCTAACAACACATTACTGGGCTTCAAGTCGCAATGAACAATGGATGTTGAATATCCATGATGAAGATAGTCCAATGCAGATGCAACATCAATCATTATATTCAATCTTTGCATCATATCCAAGCAATAGTTGTGGGAATACAACCATTTTTCAAGGTTTCCATTGGTCATATATTCAAGTATTAATGCCCGAAAATCTTCATTGGAGCAACTGCTTAAGACTTTGGTAAGATTTCGGTGACGAATGTTACGTAGTACTTCACACTCGATGTCAAAACTCCTAAAAACAGCTTCGTTTTGCATATGAAACACCTTCACTGCAATAACCCTCCCATCTCTGAGAATCCCTCTATAAACTGAACCAAAACTTCCAGAACCTATTAAATTGCTTTCGTTGAATTGTTCAGTTGCTTGCCGGATTTCATAATAGGAAATTCTTTTGGACACAATAGACACTTGCTCATCAATTCTTCTACCTGACTTATCTCTTTTTCTGTATCTTATAAAGATAAAGGCCAATGAGATAACAGTGATTAGTGCGATCACTCCAGCAAGAATAAACAAAACAAATTTCACATTCTCTTTCCTTGATCTGCGATTGGAAATAGGGCAAAGTGGGACATGAAACCTTTGGATTCCATATAATGCTTTATTAGCCTTAAAAGACTCCAGAGTGAAGTTTTTGAAAGGACCACCAATAGGAATTTCTCCACTTAAAGCATTGAAAGAGACATTGAAATTAACAAGATGTTGAAGGTTTTCAATGGACTTTGGAATTGAACCAGAAAGGTTATTGTAAGAAAAGTCTAGTGTTTCCAAACTAAACATGCTCCCCATGGACACAGGAATTATTCCTTCTAGTCTATTATGTGCAAAAGATAGATAAATCAAAGTTTTTAAATTATCAATTGTGGTTGGGATTGACTCTGACAACTGATTCCTTGATAGATCAATTATGGTTACTGCTAATAAATTACCTATCTCAGGAGGTAAAATTCCACTTAAGGAATTATTGGCTAGGTTTAGGTGCACCAAATCTTTGAGGCGCCATAAGCTTGATGGTATGCTGGAAGTCAACATGTTGGAAGCGAGAGAAACCTTTCTTAAGGAAGAGACATTTTCTAGACATTCAGGAATTGGACCTGCTAATTGATTTTGGCTTAAATCTAGGGTAGACAGGTTGGGTAAATCACATAGACCTTTAGGAATTGGACCTCCCAGATTGTTCTCACTTAGAGATAAAGCCTGAAGCTTATGCAAATGTTTGACAGTACGAGGAATATCACCAGACAACTCATTATTGTGTAGGGAAAGTGTGATCAAGTTGCTTAAATTGTCAATATTAGTAGGAATCCTACCCTTAATGTTGCAACCGTAAGCAAAGAATTGTTCGAGTGAGAATGATAAATTCCCAATGGAAACTGGAATGACACCATGGAGAGGATTATTACCAATATCAAAAACTTTTAAAGATGGGCAATTTGCTAATGAAGTAATGAAGCTCAATTCTGAAGAAGATGATTTCATCCTTAGATTGTTGCTAAACAATTGAACAAATTCAAGGAGTCTTAGGTTTGCAAAAAAGTGAGGTACGAAACCAGTAAAATTGTTTTGAGCTAGTCCGAGTCTCCTAAGTTTCGAACAATTTGAAATGGAGTCGGGTATTGCTCCACTCAAGTAATTCCCAGAGAGGAGCAGTTCTTCAAGAATGGGTAACCCATAGCACAAATTGGTTGGAAGAGTACCCGATAAGCCATTATCAACAAGTGAAAGAGCTTGAAGAGTTGAGATATTAAAGATCTCAGATGGAATCAAACCTGTGAAGTTGTTAACTGGAAATACTAAGTACTCCAGTTGGTAAAGTTGGCCAATTTCTTTAGGTAGAACACCTGCCAAAATCAAAACTAAGTAGTTGTTCTATGAATCACCTGTGAAGTTGTTATATATGCACTGTGAATCTCTCGTTTACCTGTGAAGTTGTTGTCTTCGAGAAACAATGATTTTATTTTTGTAAGATTCCCAATTTCTTTGGATAGAATACCTGCTAGGAATGAAAAACTATTACTATGATTATAAAGAAACTTATTGCAATCTATTGAAGAAGATATGATTGATATGATTTATAAATGAGAATCATCATTTTTGTTAGTATTACAATGGATATGAGATTAGTTATGATTTATTCCCATAGTATTATTCTTTCCTATTAAACAAAACGATTGGACCTTTTTTTTTTACTGCTTTAATGTTGAGCATTAAAATTATATATTTAATTCTCACAGGTTAACTTTCTAAAATTCAATTATCATATAACCTTTTTAGATAATATCAAATTATGTACAAATAATATAAAATATATCTTACTAACATAAATTATTATAAATAAAATATAAAAATAGCACAAAATAACAAAAACTTGAATACATAAATACTAAAAAATAATAAAAAAAAACTAAAATAATAACAAAATAAAGATAATATGAATATCATTTTAATAATAGATGTAATATTACTTGTAATATACAATTTGTATAAAAAAAATTAGTAATTATATACAAATAAGATAAATAAAAATTATGACAAATAATATTTTTTTATAAAAAAATATAAATAAAGTGAAACTAAAATAATATTTTTAAATAATTAAAATAAGATATTAAATAAATAATATAAAATAATTAAAAAGAGTATGATAAGTATTATAAAATTTAATTACTTTAAGAATATGCAACTATAAAAATGTCTAATCCATTGTTATACTCATTAATCACATAAAAATTAGAAATATTTAATATTAGTGTCAAAGAAGAAAAAACAAAATTTGTTGTTTCATAATATAATTACACGTTAGATAAAAATTTAGAAGTATATTAACTTATAACAGTATGTTATGCATATTGGAATTTATGTTGATTTAAATACAAAGATTGATAAATATCGTAATATGTGAATTGTAGAGTAATTGAGTTATGGTTTGACCCATTTCACGCAATACATTAAAATTCCGTGAGACGGTCTCACAAGAGACTTAGTCATATTTTATTAATTTTCATATCTAAACATAGATATGTACATTTTATTGAAATATTTGGTTCAACCAAACAAATAGCTCAATTAAATCCAATAAAAAAATCAACCTTTCAAATATCCCAAATAACATTTGCTATCTATTTAATTATGTATAGATATATAGATAGTTGTACTCACAAAAATATTCAATCCACTTGAATTAAGACAAATATTTCAATGCATTATACCAAAATTTTGTTTTGTAAAGGTTTTCTCAAATAATAAAAACTTTTTTGATTTTTTGATTTGTAATTTTTTTCATAATCATTTTTATTCCACATTTCTAATTTTGATTAGTATAATTTTATTTAGAACTCATAATCTTTTAACTTTTACATTTTAGTCTACTCCTATAATCGAAACTACTCCAAATCAATATAAACTAAACAAATGCATCAAAAATTAATTATTTTAGATTTGATATTTTATATTTCTATATAAATATAAATAAAAATGAAAAAAACGTAAAAATATAGATTTAATTTATCATGCATTAAAAATGAATTTTCAATGAAGAAATTTTTTAATTTAAAATTATGATATGTTTAAAACCAATTATCACCCCCATATTTAATTAATTTATTTATTTTCTAATACTTAATGTTATTCATTGTACTTTGGTTTAGTACAATATTTACTTTTAACTCATATTTTTTAGCTCCCACATATTAATATACTACTACCGTTGAAACTACTACAAATCATAAAAAAACTCTCAAATGCATAAGAAATTAACATTTAAAATTTGATGTTATACTTTTCTATATTCATTAATCATCACCATCATCGAATCATCATCATCATCGAAGAAGAAACGGATGCATAAATTGCACTACCCTTATAAAATTATAAATAATATTCGGATTTTTAAACACTACCAAACCTTTTTGGCTATAATTTTTTTTTCAACAATAAGCACTCTATTTTAAAAAAAAAAAGTTGCAACCACCCACCTCTTAAGTTGTTGTAGGAGAGATCCAAGATTTTAATCATTGTAAAATTCCAAAAACCTCTTGAGAGGATCCCCGTAAACTGGTTTCTTCTAGCACTGAATTCAACTAGGCTATGAAGATTGCCAATCTCTCTTGGTAGAACACCTGTTAAAAATTGTAATCTTTTGATCGTAAAACATAATGAAGAACGTCTAAAACAAATACTGGCCTTGTGCCAAAAAAAAAACAGGTTATGTTTGTTCAAAGTATAATTTGTTCTGTACCATTTAAATTGTTGTACCCAAGATCTAAATGCTGAAGCGAAACTAACTTTCCAATTTCTGCTGGTATCTGCCCACTGAAGGAGTTGTAAGCCAATGATAGAATTCCAAGTTGTGAACATTGGGATATATTTGATGGGATTTGGCCGCTCAGCTGATTGAAAGAAAGGTATAACCCTTCAAGAAGTGGAAGATTACTGCACATTTCATTGGGAAGACTGCCACTCAATTCATTTGATGTCAAACCGATATTTTTCAGTGTGGATATGTTAAATATGGCTGATGGTATAGCACCCGACAGATGGTTGTATTGCATAGATAGAAACTGCAGGCTACGAAGTCTTCCCAGCTCCTCCGGAATATTTCCTTGTAGATCATTGTAAGAAAGTTGAAGGAATTGCAGATTTGATAATTTAGAGAGGGATGTGGGGATAAAGCCTGAAAAGCTGTTATTACGTAGAGAAATGAACTTCAAACGACGGAGAAGAGACAACTCATTAGGCACAGTGCCATTGAAATGATTGAATGAGAGGTCGAGTGAAACGAGGAAAGAGAGGTTTGCTAGATGTGGTGGAATGGTGGCAGAGAGCCCCATCTTTGAAATATTTAGTGCACTCACTCTGTGGTGGCGAAAGTTGCAAGTGACGCCAATCCAACTGCAAACAGAGCTTGAATTGGTCCAATTTCTTGCAAGAATGTGACGAGGGTCTAACACGATGTTTGCTTTAAGGGCAAGAAGGGCAGATTGATCTGTGGCAAGATTTGTAGTTGTTTCGGCTACGTAGAACATTTGGGTGCAGGTCAGTATTAGGATAATATGGGTAAGAATGTAAAAGTAGCTGGTGATCTCCATTTATGGTTGCTAGCTAAAGGGTCTAATGCAAGAATATATGTTTCCTCACAATGCTACTAATATATACTTATTCATCTCTAATAATATGGGATATTACCTGGAAATAATATGGGAGGCATAGAATGTCTGAAGTGAAGATAGGTTCTCAATGGAAGTGGGAATTTATCTCGTCCACATAAATGATATATAGAGATATATCATATATCAAACTTTTAAACATTTTACAATCCTTCATAAAATGAAATTTAGACTTTAAAATTATTTTCCAAAATTTATATATTAAAATTATAAACTAATTTTCAAATTTTTTAATTTTTGACAATGTTTAAATTTCATTATTTTCAATATTTAATCGTATCATTAAAATATAATCATATCATTTAAGATAGTTCCTTTAGTTTTATCTCTACTCATATATATATATATATATATATATAAATTATAAGATAACTTATTTTGTAAGATATATGAGAAACTTATTCTATAAGATACTTAAAAGTTATTTAATTTTTTTTTCTTTTTTTCTATTGGTTGATAATTTGAGAGGGAATATGACAAATCTAAAATTTGTTAACTTCTCTCATTTTATATATAATATAAAATCACAAGAAATTCTCTGTTCCAATAAAATATGTATCATCTGGTTATCAGACATTCAAAATTTTTGCAAAGTTTCCTTAAATAGATTGTTGCAAAAATTATTTTAGCCAATCAACTGTAATAAAAATGTTGTGTAACAGAATATTATTATTATTAACTAATTATTTGACAAAATTATCTTTTCGTATATGTTTGGTTATTTGTTTTGCTTGCAGATTTATTAGAGAATCAAGAATACAAGTTCTGCATTGTTCTACTATATGGCACAAATTTAGGGTGCAAGGATAATATGGTGAGTTTACTATACTAAAATATATGGTGAAATTTATATTTTTCTTTAGAGACGGTTAAATGTACTCAAAATCAAATGCTTCACGTGACCTCAAGCTGAGTCAATGGAGAAATTTTGTCCTAAAGTGGAAAAGTTTTTTGAGAGTTGGAGAAATTTCTTTTTTCTTTAGAGACGATTGTGTAGTCAAAATAAAACGTTACTCGAGAGTCTGTGGAGACTTAAATACATGCACTTTTTGTCCCGTATTAGCGAAGTCTTTTTGTCTATTTGTAACCGAACTTTTCTTCCTGTGAATGCAATTTTTTCAAATTGTATTCTATGACTATTTCCAAGCCATTTTTCTAATCAAAATCTCATTTTTCATTCATATTTTGTTCAAATTGATTTTGAATAGAATGAAAATCAAAAATTGATTTGGAGTACTGATCTGATTTGAAATATGAAGTGCATGTTTTGACATTATTTTTATGAAAATTGATATTGTATCACCAGTACACACCAGTGCCAATCCAACTGCAAACGGAGCTTGAATTGGTCCAATTTCTTGCAAGAATGTGACGAGGGTCTAACGCGATGTTTGCTTTAAGGGCTAGAAGGGCAGATTGATCTGTGGCAAGATTTGTAGTTGTTTCGGCTAAGTAAAACATTTGGCTGCAGGTCACTATTAGGACAATATGGGTAAGAATGTAAAAGTAGCTGGTGATCTCCATTTATGGTTGCTAGCTAAAGGGGTCTAATGCAAGAATATATGTTTCCTCACAATGCTACTAATATATACTTATTCATCTCTAAAGCTAATTATATATGCAAGAGGGATATTACCTGGAAATAATATGGGAGGCATAGAATGTCTGAAGTGAAGATAAGTTCTCAATGGCAGTGGGAATTCTCCATTCACATCAATGATATATAGAGACAAATCATATATCTAACAACTTGTAATGAGAGTTCAACTCTGAATTAAGAAGATGTTGGAAATAAGGCCGGAGCACTGGCCCCTCAAACTTTAAATAATTATATAGTATAATATATAGTGATTTTGAAATTATTTAGGGAAAAAATACATAGAAGATACATAGAATATAGGATTTGATTGAAAAGGTGTGATAGTTGGACTGACAATTAGAAAGTAAAAAAAAAAAAAAATTTAATATATATATATATATATATATATATATAATATTGATTGAATTTATATAAAAATTATTGTAATTAATGCAATTATTATACCTTAAAAAATACTACTCCAATGGATGATTATTACATTAAAAAAGAATTTAATTTATGCAACTCTAATTTATCATGTGCAATGGACATGTGTTGTGCTAGTTTCGTTATGTATACTTAGACGTACTCGTGAAGTGGACGTTATACAAGAGATCCATGTATTTTACACTGTAAGATTCCGGATATTTATTGAAATGGTCGCACTAAATTTATTTTAAAATAGTTATATAGATTCCAAGGAAAACATATTGAAAATACGGAGAGGCAAGCACCATAAATTGGTTGTTTTTTAACACAGAATGTGATCAGATTGTGATGACTTAGAGTTTATAAGCAAAACATATTGTAGAAATAAAATTACAAGAAATTCTCTATTCCAATAAAATATGTATCATCATCTGGTTATCAGACATTCAAATTTTTTGCAAGGTTTCCTTAAATAGATTGTTGCAAAATTTATTTTAGCCAATAAACTGTAATAAGGATGTTAAGTGTATAAGAATATTATTATTATTATTAACTAATTATTTGACAAAATTATCTTTTCGTATATGTTTGGTTAATTGTTTTGTTTGCAGATTTATTAGAGAAGCAAGAAAACAAATTCTGCATTGTTCTACTCATTGTACAAATTTAGGGTGCAAGGATACATGGTGAGTTACTATACTAAAATATATGGTGAAATTTATATTTTTCTTTAGAGAAGACTATATGTACTCAAAATCAAATGCTTCACGTGACCTCAAGTCTTTACGAGAGTCAAGCTGTCAATGGAGACTTAAATACATGCAATTTTGTCCCGCAGTAGTGAAGTCTTTTTTTTTTTTTTTCTTTTTGCTATTTCTAACCGAACTTTTTTCTTCCTGTGATTGCAATTTTTTTCAAATTGTATTCTATGACTATTTCCAAGCCTTTTTTCCAACCAAATTCTCAATTTTCATTCATATTTTGTTCAAATTGAGTTTAAATCGAATGAAAATCAAAAATTGATTTGGAGTATTGATCTGATTTGAAATTAAAGTGTTTTGACATCATTTTTGTGAGAATTGATATTGTATCACCATTAATGAGATTTAAAGTGTTTTGACATCGTTTTTATGAGAATTGATATTGTATCACCATTAATGAGGTAAGTTAGAATTTCTACTATTTATAGAATAATACAAGGAGATATACAAGATAAATACAACAATGAAATCAAAAAAATATGTTTACAAAATCTCTATACAATAAATTAGAGATTCAAGCGATGTTATGGATGCAATTGAACACATAGCTTGGAACATAACAACTCAAAGTTGGGATGAGGTAAACTCTTGATGAAAATGTCTGCAACTTGAAGGCTTAAAAGAACAAAATGCGTGTCTAGCCAGCCCAAGGAGACCAACTCGTGAATAAAGTAGCAGTCAATATCAATATGTACGGCATGTTTTGACCAATGAGATTCTGACTGAGAAATAAGACACCCTTGTTGTCACAAAGGAGCAAAGGACGAGTGGAGAGCCAAAAATCGAGTTCAGGATTGCCAATGGAAGCTGGAATGACACCATGGAGATCAGGATTATCAGCAATCGCAAAATAGTTTAAAGATGGACAATTTGTTAATGAAGTAATGAAGCTCAATTCTGAAGAAGATGATTCTATCCTTAGATTGTTGCTAAACAATTGAACAAATTCGAGGAGTCTTAGGTTTCCAAAAAAGTGAGATACGAAACCAGTAAAATTGTTAGAAGCTAGTCCAAGTCTCCTAAGTTTTGAACAATTTGAAATGGAGTCAGGTATTGCTCCACGTAGGTAATTCCCAGAAAGGACCAATTCTTCAAGAATGGGTAACCCATAGCACAAATTAGTTGGAAGAGTACCCAATAGACCATTCTTAATAAGTGAAAGACCTAGAAGAGTTGAGATATTAAAGATCTCAGATGGAATCAAACCAATGAAGTTGTTGACTTCAAATTGTAAAACCTCCGGTTGGTAAAGTTGGCCAATTTCTTTAGGTAGAACACCTGCCAAAATCAAAACTAAGTAGTTGTTCTGTGGATCATATATTTGCACTGTGAATCTCTCGATTACCTGTGAAGTTGTTGTATCCGAGATTCAAATATTTTATTTTTGTAAGATTCCCAATTTCTTTGGGTAGAACATCTGCTAAGAATGAAAAGCTATTACTATGAGTATGAAGAAACTTGTTGCATTTAAATACAAATATTGATAAATATCGTAATATGTGTGGTATACTATTATAATCTCTATACCTAATGTGTGATTTCATTTAAAAAATAATGAGCAAATATTTTATTAATTTTCATATCTATAGATGGACATGTAGATTTTATTGAAATATTTGGTTCAACCAAACAAACAACTCAATTAAATCCAATAAAAAAATCAACCTTTCAAATATCCCAAATAACATTTTCAAATTTCTTTGGGGAGAACACCTGCTAAGAATGAAAAGTAAGCATTACACCAGTATAAAGAAATGGTCCGCCTTGGCTGTTTCGGGCTGGTTTTAGTCGATTTCGGGTTTAAAAAATACATAAACTATAAATAATATTAAAAAAAAATATATACTATACATTTTTATATTTTTTATTTTAAATTTTTTTAAACTATAAATAATATTGAATTTTATGTTCTTTTTATGTTAAAATATAAACAATAAGTTCAAAACATAAAACTTAAAAAACAATTCTGAATTATTTAAATTGTTATTTATATTTAATATTTCTTAATGTTATTTATATTTTTTATATAATATTTTTAACACTTTTAAAATTTTAAATTGTACTTAGATTTTTATTTTAAAAACATAAAAAGTTAATAAAAATCTGAATATTATTTTGATTCAAATTATTATTTCTTTTTAAATATTGATCTAAATATTATTTAATATTACTTATATTATTTATAAATTTATTAATTATTTATTTTTCAATTTAATGTTTTAAAAAAATTAAATAATTTTTAAGATTTTTAAGTAATTTTTTATATTTTTAAATAATTTCCAGCGTAATTTTTATGTTCACATTTAAATATGTTGATATTAATTTTTTTTATGTATTTTTAAATAATATTCAGATTCCTATTCTATGTAATTTTAACAATATTTCAAATTTGTAAATAATTTATCTTTATTTTAATATTTTAATTCCAAAATCAACCATACTTTAGGTTTCACTCTACAGAATTCATGCCATATTAACAAAGCTCGCCGGAGTTTTCAATATTTTGATGACAAGTGTCCTTTATTTATCAAATAAAACTCCAATTATGCTAAATCTTTTTTTTTTTTTTTATAAGAAGAGTTGAAATAAATAAATGTGACCCCTTAATTTTTTGAGTAAGTCTCTTATGAGACCGTCTCACGAATTATTATTACATTGATTTTACATATTGTTTGTAGGTGGTGGGGCTCCGTCTCACAGTAACTATCCATGAGACCGTCTCACGTGAATTTTTGTGTAATATTTTTCATAAAAGACCTTTACTTTGGAGATTTTACAAAAAAAAAAAAAAAAAAAAAAAAAAATCTCTAGATTTTGCAATTCATTATAACAACAAACAACTATATTTATGCGATGCAAAATGCACCAATTTCATTTCTAATAATAAACAAATCATCCACTGTAAATATGAGAGAAAAACTCAAAATTGACTAACAGTTTTCCCCTTCGCAATTTCTCGAATTTTGCATTCCAAATATTCTGTTTTCATAGATCGAGTTTCGTTTTTATTTGGGATGCTATGGAGTTTGAATTAATGGATAAATAATAATTGTTGGACTTTATCATTCACTTATGAATGATTTAGTTTATGTTATTCGTATTTTGAGATGAATTATTCAGAATATGTTTTATTTTATTCGTACTGCATATGAATAATTCTTACCAAAATATGATTTTTATTTTTGTTTAGTTCCAATAATTTTAAGTAGAAATTCAGTAAGAGAGCGTTGGCAAACAAATTAATAGGAGTAATAATGGACAACTTCTGATTCTGTAGTAAAGATTTCAAAGATTTATACACTTACAAGATGAATTAGCTTTTTGATAGAAATTTTTGAAAATGAAGCCTAAATTTATTTTTGTATTTGACTTAAACCTTTTTCCATGTATATAAACAAATCTGTTGTAATCTTTGTAATTATCTCTTTATATTCCTATCTGTTTATACATCAATAGAATCCTCACCCAAAGGTAAATTCAATTCAATTCACATTCTATCAATTATTATATAAGCTATTATTTTTAGAGATAAAAAGATAAAAATAATGTTATAAAGAGTAGAAATAGCCAAATAATGTAACACAAAATTTATTCTAGCCATGTCCATAAGAAATATGTTTTTTTGTGTGTTTGGATAAAAATACTCTTCCTTCTCTTTTCCTAGTCATGCTCATCCGGTTCGGAAAACCGGAATCGAACTGGGGTCAACGGTTAGGAAAATGTTGACCTGGTTTCGGTTCCAAATCGAAACCGCAAACCGTGGTTCGATGGTTCGGTTTCGGTTCGGGCATATTTCGAACCGTCAAACCGACAGTTAACTGACGGTTTATCTATTTAATTTTTTTTTTTATATTTTATATAAATAATATTATATATTTATGTTATTTTACTCTTTAATTTTAAGTTGTATGGATTATTATTATTAATTTGTATTTTTTTAGGTTTATGGTTTATATTTGGTTGTATTTAAATTGTAATTTCTAATTTTTGAACTTGTAACTTATAAGTTGTAATGTAGTATTGATGTAACTTGTAAATGTAAGTTCTATTTTTTAATTTATATCAAATTTACTCTTTTTTTTTTTTGTAATATATGTATAATTGTAATATTTATAAACAAATTTAATTTTTAAAAATAAAAAAAATTTAAAAAATTAAAAAATAAATAAATAAATAAAACAAACCGCCCAAACCGACGGTTCGAATTGAAACCGGTGGTTTACAAACCGAAACCAAAACCAAAATCCCCACTGTTCAATTTCGGATTGACCCTCCATGGTTTTTCAAATCGGCGGTTCCGAACCGTTTGAGCACCACTATTTTTCCCCTCACATGTCCTTAGGAGGTTGACATCATTTCATTGAGGGTAAAAATATAAATTTTTTTCGTTATATTTAATGGTTTGTCATTTTTCAGTTATTTAAAAAAAAATTATTATCTTATTAGACTACTTTTATGGTTGTGATATATATATTTTTTAAATACTTAAATTATTCCATCTGCATATATAAATTCACATAATTGATTGATTGGGTTTAAGGATGGCAATGGGGCCGGGGCAGGGCGGATAGTAGAATATCCAGGCCGTCCCACCCCATCCCACCCTACCCCTTGACAAAGGATCCGCCCCGTGGCAGGTCAGGAATAATTGATCCACGCCCGCTCTGTGCGAGGCGGTCCGACCTGCACCCCGCCCCAATTATAATTTTTTTTAAGATGTCAAAATTATGAAAAAAATTAATGTATTCCAAAATTTTCATACACTGATACATATATTTAGAAATACAAAAATAATTTAATTATAATCCTTTTAATATTATCTTATGAAATTTATTATGAAATAATTTAAATTTATTAGTATAATCATAATAAACACATCTTAAATAAGATAAAATTAAAATATTTATAATTAACTTACATTTATATTTCTAAATATATGTATCTTAAATATATGCACATGTTTGTGTATATATATATATATATATATATAATACACAGTGGTGCACGGGATGGGACATAAAGAAGATCCAGACTTGCCCAACCCCATTTCTAGAACAGGACAGGTCAAACCTGCCTCAAATGTCTCGGATCAGATAGGATACCCGCGGGCCTGGTCAAAATTGTCATTCCTAATTGGTTTTTGTCATAATATATGCATGATATTCCTTTTTTTCTATCTTAGACAAAAATCATATTGCATATATAAGGCTATGTTATTTTGACCAATAATGAAACGTTTGGTTAAAATGACAATTTGAGTAAAGATTATAAATTTCCCGGTAATTATTCCTATATTTATTCATAACCATGCTTCATTTTGATTAAAACAAGAATATTCAATAATAATACTCATCTTAGCTGGTTTGACTACTATTGCGAATTCCATCGCATAAAAAGTTCTCCATTACCAATATCTTAAAAGAAAATAGTATCAATATCAGTATCATTATTCGAGTGCCATTAATGTAAACTAGAACTACAAGTATCTATAATAAAATATGATATTGTTTTGGAAAAAAATGTTTTTTAGTCCTTTATGTTTGACTCATTATATTTTTAGTTCTCTATCTTTCACCTTTTGATTTTTAATCCTCTATGTTTACAAAGTATAAGTTTTTTAGTCATTGATGTAATTTGAGAACTAGCAGAATATGATTAATGTTATTTTTTTAGTTTTGTGTTATTCGTTTCCAACACGAAATGTATATAATTTATAATGAAAAATACATTTTTTAATTGCTTAATATTTATTTTGATGCTAAAATGATTTATTTCTCATAGTCACAAAACTCTAACATACTCGTCTCGGAATGAAAAATAGAATTTTTAATTATTAATATTAATTTAGACATGTTAGTTGAATAAAAAAAATTGGTGTTAAAATTAAATTTTAATTAAAAAAAAAGTTACCTACTATTGTAGGTAAAAGGACTAAAAATGATATTTTTTAAACATAGAGGACTAAAAATCAAAAGGTAAAAGATAGAGGACTAAAAAATGATATTCTTTAAACATAGAGGACTAAAAATCAAAAGGTGAAAAATAGATGACTAAAAATCTAATGAGCCAAACATAGATGACTAAAAAACTTTTTTTCCCTATTGTTTTTCATTAAATATTTGCATGTTGATACAACATGCAACTTTTAATTTTAATTATTTTCAAGTAAATATCTATTATTGTATACTGAAAATAGTAGCATATTAACATATTAACATACTATATTAACAATAATATATCAATTAAAAATAAATTTATTTCATAATTTATAATTGAAAGGAAAATAACTTGGAGATAAATAAAAGACTTATTCGATAATTCACTAATGCAAAAATATTTATGAACTATTTGTATCTGGTTCATCCTTTAATTTATATGAAAATTAAGATCCACCTGCTAGTTTTGTTCAGCTTTGTAGTTTACTAATATGAAGAGCTTCATTTTTCTTCTCTGAGATGCGGTTTTTGATAATCTTGATATTGTAATTTCAGGATTGGGAATTTGCTGGTTTGGTGAGTTCATCGTCTTTTCTTCACGTGGGATCCTTAAGTTGATAAGTATTGAAAATTCATATAAATATTAATGAATAGAATCCTTGCCTGCCTGCTAGTTTCCGTTCTCATTCGTAGTTTATTGATATGAGAGCTTCACTTGTCTTCTCTGAGTAGTGGTGGTGATAATGTTATTTCAAGATTCAGAGTTTACTGTAATGTCAGGTTTGTTTTCTTCTCTTCATCTGAGATGCTTTGGCTGATAAGTACTGAAAATTCATATAAAGACTAATGAAGAGAATTCTTGTCTGTTAGTTTTTGTTCTCCTTCGTAGTTTACTAATCTGAAGAGCTTCATTATTGTTCACTGAGCTTGGCTGTGATACCTAATTTCTGTATAGGGAGTTTGTTCTGCTTTGTCAGATTTGCATTCTTCACTTCACCTTTAGCAATCAGTTTGTGATTCCCTCAGTTATAATCTTTGCATGAACGTGTATCCGGTTCCAATCTAATTTGCTTTATACGTGGGATTTCACTGGAATTTAGGTTCTTGCTTGATTGCTGATGATATTTTCCTTGGTTTTTTCTTATTTGTCCTCAAATATGGTTCCTTTTTATCTGCAGAAAATGATGTCCTGCATATTTTCTCTGTTGGGTGACCCTTATATGAGTTGGTTTCATCAATTTATATTATTTGTTTCTGTTGGTGTTCATTTTCACCTTAAGTGTGATCTGAACTTTTGTGAATCAGGTTTTCATGGTAATGGATTTTGAGGTATGCTCTTTTATTTTCGTCCACAATGTTTTATTTATTTATTTTTTATTTTGGGTTAAAAATCAGTTTATTGTCTTTTAACCAAGTGGTTGTAAGCCCATAGGTTCTTTCTATTTGTGTTATTGTTCTGCAATGCTTTGCAATGTGTCTCATCTCTAGTTTTGGGTTTGCTTTCACTTTCTGTTTACTAAACTTGATGAGCCGTAAATCATAGAGACACTCTTGTGTGTTCTGATTGGCTTCTCATTCTCAGTCCAAAATTTTGATCGTTCCTCATCACTTTAAAAAGTCTGTTCTTGTTGTTAGATGTTGGTTTTTAATTAGATGATTCTATTATCTGTGCCAGAGTGGAGGAAATTATAAACATTATTGTTCCTGTTTTTTTTTTTTTTTTTCCTGAATTTGGTGTAGTGCGTCTGTAGCGTTTTTTCGTTGCCAGAGTTGTTCAGATGCTTCGTGTTGTTTTGTATTGTTCTATTGATGTTTGGATTAAATCTTATATTATCTTTGTAGATCTTGCGACTTCAACTAAAAGTTGAAAACCTCATGAAATTGTTTGTGTTATTCTTCTGCAATACTTTACATTTTGTGTCTCCTCTCTAGATCCAAGTTTGCTTTGGTGGTGGTGTGTGTTCTGATTAGCTTCTCATTCTCAGTCCAAAACTTTGATCATTCCTTGTCACTTTGCAACTTACATGGTGTGTGGTTCTAATTCTCATGTGTTTTTTGGTATTGTTCTATTGATATATGAAACTTATTTTCCTCTTTCTAGAAGTGGCTTTATTAAATCTGCCAGCTGAAATTACCATAATCTGCTTTGACATGAAACTGTTTTTAGAGATTAGTTTTTAATTAGATGAATCTATTATCTGTGCCAGAGTGTGGAGGAAATTATAAATATATTACCTTTGTAGATCTGTAGGTAATCATTTGAGTTGATGATGTATATCTAATGTGTTTGGTTGTTAAAAATTAGTTGATTGTCTTTGCAATTAAATATGATTTCATTTTTGACAATATCTTTAATTTTGTTTCTATCATATGCTTCTGTCTCAGGTTCTTGTTGTTTGTTTTTGTTATTCTTCTGCAATAATTTACATTTTGTTATTCTTCTCAATTTTTGGTTTCTCTTTGAAGGTTTTGTGTTTTTTAAGGATGGTTTACTATCTGTTTTCTGTGATATGGCATCCACATTGGACCTCATTTCCTTCATACCTTTTCTGGTCTGTTATTCATTTTCTGATCCATGTGAACTCATCTAATGTTAATAACCTAACTATAACATTGATGAGTTCTTTTTGAGGTGTTAATTATTTGATTCCATATTCCACGATTAAGGATATATTGAGTGTGAATATGATGTGGTCTTCTCTTACAAGGAGGGGATGCTAATCTGGTTTTTTCTTTTCGATTATATTATCTTCATTGGTATAGTCTTGCATCTCTTTATTCGATAAATAAAAGACTTATTCGATAAACATTGAGGTATACAGTTTGTGATTATTACTAGTCTATAGTCATATTTGGTTATTTACATAAATTAAGGATTTCGTTCGGAAGCAAATTTATATTTATGTAATGAGGATTATAGTGATACGTAGTGATATCTAAAAGCTTGTTGGGAAGGTGACCATCACATTAAATAGGGTATGTATTAGTAGAAGAATAAATAATAGAATTTGATATGAAAGAGGACTGTATATTTCTAAATGCAATACAGTTAATTTCTCAAATCATAGCCCGCATGGTTTAGTTTGGTTTTCTCTTTGATTCTAGTCTTGAATCTGTAACATAGTTTTTGTTCGAAATTTAGCACAACTGATACAGCGATGACAAAGATGCAATCGTCTGTGTAAGCTGTTTTAATTTTAAATGCCATGTCTATTATTGCACTCTCATCCAATAAGCAATGCTTTGATTGTTTGGTCATAATGATACGATTAACCCTATATATTATCAAAAATGCATATTTGGTGTCAATCTTCTTAGTTCCATTCGTTGTCGATCATCTTGTAGGAGCAACAGCGAAAGCAGCTTGAGCTCATTCTTGTTATCGGGAAAGCTGAGAAGTTGTGGGAGACAAACTCAAGATCAGAAGAAAGCTTTTGAAGCTTCAAAAACATCCATGGATGATGGAGTGGCAAATTCAGAAACTCTAGCACTGCAGAAAGAAGTCAACAATGACAGACCTTAGAGATTCTCGAATCAAATTTCAACGAGACATTTTACACCACACCCTCTTCAATGTTGAACGTTGATGGTTTAATATAACGGTGTAGTTTGCTGCAATTCAACTTTGATGAAAGGTCGTTTGAGGGCAAGCAGATAAGAGAGCATTGGTTGGATGATTCAAAACTTTTTTTTTTTAAATGAGTTGAAGTCATGATTTGTGTAGCTACGTTTGTTTTGTGTTTTCAGAGAATTATGTTACTGAGAACTGTAGTCTATTCATAGATTTTTTTATTTAATGTCTTTATGCAGTTAATCAATAAAATTTGTCATGAACAACTGAACATGATTACTTGGTTTTAATTTTCTATTCTAGGAAGAAGAATTAACAAAAGGGTCTGGCTATCCGCACCCCAACAATTACTAAACACACCCCGATTTCTAAACACACCCCCATTTAAATCAACTTCATTAAATACTTGCTAAACACACCCCAACACATTACGATAATACCCTTTCACCCTAAATTACACAAATATACTAAACACACCCACATTAACCTAACACACCCCAAAATCATTCACACCCAAATCAAAAAATCCTAACCCATTTCAATCCAAGAACCCTATCTCTCAATCCGGATTTGTTTGACCGATTTGTTCGATCAAATCATTCGGTCTAAGTTCGAACAAGTTTTATCACAATCAACAAAACATTTCCGTCCAATGGATCCTTACAACGAAGATGAAGTTCCAAGTAAGTTTGCAATTTGTTTTTCCAAATTTTTTTCCTCCATTTGGGTGAAATTTGTTGTTTTATTGTTTGAAATTGAGCAACATTGTTTAAGAATCATGTTTAGAATGTATTGTAGTTGAAAACATGTGTAGTTGTAGATTTAGGCCTGCAAAATGAAATTACGATTGTGAATTTTCTGATTCTGGGCGAGGTCGATTCGGCCCTGGTTCGCCGAGTTTATACAAGGGCGTTCGACTAGTGTTCGAACGACTTGCTTAGCGTTCGACTGCCAGTCGAACATCTGGTGTTCTGTTCGACTCCTGTTCGAACATCTACAGTTTTGTTCGACTTATGGTCGAACACTTCCAATTATGTTCGACTCCTGGTCGAACATTTCCCTATTATTCGACCAGTGTTGGTCGAATAGTCCTTGTTCCCTACCCATCAAATCTTATATTCTTGTGTTATATCTTTCACTCACTCAAGTTTGATAAATATTGCAGGATAGAATAGAGTTTATGAAAGGAGAAGACCTACCGCCTCGAACAGAAGACGTCGAAACGAGGAAGCGGAACAGGAACAAATAGAGGAACCGATTGCACATGGGCTTGGTCTTGAAATTATTCAATATTATGAACCGAAAGCCGAGTATCATGAACCGGAAGCCGAGGCAGTCGATGATGAATGATAGGATGAAGAAAAGGAGGCATGAGACCAAATGGAATCCAAGGAGGCACAAGGGGAAGCATCAGCTGAGGATGAGCTTCTGACGGCTTCTTGTCCCGGTGGGCCAGTTGATTGGAGCCTCATTCCAAGTTTCAAAACACATATTGCCTATTCTATTTGGCATGGAATAGAGAGGCCAATTTTGAAGTGTTGGTGTCACACCACCAAGATGGAGACATGGAACTTCAACAATGTGTCTCTTTCTTTCTTGAGGTTAGTTGAAAGGTGTACGAGCATTCTGAATATGAGGTGTTTTTCTTATAGAACGCCGAACAAGAATCTCATTTGTGCATTCGTGGAGCATTGGCAACCGGAGACCAACACCTTTCACATGCCATGGGGTGAGATGACCATCACCTTGGACTACGTTTGTTGTATCATTGGTCTCTCAGTGAGTGGTCACTCGGTGATGCTACCTACGACTAGGAACAGACCTGAACTTGTCTATCGCTTAATGCAAAGGTTGTTAGGCGTTGAGGAGAGAGTCACCTTAGATGCCCTTGTCGGTCTTAGAGGAAGCAGCGTGAAATTTGAATGGCTCCGGTCTAAGTTTGAAGGACACATTGGCTCAGACGATGCAGACATATTGGTTTGTTCTGCTCGGGTGTATCTCTAGTTTGTGTTGGGATGCACAATTTTTTCTGATAAGATTGGAACTAGAGCAGATACGAAGATCCTCCGACTTCTAGAGCATTTGGACCGTGTCCATACATACTCCTGGGGAGCGGCTGTTTTGGCGTATTTGTATCGACAACTCGGACTCGCCTCTCGAAGTGGGGTTCGACAAATGAATGGTTACTTAACCATTCTCTAGGTACAATGTTTCACGAGCTTCTTGCATTTTGTCTTTCCATTGATATATTTAACCATTTTTTCTCTTTAATTGTATCAGGCTTGAATATACGAGTATTTTCCAGTCTTTAGGCCAACTCACAACGTTAACTATCAGCGCCATGAGCCCCCGGCAAAAAAATGGATAAACCGAGCCCACCCCGGAGGCCTGATCTGTTGGTGGCTATTCGAAAAGTTTTGGACACGATGTCGGCAACCGACGTGAGTACTTACTTCATTGAAATTAAGTATCGACACCCTTGACATACAAATTGCCAAATATTGAGACCTATTTGTTGGTATATGTAGGTTAATTGGATGCCCTATAGGGACGTGAGGGATTACCATCCATTGGACGAAGTCACTTTCTACCAAGGGTGTATTAGATACTTCGACGTGGTGGAGCCGTATCACCCGGATCGTGTGTTTCGCCAATTTGGGTACGTTCAACATATTCCAGATGACCCACTTGTTCCCATGCTTGCCCGACGGGGAAAAAATGGCCTCCAATACAAGGTTACATGGGAGATATCTTTCCAGTCGAAGGACAAGGATATCTTGCTCGCAAAGGTAATTTTACATTCCTCATTTACTCTGTTTGTTGAAGTTATTAATGCTAAATTGAATGACATAGCATTGGAGTCGTCAGAATGCAAACGAGGAGTGTGATAATCTGTTGGTTTCTGATTTCGCTATTTATTTTTATTTTGAGTAGGTGCAAGATCTGGACGTAGAGGGTGTCATTACTACCATCTTATAAGATCAATCATCTTATTTATCCAAACATTTCAACTACTTACTTTTAAATAAGACTACAATATGTAAGAACTTATAAGTTCCTCCAAATAAACTTAGCCAAACACCCTTTTAGTAAACTAGTTATGAGCATAACTTGGAATCCAGAGGTATGTTGATCTAAGCCCATTAAGTCCTGTTTTACTGATTTATGTTAGCTAAAAGCATGATTTCTGTAGTCTGATAATGATTTTTTTTGCAATATATACTGCTAGTACTTTAGTTTTTTAATTTGATTCTGTGCTGGGTTTGCTGCTCAGAGGAACTTCGCAGTGGTAAAAATTTACTCTATCAATTGATCTTTTCAGAATCTGATAAACTTGTAAGAACTTCCTGGGCTGTCTATTTTATCAGTGACTTTGTTATTTCGATGGTAACTTTTTTATCTATGGTTTGTCTTCTGTGTCCTACAAATGAATTTCGGATACTGTCGTTAGATACCATTACAGCAATAGTCTGCAAAATTGTCTAACCATTAGAATTTAAATTTGATGAAGGGTGCTTTATCATCTCTCTGCTTTCTTTTTTAATTTATTTATTAAGGAAACTAGCTTACATTTAGATGGTTTGTGCTCCACAGGCATTGCAGATGATTTTACAGTGGGGTATGAAACCCTCTTGGTTTGATCCATTCAGCACAGCCATGAATGAAGTACATTCACGTGTTCCAGGGACTCCATCATCAGCTGGAGATCTTCGTGGTTATATGATTGATTCACCACGTATTGGGGATTCCGCGGTTCCTGAGATGCTTCTTAAAGTATTAGCCTTACCGTAGAGAAGGTTTTGCGTCGTCCTGTTTACAACTAATGTAAAATACTGGTACCTTGAGAGTTTAATGACTTTTCTTCCTTAAATTATCCTTAGGCTGTCTCCTTGATGATGAGAGAGTGAGACTATATGCTAAAGTTGTTAAAAAAGGCTCCACGCTGTGGTTGGCTTTTGCAGCAGCTATCTTTGGTGAATCCATGGAAGCAATTTTCTGTCTACAATTACCTTGTGCTCTCAACCACTTAATGAATAAATTTGTTAACAAATCGCCACAAAGAGGTTCACATACCGCTAAAGCTCTTGAAATTGATGAGGCATCTATGTTGAGCAGGATTACTTCAAAAGGAAAATCTGTGCATGGAATGGTCGTGTACATTGCTGTCTAGTACCTTTGATTACATATGAAGAGAAAAAAAGGGTTTACTTATAGGATCGTTATCATGTGCCCTTATCTAATGGTTACTCATATCCTGTACTACCAAGGAACAACTTGAAGTACTTTCTACTGGTTCAAAGGATGTTGCTTCTCATATTGATCGCCGATTGCAATTGGGATCTAAGCTATCTGATCTTGTGAAAAATAGGGAAGATGTTGTTGCTCTAATTGATTTATACAGGTCTGGAAAAATCCTAATGATGCGTAAGTCTTACCCTATGTAATTTCCATCTACTTTCTCTAGGAAATAAAAAAAGATTATAGATATGGTTTTTTTTGTACATTCATAAACTGTTGGTTCAAGTTTCACAACCATAATTATTATGCCTTTTTTTTTTCCTTCCACCAGAAATTATAGTGCATTTCAGCAGCCTGAGATCTTCAAATTTGGGGACTGTCATTCTTGTCAGAGGCTGCCAGAAAGGTACAAATACTTGAAAAATCTACTTTCTTACTATCCATTTTCTCATATTTAATAGTTTGTTATCTTTTATTTAAGGTAGACATGTACATCACAGTTTTCTGGAATGCGATTCGTCTTAGGTGTAACTGAAATATAAGATAGTGATGGAGCTTGTATAACATGATGAACGGTTTTTAATTTGCATGTTTTTCTGTATTTATCATGACTGGGGAAATATGGTCATGTTATAAATAGCATGCCCACATAGTTGCCTGAAAAATAAATGAAGATATTCAAGTGTGAAAAGAAGCTGTATATTTTCACAAATATAGTGCAACACTAGCATGCTCCATGAAACTAGGCCACGATTTCAACAAGTAGCATGCAAATTGTTTTCGCAAAAGCATCTGATATACATATCAGATATCTGTTCGAAAGAGTATCATATCTATTGATATGACTGCATGATTTCTATTGAATCAGCTTATTTGTTATGTACTCATGGGCATGTACTAGATTTATCCATATTTGTTAACCAGTTTTTTACGAATGCTTTAGGGAAACATTAAGTATGTCATCAGATTTGTATTGTTCTCTGCGTGTGAATCAAAGAGTTCTTTCTGTGGAACAATTGGTGCTGGAGACTCTGTAAACTGGTGGCTACAGTGTTGAGCTTGCCCTGAAGAAAATGGAATACAAGACTATTGATGATAGCATAATAAAGAAAGGTCAAATTTCTTTAGTCTTCCTACGATTTATAGTTCAGCATGTGTACATGAGGTGGCACTTGTGCATTTACCATTTATATTCATGCTAATGCAAGTGCAAGTGCAAATGCTAATGCTAGTACTAGTGCTAGTGCTAGTGCTAATGCTAATGCTAAACTTTTACCTTATTCTACCATTATTTCAAATTTGATAATCGACTTTGAGATTGTATGCTGACATAGTTCCATTTGCTTAAAAAGAAAATGTACGTACTGCGAATCTGAATTTTAACTACAGGTGTAGAACTAAGCATCATCATTGTTAACCGATTTATTGTGGAATAGTTTGTCACCTAAAGCATGTAAAGACGAAACATGTAAAGACGAAGTGATGTTGTGGATGTTCTATCAAGCAGGCATGTTTTCTAGGTTCTAAGTAATTTGTGCAATTGGGCTGATTTATACTAGTTTTGGTTATGATAAGGGAAGAAAATGTACTTACTGTAAATCTGAATTTTATCTGCAGGTGTAGAACTAAGTATCATCATTGTTAAATGATCAAGTTTGGAATAGTTAGTCACCTAAAGCATGTAAAGACGAAGTGATGCTGTGGATTTTCTATTAAGCAGGTATACTTTCCAGGTTCTAAGTACTTTGTGCATCTCTTCATTCTTCACACTTACAAAAGACTTACAAGCCTTCAGGATAGCCATTAGGGTCTCATAGAAATGATTCAGCAGAAACTGTGAGCCCCATGGCCTCTACCTTCATTTTTTTCTAAAAAATCATGTTATGAATGATCATTGCTACAAAACTATATTCTTTGGAAGCTTGAGTACCAATTTCAATGGATATGAAGGTGAAAGTGTTTTTTTTGGTTCGTTTTTCTCTTAACGAGACTGGAATTTGGTCCGCTGCTCGATGGAATCTTGAAGTTGAACAACACTTGAACCGTGTGAACAAGCCTTCTCTCTATGTCCATTTATGTATTCTGCGTACCCAATTTGAGATTGTATTTTTCTTATGTGAGTTTTATCTCTATGTTTGAGAAAAAAAAAACAGATTATGTGCCCAAAAGCAGAGCCCAGATGGTGACTCTGTGCATATGTTTCACCAACCATCTTTTGATCATCCCCACTCAAAAACCACACAGTTCAGGTCACAATATCTTCTTTCAATGTTTTGTTGATGAGACTGAGTTGTCATCTAGAAGGGTTATTTGCGAAGAAAGAAACAAGGCCAAAGCTTATAACTCAGTTGCGGCGCATGATTGGGAGATGCCCTGAGGGAACAATTCCGATTGAAAGAACCAGAAAAAATGATGTTATGCTAATGCTAACGCAAAATGCTAACACTAATGCAAATGCTAACGCTAACGCAAAACGCAAACGTTAGCGCTAATGATAATGCTAATGCTAATGCTAAATGCTAATACTAATGCTAATGCTAATGCTAACGCAAATATTATGTTCAATCTATGTATAGAATAAAAAGACTAAACTTGGAGCCATATAACCAAATGTTGCTAGGGTGTTGATTAGCACAATGCTCTCCTCATCGCCCAAAAGTCTTACTATCCTAAAATCACATACATGGGCAATCATATCTTCATCTAACAAATCATTACTGGGTTTCAAGTCGCAATGAACGATAAATGTTGAATAGCCATAATGAAGATATTCCAATACGGATGCAATATCAATCATTATATTCAATCTTTGCACCATATCCAAGAAATAGTTGTAGGAATATAACGATTTTTCAAGGCTTCCATTGGGCATGTATTCTAGTACTAATGCCTTGAAGTCTTCGTTAGAGCAATTGCTTATGACTTTGGTGAGATTTCTTTGACGAATGTTTCGTAGTACTTCACACTCGATATTAAAACTCCTTTTAAAAAGCTGAGACATAATTGAGAAAATTGATTCATATGTGATTGAAATTGTCAAAATCCAATAATTGAAAAGATTTCCAATCTCTTAATTGGTTTCAAGTGAGTTTATACTTGTTCCCTAAATAAGCATACTAATAACTCAACCAGATTCTGAAGATTGCCAATCTCCTCTGAAATAACTCCTGCCCAAAAAATTGGTAGTTGCTTAATTTATGTTAATATTTGGTAAACTGTAGACTATATATATAAACCACTCAAATTGTTAATAAATTGAATGTTGTACGTGCTCATAAATTGAATATTCACAACATTCACTTTAGCTTTTTCCTTATTTTGTGTAATCTATGAACCAACATTGAATTTCTAATTATGTATTATATGCCCATAATAAACATGTTTCTCAATCCATTTTACAAGACGATAATAAATTGTTTAAACACGCGTGCTACTATATAATAAAACTAAAGCCAAAAAAATAATAACAAGATTCATCCCTTTACTTTTGTGAAGTTCAGGGCGTCATCCTTGCAAGGCCAGGGAAAATAGAGATTTGATTTTGAGCAGCTGTGTTAGAGCTTCTTTCATATTTATTCTATCACTCGGTGATTCTGCACAACACTTGAAAGCCAACTCCAGGATGGACGATACACATTGCACGATTTTGCCCCTATGTTGTTGATCAAGATTGATGAATAAGTTGGCATCTATAACCTCATGCGATGATTGTTGAAGTGAGTTTTGAACCCAATTCATTAAGCTCAAGTCTCCAACAAACATGTCATCACTTGGTCTTTTCCTTGTAAAAGTCTCCATCAACATCACACCATAACTATATACATCACATCTTCTCGAAACTTGCCCTTCCAAACCATACTCTAGAAATAACATATATCAAAATGCAAGTAGATACCATTAAAATAAAGATCATGAAATGTAATATAAAATATTTCGAATAAAAGTATTGAACCTGGAGCAATGTAACCGAATGTTGCTAGGGTGTTGGTCAGAACCATGCTCTCCTCGTTGCCCAAAAGTCTTGCTATCCCAAAATCACATACATGGCCAATCATCTCTTCGTCTAACAACACATTACTGGGCTTTAAGTCGCAATGAACAATGGATGTTGAATAGCCATGATGAAGATACTCCAATGCAGATGCAACATCAATCATTATATTCAATCTTTGCATCATATCCAAGCAATAGTTGTGGGAATACAACCATTTTTCAAGGTTTCCATTGGTCATATATTCAAGTATTAATGCCCGAAAATCTTCATTAGAGCAACTGCTTAAGACTTTGGTAAGATTTCGGTGACGAATGTTACGTAGTACTTCACACTCGATGTCAAAACTCCTAAAAGCAGCATCGTTTTGCATATTAAACACCTTCACTGCAATAACCCTCCCATCTCTGAGAATCCCTCTATAAACTGAGCCAAAACTTCCAGAACCTATTAAATTGCTTTCGTTGAATTGTTCAGTTGCTTGCAGGATTTCATAATAGGAAATTCTTTCGGACACAATAGACACTTGCTCATCAGTTCTTCTACCTGACTTATCTCTTTTTTTGTATCTTATAAAGAGGAAGGCCAATGAGATAACAGTGATTAGTGCGATCACTCCAGCAAGAATAAACAGAGCAAATTTCACATTCTCTTTCCTTGATTTACGATTGGAAGCCGTATGACAGAGAGGGACATGAAACCTCTGGATTCCACATAATGCTTTATTAGCCTTAAAAGATTCCATAGTGAAGTTTTTGAAAGGACCACCAGTAGGAATTTCTCCACTTAAAGCATTGAAAGAGACATTGAAATTAACAAGATGTTGAAGGTTTTCAATGGACTTTGGGATTGAACCAGAAAAGTTATTGTAAGAAACATCCAGAGTTTCCAAATTAAGCATACTCCCCACTGACACAGGAATGGTACCTTCAAGTCTATTATGTGCCAAAGATAGATAAATCAAAGTTTTTAAATTACCAATGGTGGCTGGGATTGACTCTGACAACTGATTCTTTGATAGATTGATTCTGGTTGCTGCCAATAAATTACCTATCTCCAAAGGTAAAATTCCACTCAAGGAATTCCTTGATAGATCTAGCTGCAACAAATCTTTGAGGCGCCATAAGCTTGATGGTATGCTGGAATTCAGCATGTTGGAAAAGAGATAAACCTTTCTTAAAGAAGAGACATTTCCTAGACATTCAGGAATTGGACCTGCTAATTGATTTTCACCAATACCTAGCGAAAACAAGTTGTGTAATTCACACAGACCTTTTGGAATTGGACCTCCCAGATTGTTCTCAATTAGAGATAATCCTTGAAGCTTATGCAAACATTTAATAGTATGAGGAATATCACCAAACAACTTATTATTGTGTAGGGAAAGTGTGACCAAGTTGCTTAAATTACCAATACTAGCAGGAATCCTACCTTTAATATTGCAACTGTAAGCATGGAACTCTTCGAGAGATGAGGATAAATTTCCAATGGAAACTGGAATGACACCATGGAGATCAGGATTATCACCTATATTAAAATATTTTAAAGATGGGCAATTTGTTAATGAAGTAATGAAGCTCAAATCTGAAGAAGATGATTCCATCCTTAGATTGTTTCTAGTCAATTGAGCAGCTTCGAGGAGTCTTAGGTTTCCGAAAGAGTGAGGTACGAAACCAGTAAAATTGTTTGTAGCTAGTCCGAGTCTCCTAAGTTTCGAACAATTTGAAATGGAGTCGGGTATTGCTCCACTTAGGTAATTCCTAGAGAGGATCAATTCTTCAAGAATGGGTAACCCATAGCAAAAATTGGTTGGAAGAGTACCCGATAGACCATTCGCAGCAAGTAAAAGATGTTGAAGAGTTGAGATATTAAAGATCTCAGATGGAATCAAACCAATGAAGTTGTTAATTTGTAATTGTAAAACCTCCAGCTGGTAAAGTTGGCCAATTTCTTTAGGTAAAGCACCTGCCAAAATGAAAAGTAATTAAGCATTGCAATTATAAATGATCAAAAGTATGCATTGTACTGTGAATGTACATTTTACCTGTGAAGTTGTTGTCGTAGAGAAACAATGATTTTATATTTGTAAGATTCCCAATTTCCAAAGGTAGAACACCTGCTAAAAATGAAAAGTAAGAAACGGTCCGCCTTAATTTTTCATAAAAGACCTTTATTTTGGAGATTTTACAAAAAACAAAATCTCTTTGTTGACGTTAGATTTTGTAGAGCACAAAATTTTAGCCAAACACCAAAAAATGCCAAATGCACCAATTTCATATCTAATAATAAACAAATCATCTACTATAAATATGAGAGAAAAACTCAAAATTGACTAACACTTTTCCCCTTCGCAATTTCTCGACTTTTGCATTCCAAACATTCTGTTTTCATAGATCCAATTTCGTTTTTGTTTATATTTTTTTGGTTATGAATTTTATTTGGGACACTATGGAGTTTGAATTAATGGATAAATAATAATTGTTGGATGATGTAGTTTGTGTTGTTATTCGTATTTTGAGATGAATTATTCAGAACATGTTTTATTTTTTTTCGTACTGCATATGAATAATTCTTACCAAAATGTGATTTTTATTTTTGTTTAGTTCCAATAATTTTATGTATACGTCAATAGAATCCTCACCCAAGGTGAATTCAATTCATATTCTATCAATTATTATATAAGTTATTAATTTTAGAGATAAAAATAATGTTATAAAGGGTAGAAATAGCCAAATAATACAAGACAAATTTTATTCTAGCCATGTCAATAAGAAACATGTTTTTTTGTGTGTGTTTTTGGAAAAAATACTCCTCCTTCTCTTTCCCTAGTCATACTCATCCAGTTTGGAAAACCGGAATCGAATCGCAAGCAAACTGCGGTCAATTATTCGGAAAACCGTTGATCCAGTTTCGATTCCAAACCATGGTTCTACAGTTCAGTTTTGATTTGAGCATATTTCGAACCGTCAAACCGGCGGTTCGAACCGGTGGTTAACCACCGGTTTATCTATTTAAAAATATATATATTATATTTTATATAAATAATATTATTTATTTATGTTATTTTACTCTTTAATTTTAAGTTGTATTGATTATAATTATTAATTTGTATTATAAGTTGTATATTTTTAGGTTTATGGTTTGTATTTCGTTGTATTTAAATTGTAATTTCTAATTTTTGAACTTGTAACTTATAAGTTGTAATGTAGTATTGTTGTAACTTGTAAATGTAAGTTCTATTTTTTTTTTTGTAATATATGTATAATTGTAATATTTATAGCAAATATAATTTTTAAAAAAATTTAAAGATTAAAAAAAATAAAAGAAAACAAATCGCCCAATCCGGCGGTTCGAACCGAAATCGACGGTTTACAAAGCAAAACCAGAACCGAAATCCCCACAGTTCGATTTCAGTTTGACCTCCATGATTTTCTGAACCAATTCTTTCAAATCAGAACTGACGGTCGAACCGTTTGAGCACCTCTATATTTCCCCTTACATGTGAGGTACAAGGTTGACATCATTTCATTGAGGGTAAAAATATAAAAAAAAATCATTATATTTAATAGTTTGTCATTTTTCGATTATTTTAAATTTTCTTTTTCTTATCTTATTAGACTACTTCTATGATTGTGATTTTTTTTTTAAATAGTTAAATTATTCCATTTGCATATATAAATTCACGTAATTGATTGATTGGGTTTAGGGATGGCAATGGGGACGGGGTAGGGTGGATAGTAGAATATCTAGGCCCGCCCTGCCCCTGACAAAGGATCCGCCCCGCGGAGGGTCAGGAATAATTGGCCCATGCCCGCCCCATGTAGGGCGTTCCGACCCGCATCTCGCCCCATTTATAATTTTTTTTTAAGATGTCAAAATTATGAAAAAATTAATGTATTCCAAAAATTTCATACACTGATACATATATTTAGAATACAAAAATAATTTAATTATAATCTTTTTAATTTTATCTTATGAGATTTATTATGAAATAATTTAAATTTATTAGTATAATCACATCTTTAATCATATTAATTTACATTTATATTTTTTAATATATATATTTTAAATATATGCACGTGTATGTGTGTGTATATATATATATACACACAATACACAGCGAGGCACGGGACAGGGCCGGACCGGACATAAGGAAGATCCAGACTTGCCCAACTCCATTTGTAGAACAGGGCTGGTCTGACCTACCTCAAATGTCTCACGGCAGATCAAATACCTACAGACTTGATCAAAATTGCCAATCCTAATTGGTTTTTCTCATATTATGATTTGTTTTTATATATACATGATTTGCATCAATTAACATGCAAGAGTGTTAAGCTACAAAAACATAATATTTAATGACAAAAATGGTGATTATTAAGCAAACTTTTCAAATTCTTAATGTTGACCAAATCACTTATATTCTTAAACACTACCAACCTTTTTCTATAATAAGCACGTTTTTATTTTTCAAAAATAAAATTAATTGCAAACACCTACCTCTTAAGTTGTTGTTTGAGAGATCCAAGTGTTGGATCATTGTAAGATTCCCAATATCTCTTGAGAGGTTCCCAGTGATCTGGTTCATTCGAGCAGAAAATTTAAGTAGGCTATGAAGATTGTTAATCTCTCTTGGTAGAACACCTGTCAAAGGAAAAAGTCACTCCATAAAAAAGAAAAAAAAGTTACGTTCATTCAAAGTAAAATTGATCTGTACCATTTAAATTGTTGAACCCAAGATATAACTCATGAAGCGAAACTAACTTTCCAATTTCTGGTGGTATCTGCCCACTGAAGGAGTTGTAAGACAATGATAGAATTCGAAGTTGCGAACATTGGGATATATTTGATGGGATTTGGCCGCTCAGCTGATTGCGATAAAGGTGTAACTCTTCAAGAAGTGGAAGATTACTACACATGTCACTGGGTAAACTGCCACTCAATTCATTTGTTCTAAAACCAATAGTTTTCAGTGTGGATATGTTGAATATGGCAGATGGTATAGAACCTGACAGACGACTGTTTTCAATAACCAGAGACTGCAGCCTACGAAGTTTCCCGAGCTCTTCTGGAATACTTCCTTGTAGATGATTGTTAGAAAGTCCAAGGAATTGTAGATTTGATAAATTAGAGAGGGATTTGGGGATGAAGCCTGAAAAGCTGTTATTATGTAGAGATAAGTACTCGAGTTTGGATAGATGGCCAAACGGCAATTCAATCTCTCCCATAAAGTTGTTAACTTTGAGAGAAATGAGCTTCAATCGACGGAGAAGAGACAACTCATGAGGCACAGTGCCATTGAAATGATTGTATGAAAGGTCGAGTGAAACGAGGAAGGAGAGGTTTGCTAGATGTGGTGGAATGGTGGCAGAGAGCCCCATGTTTGAAATATTTAGTGCACTCACTCTGTGGTGGCGAAAGTTGCATGTGACGCCAATCCAACTGCAAACAGAGCTTGAATTTGTCCAATTTCTTGCAAGAATGTGACGAGGGTCTAATGCTATGTTTGCTTTCAGAGCAAGAAGGGCAGATTGATCTGTGAAAAGGTTTGTTGTTGTTTGGGCTGTGTAAGACATTTGGCTGCAGGTCACTATTAGGACAATATATGTAAAAATGTAATAGTAGGTGATCTCCATTGATGGTTGCTAGCTAGAGGGTCTAATGCCAAAATATATCTTTCCTCACAATGCCACTAATATATATCTACTTCACCTCTAAAGCTTATGCAAGTGCTTGACAGCAAGTTGAGATATCACTAGGAGTTGATGCTGCCCTTGAGTTTGCAATGGAAGTGGGAAGTATCTCATCTACAGGATTATCAATAATAGATACAGATCATCTAAAGACTTGTAATGAAGTTGAGCTCTGAAAAAGATGTTAGAAATAAGTAAGTTTTGGTTTGTGTATGTGATAATATTGTTCATCTCACAAAACTATATCCATATAAATTTCGTGCACAAAAAATATGCAAAATTAAGAAGACAGTGTTATAGAAAACATATAGTCATGAATGTTTGACAAAATTGTAAATTTAGGACACTATTTTTAGGTCATACACCAATGAAGGATACTAATTTTTCGGGCTCCAACATTTAGACACTAACATTTTAATTTGGACAATTTTAGGACAAAAATACCGAAATAACGAATTTCAAGCCAAATCACACGAATTTCGGATCAATCAAACAAATTTCAGGCCAAATCATATCAGCAAAAAGTCAAGATCTCATGCTATTGGACCCGTGATTTCGAATTGTTTGTCCTAAAATTATCCAAATTGAAAAGTTAGTGTCCCAAAATCAAAGCCCGAAAAGTTATCGTCTTTCATTGGTGAATGACGTTAAAATAGTGTGCTAAATTTGTAATTTCCTTAATTGTCATTATATTTTTACAGTTTGGTTGACTCGAGTTGACTAAACTAACTTTTGCAATTTGCATCCGCTCTCCCTCTCAAAAGATATATATATCTACATTTGTCTCAACGATGATGATATGATAAATGGTAAATATCTTAGGGGATGTTTGGACTGGACTTGGTACATCCGGATTTTGGATGGACTCAGTCCAGTCCATGTTTGGACAAGGATTTGCAAAATCCTACTTTTTCTACAATTCCCAATAAAAACATCCACTTTTTACAATTCTCAATAAAAACATCCACTTTTTACAA